>CM028364.1:57861704-58604745 GCA_016624345.1 Platycodon grandiflorus | reverse complement strand
ACTACTCATCTTTCAACAAAACCCATTTTAATTGGATCCATATTATTCATAAAATTAGCAAAAAGCCATACCATCTTCACAAATCAACTAAACGACAAGTTAATCACAATTCCACAATTTTGATGATCAAGCACAATTCAAAAAATTGCATTGCCTTGATAATCTGACTAAAAAAAAATTGAAAAAAAATTGAAAAAAATTGACACCTCCAGCAAGATAGGGTCTCTCTCCTCCATAATCTCTTCTCGAGATTCTTCCATCCCATATTGGGGCCTTTCGTCTAACTGGATACAATTTCTTGTTCGATATCTCTCGCCATTGTGTAAAATCCAAACCTTTCTTCTGCTTCCTTTGTATGGGGTTAGCAAATGCCCCAACTGGATAATATAATCCAAGGTCCTCATCTTCTCCACCCAGTAGTCAATATGGATCAATTTCACATTCACAACAAAACCTACATGAGAAAACATAAAAAGTAAACCTCATCAAAAATAAAACTAGATACAAGAAAATCAAGAGAAACTGTCCCCAAAGTAAACCTCATCAATTTCACATTCCGTAACCCTTGGCTTCCCAGAGGCTGCGTCCCATTTTCCAAAACGCGTCCCTTGTTTGAGTTCAATTGACGTCTCAATCATTGGTTTCACAGACTTGGAGCACATAATCAGCAAATTCGGAACCAATTCTCTATCAAGACAAGACAAATAAACCGAACCCGCAGCATCCGCAATTTGGGAATCGAAATCTGATTCCGAAGACTTCCTTCTGAAAGTGCGAGCGGGTTGTTGTTGTTGTTGTTGCTGTTGTTGTGGGCCGGCGGAGAAGGGGATCGGCGCCTTCGAGCCAAACTCTTCGTCGTCTACAAGAAGCTCGTCGGATTCAAACGCCAACGACGGCGTAATTAGAAGAGAAGAAAAACATAGGATCAAGCACAGCAACAAGGATTTGGTTCTGAACCTCATCGTCAAAATTGAAAATTCCTTTAGATTTTCTGTGTGAAGTTACTTTCTTCTTTTTTCTTTTTTTTTTTTTTTTTTTTAGAATTGGTCCCTGTACTTTTTAAGACGAAATGACTATTTTACCCAACAATAAATGCACGTGTGTGGCACGTGTGTGCATTTAACGGCAAAAAATTAACAGAGTTTAACGGAAGGACCATTTGGGTAAAATGTCTCGGTACAGGGACCATTTGCGAGATGTAAGGACCAAATGTAAAAAACGCTAAAACTACAAGGACCATTTGTGTAGTTTGCCCTTAAGGAAATGGTCGCTTCCCGGAATGGAAAACTTCAATACTAGAGTTCAAAATATCTCTGTTCAAATATGTATAACTAGCTTCCTATAAACTAATCTAACCAACGTGTATTTAGTTCCAGGAGATGACCAACTGCTCTAATGCAGATAGATATTCAGGAGCACCTGAAGCCCTAAATCCTTGAGAACTAATACAATGTCCCAGCAACAACCAGATAATACACACACACACACACACACACAAAACCCAACACTAAATAGGTTGATTCAACAACATCTAAAAGCCAGTTCCATTAGTTCAACACTATTTGAATTATGGAGATTAGCTAGTTATACGCCACGAAACAAAGCCCAACTCTACTAGCTAATCTATAAATACCAAAAAGTACAAAAATACAACTTCATAAGTACCTAAAATATGAACCAACCAAATTTACATCAATAGAGAAGAAACATCCTGCTTGACGTAGATGAATGTAAGAATGATAAAAAGAGAAACTGGACTTCCACATCACAAAAAGATTTGCCAAACATAAGCATTCTTGCTTGAAAACCTGATAAGGAAGATCTTTATATTTGCATGTAATATGCTTCAGCAAGTTTTACAACCACAGAGTCCTCGAAGCATTCAACATGTACGTGGTGGTGACAAATTTTTTCCCCAATCCTCTTTTATATACCACTCGAGTACCTTGCTTTAAACTAAGAAGTTTAGATAGATGATAATGTCCTTGGCATGTAAATGTCAAGCTGGGTAGGTGCCCATCTAAATCCCTGATAAGAGTAGCACCATGGACCAAGATTAGGAAGTAAGATTGAGAACAAAACTGTTATCAGTCATTACAGAAGTATTCTAGTTCAAAAAGGATAAGATGATCATAATATTACCTTACCCTAAACGGTCGCGTCTGAGTAGTTCCATGACCAAGAGACCAAAACATTTAATACTTCACGGTCATAATTTTACTGATCCTCCTTAATTACCACTCATGAACATCACTGAAGAAAGAGGTCTCTCATAGTGATTAGTGAGTGATGGTCATGTGGTCAAAGCTGTGCCCAAACCGACCCACCTCCACCAGAAAATAGCACCATAAGCTGAGATTGGGGAATAAGTGCACAAACTTGAACAAGAAAAAGGCACATAAACAATAATCACATCATCATTTCCTCTAGTATAGTATTTTTTTTTTTATTATTATTGATGAGTCCTCTACAACTCTGAGTATTTCTTCTTTCTTTTTTTTTTGATAAGTAAAAAGCAATGGATAGCAACTCTGAGTATTCTTACACATCAGTTTTCCCATCGTCACCAATGGCAGATTCTGGTTGGCAGTACATAATCTAAAACATTAAAATGCAACCTTTATTCTTCAAAACTGGTATCAACAAATAATATGCCCACAAATACCATGAGCTTAAGCAAAACTAAATCAACAGAAGTAAATATCCCGTCTGCTCCTCTGTAACAGAATGAAGGAAGAACAGTAAGAAAACCTACTTTCACTTGGTAGTCTTGTTTTAACCCCCTAATTTCAAGATGATCTTTATATTGCATTATCATGATTTAGAAAGTTTAATTACCACTTGATGCACAATGAAACTCACTTTAACCTATGAAAGCCATATAACCTCCCCCCTCCCACCCACCCCCTCAACTCGCCAATGTCATATAAACAAATAAATAAGGTAGCACGTCAAAGCCAAATCATTCACCAGAAATTTATACACATCACAATAGAAAATTAGCCCCGATTCCTTTGTCCAATTCACAGAATAAAAAAGACAAGAAACCTACAGCTGAAGAAGAAAACAGAAGGATCAAAGGCAAGCAATCTAGGCTCTCTATTATGTCCAAGGACTCCGTCCGTCCCAAAATGAGTGTCCCTTTTTAGTTTTTTACAAAAATTAAGGCACATATACATGAATGCCCTCAGATGCGCATCTTATAGTACTTCAAGTGCACACCCGGTGAATTTAATAAATTCATATTAAAAAGGACATTTATTTTGGGACTGGAAATTTTTTTAACAGGGCACTCAGTTTGGGATGGGAGGAGCGAGAAGGTGGTTCAGGACAGCAACCCAACTAATTTCAAAAAGCTTGTCACCCAAAGTTTAGACAGAGCAAAAGTACAAACAATATCTTTCTATTTTTAAAATTTTTTTTGATAAGTAAAAAATATATCTTTCTATTTATAGAAAATAAGTCACAGTTTTGTGGGTGTACTTGTGTTTCCGTGGATAAGCCTGTAACAATTTATATCGAATATGGTTAATGGCCTTTTATTCTATGACTGCCACTTGCCAGAGAGCTCGGGAATTATCAAAGGCTATGAGTGGCTGCTCAATGTGCAATTTCTCCATGAGTATTTCTCAGTTGCAATTAAAATTATGTGTTTGGGTAGATGTTGAACTTGCTACACTTACCAAAAGTCGAATTACATATGCAAATTCTCGGTAACCACGAGTTCAAGCTGCATGCTGGCAGCAAAAGTAGGCACATAAGTAATCACATTTAGTTAGAGGATGGAAGCCTATCTAATGTTTATCCAGGTAATATGGATGCTCTGAGCACTCTAGACGAAGTGATGAAAAGTGTTGCTGCCTCATCTGTCAACAAGAAGATCCATAGGAATTGAAAGGCAAATTAGTAATTTGGAGCCAATATATTCTTTTTCTGACACATGCTTCTAGGTTCACATGCCAAATGCAATAAATTAGGAAAAAAGTTGTCTCTTGAGTTCACATGGACATGGACATGTATAATGGGAGCAGAATGCATAATAAAAATTGTATCATGTGATACGGATAATGAATGACACTTGAGCACCATAAGCCGTTTGCATGCTAGGTCGTAGGACCTTTACCACGAGGGGGGGTGTTGAAGAAGTGTGGGAAACGGTTTTTATAAAGGCAGAAAGATGGCAGGAGAGTAACTTAAGAGTAAGTTGATCAGATAGTTACTCTTTCTATAGACTAATACATAAATTAACATAACATGCTTCACAGAGTTCTTTTCACCACAGAAACCTAGAACATTTAGGTATACTTTGCAGTCACAACTTTCATGCTACACTATAGTCATCACCCAACCACATCACAGTTAATGAAAAATCTCTCATAAAGAGTGATTGCAATGTCCTTGGTTGTGCAACAGAAAACTGAATATCCATCCACCTAACTCCCCTAGAAGAGTAGCACCACAGGCTGCAATTAGGAAGTCAATGCTCCTATGCATTACTTAATTTCCCTATCATCACCAATGACAGGTTCTGGTTGGCTTAAATGATCTAACGTCAAAATGCAGCTTTCCAAATTATGCACCACCCATCATCATCTAAAAGTAGTTCATTAAAGCCAAATCATTATTCAAATTGAGTAAACTTTTATTTACATTACAAGAGAAAACGAATCCCAATTCCTTCCTCCAATATTCATAACAGAAAATCAAAACTTAAAAAAACTACAGCTAAAGAGGAAAAGCAAAGGATCAAACACAATGAATTGCATACATACCAGTAAAAACTCAAATCAATCTATATAAGCGCGCTCGAAGAAGAACCACCACCCTCACCGCCACCAGCACCACCACTAGCCACTGTTCTCTTCTTCTTATCCTCTTCATACTCGGGGTCATCAGTGGGCAATTCATGCCTACAAACAGGACAAGTATTTCTGGAACCGAGCCAAGGGACTATACAATCTCCATGGTAGCCATGTGCACATGGTAGCATCTTAGCCACCTCCCCAACATTAACCGTATCTTTACAAATAGCACACACCATAACATCTTGCTCCGATTTGACCTCGAATATTTGTAAGGCTTCCACGGCTGATTTAGCAGCCGGTGGGGCCCCTCTCCGCCCACCACTGTCGCTCTCAGCTAGGTTTTGTAACAGCGCCTCGTATCCAGCAGCGTCGACATAATCGCCTGGATTGCCGACGTAGCCGTCTATTTCAGGTACTTGTAACCGGAATTCAATCGAATGATCTTCTAGGCCCATAAGGATTTCCGCCCAATCGAGAATCCTGTTTCGCCGGCTCGCGGCTCGACTTGCAAAGTCGCGCAGCCGAAGCCGGAGGGCGGCGCGCCGCCTTCGACGGATATCATCTTCTTCGTCGTCGCCATCACCTGGAATGCTTTCATTCTCTTCTTCGTTATCATCATCCGATCGATCTTCGCCTTCGTCTTCGTCCTCACCTTCTCTCTCTCCGCCAACCTCATTAGCGTCATCCTCATCGTCTTCAGCCTCGTCCCAACCGTCCAGCTCGATACGTAGATAATCGTTGTCATCGGCAGGATCCACCGAGTGCTCCGACGACGGAGGAGGCGGCGCGTCGTCATCACGCGCCACCTGCGCGATCAATCTAAGCACCTGGAGAAATTCGTTTCCAAACGAAGGATTCTCGTCGGTACCGGCGGCGCGTGAGGGTGGAGCGGGGGCGATGGATTCGACGAAGCCGTTCTTGCACTCGCAACAGACAAGCTCGTGGAGATCGGTCTGAGTCTCGACGGAGACGCGCTTCTCGCACTGATAACACCAGTATTGGACCGGATCGGAGTTAGGATTGGGATCAGCTACCGGCGTCGGTGGTGGTTGAGTGGGGGACTGTTGCGATGGGGTTTCGGCCATTAGAGCGATCGTGGTAAGTGGCTCTTGTTGGACCACGGGCGGAATAACAAAAAGACTTTTTCGGTGGAGAGAGAAGAGAAAAGAAAAGAAAAGAATAGGGCGAAGGCTGTGATAGTGAACTTTATGGTTATTGTTTTCTTAACTTTGAGCCGTTCGATTGGCAGTGAATATTCTGGATGTGGACTTTCAGTGTAATCTTACCGTCAATGAATGTCATGTTTTTGTTCATACCTTGTTCAACCAAAATTCAAATCCTTGTACAAAAGAAAAAAAAAAATTACTACTATAATCCAAATTGGAGTCTTGGATCATGATGACCTCGTCCACATAGGTAAGATAGAAGCACAGGTAAGATAGAAGCTTCAGTGGTAGGACTGACTCTATGATTAAATTTTCTCTTTTTTTAAGTAATGATACGAATATTTCAAATTATTATCAACTTAATAATATTTAGAGAATTACCAATAAAAATGTAAATTAAAAAAATTAAGTGTTATCTAAGATTTATATATTTTTTGAAGGGTTATGGATACGATGTGTCAATTAAATTATTTTACATTGGTCATAAAACTCTTAATTTTTTGACACTCAATGCAATTGTAGAGGAATGTTGTTAATAGGAGAGATTGTATTTACATCCATACTCCACAATTACATTGAATGTCAAAAAATTAAGAGTAATATAAAATAATTTAGTTGATACATCGTATTCATAACCCTCATTCACAATTGTATCGAAATTTTTCTTTCATTGAAAAATGTGTAAATCCTAAGTGGTGTCAATTTTTTCCACGTTCATATTTGCATTGATAATGCTCTTAACCATCCAATGACTCTAACACTAAAATTTTTAATAATAGCACAAACTCGAGGCATTGCCTTCCCTCTCAACCCAAAGCACGGAATCCCTACCCGAAAAGAACTTGAACACCAATCAGTTAATGACTGTCGTGTCTTCAGAATATAGCATCCTGCACTTCATCGTGGGAAATTGACTTAAGGCCTATCTTTCCGGCTTTGAAACTACCTTCTTTGACTTCCTTTTTTTTGATCGACCTATACTTATAGTCGACTACCAAGCTATCTATTTAGCGAATTCTTATTATCAAAGTTGGAAGGAAGAAAGCAGATAGTAGTCATGAATCACTAGAAAGACAGATAAAAGGCAAGAAGAGCTAGGCAACAAAGAAAGGAAAGAGGAAGACGAAGGGATTGAGCAAGACACGCGAAATCCATCATTGGCTTTCTTAGAAGTTCAGAATTAGGTAAAAAGCGGAAGGGTGCATATCTTAAAGAAAAGAGCCCCAATTTCCCCCGACCAAAGGCTAGACGAAAAAAGGAAAAATACAATCTCAATGGTGATACCGCGTTCACGCTCTCCTCCTACTTTTAGAAAGGGTAAGCTGAGGGGGGACAGCCTAAGTGAGTGAATGTGTATAAGCCCAGTAACAATGGCGAATAGGAGCTGTGGTAATTGATGATTGATGCAGGCTTGCCGTAGATAAGGGAGTAGATGTAAAGGTTCCTTGGCCATTAACAGAATAGAAAACAAAATTGAGAAACAATGAACTGAGCTTAATTGCTTTGAAAACAAATATATTAACTCATAACAAGCTGCTCTATTTATAGAGCAAGAAAACAATGGATAAGACTTGAAAGTTGAATGTTGCTACTAACTCCTTACAAAGTGCAACAAACTCAAACAAAAGCTAATTATTCTTAGTAGACTAGGTAAAATCAAAACAAACTAAACTAGTAAATTAAACTCCTATTGACTTGGTCAATTTATGAAATGAAGCAAATAATTTCAACAATCCCTCCCTTAAACTAAATTTTTGAAAAATTCAGTTTAGAATCATATCAAGTGCACACACTCCGAGCAGCTTCCTTAACTTCTGAAACATAGGCAACTTCAACGGCTTGGTAATTGATGAATTAAATTTTACCTCGCAAATGCACGAGTACACTGGAGTATAGATGTGCAAAAACAAGGATCGAACAACAGAGACAAGAGAATGATTGATTTCTTTAACTAGCAACTTAAACAGCAAAAATAAACGACAAAGGAGTTTTGTTGGTTTCTTTTAAAACTAATGACAAGAATTAAACTAATTTATCAACTAAATTATTAAAGCAAGTAAATAAAGAGTTTACCAAATGTGGAAAAAATCTAGGAATTGGATTTCAATTGTATCGCCTTCTTATGCTCATGTAAATTATGTATCAAACAACATCAAGGGTAATCACATAAATAAAGATTGTGACACTTGGGTCACGGTTTGCAATCTTAGTACCCTCAAATTGTTATACTTTTTTGGTCCGTCCATATAACAATTCGAGAGTCCTTTAAGCACACAAAGATTATAACACCTAAATCCTATCTAAGCATGGTCATGAATCAATAGAATTTAAGTAACAACGGAGATGACAAACATATAGCTAATGTATTATGGCCGTACAATTCACTATACCCAAATAATCAAAACGGTAGAGTATACGACTTCGCATAAACACTAGAAGAGATTCTATTTTAATACTCCATTGAAACACAAGATTTTCAATGAATAATAAATAAATTAAAGCAAAAGAATTTGATACAACCTACATCCAATCCCTAGAAAGATGAGTTTAGCTCATCATTGATTGCTAAACAGCACAATTCAATGATGAAAACATACTTACAAATTACAATAACTCAACGGAATAAAAGATGAAACTCAATTATTCCTAGTTTAAAAACTCCTTTAAAAAACGTTCTCCTCAACCCCAAAACGGAGGCTAACTTATATACTAAGCAACAGGGAAAATAGCCCTAAATCAGAAATTATAAAACTGCCCAGAGCCAAAAAAGGGGACAAAGCGATCGCTTTGTCTAAGCTAGAGCGATCGCTTTGTCTCGATATGGAATCACTGCCTAAAAGGCGATCGCTCTAGCCTGATTTTCTTCCTTTTTCCTTAAGCTTTCTTGATGTTACATCCAGGTCCCCGATCTTCCTTTATAGATCCAAAATGCTTCTGATTTAGCCCACTTGACACTGTACTCTCTGAAACTTTCATTAAACACTAACAACCCATGTTAGAATACAAAAGGCCGATAAATAGCTTGATTTAAACCCATAAAATACCCAATAAATGAGTATAAACTCATTCATCAGTCATTATGTCAGCAATCTGATCTCCACTCTTGCAGTAGAAAAGATAAATGATTCCATTCTTTGTGATGTCCCTTATAAAATGAAACTTCACATCTATGTGCTTGCTTCTTCCATGTAGAACAGGATTTTTAGAGAGTTTGATGGCAGAACTATTGTCGCAGTAAATTGCAGTAGGTCCCTCTTGCTTGAACTGTAGCTCTTCAAGTATTTTCCTCAGCCAAATTGTTTGACAAGCGCAGGTTGTTACAGTTACAAACTCTGCTTCGATTGTTGATAAAGTGATGATTGGTTACTTTTTCGAAGACCACGAAACAGCTCCCGAACCAAGCATGAAAATATACCCTGAAGTGTTTTTCCTATCATCTTGATCTCCAGCATAATCACTATCTGTAAAGCCAATTAAATCTGACATTTCACATTTTTTATAAAGCATCACATAACTCATGCTCCCTTGCAAGTACCGAAAGATTCTTTTCGCAGCTAAGAGATGAATCTCCTTTGGACACTCCATGTACCTGCTTATGAGACTTACATCATGCATTATGTCAGGTCTTGTAGCTATTAAATACATCAAACTTGATGTGATCCAAGATCGTGACAAAGCGGAACTAACCAAGAACGCGGATTGAGAACAGAAAACAACGAATTTGAAAGAAAAGATAAGGAGTTTCCCTCAACCCTAGGGCGGATTTAATCCCTAGAACTTGGAGGTGCAACCTTAACCCACTAATCACAATTGATTAGGAACCAAGATCACAGAACGCCACAAGCCTGCAGCTTAACAAACTTGATAAGTTCATGGGTTTGAGAATTCTAATCCAAGAAATCTCTCAAAAGCTCACAATATTGTGAAAACTCAATTCAATTAATTATCTAAAAAAAAGTTATGAATTCAATACATAAGATGCCTTTATATAGGCTTAAAACCAAACCTACTAAACCTAGGAAACGTTTATTAAGAAACAAAATAACTAAAATACTTTAAAGTTACCAAAAACTGTTAAAAATCTGTCAAACAGCGCGTCACCCACATTTTGGGCACAAGGCGATCGCTTTAAAACGACCCAGAGCGATCACCCTCCAAGCAGATTCCAGGGTGATCGTTTCCTACTGAGGCAAAGCGATCGCTTGCTAGGAAAAATCCAGACTTCCAGTTTACAACCAAGAAATCCATGAATCAAGTTTGTATAAAATCCTTGAAGCGTACTCTACACTTTCCAAGGTCTTCATTTCAACGTCGTTAAATGTCCGTTTGTCTCCGAGAGTTTCTAAAACATGCGTGAATGCCTTCTCTTGGGCCTCAAATAAGCTTGAGTGACTTTGAGCCCAAACAATCATAATTGTATCACTCGACTTGACCCTTGATTCTTGGCTTGATCCATGGTTCTCATCATTCCATCCCCCTTCGAAAGGATTCGTCCTCGAATCACCTACATCAAAAAGATGCAAATCAGAAACAGAGTAATAAGAACTAACATGATCCTTACCTATCAAGTACAATTTGAAGACATTGCCAAGCACATGCTCTACCATGATCCTTGCTTTAACCTGTGAAAGACCCTCAACAAAACTATGCAAAGCAAGATAATCAAGGTTATCACTACATAACAAATCCACAATCCAAGGAGACAATATCCTAGTCATGTGTGGTAAAAAAATATTAATGTTCAAGAACAAAATCTCCACATGCTTAGGAATTTTAACACATCCAAATTCTCCATAATCTCTAAGTTCTCCTCGGAAGTTATGAAAAACATCATGCAAGTCATCACTTTTCCCAAAACTCAATAATTTATAATCCAAAGAAGAAGGACAGATAAACTTTTGAGTAAATGTACGGGAAACAACAATCTTTTTCCCCGGATCATATACCCATTTGAACCTTTCAACCTTCTTGCTTGCTTAAGGAAACACTTTAATACAAACCTATAAAAGAAACACAACTGAACAATACAATGCAAGTTGATCAAAGTTGTTAGCACAGAATTGATTAGGTAACAATTTAGTACCTCTCGTCATGCTAATCTGAACACAACAAAAAAAAATTTCTTGTTCATGTGGTAACAACTCATTACATTCACCAGGTTTGAATATCAATCTAACAAATTTCCCTTTATGTACAATAAGGATCAACACAACAATACCATGCAACAAATCAAGACCATAGTTACTTATGCAAATCAAAGATCCTAACACATATGGTAAGATCTTAGGTCTATCACATAATTTACCATGCACCTTCACAAAAAAACATTTCATATGCTCAACAGACTTACCACGATTAACACTCTTAATTCTCAAGTTTTCACAAGCCAATTCTCAAACACTCTCTCAACGTAACACACACAACCCTCTTATGTTTCAGCATGCTTAAGAAGAGGTGTGTCATGCAATCCATAAATCTTGTGATAGAACAATGCAATATGGAAAACATCAACGAGTTTGTGACATGGAATATGATAAATCAGTTTTGAGAACTTATTTGCATTCACAGACATAGATTTCTTATAGTTTCTCAATGCACAATTCAGATTTATGAATCAATAGTCATTGCACCATACAAATCTATCAAGTCTACCTTTAAGGCACATTCCAGGAATGGATCAACATATGAATGACTTGGTTTATATAATGACATGCATAATCCATTGTCAATGCCATAGTGATCATCATGTAACAATTCATTATGATTCTCAAGTCTCAATAACTTAGTATCACAAGAAGTAGTAAGATCATACCTTTGAGAAGGTGTAGGAACTGCAACAATCTCCTTACCTTGTCGACAGCCCCTTTGGAAGCTCACAACTTCCTTCCTCAATTTAGGAAACACTTCGATAGCAACCTGTGGAGAATATGGAATTGTATTGTTAGCATGAAAAGATCCCTTCAAAGCGAAAGGAACCACCTTACCAAAATTCCTTCCCAACTCCCTCATTTCCTCACAAGGTTTGGAATACAAGATTGGTTTCACACTCTCATTGCCATACGGCTTTTCAACCTTTTTTTTTCTCCCCCTTTCTCTCGTGTTTCCTCCCTCATATTTTTATTATTTTCCCTCTTTCTTTCCTCCACTCTCGGGTTGTCACTCTCTTCCATCAACCCACTCTTCTCATTTTTCCCCTCTATCTCACCAGACTCACTTTTCTTGGCCCTTTGCAATTAGGGTTCATACACTTGTGTACTATCTATAGTTTTGTGACGCCCTGACCCGGATTTTCATACAAAATCTTAGGTCGAGTTACCAAAACAACATAACAGGACTTAGCATATAACATAAACACTTGATTAAACAATAATAAACAAGTCTTCGGCGACAGCACTACCGAAACCCAACTAACAACCACCACGAGTCTATAACTTGGGAGAAGAAATAACAACAATATTAACGTCATCGGTCACAACATGCCGGAACAACAATAATATACACCACGAGCCACAACATGCTCGGGAACACCACTGAGATAAAACCAACTGTATAAACAAGCGCGACATGCATGTCGGCTATCAAAAGAATAATACAAAACCAATTATGATTCTATCCAAAAGTAAAGTTTATATAACTTTACATAACCATCGTATCTCACCAAAAGAAAATGCTACAACAACTGTACAAACCAAAAGTACAACCACAAGGACAACTTGTTATTCTAGTCGCGTCCTCACTGATCTCACCGAGAGCTGCCTGGCTGGTTCGGATCTAAGGAAAACATTAAACACAACGGGGTAAGTCGAAACTCAATAAGTTACTAAATGCAACTACATGACATGGCATAATGATCAACTATAATCATAACAAGGTGATAGCATTTCTATACATCACATCTCAACATGAAATATCATCCATGATATACAACTCAGGTTAAACATATAGCACTTTGATGTTCACATAAGTACTTGTAAATAAATTACATAATAAAGGATATCTTTCTCTTTATCTGTCTTTGCGTTGCTCCTGCAATACACAAAATAACCAACGTGTATCAATACTCGTCTATAATGTATCGACATCCCTAAACCTGTCGGGTCTCCTCGAAAACCTAATACACAAAATAACCAACGTGTATCGATACTCGTCTATGATGTATCAACATCCCCGAACCTGTCAGGTCTCCCCGAAAACCTATTAGGTCTTAGCAACCAAAGTTATGCGTATTGCAACAACAGTGGGGCTACCTCCCACCTGTGGCCAACAGATGAGGTGTGTATGAACTCTAGTACAATGACTTATAGCGATTCCAAACATTGATTTGTCAAGGCTATATGTCGTCCCACCTTGACTTGTTAACAAATGCCAGCTGGACTCAATGCGATGCACAAAATGGTTTCTACTCATCTTATGCAA
Source organism: Platycodon grandiflorus (assembly GCA_016624345.1). Taxonomy (NCBI): domain Eukaryota; kingdom Viridiplantae; phylum Streptophyta; class Magnoliopsida; order Asterales; family Campanulaceae; genus Platycodon; species Platycodon grandiflorus. Next base: position 58,591,358 of record CM028364.1, on the reverse strand, counting down.
TTTAACCCCAAGTTCAAAAGTAGTGAACTTGGTAAATGTCAAGTAATTCATATTACTCAATAACATGTCAACAACAAGTACATATTTGCTCAAGTTTACACATTCACATAGAGCTAATGTACAAGTCTCTATCTCATAAATATTAACCATTCACTTAACCAATTTGTTTGAGAGTTCATAATCTTACACAAACAACCTAGAATTCTCATAGAACTTTAACAAAATTTTCGGTATATATTGATCATCCAAAATTTTACTTTAAGAATTCATTCAACATAATTGTTCTCTTTGGGTATAGTTGTTATTTGTAACTTTTTCCCAACTATAGTCTTTATTCTCCTCTTAATACAATTCTAAGTTCAACAATAGGGTAAATATCTCACCCAAACCATCTCATACCAAGAATCTACCACAAACAAGATTCTCACACATCCATGTAACAATTAGACATATAAATAACATCTTTAACAAGGCTAGCAAGTTCATTATGTAACTAGCATGTTATGAAGCTTAAAGCATACAAAAGGGGAATTAGTAACTTACCTTAAATGGAAAATCACACCACTAAAATTAGAATCAAAGTCTTCAAAATAGTTCTCCTAGTTTTTAGCTACACAAATCTGGTCTTGGATTACAATTTGGATGGCTAGAACTTGAGGAGATGCAAAACACACAGTATCTTACCTTGACAACACACACACACTTTTCAAAGATTAATGAAACTCTTGGATAAAAAATGGGAGTAATGGATACTCTCCAAGGGGTTTAGGAGGTGGAAGAGAGGTTGAGTCAGGCCTTAGGGACGTGGCCTCTCCTTACTCAATGTTTTGCTTGTCAAAAATAATAAAATAAAACATGTACAACAATTTTGCTAACAGGGCGATCGCCCTATTTCGAGGCAAAACAATCGCTCTACCTTCTGCCAACAAAGCGATCGCTTTAGGGTAAGCCAAGGCGATCGCTTTGACCCCAGATCCCAAATGCCAACTTTCTGTCCACTGGGCGATCGCTCTGGGCCTTGCCAAGGCGATCGCCTTGTCTCCAGTGCTGAAAATGATAAGTACTAGGTTCAAAAATGCAACCCAAGCCATCCCAAGTAATTCTTAAGAAAATTTAGCAAGTTTACAAGGCCAAAACACTCAACAAGGATTCCCAACAAGTTTAAGAACTTTGCTAGAATCATAACACAAAACTTACATGATTGTAACACAACTAATACATGTCAACTACACAATGTATATCATCATAATTCACATCACTACTATGACATTCTATTTTTACCATGCTATGTAAATATTTTTATCATGCATATTTAACATAATAACAATGTAACACCCTAAATCCTCTTATGCATGATTTACTTATTTTATGAGTGGTTTATGTGTTAAACTTGTTTTATAAGCATGTTAATTGAATTATGCTTTTATTTATATTTTAATTTCATGTTTATAAGAATTGTTAGATTATTTATACATTGATAAATTGATTGTTATGGTTCTTGATGTCCATTAGATGTGTTATAAGTGTTGTGTGATCACACCTAGGGGTGACCAAGTGTTCAAGCCAATGAAATAGAGTAAAAATAGAAGTATGCTGGACAAAATGTTTGGCACGGCCGTGCAAACAGTGACCAGACTTTTCCAGAAACTTTGGCACAGCCGTGTGCCTTTCTTTGGCACGGCCGTGCGAGTGTTGCACGGCCGTGCGCCTTCCTTGACGCGGCCGTGCAGATCGGGCAGATTCAAAAACTCTGTTTTCTAAAAATTACATTTTTACCCCTAAACTCTACCACTTGTGTGGCTCTCCTTGAGCCACATCCCTACCCCTCCCTAATCTGATTTTGGGGACTTAAATGAAGTAGAGAGACTTCATTTCTCTCCATATCTCTTCCCCATTTCCTCCATTGAAGACATAGAGTGTGTGTGTGAGAGTTATAGTGAGACTAGTGTGTGTGTGTGAGTTCCCAAAGATCTAGCCATCCGATCTTCGATCCGAGACCACCATTGTGTTGCTAAGGACTAGGAGATCATCTTGGAAGGCTTTGATTTCATTTTAGTTGCTTTGATTTTCGTCACAAGGTAAGTTACTTTTTGTATGCTTTAAGCTTCAATGTGTGTTAGATCATCATATTCATATATGACTTGCTTTATATGTTGTTTCCATGTATAAATCTCTAGGTTGAGATGAATACATTGTACTTGAGCTATGAGTATGTGTTGAATGATGTTAATGAGCTAGAGTTTGAGACATAAATCATAGGATTTGAACAATAGAGAACTTGAGACTTGGGAATGGGTAATCTTGCATTTAGCATTGAAACCCTAATTTTGTGAACTTTAGTAATAACTCCGAGAAGTCGATTTTAGGGAAGATTATGACTCCCCGAACAACATATTAGATTACTATGAGGTTTAGAGTTTGCTTGATCGATATTCTAGTCCTCTATGCTTTTAATACTGTTGAAGTAGAGACTTGTGAATAACTCTAATGTGTTGAATAGAATGCTCACATATGCGTGAAGTGATGATGGGTGGTAGAATAGAATAATCTACTTGTCATTTGTCAAGTTCACTACTTTTGAACTTTATGGTTATTTGCATTAGATGAATAAGAACATCTATTTGTGCATTGTGTGAGTCCAGCTGGCGTCGTTGTCGTTAATGTCATGGTGGGACGACCTATGGTCTTCACGAATGAGATTCGTGATCGCTATAAGTCGCCGTACCGGAATGCACACACCCCTCTTCTGTTGGCCACAGTTGAGAAGTAGCCCCACTGTTATAGCAATACGCATGACTTTGACTTGCTATGTTGAACTCGACGGGATTGTGTCGGGGACGTCGATGCTACGCACACGAGTATCGAGGCACTGTTGTTTGATTGTGTATTGTAGGAGCGACACAAAGTTGAAGAAAGAGATATGATATCCTTCTCTAACATGGTTATTTATGAGCACCCATGAGTTAACCAAGTGCTATGTGAGTTGAATGAATTGTGTATCGGTAAGATGATAAATGATTTGGTTGTGGTATATAAATGTTAATACCATGTTATAATTATTGCTTGAATATCATGCCATGCCATGTAGTTGCATTAGTAACTTACTGTGTCATTACGACTCACTCCGTTATGTGTTTATTTGTTTTCCTTAGATCCGAGCCAGGCAGGAAGTTCGCGGTGAGGCCGATTAGTCCTATCGCTTAGCTCGCAGGTGGACTTTTGTTTTGTTAAGTCTTGGAGCTCTTTTGTTAATAGTAGTAGACATTCTTTTGGTGAGGACGATTGGTCAAGTAAAGTCATGTAGACTTTGCTTTGGGTAGTGTTGATATAATTGTACCTATTATTCTTTTGGTAGCCGACACGTGTATGTCGAGCTCGTATACTCTGTTACATGTTAACTTAGTTATTTTCCCAAGCATGTTATAGCTTGTGGTTTTTTGTACAGTTGTTTCCGGCATGTTGTGGCCGAGGTAGTTAATGTTACTTATGACTTCTTCGAACACGTATACTTGTGTTTTAATTAGTTGGGTTTCGGCTGTAGCGTCGCCGACGGTTGACCTTTAATTTACCAAGTTTTTATTATTGTGGTTGTGTGGTAAGCACGGGTGTTGCGCCACGACTCGACCTACCATGTGTTGGTAGGCTAAGATGGTCTCACAGGAGACATACCCATGTAAAAATATCATTCTTAACCATTAATTTGATTATTATTGCATGAGTTCGGCTAACATATATTCTATTACTGACACATTTTAATACTTTAGTTATAGAAAGTTTTGTCTAGAATAAATGCAAAAGTTCGATTAAACTCGAATATATAATATGTAGAGTCTTTTTCACATGAAATTCACAAAAAATAATAGTGAGATCAGCCGGAGTTTTTTGCGCAAAGCAATGAAAAGAAGTAAAAATAATGTTATTGGTAACTGACTTACAGAATACTTAAAAGAGGTATTCATAGGTTGTCAAAATAATCTAAAATTGAAAAGGGAAACAAAACGCTTAAAACATAACAGCTGAAGATAATAAAAAGTTAACTCAAAGCTATAGAAAAACATGGATGGGAGCCCTTAAACTGTCTTCGATCTCCGAAGAAAAGAAAGCACCCAAAGTAAAGCCATTGATTCGAAAATTAACCAAACCGAAAAATTGGTCATCTAGAACCGAAAAAAATCGAAGCCAAATTAGAATTCAGTTATTGGTTTGGTTTAGTTGGCTAAACCGAATTTCAATATAGTTTTTTGTTTTGGTTTTTTGTTAATAAGTTGTCATGCTTGACTTACTTGGGTAGAAAAATAGAATACAAAAGCACTTCATTTGATTGTGAAATGAAATCTTCTTCTGGACCAGGTCATTGTGAGTTATCTAGTTCAGTTTTTCAGTGCTTCTTATGGGAAGTTGGATCTTGCTAAAAGGACATCAGCATCTATATTTGATCCAAAACATCAAATAACTGCAAGCAAGATATGGCATGCTATCTAAGGGTTACACTAATGGTTGTTAATTAGATGGGATGATTCATGATTCCCTAAGAGAGAGAAGGTTGATGGATTATGGATGAAAAAAGATTACAGGAGCTAGGAAACTAGTTGTAGCTAAATTAAGACTAGTTCCCTGGGGAATGGAACCAATAGAGGTATGTATGGCTTCATAAGCTAACAGGTCATTTGAGAAGCGCGGATACAACCTCATATGGACAGATTATAGCACAAGAACGAATTAAGAAGCCCAAAAATATCCCAAGAAGCCTGTAAATTTTCATGGATTATTCCGATTCTTATATATGTCATACTTTTTTGGTTGTGTAGGGTACAACTTTTCGAAATTAAACTCATCATTTGGTAATAGCCTTTTGACAAAGGATTTGTGACTTCTCAACAGTAATCATACTGCACAGTCATTTCAAGGCCGTAGTAGAAACTACTGGAGTTGGGAGAGAAAAGTTAGACCCGATGAATTTCGAATGATTTCCAACAGAGGGTAACTGGGAAACTTAGAGGAATTTTGATCACCTACATTCTGTAGGCAAATCTTGAGGAAACCATTTCGTGTCTCTGCAGGAGTTGTAGATCATGTGTTTTGTTTGCAACCATTGAACTCTATTCCGTCCAGCAGCATCAAGTTGGTGAGTCTGCCACGCGTGATTGCTCGAAGTATCAGTGGAGGAGCTACATGATGATGACTTAACGCATGCATTTGCGTTAAAATTTCTATAAGAGACTGTAAAAGAAGCGTTTGCCCAATCGGTTTTCATGACTCGCCCACATCGAACTCTCCATGGCGTAATTGCTTAATCGATCAGTAAATTGTTCAAGGTGTGCCTATGCTCTAAAAGAATTGTACCTTACAAAGGCTCCAAATGCTGACTCAGGACCAGCCATCAGACATGTATATTTGGAGCTCATGTTTTCCAGTGTCAGTACTAGAATAGTTGATTGTAATTTGGTGGTCCCTTCCCTGAGTTACCATGAAATGTTACTTCGCTAGCAATATGTATTAGAATGATCGTTCCAAACATGGTACACTTCCATTGCAGAACACTAAATTTAATTAGCGATCCAAAACATAGTATCTTGTTTCCTCTTTAGTAGCAGAAATATACTCCCCCCGTTCCAGGCAAAGAGTCCACTATTCTATTTTGGGATGTTTCACTTAAAGAGTCCACTTTCAGAAAATTATGCTTACAATTGTCATAATCTTTCATCTTTACCCTCCATTTGTGTTGTAATCATTTTGATTGTGTTTAAGTATTTTTGTAATTATGACCAACTCCAATGATATTAATATATCCCTTAATAGGTAGACTTATCAAACATGGACTCTTTGGGTGGAACGCAGGGAGTAATTAGTATTACTGTATTAGATTAATGCAGGATGCTCAAACTTTATAATTCCTACGTGATTATCTTACAAAAAATAAAATTAACAATGTAATCATTTTCTTTTTCTTAGGAAAACCATTTTGACATTTAGAATATCAAGACGCATCCCAACTGTTGAAGCTACAGTTACAACTAAGTTACAAACATTTGAATATTTATTCATTTAATTCTTCTTCGAAAAAGCGTTTTGACATTTAGCATATTAAGACGCATCCAAAACTATATCATTTCATGTTTTAGACCGTCTAGCGTGTCACTGCCTGCTGCTTGATGTTATTCCAGGACTGGTTACTATGTAGTCCTGCTTGATTGCTTGGGTAGAAGAACAGATGAAAAAGAGCTTCATTTGATCGTGAAATCTTCCTCTGGACCAGGTCATGGAGGGTTATAGCGTGTAGATTTCGATGCTTGTCATGGGAACTGTTTTCTTACTAAATGGATCGCTGTTTGAGCTAAAACGGCAAATAACTTCAAGAACTGGCATGCTGTATCTTAGGGAATGCTGCAGTTGTTGTTGGAGATGTGATCCAAGTAGAGAGAGAAGTCCCATGTATGAGAAGCGATTACAGAAAGAAACCGTTTGGAGGTGGATTGATGTTATGGATACCATAAAAGAGTTTGAAGCAAAAGACTTAATGGAACCAATATAGCAATTGCTTCATATTTCGTAAGCTAGCAGATCAGATGGAGAAAGTACCGGATGTCTACTCTCGAGAAAAAGTCGTTTTGCTCAAATGAATGAAACCCTTTTAATTCAATTATGTCGAGTGCTCTCAGTTTGACCCAATAAAGGACATCCAGATCAAACTAGAGGTCAGTGATAGGACTCTAAGCAAACCTGAAATGAACTATTTTTCTTCACGAAGAAGATGACTTGTCTTATCAAGAAGTTATTGTGGTGCAAATCCTAATCTACCTTACTTAAAAACCTTCTACCCAAACAATAGTTCAGTAACTAGAATGTGGCCCGAAATTTTCTTGGCATTTCTTAGAGAGCAAATGTCTAGAGTTATACTAAAGCCTCTGGATATTACAGGCTAAAGGGCCTACACTTTGAATGCAGTATCCTCTTTAGTATAATAGTGTCTTCTTATCTGTTTGGGATCGTCTTTATTAAGTAAATTGCATATCTACTTTTATGTAACTCGGAGCTTCTACAAGTTGTTGCTATTCTCATTGAAAAACAAGTAGATGAAGACATCTAGTGCACATTGCCCATAATCCATCTGAAAATCTCCTCCATTGCTGAGCTGGGATTTTAAATATGTTGTACTGTTACATTATGACCGTTGATTTTCAGATTGCCTTTTGTAGACCAGTTCAAAGTAGCATTGCCCCTTCCTTCAATAAATCCTCTGCCTTCACAAAGAGCGGGTTGGTTACAGAAGGGGTTTTTTTTTTTTTGACTTTTTTCCTTCTCTTTTACTGGGTACATCTTAGAACAGCCTATTATACAAACTGAGCCCAAAAAGAATTTCATTTATTGGCCTCCCCACTTCAGCTTCTCCTGCAAATCAGACTTACAGGATAGAAAATTTACCTGCACTCTATCTTATCTGTACTTACCATGCAAAAATTTCATGATTCTCCAGCTTTAAGGCTTCTTTTGTTCTCCTATAGCATCTCTTGTGAACTTTGCTGTACAATTACCGAATTTCCTCAACTTGGTTTTTGATTTTTGAGGACATTTGAACTCTTTCATCAAGTTTCCACATACTTAACTGTTTCATTGATCAGTAGCTGTTCCTAAGGCTTCAAATGCTGCCTCAAGACCATAAGAGATGTATATAATTAACTGTTTCATTGATCAGTAGCTGTTCCTAAGGCTTCAAATGCTGCCTCAAGACCATAAGAGATGTATGTACTTGTGCTTACGTGTTTCCTTATCCTACAGAAAATTTTGGTTCTGGTTGTGGTTCCTTCACTCCTGATTGTAGCTCAGGAGAGCCTGTGCTGTCCATGTCCTACTAGGATTGCTAGGTTTAGGCTGGGCACTTCACTCTACATTGTAGCTCATACGTTCTGTGGTTCTGTTATCTAGTTGTAAGTATTTCTTTGGAGGGGTTCGTTTCTTTGACTTTGTTGCTCCACTGAATAGGCTTCTGATATCAAATATGACCCATTTCTCACCAGATAAAACCAAGGTTATGCTTCATGTTTCATGAATATCCATTTAATCCTGCATCTTATTTCACGTCAGAGATAGGGACCAAAACTCGGAGTCAATCAGAAATCCTACGCAGTTGACACTAATGAAACAATAGATTGCTCATTGTCAATGAAGACACTGAGAACTATTCATGGCTTCAGTCTGAAATCCAGGACTAATGCTATTAGGCTTTCCACATTACCCCCCAAAAATTTATTGATACGTCAGAATTAGATAAAAATTAACCACATTTGAATCAAGCAACGGAGACTGCATTTGCCTCATCTGAAATGACCGGAAGCTGGCTCCGTGGCGAGGTGACAACTTAAGACAACAACATGAGACACAATGCTCCAAAAGCGTTCATATATTGTCAATTAAACATTGTAAGAAATACAAAACCCACACACACACACACACAAATATACATATATCAGCGATAGATATTGAAGGCCGTGGATGGTAGATAACATCATTTGTTTTTTATTTCCCATAGACCATTAATTTAGAGTCTTTTTGTTTAACAGATTCATTTGATGGTAATAGCACTATGTGAACCTTTTGCAGATGTCTTTTTATCAGTTTGTTATATGCCTACATCATGAATACTAATGTAAATATGATGTTAACATCACAATTATTACTATTTTATTTATTTAATTGTAATTGTTTGAACTTCCCTAATTGAGAAACTGTTGGCCCCAACCATAGCACCAGGACAACCATCTTCCAATTTTCTATCATGTGAGATCGTTTTACGAATCCTAATTCAAAAGATGGAGCCCCACTCTCTCACAGCTGAGCCCACCAACACAGGTGGGTTGGGTTCATGAGATCCGTCTTACAGAAAATATCCGTAAGACTTTCTTTTCTAAGTTTTTGCCTTTTCTATTTTTGACAGCTGAAAAAAAACGAGGCAAAACATTGTGGGGGGTTGTTGTTCAATATATATATCCCAAAAAGATGACAAGCTTTAAGGTTCACAAGCACAACAAATTAGAAAAAATATGGACTTGTCCATATAGTCCTTGTCGTCCCATCCTACACGGCAACTGACTTCAAAGTTCTAACACTTAGAATGAAGAAGGCTAGAACATAAGATTTGACTTAGTCTACTCATGAATATTCTTTACGCCCCATAAAGTTCTCTTCTGGCGAGTACTCATCTGTTTGTTTTTCTTTTGGCTCTCTTGTCCACACAACCATGTTTGATCTCCAGGAAGGAGAAGGACCTGACAGTGATCACATTTGTTCTTCCAATCCTGTCAACCAACCAGATGGAAATTCCGCTACCACAAGAACTAGCGATTTCAAGTTCTGGGATGATCGGATAAGGGAAGGTTACGAGAATTGTCAAGAAGACGACTACACTGCCTATTCACCACCTCTCTGGTCAAGAAATGGCGCACAAGGAGCTTCACTCCTTCGGTGTAGTAATCATTCTTCTTATCCGTCCCCCACAACGCGATTCCAGCTGGCAGCTATCGTAGAGGGTAGAAAGGATTTCATGGAGATGGCTCAAAATGTACCGGAGCTTTCTTATGAACTCTCCCTGAGAGATATTGTAAGTGATCAGCAAACTTCGCACAAGGCAGTCCAAAAGAACATTGTAGTGCAAGAAGAGAAGATTGTGAGCATCCAAACTAAGCCGAAACCCAAGAAAAAGAAGCAAAACTCCAACAGGGGTCAAATATCGCGGAGCGAAAGCATGGATAGTGGGGTTTTCCTTCTAAAGATGTTCCTCCCAACTTCCCTGTGCTCCAACAAGAAAGCAAAGAAAAGTCACGTTGCTCGAAGTCCATCGTTTGATGGATTCCTGAAGGCAGTCAATACAGACTGGTGGAAAATAAGGCTTTTATCAGAGAATAAGAGTAGTAGCAGCAGCAGTGGTAGCAGCAGGGGAAGCACCGGTAGTAGCATCAGTAGCACCCGAAGCAGGTATTTCTCCTCTGATGCTGTGCAAGTTTCTTTAATGTCATATTTGTTCATAGTTAGTATTAACTCAACTTAACTTGGATCGGGAACATCTGCGCTCCAAAAGCTTGACGATTCTATCAGTCATCCGCTCAGTTGATGCTAATGTAACAATCAAGCACATCTAACGGATTCCGATTACACGTTTTAGTCTAGTATGCTTTTTTCATTATATGGATGTACTTCCCCAAGTAAAATATGTAGTTAAGGAAGTACATCTCAAACACGAAAACATATTGCTCCATATTGTGTTGGATGCACTTCATTAGTATATATGTTGGGATCATCCAAGCAGATGACTGGCGAAACCGATCGGTGTCAAAACCATTTCGAGGTTCCGGATCCACTTACTATCTTCATTATCAACTCCGTCCTCTTGCGATTTCAGTCCGCCTCCTGCTTTTTACCCATTTTTCATGATAACCAAGAATATTCAATATGAACATCTTTTCATTTTCGTATCAAAAAAAGTGTTGGGGCATTAATTACTATTAGATTTGACTAGTGGACGTACCAAACCTATAACTTTCTTTTGACGTCAAACAGGAACGCTGAAATCAATGTCAAACCTGGCTGCTGGGCATTCAACTGGGAATGCAAACCAAAAAGGCAATGTGGGGGGTGCCTCTTTTGAAAATGAAGCACTATAGTAATTGTGCTTGCTGGTCAATGTAACATACTATATTGACGAGATGTAGATGCTATTTGTACTCTGTTCTAATTTTGGATTACTGAAGTTCACATAGTTGTGTTGGTTTTCAGATTTAATGCTTGATTTTAAATTTTGATTTTTTTAATAATTAGAAGAAAAAAATAAAGATAAAAAGAAAAAAAAAACTGGTGGAATTAAAGAGAAAAAAAACTCAAAAAATACAAATTAAATCACTAAATCACGTAAAGAAAGCAAACATGTAATGCATCAATAGAAATTGTGTTGTTGTAAAATACAATAACACAATACAGTTCTTCATAATGACATATGTTTAAACAATTTGCCATTAGAAATAATATCTACATGATATATGATGGGTACACAAATTATTTTCTCCTAAGGGGTCTCTGTTAGAACCCCACATCTGCGAAAAATTTAAGTAGGCGCCACTGCCCCAATGGATTTGTGAAAAATAAAAAAACATAGTTTTAGATATACATTAGTACTGCTCCCCTTTTTGTATAACACATCTTTGGTTCAAGTGGAAAAGTCCCTTAAACGATTTCTAGGTTATGGGTTTGAATTTTATAAACCTAAACTTTGGCTCTGGATAGGCAGTTCATTTTGTAGTTTGGATATTTGTGTGTGTGTGTGTGTATAATAATTGAATGAAAGACTAAAGACCGATAAAAGAGAAGTGAAAACTATGAATAAAACTATGAAAAAAAAAAAAACCACAAAAACGAACAAGGCTTTTTATGTGTTGAATGTTAATTGAACTTATTCTTATATTTGACTCTAGATTATGTCATTGAAGACTTTATGGAGCCTTTTGACGGAATTGTTCCAAAAAGGGGAAACTCTACCCCCGAGAGCCCCATGAGAATGTGAGAGGGAAAATCACGGTGACTCAGCGATTAAGTAGCTAGGAGGACCCATGCCTAGTACCTACAAGGAGGTACCCCCACAAGAGGATAAAACCCCACACTGCGGTTGCTAGGACTCGATTCTTGGTCCTGTTCCAAATCTACTAGCTCTTAACCAACTGAGCTATGCCCATGAGGGCACCTTTTGACGGAACTGAGATTATTTGCAAGGGAGAATTAAAGGTGATAGCGTGGGATTGTCTTGACCAATTAGGGTTGCTTATGGAGCAGTTCATTGATTAGTAGCAACTCTCAGGGAATCTATAGGTTAAAATAAATATGGATAGGTGTGCTAAGAGGACATATGAGCGCAGGAGTAGGTGGGATTGTAAGGGATTGGCATAGTAGCAGGATGGCCGATGGCGGGGTTTTCTTGAACTTAGGGATCAGTGACTCTTGCAACCGAGTTATGGGCTGCCTCTAATGGCCTTGAGCTAGCATGGAGGGTCAAAAGCAGGTGATTATAGAGAGAGACTCGGCTATTGTGGTTACGTAGTGTCTTGGCTCAACCACAACAAGGCCTAGTCGCTATAACAACCTTATTCAAAGGTGCTTGAATTGGCAGGCCAAAGATTAGGATTGCAGTAGTGTATTGCATGTCAAACGAGAAGCTAACTGATGTTCCAATTGGTTAGCGAATAATTCCCTGAAGTTGCCCTTGGGCTTGACGATGTTCCACAATCCTCCACAGACAGTGCCGGAGCCACGCTATACCATATGGGCCAGGGGTGAAAGTGATTCGGTTTGAGCCAAAACCGCAAACCGAACCACCCCCCTAACGGTTCCACATATTTCAAACCGAACCGAACTGCCACAAACTTTAAACCGAACCGATCGATTTGGTTCGGTTCCGCGGTTTAATTATTTAAATATTCTAAAAAAGAAAAAACTTTTAAATATAAAAAAAAAATACTTTTAACAGAAACTAAATAATTAAAAGTAAAAAAATTAACTTTAAAATTACAATAATTCAATCAAAATGTAGGCAAACAACAATAATTTTTTTATTAAATTCAATTACTAATTACTAATTACTAAATAATATATATATATAGATAAAAATTAAATGGTGGTGGTTCGATTCGGTTCGGTTTGGTTTGGCATCAAAAACCGCAAACCGAACCGAACCGCTCAGTTTATAAAATTTTCAAACCTAAACCGAACCGTCCTAACCCAAAACTGAACCGAACTGGCCGATTCGGTTCGATTCGGTAGTTCGGCGGTTCGGACTTACACCTCTAACTGTAATACATTAATATCATATTAAGAATACCAAGGAGAATTAAAGTAAGCTTTCGTCTCAACTCCTTACATACAGATTACATTGTGTTATTAGTAAATACATGAATAGCCTATTCAATTATAATTAATTTAAAAAAAATGATCATTCATAATAATTTTCATATGGGATCTTCTTCCTCTTAGCTTGAGCCCAGGCTTAGGTTATGACTTCTTCTTCCTATCCCACTTGGTCTCCTTTTGCTGGCTTGAAGTTTATAGTCAAGAAGACATGTACAATGAGAAAAGAAAAAACTGACTTTCTATAGCTTCCTTCGGGGGAAGAAAGATTACTTCCTCATAGCTCTATCAACCCGACTAATATGAGAAAGAAATAGCCCGCGAATAGAATAGCCCTGCTCGACCATCAGCATAGGACAATATTGACCAAATCATATAAATAAAATAAAATATAAAAATCATTATAAAAACCTTATAATTTGAATAGAAAGGGCCGGGACAATAAGCTGAATACTTACCTAAGCTGTAGTGTCTCGGGATGTCTCTCCTTCCTCAAACCTAAACTTGAACACCTCGTAGAGGACTTCAACCATCGTTTGTTTGAGCGGCACTATTTTGTGGAATCCACGAGGGCATTCCACGTAATGTCCTTCATCTCTTTTCGGATGCGGATAGAGAACTGCCAAAGCCACCAATTAACGCAACTGACAAATACACATAAATCACCTCTTTCACAATTTTCATCTTGGGTGTAGAGGGGACAAAAGCAAGCACCACAAAAGTTAAAGCGCAGACATCCATCTGGATATAGATGAGTGCATAGTATTTGCATCTCCTTACGTTGCTCCGCCGAAGTTGGGTAAGCTTGACTTCGACAATCAAAAGGGAAGTGATAAATGTAAAATAGGCCGCAAGGAATTGAAAAGTCATATTGCCCTTAAGAGAGTCAGTACCCGCAAGTCCGGCAAATAAAGTATTAATTATAATCATATACTCCTCAATTTTATTATTTATAAAATAATAACAAAATTGTTCAGCCGAAGTCATGATATGGTCTTCGGGAGGAATATCCACCACCTGAGAAAGGAGATGGGGACAGGTGGGAGCACTGGGAATGTGAGGTCTGGGTCTGACACTTGAGTGATTTCATGACTGGCCGGAGTGACCATTTGGGAAGGTGGTGGGGATGGGTGGGTGGCAGCAGGAGAGGAGGCGGAGGGGGTGAGAGAGAGAGAGGATGGGGCTAACGCGTAGGTGGAGGGGGAGAAAGAGGGGGATGTAGCCATTGTTGAAGGTAGTAAGGGTGAAGGTGGTTCGGTTTGGTTCGGTTTGAGCCAAAACCGCAAACCAAACCACCCCCTAACGGTTCCACATATTTCAAACCGAACCAAACCGCCACAACTTCAAACCGAACCAAACCGATCGGTTTGGTTCGGTTCCGCGGTTTAATTATTTAAATATTTCAAAAAAATATTTAATATAAAAAAATACTTTTAACACAAACTAAATAATTAAAAGTCAAAAAATTAACTTTAAAATTATAATAATTCAATCAAAATGTAGGCAAACAACAATAAATTTCTTATTAAATTCAATTACTAATTACTAAATAATATATATAAATAAATAAATAAAAATTAAATGGTAGTGGTTCGGTTCGGTTCGGCACCAATAATCGCAAATCGAACCGAACTGCTCGGCTTATAATTAAATTTTTTAAACCTAAACCGAACCGTCCTAACCTAAAACCGAACCGAACTGGCCGATTCGGTTTGATTCGATTCGATTTGGTGGTTCGTCGGTTCGGACTTACACCTCTAACTGTAATACATTAATATCATATTAAGAATACTAAGGAGAATTGAAGTAAGCTTTCGTCTCAACTCCTTACATACAGACTACATTGTGCTATTAGTAAGTACATGAATAGCCTATTCACTTATAATTAATTTTAAAAAAAAATGTTCATTCATAATAATTTTCATATGGGATCTTAATTCTTCCTCTTAGCTTAAGCCCAGGCTTAGATTATGGCTTCTTCTTCCTATACCACTTGGTCTCATTTTGCTGGCTTGAAGTTTATAGTCAAGAAGGCATGTACAGTGAGAAAAGAAAAGACTGACTTTCTATAGCTTCCTTCGGGGGAAGAAAGATTATTTCCTCATAGCTCTATCAACCCGACTAATATGAGAAAGAAATAGCCCGCGAATAGAATAGCCCTGCTCGACCATCAGCATAGGACAATATTGACCAAATCACATAAATAAAATAAAATATAAAAATCATTATAAAAACCTTATAATTTGAATAGAAAGGGCCGGGACAATAAGCTGAATACTTACCTAAGTTGTAGTGTCTCGGGATGTCTCTCCTTCCTCAAACCTAAAGTTGAACACCTCGTAGAGGACTTTAACCATCGTTTGTTTGAGCGGCACTCTTTTGTGGAATCCATGATGGCATTCCACGTAATGTCCTTCATCTCTTTTCGGATGCGGATCGAGAACTGTCAAAGCCACCAACGCAACTGACAAATACACATAAATCACCTCCTTCAAAATCTTCATCTTAGGTCGAACCCCGTTGCGTTGCCCAGCATACTGCGATTGGCGAATTAAATCAGTCCAAGAACATCTTCCTCTGTTTTCGGACAGCACACTGTCAAGCTTGATTTGAAGCTCAAAAATAGTGTTTTTTGGTAGAAAAATTGTGCACAAATATAGTACTAAATTAGGATAATAATATGAGATAGATTTAAGTTGCCAAAACAGCTCAAGAACAAAGAAAAACGGGATGAACTCAAAAATTTTAAATTTGATCAAATTTGTGTTTTATGCATGAAAATTGATACCCAAACATGAGGAAAGACTATATTAACAACATGAAATCATTTATACATCAATTTGAATCTCAAATCTGAAGCAACGATGTTGTTGAGGGTATTTTAGGAAGAAAATTTTCAAAATGTCTTTTAGCGGTTAAAAAAAAAAAGGGTGTACTGGAGAGAAAAAAAGTTTGAGAAAGTGGACCGGCCAGCAATTTCTCCTAGAAAAAACAACGTTTTCAAAACGCAACTGTTTTTTAAAACACTGAAATTCCAGTTTTTTTCCAAAACGCAGGTTTTAAAACGCTGCTAGAAAAAAAACTACTTATTGAAATGATTAGAGATGTTAAAAGGGTCATGACCCGGAGGGTTGGCCCGTTTAAACCAAAAAAAAAAAATAGGGTTAGGGCTCAATAATTTTGACCCGTTTAAAATCAGGGCTTTTTAGGGCTGGCCCGTTTAACCCGAGGTCCATTAGGGCTGGCCCGCCAGGTTTCAGGGTAGGTCTGCCAGCCCGCATAATATTAATTAGGTCGTAAAAAATTTAGGAGATACGTAAAACAACCATCATGAGAATAAAACCAACAACCTTTTAATTCAAAATCAAACATATTTATTCTTTGCACTACATGTCTTCTTTGTGTACTTGTGAATAAATACTGAAATATAAACAAAAATTTTGGAAAGAACTGCTAAGTAGAGCTATTACATTATTTATTTTAAGAAAAACAAATTAAAAATTATAACACATCGATGTAAAAAAATGTCTAGTTTATATTTCTTTTGAAAAACATAAGAAACTATCAAAGTTATAAATGGTTTATCGATTCACTATTTTAAAATATTGTTATATTATATCTTTAATCGTGGCCCGATAGTGGCTCGTTTAGCCCGAAACCCGCTACGGTTAGGGTTAGATTTACAATATTAGTGACCCGAAAAAATTAAACCGTTTAGCTCATGGCCCGTTAGGATTGACCCGAAACCACTAAGATTAACCCGTTTAACATCTCTAAAATGATATCTCAAACACATTTATAAAAAAACTTAAGTTTTTAAAATAATACATTTTTTAAAACATTGTATTTTTAAAATACTACATTTTATAAACGCTACAACAAATGACTCTTAGCATACAAGCTACTAGCCTACTAAAGCGTGTGAAGGACCGACACATAAAGATCAACCATTCACTGCTCTCTTTATTAAAATTGAGTGTCTCAATTGAAAAATTACAATAAATAAAATAACGTCACACACACACACACTTATCCCAAATTCACAAGCTTTATTATACCAAAATTGTAATTACATATTTACAGAAACAAAAACCCCAAGATTATTTACTCTCCCCTATTTTTTTACAATAAATTTCCCGGTTGATGTTGCGGAAGCCTAAACCGGACCTGGGCCGCCGGCGATTTAACGGCCACCCCGTGCCAGCATATCCCACCCCGACACATCGAATGGACGTCGTCGTTTGTTGAAACAACGCGTGTTAACGAGTAAGCGGCCTTGCGGGATACATCCCAAGTCAGCGCACCCACCAACATAAAAACGATCGCAGCCGTGGATAGAATCAGTACAACCCCGCCACCGTAGCTCTGCCCAGTTAACAGTCCGTACGCCTTGATCGCCGCAATCACCGCCAAGTACAGAGTCGTCAAATTGCCCACCACCATGTCTGAAAGCGCCATCACCCACCTCCCCTCTCTCTCTCTCTCTCTCTAACTGAGTAAACCGATGGGGGCGTGTATTTGGATTAAATCCTGGATGGATAATTCTAGGGAATTGGGTGGGGAAAGGAGTGAATTTTAAGGGAATGAATTGGGGGATACTTTTGAGCTTATCTACTTTGGTTTTGGTGTAATTTTTAGGGGATTTTGAGAAAGGGAAAGGTAAACAGCATCATTCATTCATCCCCATCGTCGCCCACTTTGGCTTGTTTTTGCAGACAGGCCAAATGTCTATTGACACGCGTTCACCAACTTGTTCCTTTCTACAGCGTCATATGTGTTCCGTTTTCTTACCTTTATAAAATACAAAAAAAAATTTTTTTTTAATATTTGTCTTGTAAACCAGCTTAAAAAGTGAACTTTACATATTTACTCTCTCTGTTTACTCAAAAAAATTGCGTTTTAGATGTTTAATAATTAAATTATATATAAATATTATTAAAGTTATTTATAATTATAAAAATAATTGAATATAGTTAATATGAGAGTAAATTATATGTAGGGGATAAAATTAAAATATTATGGACATTGAGCAATACATTTAAAAAGTTAATTATTTTAATAAAATATCTCAAAATAAAATAGTTAATTTTTTGCAATGGAACCGAAGTGAATATATATTTACTATTATAAAGTCAGAACACTCAAAATAAATAGTTCTTTAATTTTTATGAAGTCATTCTTTTTTACTTTATAAATACTTTTGAGTAGTTATTGGAATTATATAGTTATTTGGTCTCTCTGCTTTACGAAAACTATGCGTTTGGTCCCCCTCACCAAAAAAATTCATTCTGATCACCCGATTTGCATTTCTTTGTGAGATTCCCCCTTCAGGCCGTTAACGTCAAATTTTTCGTTTGTTTTTTAAAAAAATACCCAAACTACCCATAATTGATACTTGGAAAGACTGAAACACCCCAACTAACCCTAATCTCTTTCTTCTTTCTTACCTCCGCTTCTCACCCATATGGTTTCACTCTCTCTCTCTCTCTCAGATGCTATGGTGATGGTGGGAGATCGAAGATGCTATGGTGATGGTGGTGATTGGAGATGCGATAGCGCAATGGTGAGTGAGCGGAGATTCGACGATGATGATGGACATCGGTGATGCTTTGATTGGAGAACAGAGACTCGGCCGAGGAGGACGCTGTTGACGGTGGAGGTCGGTGATTTGGACGACGTGGTCTGAGACGCGGCCAAGGAGGACGCTGTTGATGGTGAATGTCTTGTGCTTTAGGTCTTCAAGAAAGAGATCTGAAATTGAAAAAATTGGAAGAGATCTGAAATTGGAAGAGATCTCAATTCTATAATTAAAAATTTGAAATTAGGGCTTCTCCAACCATTTGGTGCAAAAATTGCACTATCCCACTAAAATGGTGCAATTTTTGCACCAAATATCTTCCACCATCTCCAATCATCTTGTTTCAAATTTTACACTAAAAATAATATTTCAAGAATATTCCTTATTATTCTATTTAATATATACATTTTATTTTATCAAATTTGTGTTAATGTATGAGCAAAACAAATATGTTATTTATTGAATAGTATATCTTATTTTTATAACACAATTTATATTAAATTAAATAATATTACATTAAAATTAAATAATTAAATACAATACTTTAGTAGAGAGTAAATAAATAATTAAATTATTTTATTTAATATTGCAATTAACAAACAAACAAGTATTTAAACAAAACAAAAAAAAGAAAGAAAGAAAAGGGTATGCGTATGAACAGGGATAGTGCAAGGGAAGGATTGCGCTATATATGGCGCAAGATCAGCCCTTGCTTCATTTTGAAGCAATTTTAAAGTAATGGTTGGAGGAGCATTTTGCTTCATAATAGTGGGATAGAGCAAGAAACCCACACGGTTGGAGTTGCTCTTAAGACTTTGAATCCATGCTTCTAGAAGGGCATCGAGTGCCTAGATCTGAAATTGAAAAATCAAACCATCAACTTGTCGGAGACTTTGAATCCAAGCTTTTGGAAAACAGGCTGAGGGATGTCCATTTTGTGCTACAGCTATCAAGTGCAAATTTACCAACGAGTTGGGTTATCAATGGTCTTTTACTTTGTCAACTATCACATGGGAAGCTTCAGTAGCTTGATTATATCACAAAATAGAATGGTAGGACGATTGTGATTCTGCCTCTACCTCATTACTTGATAAAGCTTCCCACTGTTGTACAAGAGAAAAGAATTTCAGTTACTTAGCAAATGAATTCAGGATTCAAGTCGAGAAAAAATTTCCTTTGGCTGCCTCCTCATATTATTGTCTTGATATTTCAGGATCTGATCTCCTTGTTTTCAATTGTATCCACCTTCTACACCTTTTCTTGCATAAAGTATCTCTTACGATTACGATCTCATTATGTTGAACTTGAGATCGCTCTTCATGATATAATTAGCCTGAAATTCTTTTTCGTTGTTAATGTTATATAATCAAGTTATTTTTCTTTTTAATTATTTTTTGGTCCCTAACTTAGTAAGTGTAGTTTGGAAATTTTTTATAATCAGACGAGAAATTTAACGTTAACGGTCTGAAGGGGGAATCTCACAAGGAAATGCAAATGAAGTGACCAGAATGAATTTTCTTGATGAGGGGGGACCAAACGCATAATTTTTGTAAAACGGAGGGACCAAATAATTATATAATTCTAATGAAAAATCACAAAACCAATCACTCAACCCAAAAAAAAAAAAAAACCTTACTTTCTGCCTCCCTCCCTCCCGTTCAATGGTTTTGTTAATCAAGGAAGAGAGGAAGAGAAAGTTCCTCAATGTAATATATTGAAAAACAAATAACTTCTCTAATTACAGGAAAAGGAAAAACTAACATATATACAAAATCAAAGAGTAACTAACTAATAACTAACTAACTATCCAACTTGAGAAATTAAACCTCTAACTAAACTATATGTACACACGCTACCCCTGAATTTTTGATCTCTAATGTTGACCTCTATACATTAACACCCCCCCCCCTCAAGCTGGAAGTGGAGAACAAATTGAGCACTTGCAACTTGGACAATAAGCGATGTAACTGAGAGGAAGACACAGCTTTAGTAAAAAGGTCAGCCGACTGATCAGTGGAAGAAACATATGAAGTGGAAATTACACCTTGAGCAATTTTCTCACGAACAATGTGACAATCAATCTCAATATGCTTCGTGCATTCGTGAAAGACGGGGTTAGCAGCAATGTGTATGGCTGCCTTGTTGTCACAGAACAGAGGGATAGGTGTCACAGTGTCTACATGAAAGTCTTTGAGTAAAGCATGCAGCCAAGTCACTTCACAACACGTACTGGCCATGGAACGATACTCTGATTCTGCAGAAGACTTGGACACTGTTTGCTGTTTCTTGCTTTTCCAAGAGATAAGAGAAGACCCCAAGAAAGTACAAAAACCAATGACAGATTTGCGAGTAGTGGGACATGTAGCCCAATCAGCATCACAGTATGCAGACAAATTGGAAGAGGAAGTAGAGGAAAAGAACAACCCTGGCCTGGTGCTCCCTTAATGAACCTGACCAACTTTAATGCAAAGCATCAAAATGAGGTTGTCTGGGATGAGCCAAGAATTGCTCTCGAACATGCACAAGATAGACGATCCGGTCTAGTGATAGTAAGATAAAGCAACCTGCCCACAAGCCTGTGATACCTATCAGGATTGGAAATTAACTCCCCACTATCTGCAGCAAGATTATGATTTTGACAAATGGGAAGAAGAGACTCCTTAGCATTAAGAAGCCCAGTTTCAGAAATGATGTCAACTGCATATTTTCTTTGATGAAGACAAATACCAAACTTATTTCTTGCAATTTCCAAGCCAAGGAAATACTTTAAGGATCCAAGATCTCTAATGGAAAAAGTGGAATGAAGCTGAGATTTTAACATTGCAATAGCCTTAGGACAAGAACCAGAAATTATAATGTCATCAACATAAACAAGTAGGACTGTGATTAATGCAGAAGAAGTAGATTGTGTGAATAATGTGTGATCATTTGAAGACAGAATAAATCCAAAGGACTTTAGAGCAGTAGACACTTAGAAAACCACTGTCTTGGTGCTTGCTTAAGGCCATAAAGGGACTTAAGTAATTTGCAGACCACAGGAGCAGTAGTAGAAGAAGTTGGAGGACAGTAACCTTGAGGTAGAGACATGAACACTTCTTCATTCAGGTCTCCATGAAGAAATGCATTGGAGACATCCATTTGATGAAGAGGCCACTGCTTCATGGCTGCAATGGCTAAAAACATTCTGACAGTGGTCATCTTGGCTACTGGTGCAAAGGTGTCAAAATAATCCAAGCCTTCAGTCTGAGTAAACCCCTTGGCTACCAACCTAGCTTTGTACTTCTCAACTGAACCATCAGGCTTGTGCTTAACTTTGTATATCCATTTACAACCAACCAACTTCTTACCTACAGGCAAAGGCTGCAATATCCAAGTGTTGTTTCTTTCTAAAGCTTCTAATTCCATAAATATAGCCTTACACCAATGAGGAAATTTAACAGCTTGGGCATAGGTAGTAGGTTCGTAGGATGCATCAATATTAGCAATAAAAGATTAATATGAAGGAGCCAAATTAGTGTAAGAAAGAGAAGTGTGAAGAGGATGAAAAGGATACTTGTGCACAGAAGAAGCTTTTGAGATGGAAGTAAATGGCAGACCAGTAAAGTCCTTAAACTTGGCAGGGATTACCCTAGTTCTCATAGCCCTAGATGAAATAGAAGAGGGAACAGAATGAGTATCAGGAATGAAAGGAAGAGTAGTACTGGAATCAGGCTGTAAAGTGACAGGAAGTTCAGGAGAATTGGCATTGGATGTGGTACTGGTAACAGGATCAAGAGCAGGAGTGGACAGTAGAGGAACAGACTGAGGAAGAAAAGAGTCTTCTACATAGTGATCTGAATTAAAAGGAAACACAGGATCAGAAGAAGAAGGAGAAAAAACAGGGTTGGATTGAGAATAAAGGAAAATATGTTCATGAAACAGGACATCTCTACTACAGAATACTTGTTGGCTATTAAGATCATAAAGTTTGTATGCTTTCTTCCCATAAGGATATCCAAGAAATATGCATTTTCTAGCCCTTGGACCAAACTTATCTCTATTATGGTTGAGTGTGGAAGCATAACAAAGACAACCAAACACTTTGATATGAGAATAAGAAGAGTATGCTTAAGAAGAACTTCATAAGGAGTTTTGAATTTGAGAATAGAACTTGGAAGCCTATTGATTAAATAAGTGGCTGTTAAAAGACACTCACCCCAGAAAGATAGAGGAAGATTGGCTTGAAACCTAAGGGCTCTAGCAAGTTCAAGATGATGTCTATGTTTTCTCTCTACTCTGCCATTTTGCTGAGGAGTGTCCACACAAGAGCTTTGATGAATTATACCAAGAGAGTCCAGAAAGGAAGTAATATTAGAATTAAAAAATTCTGTACCATTGTCAGATCTGATTTCTTTAACATGAGCCCTGAACTGAGTTTTGATAATGGAGAAGAAGTTCTGCAAATAAGAAAGGACTTGTGACTTGGATTTAAGAAGGAAAGTCCAAGTAGTTCTAGAATAATCTTCAATAATGGTTAAGAAGGAGGTATAACCATTGTAAGTGGTATGCCTATAAGGACCCCAGACATTACAATGTAGAAGATCAAACAAATTGGAAGACTGAGTATGACTAATTGGAAAACATTGTCTAGTTTGTCTGGAAAAATGACAAATATCACAAGGAGAAATAGAAGTATTTTTATTAACATTGCATATATGTAAATGCTTTAAAGAAGAAATAGGAATATGGCACAGTCTTAAATGCCAGAGAGTTACATCTTTATTGGACTGCACATTAGTGTGCAAACATGTAGAAGAAGTACAGTTACAAAGATTTGAGAATTGCATAGTTTTATCTATTTAGGAGTTAAGAACTTGTACAAGCCATCCACTTGCTTACCAATCCACTTGAGCTTCTTTGATGCTTGGTCCTGAAATAAACACAAATCATAGGAAAACACAAGATTAAATCCACTACTAAGAGCTAATTTGCTTCCTGATAACAGATTAAATTTGAAGGCAGGAACAAATAGGACATCATGTAAAATGATGTCCTTTGTGAGTAGAACAGATCCTCTATGTGTGATTTTAGTGGTTTGAGCATTAGGTAAATGAATGATGGAATCAATGGGAATAGGATCGATAAGAAGGGAAAAGTTTGAAGTAATATGGTCTGTAGCCCCAGTGTCAATAATCCACTCAAAGATATTCAGACAATAACTAGAAAAGCAGCTAGAATTGATAACACTTGAAAATTTTACAGCCTTACCTGCAATATGAGATTCAGGACTATCCATTTCTGTGCTAGAATTGGCAAGCAGATTCATTAACTGTTGATACTGAGATGAAGTGAGGCCAGAAATTCCAGTAACATTATTTTCTTCAGACTTATCTGAAGCAGAATTTCCTCCTACAGAAACAATGGCTGCAATAGGCTTGGTTCTGTTTTTGGGCATCTTAGTCATATCAGGCTTGGTGCCAAAGAATTCATGCCATTCTGGGTAGCCATGTAAGTAAAAACACCTATCCTTGGTGTGAGAGTCCCCATGACAATACTCACACCAGAACTTCCCTCTTTGAGGATTGTTACCAATGTTATTACCAACCCTTGGCTTATATTCTCTCTATTTCCAGTCTTGCTCAACAAAGCAGCAGACCCATCTGTTATATTGACATTCACAGCACTAGAAGATCCAAATTTCCTCTGACTCTCTTCTTGTAACAACAAGTTTTCTGCCTTACTAAGATCTGGAAGAGGGTTCATCATAATGATTTGCCCCCTAGTAGCAGTAAAACTTTCATTAAGCCCCATCAAAAATTGAGTTAGTCCATGTTCATGTTCATAATTCTCCTGTCTTTTGGTAGCACCACAGGTACAATTACACAAGCACTTGGGTATACTAGTGAGATTAATTAATTCATCCCACAAACCTCTAAACTTAGTGAAATAAACAGATATACTGAGATTACCTTGAACACATTCAGCAAGATTCTTACGAACTTGAAAATTTTTTGGAGCATTATTTTGAGAAAACCTTGAATTGAGATCTTCCCAAATGGCTTTAGCAGTGGTAAGATAGACAATGCTAGACCTAATATCTTGAGTCACAGCATTTAACAGCCATGAAATTACCATGTGATTACATCTCTCCCATTGTGAAAAATATTTTGATTGCAATAAAGGTTTCTTGATATTTCCATTCACCATTCCTAATTTATTTTTAGCAGACAAGGCGATTACAACAGACATATGCCATTGACCAAAGTTGACATTATCACTAAGAACTTGCGTGATTAAGGTCATACCAGGATGGTCATTGGGATGCAAATACAGAGGGTGTGATGGATGAAGTTGGAGCAGCGAAGATTCCAAATCATATTCATCCACAAGGCCATCTTCTGATGAATTTGCTTGATTATTCATTGGAATCTCCTGTCCTGTAGTGTCTTCGAACTGACTTCCAGTGCAAGTCTCGATTGCCATGATTGTGAATTGAATTTTGGAAGAGTAACCAAAAGAAAACAAACGGTTGAAAGAATGTTATTGTCCAATTTGAACAATAACAGCATTAATAATTAGAATAGCGGAAATACTTTGAATGAGAAACTTGTCTCTGATACCATGTTAATCAAGGAAGAGAGGAAGAGAAAGTTCCTCAATGTAATATATTGAAAAACAAATAACTTCTTTAATTACAGGAAAAGGAAAAACTAACATATATACAAAATCAAAGAGTAACTAACTAATAACCAACTAACTATCCAACTTGAGAAATTAAACCTCCAACTAAACTATATGTACACACGCTACCCCTGAATTTTTGATCTCTAATGTTGACCTCTATACGTACATTAACAGGTTTCTTTACTTTTCTGCTTTTCAAGGCAAAAAATTTCTACTCGTTAATTGCTTTTTAGTCAATTGGGAATCAAGTAATAGAAAGTGAAAAAACAATATTGGTGTTTTTTGAGATATTATTTAGTCTCCCTAACTTGGCCTCGTTGCACAAATTCTAATGACCCATATACCCTCAAGTTATGTTTTCTTAATTTGTTTGAAACCATGCTTCCTTTTTCATGCAAACACATCTTATAGTTATTTTCATAATACATAAACAAAACATCAGATATTCTAGTCAAAATGATGTAAGGTTAATTAATATAGGAGTATTTATATTATCTTTCTTGTACTTCAAAAAAAAAAAAAAACTACTCCCAAATCCATATACCCATAAACCATAGCATATATGGCCGCAAGCAATAATATACTGTACGAAATCAACACCAATAGAGATTATATAACAATAATTGGATCTTACTATTGCTTGAACTCAATCCCCAATTCCTCTTAAGTTGGAAGATATCCTACAATCACAAACACATTTTTTTTTTAATTTCTTATTGCTATTTAACCCAAAAAGTGTCGACAGAAATTAAAATGAACGAATTAGCAACAAGAAATGAGAAAGAAAACAGCCAGGCCAGGTAGGCGTCTAATTTCACAAAATGAGGTTGGGAGGGCAACTTGGGGATATGAAATTGTATATAAATTACTGTATTATATTATCATCAAATGGTTCCGAAGGAGGCTAGTATGTCCTTTTCTTTTAAGAGTATCATATATAGAAAAAAAAATGGTAACTAGTACGAAAAGAACAATGTTATCTTATTTTATTATTTTATCTTACTTTATACAAGTATCAAGTATAAAATGGATTTTAATACACAGACTATCAAGAGCTAAAAATGCCCATATGATTACTCAATTTATATGCTCTCCTCTAATTTTAAAATTGATCAAAGTCGAATGGAATGAAATTGGGCCTAAGGAGGACAACCACGCCACTTTCGTCGATGTCAAATATACAAGGTTAAGGTTGCAACATGACGGTGATTATTATGAACCACTTCACGTGGTCGATGGTCTTAAAGAACCTTGCAGTGAGCTTGAGCGACCTAGCCTTTAAAGCAACATTTCTGGTCAGGAGCTCGTATGGGGTATTTTTCCGAGCTAGGCTGCTTTTTGTGGGTGTTTGAGATTTTAGCTAGTTGGGATCAGTTACGGTTTATGGGTTAAGTATTATTTGTCCTCGAATTCGGTTTATGCACATTAGTGGGCCGCTACTCCTTGTTCGATGTTGTGCCAAAGAGTTGGGAGTACTAGTTTGACCTCCTTGCTTAGCCTTTACTTGGTAGGTGCTCGGTGATTAGCCATGGGGCCGTATCTTTCTTCCATGCTCGAGTATGTTTGTTAAGGGAGTGTGAGGACTGAAGTCTTTGGGAGGTCGGTTGTTCGATTTTGATCAACTCGTCGCATCTAACTCTGCCTTACTACTTGAGCAACTTCCTATTAAATTAAATGGAGAACTTGTTAATGGCCCTATAGAGGGCCAGATCTAACAAGTAGATTGTTAGATCTAATCGAATGATGATGAAAAAGTGTGTATGAGTGTGAGTGTGTGTGTGTGTGTGAGAGAGAGAGAGAGAGAGAGTAAGCATTTTGATTAGTATTTTAATTTTCTTTATGTAGAGTAAACATTTTGTTTTCCGTTTTGATTAGGACTCTAGTTTTTAGGGGTGTGCACGGGCCATAAGCCCGCGGGCATTGGCAATGCCCAGTATAGGCCCATCAGGCAATGGGCATCAATTTTAAAAGCCCAGTACGAGAGATTAGCCCACGGGCTTTAGTGAACGGGCGTTGGGTGGGCTCGGGCTTGCACGGACCCAAAATACAACCTCATGAACAAACAGATTAATGATAATTAATTGGAGGGCAGACACCATCTCCATTTACATATATAGTTATGATAGTCACTAACTATAGATCAAACTGAGAATTGCACTCCAGGGAGTGAGAAAAAAACAGGGGGGCTTTTCGTTGAGGCTTCGGCAATTGAGACAAAGCTGAGATTGGGGTCTCAAAGCCATATTCCCCACCGTATTTTCTTTGTACAAAACGAGCCCCAGCAAGTGCTAGGGAAATAGTTGCTCAATCCCTTCAAAATTGGGCCACTGTGACCGAATTCTGCTCATGTAATTCTGTTGCACAAAGCAATCTAGTGAAAGCCAAAATTTATTCCAATCCAACAAATTGACAACTTAACCGACATAGGAAGAGGCAATCGACATTGATTGGGAAGGAGCTTGGCCTCGTGTTCCATTTCCATTCCCCATTCCCATTCCAGATCTAGGAAAAAATTAAAAATCTGAAAACATATTAACGAATTACCCCGCGCACACACTCACACTCATATGAGAGCTTACTAAGAGAAAGAGAGAGGTACCGTGAGTGTGAGATGGAGATGGCTCATATGGGTTTCCTTTGAGCGAACTCATCGTAGGAACTGTAAGAGTCTGGGAGGCGGAAACGGCAAGTCGAAGACGGTGAAGCGACGAGTCGATGACGGCGAAGCGGCGAGTCGACGACAGCAAAGCGGCGCGTCGACGACAGCAAAGCAGCAAGTCAACGGCAAAGCAGCGACGGCGATGGCGAAGTAGGCGAGCAGCGATGCATCGAGCTGAGAGTGTCGATGAGAAATTGTTGTATTGTCTGATAGTCTAATTTAATTTGGGGATTGTGATTTGTGGGTTTTAGTTATAATCTTTTAGATATTATGTAAATATATATATATATATCAAAACGACGTAGTTTTATTGTGACACCCTGACCCAGATTCCAATATGGAATCCCAAGATCGACACGCCAAAACAACAAGCAAATAACAATAACGAATAGTAAAAGCACGTGACGCAACAACCCGTGCTTACAACAAACCATAATAATAAGAACTTGGATAAAATAAAACCAATTATCGGTGACGTTATAGCCGGAACCCAACTAATAAAACACAAGTATAAGTTTTTGTAGAAAAACATTGATAACAACAACTACCTCGGCCACAACATGCCGGAACAACTGTACAAAATCCACAAACTACAACATGCTTGGGAAGATAACTGAAATAAAGATATAACAGAGTATGCGAGCTTGACATACACGTGTCGGCTACCAAAAGAATAGTAAGTAACAACAAGGTATCAATACTACCCACAATAAAGTCTACATGACTTTACATAACCAATCGTCCTCACCAAAAGAATGTCTAACGCTAATAACAAAAGCGCTCTAAAGGTTACGAAGTAAAAGACCACCTGCGAGCTAAGTGATAATACTATCCGACCTCACTGCGAACTTTCTGCCTGGCTCGGATCTAAGGAAAAACATATAAACAACAAACGGGGTGAGTCGAAACTCAATAAGTTACTAAATGCAACTATATGTTATGGCATAATACTCAACTGGTAATCATAACATGATAATACATTTGTATATATCACAACTGAACATGTAACATCATCATCGATATACAATTCACATAAATCATACTTAGCACTTTGATATTCACATAAGTACTCGTAATAAACCACATTGTAAAGGTTATCGTATCTTTTTGTCCATCTTTGCGTTGCTCCTGCAATACACAAATAACCAAATGTGCCTCGATACTCGTGTATGTGGTATCGACGTCCCCGATTAATACCATCAAGTTCAATCTAGCAAACCAAAGCCATGCGTATTGCTACAACAGTGGGGCTACTTCTCAACTGTGGCCAACAGAAGAGGGGTGTGTGAAACTCCGGTACGACGACTTATAGCGATCACAAACATTGATTTGTGGAGACTATAGGTCGTCCCACCTTACTCGACCAACGACGCCAGTTGGACTTACACAATGCACAAATAGATGTTCTTACTCATCTAATGCAAATAACCATCAAGTTCAAAAGTAGTAAACTTGACAAATGACAAGTAGATTATTCTATTCTACCACCCATTATCATTCAACACATATTTGCAAGAATTCTAATCAACACATTAGAGCCATTCACAAGTCTCTACTTTAACAGTACCAAAACACGGAGGACTAGAATCTCGATCAATCGAACTCTAAACCTCATAGTAATTTAACATGTTGTTCGGGAATCATAATCTTCACTAAAATCAACTTCTCGGAGTCATTACTAAAGTTCGTAAAATTAGGGTTTAAATGCTATATGCAAGATTACTCAATTTCAAGTCTCAAATTCTCTATTTATTCATATACTAAGGTTAATGTTCAAACCCTAGCTCATCAAACATCATTCAACACATACACATAGCACAAGTATAATGTACTCATCTCAACCTAGAGATTTGTACATGAAAACAACATATATAGCAAGTCATACATGATTATTGATGATCTAGCACACATTGAAGCTTAAAGCATACAAAAGGGGGTTTAGTAACTTACCTAGAACCGAATATCAAGCCAATGAAAATGAAATCAAAGCCACACAAGTTGCTCCCTTACTCAACACCAACACAATGACGGTCTCGGATTGTCAATCGGGTGGTTCGATCTTCGGAAACTCAAACACACACACCAATCTCACCAAAGCTCTCACACACACTCAAGAACACTAATGGAGGAAATGGAAGGGAAAAATGGAGAGAAACAAGTCTCTCCATTTGATTTAAGTGGTCCAAAAATCAGATTTGGGGAAGGTGGTGACGTGGCTCAAGGAGAACCACCCATTTGGTCAAAATTGTCAAATAAAAGCAAGTCAAGATAAGTGGCCGGTCTTATATGCGGACGCATAGGGCGGCCGCATAGCTCCTATGCGGACGCATAGAGCGGCCGCATAAATTTCAGAGATTTTAGGGGTTATGCGCGCCAGCACTATGCGGCCGCATAACTCCCAGTTTCAACCTAACATGTTTCTAGGCTGTCCAAAGGTGATTCCAAACACTCCCAACCCATCCTAAGGTGATTCAAACCTCAAACTAAGTCCGAAACAAACCCAACAATGTAGTAAACATAACAATTCTCGTAGACATGAAATGAAATAACTAATTAGAACACGAATCAATTAACATGCTACTTAAACAAGTATAATAAGTATGTTTAACATGTTAATCATACAATAAGATAAACAAATCATACGTAGGAGGATCCAGGGTGTTACATTTATGAAACAACAGGTCGGGCTGGGCTGAACGGGCAGTGAGAATATGAAGGCCCAGCCCTGCCCGAGACCGCGGGCTTTCAATCCATCTCATGCCCAGCACTGTGTAATAGCCCATGGGCACGGGCTTTGAGGGCCGGGCATTGGCGAGCTTTGTGGGCTCTGCGGACTCATGGGCCGGCCTGCTCACCCCTACTAGTTTTCTTCTTCCATAAGATTAAGAATCACCTTGTTGATTCTTTCACCCTATATAAAGGGATCTTGTCAATGTTTTAATTCACGCTTTGATTTATTAATCAAATTATTATTGGTGCACCAATAATTATAGCAGATCTCTCCTTTATTTCAGTTTTCGGTATTCCTTTGAATTAACGAGAATTGATGTCTAAATCGTGATAAATTTTAATACTACTTAAAATAGGAAATCTAATTAAATTAGAACTAATATTTCAAACAACAGCTCTTCCATGTCTCATCTTGATCCTCATCAGAGCGAGAGAGATATGGGTATAAGCTTGAGCTTATTGGGAAAAGGTAATGTTCGTTAACAATTTGATGAGATATTGAAATGTTTTCAACGTCTTTTGAAGAGATAAAGTAAGGAGAGATAGAGAGGGGGTGGGGGGAATTGGTTGGGGACGATGAACTAGGTCCATAACGATTTGAATTTTCTAACTGACCCTTTGGTGTTTATCATATTACACAAAAATGTTAGTTTTTAGTTTTATTTTCATGATAACACAAATTTAAGAGGTCACATGCTACAAACGTGACCACTTAGCGACATAAAATTAACAGATGTTTACCTTGGGAAACTGATTACAAGGAAGATTCACATAAAAAACCAATGACTCCATCAATATGAGCATAATTGAGGAATTTGAAGTATAGTTTTTCCTATATGTACATGCAATAAGTCTTAATTTACAGAGTAATTTTCAACTTAAAAATTTCTCCTTTTCAAGTTGAAATTTAAATTTTTTTATTATTTTTTGGTTTAGAAATTATAAATTTGCAATGTATTGTATATGTATGATCTCGTCAAAATGGGGATCTTGACGAAATGACAAATGTAATGTAAGATGTAGAGAGAGGTGGTGAATGGTTGTGCTACTGATACCTTACCAGAGAACACATCAAGAAAACACCGTGTACAAGAGCAATGAGTTGTCTTGGCTCAAACTCTTCGGTGTGAGAATAAGTAATATCACCAACAAGTGATCTAAAATAGACTAGGATGGGATAGATTAACCCAAGGGCCTTGCTGGCCACTTAACTCAAAAGAGGAAAATAAGAGGGAACTTGGAAAAGAAGCAATTTGATCTGGTGTGTATGAATAGTGTCTAGAAAAAGAAACGCTTACCGAACCAATGTATTAATAGCATGAGGTGGAGAGAAGGTTTAAGCTTTTTTAGCCATGTGGCTCAATGGGAGCTTGTCCGTACACCAGCACCATCTGCCGTAAGCCAGGACCACTTGGGACCAGTGAGCAAAACTAGAAGGTAGGTGGTGTAAATGCACATAGGGTGGCTGTTAAATGTCAATAGTACTTGTTGTCGTATCTTGTAGCCAATGAGAGAAAATCACGTGCCTAGACCAATTCTGTCAAGTTTAGAGCATGCTTCCATTTGAATTCGGGACAGTTCACAGGTTGACAAAGGGGTGACCTCACCAAGTTGTCAACTCAACAGTACTTTGGCGATGTCGGCCTCTCTCAGGTCGGCCACATGGGTAAAGAGGGCTCAAGGTCATTGCTTCCTTGATGGGAATGACTCCTCCTAGATCGTCAATGTCGGATAGCAAGTGAATTCTTAGAAATATTTCAAAAGATTCCCTAGATCCCATCAATATCATATAAACAAACATTTAGTTTTTCATATATCATACTTATTTTATAATGAATATTAATAAATAATTTTTTTAACATACTGATTTATCAAACCTGCGAAAATATTTGTTAACACATTTTCAAAAGGTTTTACCAAACAACAAAAATTAGAATGGTTTTATTTACTAAAAGTCATTTTGCTTGAAACAAATATATAGAGCCTTAACTTCCACCTTATGAAATTTGAAGACTTGATTCATGTCTTTTTTTCAAGCAAGGTTTAATAAATTTGGTTTTTTATTTTTCACTTTTATTTTTTTAATCTTTGAGCTTACTAGTTTATCTCTATTTCATTCTAATTTTTTCTTCAATCATTACAAAATAAATATTCAAAAATTAAAAACCAACTTACCCTATACCAAACAGGCCAAAAGAATAGACTAACATCTTCCGCAAACAGCTAGGTAATTATCAAAAGATCAAATATACCTATTTGCTGTGATTATCAAATGTTAAGCCTTAGAGCCCGTTTGTTTGCGTGTTTTGGCCAAAACGTAGGGTTAAAACGCAGCTTATTCCTTAACTTAGCGTTTCAATGCGGCGGTAGAAAACGCTGCGTTTTCAAAACGCAGCGGCGTTTTAAAACGCCGAAATTCCTAGCTTTTTCCAAATCGCATTTTAAAACGAAGAGGAATAAAAGCGGCGTTTTGATATAATATTCCAAACGCATTTATAAAGAAAAAGCTGCGTTTTAAATAATCTGCGTTTTAAAAATGCTGCATTTTTAAAACACTGCGTTTTCAAAACGCTACACCAAACGGGCTCTTAATCGCAGACGATTAAGACCATCCCGCACGGTATTAACTAACACAAGTCAAGTCTTCCAAATCCAAAAGTCGTCCCAATGGAGACTTCCAGAAACGCTCACTCCCTCCACGTCGTATAAGACACCTCCCACCAATCCAACCCCGACACGTAACAACAATCATCCAATCAACCGTCAGATCATCCATCATGGCACCCTCCAGCCAATCAGATCATCATAACTCGTGTCACTCCCCATTTCTCTCTCTCTCTCGTGTTTACATCCACTCTCAGTGTAT
Organism: Platycodon grandiflorus; assembly: GCA_016624345.1. NCBI lineage: Eukaryota > Viridiplantae > Streptophyta > Magnoliopsida > Asterales > Campanulaceae > Platycodon > Platycodon grandiflorus. The sequence goes on along the minus strand of CM028364.1, from coordinate 58,557,980 downwards.
AAAACCTTGGAACCAAAACGAACAAAATCCGAAGCCAAATTCAGTAAGCTAATTAACCTAACGGAGCTACAGACCGAGCTTAAGCGCAATGAGAAAGTGGACGATCCCATCAGTTTTGTTTCTGTTATGTCTTCTCTTTCTCCTACCCGATCAAGGTAACGCCCCTAGGGTTTTCTCGCCGCAATTTAATTGAGCTTTCAATGTACGTACTTTAGAGAAATGAAGTTAGTTTCGTCGACGATCATACTAATTTAGTAAATGTTAGCTTTTGTTTATGATTATTCCGGAAAGGATTGTGGTTTTAGTGAGTTTTAGCATTGTGATTGGATCTTGTACTGAACGTACATAAATGAAGTTGATTTCTTCAATTTTTATGTCTACTTTGAAAATCGGAAGCTTTTGGATATGATTATTGCGGAACTGATTGAGGTTTAAGTTACAGAGTGTAGCATTGTGATTAGATCTGCATTGAACATAAATAAATGTTGTTGGATCTCGATTTGTTTTGGCTTTACTTGTTCCTTAGTGTAATCAAATGTTTGAGATATTATTTTGCCTTCAAATCAGTGTCACTTGCTATGCTGAAATTTTTTGTGGCTTGGTTGTATCAGCTCATGTACTAAACACTTTTGAGTTCTATTTGAAGTGATTCTAACAAATTGATTAACCAAGCTTAAAATGGACTTCCTGAAAGTATGTTAGTGAAATGATGCCTCAGTTTCAACTTATAGTTTGACTTTTTATAGTCAAATTTATAATTTGTCATGAGGAGAATTGATGTGAAGTTGGTGCTGCTTGTAGTATTTATAACTTTATTCTCTATAAACAAGTAAATGTACTTCAAATGTTGTTCTAAAAAAAATGCTGAAGTTGACTTTGAGATGTCAAATTTGGACTCATTGAGTGGAACTGAAAAGTATCTCGTCGTTTGAACTGAGGCTTTGTATGCTTAGGTTATGTGAGAGCAAAGTGGAAAAGTGTCAATTTGTATTGAAGAAGTTTTCAAATGCTTGTTTTATATGTTGATATGGATTTTGTCAATTTGGTTGTAGGTCGGAAGTTACACGCAAATGCAGAAGATTCAGATGAAGTGGTAGATCCACCAAAGATTGAAGATAAGATAGGGGCCGTCCCACATGGGTTATCCACTGATTCTGATGTCGCTAAAAGGTTGGTGTAATTTGGATTAATATGCACCTTCTTCATTATGTTACAATAATCTCTATGAACATTCTTAAGTGTGATTCAACTTTGAAACTCAGGGAAGCCGAATCCATCTCAAGGAAAACTCTCCGCAGTAATGCAGAGAAGTTTGAATTCCAGGCTGAGGTGTCTCGGCTTATGGACATCATTATCAACTCTCTTTACAGTAACAAGGATATTTTCTTGAGGGAGTTGATCTCCAATGCTTCTGATGTAAGCTTTTACCTTGTGGGTTCAATTTTCTTGGGGGAGACAATTCAATTTTATTAAATTTATTACCTGACTCATTTCAATTTCAGGCACTGGACAAAATTAGATTCCTCTCTCTCACTGATAAAGAGGTTTTGGGTGAAGGTGATGATGCTAAGCTTGAGATCCAGGTATGTATATGCTCTTCTTACTAGCAAGTTTAGCTTAATTTGATACTATTCGTTTAGGAGTTTTATGGTTTCTAATATTTTGATGATGAAAAAATGCAGATTAAATTAGACAAAGAAAAGAAAATTCTTTCCATTCGTGATAGAGGTATTGGTATGACCAAGGAGGATCTCATTAAGAACTTGGGAACCATTGCCAAGTCTGGAACTTCAGGTATGGTGAAGGACATTGTGAGTTAACTGTTGTAACTTCCTGTCCGACTCCCTCTCTTGTTTCTTGGATCACGTGATAACTGTTTCTTTTTGGAACTTTTTCTTCTGTACAGCTTTTGTGGAGAAAATGCAGACAAGTGGTGATCTTAATCTTATTGGGCAGTTTGGTGTTGGATTTTACTCTGTATATCTTGTGGCCGACTATGTTGAAGTCATTAGCAAACACAACGATGACAAACAGTATGGCCTCTGGAATAAGTGATATTGTGATATATTAATTTATGCAATCTGCCACTGTGGCTTACTGGTGCTCTGGTGTTTTCTCTAATATATTTGCATATGGTTTTTAGGTACGTGTGGGAGTCAAAGGCTGATGGAGCATTTGCGATTTCGGAGGATGAGTGGAACGAACCACTTGGGCGTGGAACTGAAATAAGGTTGCACCTTAGAGAAGAAGCTGGGGAATACCTGGAAGAGTCGAAACTAAAGGTGCGTCACCAGTATATGCAATTGTGAAACTCTTTTGTAGTTGCTTTTTTGGGATTTTGTGCTTTCTGATTATTCTTAGTTCTTCATCTGGCCATTGCAAAAAATGAGGACTGCATATAAAGATGCAAAGTGTTTTGACTTTTGTGGAATCTGAAATGGGTAGGACTGTGTGTTGAATGTATTCATGTTTATATGTTTATGGAAATTCTGAAGCACTAATCACCAAGTTTTTGCAAACAAGTAATCAAGAACTTCACTTATCAAGATTTTAGATTATAAGAACTTATTGAAACAATTTTTAAATGATACAACTATTTTGACAGGAACTTTAGTAGAGCTAGCTTAAGATCATAGATGAATACGTATAGTACAACCTCTAAGAATACTTCTCAAGAAAGAAAATATGTCATACAGTTAGAGACTGAGATATAAAGTAATACAGATTTCCAGGACTCCTATATCTCTTTGTGTCATGATTGACGCTTCAAAATTCTGTTTCTTGTTAGAATCAAACTGTAGGTGTTCTGGTGCAGGACCTGTGATCCATGCAGCTACTTGGTCTCTCGGTTATAACAAATGTCCTCTGACTTTTTCAGTCAATTTGTTTATTGTTTCAAAACGATTTCTGAAAATGATATATTTTATTTTCAGTAATATTAACTTTGTAACGATAAGTACTTCAATGAAGTTTACTAGGGTAACACTTTTATGCTTTAAAGCTAAGCAGACACTATATCACTATATTGCCATTTTGACCATAGAAGGTCAAAGTTTTCACTCGTTTTGGGACAGCAATGGTAGATAATAGGAATGAAGGTGCTGGTGTGATAGATTATCATCTTCGTTTTATTGTTGAAAGGGTTAGCAAATTTATTAATAATCCGATTAATCAATGAAATTTTTGCTTGCAGGCTCTACAATTAGAGCCTTTTATGAACTGTGTGATAGATTTTCATCTTCGTTTATTGTTTGAAAGGGTTAGCAAATTTATATATAATCAATAAAAGTTTCAGTCCATAATTGCTAATAATTTGGGTTCTGGCTCTACAATTAGGTCCTTTTATGGACCTGGTGAAACAAATAGCTCTAACCGTGGCAGTGCGGCAGTGCTATATATTTTGTTCTTGCCACCAGTGGTTGATAGGGTGGATAGAATGTTTGCACGTCCTGTCCCTGCCTCTTTTTTCCCTTTCATATATTGATGTTCTTATCTTTAGATTAAGCTTGCATGATGGTATCTATATGTTGATGACTGTACTCCACTTTTTCGCTCTTTGGTTATAGTACTGGTTGATGTACAAGAACCTTAAATTACTCCAGAGGGTCTTAGACAGTATGCGGGCTTCCATATTTGCTCAAGTGCTGCATCCATGTATTAAGATCTCTTATTTGGGAATTAAGGTCACATGATTTTTGCCTGAACTGTTGCATAATGACTATCATGTTGATTGTGTTCTCTTTTATTGTAAAATTTAGCATTGTTATCGTGTATCTAATTTATTAATCTTGAGATGTTGCCACCCGACACGATTAAGCTGCATTAGGATGCTATTTCAGCAAATGCTTAGTTACAAACGAAATGGGAAGGATATATTGTGTGTTTGATTTTGTGTGTGGAGTACTTTTGTCTAGTTAATATAATTGGTAAGTCTTGCCATTATATGATTTTTGGATTTATTTTTATATACATCTTTGTAGGACTTGGTGAAAAAGTATTCTGAATTCATCAACTTCCCCATATACCTTTGGGCAACCAAAGAAACTGATGTGGAGGTGCCTGCTGACGAAGATGACAACGATGAAGAAGAAACACGTTAGTATAATTTATCTGCTCAGTTATCTTAATTGCTCTGGCTTAGAAGATTTGTTAGTACTTGGCTACTATTGCAGTAGGATTTTTATAGTTCCATTATTCTTATGTTTCTGTTCCTTAGTTTAACCTTGTTCTGAATGACATGAACAGCGGAACCAACTGAAGGGGAAGATGAAGATACTGAGAAAGAGGAAGAAGAGAAAAAACCAAAGACCAAGACTATTAAGGAGACAACTACTGAGTGGGAGCGCTTGAATGATGTGAAAGCTATATGGCTGAGAAGTCCAAAGGAAGTGACAGAGGAAGAGTACACAAAATTCTATCACACTCTTGCCAAGGTGAATTACCACCTCCTCCATTTACCGATCAAACTATCTGTAATGGTATATTCAGTTTGCTAAACATGCATGTGCTGTTAACAGGATTTCAGTGATGAGAAGCCTATGACATGGAGTCATTTCACTGCAGAAGGTGATGTGGAGTTCAAGGCTGTACTATTTGTGCCTCCTAAGGCTCCTCATGATTTGTATGAGAGTTACTACAACGCAAACAAGTCCAACTTGAAGCTTTATGTTAGACGAGTCTTCATCTCGGATGAATTTGATGAGCTTTTGCCCAAGTATCTGAACTTCTTGATGGTAATGTCAGCTTGTCCACTAATCTAACCAGTACTAACATGGTCTTTGAGCTTGGTTTAATATTTTTTTCATCTCATCAGGGTCTTGTTGATTCCGACACATTACCACTTAATGTATCCCGAGAAATGCTTCAAGCTCACAGCAGCTTGAAGACGATCAAGAAGAAACTTATAAGAAAGGCCCTTGATATGATCCGCAAGATTGCTGAGGAGGATCCTGACGAATCTAATGATAAGGACAAGAAAGGTATTACTATCTGATGATAGGTTTCTCACTCTTCCATATCTAGATCTTTCTCCTTAAACATTCATTTATTTGTATTGAATTTTTGTGCTGCAGATGTGGAAGAATCAAGTGAGACTAATGAGAAGAGAGGTCAATATGCAAAGTTCTGGAACGAATTTGGCAAGTCTATTAAACTAGGTATCATTGAGGATGCAGCTAACAGGAACCGACTGGCAAAGCTTCTTAGGTTTGAGAGGTATGTAACTTGCTCTATGTAGCAATGGGTTTGGTTACGTTTCTTGCATAGTGTAAACCTGCTTATAAATGGTATCCTTCCACGTATTGAGTTTTTATCGGTATTTGGCTTTTTCAGCACAAAATCGGATGGCAAACTGATTTCACTAGATCAGTACATCTCAAGAATGAAAAGTGGACAGAAGGATATCTTCTACATTACAGGAACCTCAAAAGAACAGTTGGAAAAATCTCCATTCCTTGAGAGACTTACTAAGAAAAACTATGAGGTAAGGTTCATCCCTTTCAGGCATATTCCACAAATTTGTCTTCTGTTTTGCTTTTATAGCTTTCGAATTGTCTGTTTATGGTTTACTTAAATATTAATTGTGGTTCAACCATTCCAACTTTTTAATGCCATTTTATTTGCCAATTCGCAGGTTATTCTTCTAACAGATCCTGTGGATGAATACTTAATGCAATACCTGATGGATTACGAAGATAAGAAGTTCCAAAATGTGTCCAAGGAGGGCCTCAAACTTGGAAAGGATTCCAATGAGAAAGAACTCAAGGAATCATTCAAGGAGTTGACTAAATGGTGGAAGGGTGCTCTTGCCAGTGAGAATGTAGATGATGTGAAGATTAGCAACCGTTTGGCTGACAGTCCCTGTGTGGTTGTAACATCAAAGTATGGCTGGAGTGCAAACATGGAAAGGATCATGCAGTCACAGACTCTATCTGATGCTAGCAAACAGGCGTACATGCGTGGCAAGAGGGTCCTCGAAATTAATGCAAGGCACCCAATCATCAAGGAGCTTCGGGAGAGAGTAGTCAAGGACCCAGAGGTAAATCTCTTAATATTTAAAAGAATATGCTTTTTTCTTTCTATTAGACATTATTAGTTCATCATGCGTGAAGCACATTTGAGAGAACCTGAGAATACAATTTATAAAGAAAAAAGTGAAATACCCCAGGAAACATAAGTAGTTTGAAGGATGATTTACAGATTACTGCAGTTCCTGCGTTAGATTAGCGTCAGTGCTAAGATGTTTGTGGATAATCAATGGCTTCCAAATCCGAGTAAATTTAACAACTCTTAAAAGCAGACAACAAAAACAAATGACAAGACAAAACACTATTGACTCGGCAATATTCGTGTAGCAATGGTGAATTTCTTAATTGTGTTTTACTCTCTTTCCAGGATGCTAGCGTAAAGCAAACTGCACAACTCATGTACCAAACAGCACTGATGGAGAGTGGTTTCATGCTTAGCGACCCCAAGGATTTTGCCTCCCGTATATATGACTCTGTGAAGACTAGTCTAAGCATCAGCCCTGATGCAGCAGTTGATGAGGAAGATGAGGCAGAAGAAGTCGAGGTAGAAAGCAGCGGAAAAGAGGGATCTAACACTGCTCAAGATGATGCAGCAGAAGACACTGATGTCAAGGATGAGTTGTAGATTTTGCTTTGATGGGAACATTGATGGTACTTTTTTCCACCATGACTTTTGCATTCGTGTAGCCATCGATGAATACCGTATTAGGCTCACTCGTGAAGATGTAGGAAACTGTTGGTTCATAGATTACTGTAAACATAAACCATGAGAATTTTGTCTCTTTGCGTTTACTAATATTTCAGAGATGTAGTTTGCCTTTAATGACCCTGCGAGCACTTATCTTGTTCTGATTTGTTGGCTATGTTTGTTCGTTGAAGACGGTATCACAATTCACAACCTAGAATGGTAATCTGCAACTATCAGTTGGTAAGTTTTGAGCGTACCTAACCAGGGGCATCATCTGAGGTGACTTTCATTACTCGAGAACAATTCAGTGCTTCTCCACCTGCAGCAGTAAGACCAACTCCTGCTTTTGGATTTTGTAATCCAAAGGGATGCATTTTGTACCTCATTTCACAGGAACCCTAAAATCTGGCTTTGGATTCGGGCTGTCTATTCGAGCCTGTAATCCCCTCAACACCCCCCCCCCCCCCGGGGAAAAAACCCCCCAACACGGTTCAAGAACTTTCTTCCTGTGATAATTTCTAATTATTTCTGTGACAATTTCTAGTTGTTTCTCTACGATGTAGAAAGTGAGAAAAGAGAAACATAGATAAAGGGAAATTTAGTTTTAGGGTTTTGAGTTTTTATTTTAATGATCGAAGAAAAAGTAAGAGAGATTAGTGGGATTAAAGAGAGAAAATCAAAATCACCCTTTCTGGTCCTACATGTTTTTCCTCTCTCTCTCTCTCTTTTTATTCAATATAATTACAAAAAAAAACACCCAAAATTACAAAATCAAAATCACCAAATTAAATACACCCTAAATCTTCCAATGTCTGTAAAGATTTTTGATTTTGAGACGGGTATAATCTTTAAAAGAATCTTCAAAAGAGTATATTTAGGGATGGTGATAGGGAGGGACGGAGAGATGTAAGTGGGGGACTCACTGCATTAAGGGGAAAGCTCGTTTTAATTGTACAAAAAAAAAAAAAAAAATGTTGGTTGGTTCTATTCGGGATGCTCTAATGGTTGGTTTGTTTACTCAGTACTAGCTTGAGTTGCTAGGTACTTGTAACCATTCTTTATAGAATGTTGCTTGTTACCGACTTACCGCATATCGTAACGTTGGTTCTATGGTAAGGCATGGGTCCCGATAGGGTGTTTCCACCGAGTCTGTGACAAGGGGTATAGGTAGAGCTCATGTCTTTGTAAACTTGAAGATCAGTGTAAACTTTAAGCCAAAATATAACACTAACTTTTACATTAATACTCAATTTTTAATTTATCCCAATTAACGTTTACTTATTATTTTTTATTTAAAGAAAAAACCAACCCTAATGTCCATAAAAAGAAAGAAAAAAAAGGTTTTTGAACACGTGTCACACACATGGCCAAAAATCAGAGTCAAAATAGTTTCTTCTCGACTTGTTGGAGTTTATGAGAGGTTAAAGGACTAGACTGCGGTTAGCAAAACTTAATTTGTGGTCAAACTAACGAGGAAAGGTTGAAAAAGACTGTTTTAGCCCTAACTTTTGGCATGTGCGGGGCACATGTCAAAAAACGTTAAGTTTTTAGATGAGCGTTAAGAATTTGATATTTTTATAAGTTAAAAATAAATAAGTGAACTTTAATTGGGACGACAAATTACAAATTGAATACTAATATGAGATTTGGTGTATACTTATGTGATGTAGGACATACATTTTTGGGAATTTTTTGATATGAATGATATTTTTACAATTTAAAAAGAAAGAAAGAAAGAAAGATTAAGATAGGTGCATGTTTATTAATATCATATTTTTTTTGCGGGGGTGGGGGTTGGTGGGTAATAGGTATTCGTTTTGGCTTAGCAACTAGAAGATGAGCATTTCTTAGCCGTTTTAGCTAATCTTTTTCTAGAATGGTCTCAGCTATATATCTTGACCACGACTACATAATTAACCCCATCGAGTCAATCATTAGCATATTGTGTTAACTTAACCCAAAATAATACTAATATGGTTGTTAGTATTATATATATTGAAACACTCCAAATAATAAACAAAAAAATGAAGATTAAATAGTATAATAATTAAAAGATGGACAAAGGTGGAAGCTTGCTGTGATATGTCTGTCGTGATGGGTTGCTCCGGAATATGACTTGTGGGAGACCGAGGGAGAGGACACAAAATTTGGGGCTGAATATTATATCTCTTTTATTAATTAACTTCAATATCAATACATATTTATAGTACCTCAACTAGGCTAATCCATATCTATCAAGGATTGGATTAAACAAATACTATCCTCTAAATGATTGTCTAATTAATACTAATCCTTTTATGATAAGGATTCACATTTATTCAACTATAATAAACTACTAAATATTTAATTAGGCCCAAACTTATTAATTAACTTAGTGGACTTGGTTTAGGGCCCAACATTGCCTCCCTTAAACCAAGGTCTTCAAATTTGATTATGCCCAACATATTCTTCAACTTCAAAAATGGTTCGGTCTTCAATGGCTTCGTAAAAATATATGCAACTTGATCTTTAGTTTGACAATATTCAATAACGATCTCTTTCTCTCGAACCAAATCACGAATAAAGTGAAACTTGATGTCGATGTGCTTGCTTCGACCATGAAAAACTGGATTCTTCGACAATGCAATTGCTGACTTGTTATCACACAAAATTTTCGTTGGATCATCTTGCTTGAAGTGTAGGACATTTAGCAATCTACGCAACCACACTGCTTGAGTAGCACTACTCGCCGCAGCCATGTATTCTGCTTCAGCTGTAGAAAGAGCAACAACTTGTTGTTTCTTTGAAGACCACGAAAATACGCCCGAACCAAGATGAAATGCATAACCTGAAGTACTTTTTCGATTCTCAATATCACCGGCCCAATCACTATCTGTATAACCAACAAGCTCCACATCATTAGAACTCGAGTAAAAAATTCCATCACTACACGTACCTCGAATATATCGCAAAATCCTCTTTGCAGCTTGTAAGTGAGATTGACGTGGAGTCTCCATAAACCTACTAATCAGTCCAACACCATAAACAATATCTGGCCTAGTTGAAGTTAAATATCTCAAACTCCCAACCAATCTTTTAAAATAAGTAGGATCAACAAAATCACCATTACCATCTCTCACTAATTTCAACCTCTCCTCAAGTGGAGTCAAAATTGGCTTAGCATTATCTATCTTAAATTTTTTCAAAATATCATTAGCATACTTTTTCTGCAAAATAAAAATTCCACCATTTACTTGAGCAACTTCAATTCCAAGAAAATAAGACATAAGCCCCATATCTGTCATCTCGAACTGATTTATCATAGCCTCCCTAAATTGTGCCACCAACCTCGAGTTATTGTCGGTAAAAATCAAATCATCAACATACAAGCAAACAATAAGAATATCATTATCCAATGATTTAACATATAAAGTATGCTCATACGGACATCTCTGAAAACTATGCTCCATAAAATAAGAATCAATGCGAGTATACCAAGCTCTAGGAGCTTGCTTCAAACCATACAAAGCCCTTTTCAACTTGTAAACTTTATCTTCATTGCCCTTTTTCACATACCCTGCAGGTTACTCAACATACACTTCCTCCTCAAGAACACCATTCAAGAAAGCAGACTTAACATCCATTTGATGAATTTTCCAACTATTTTGTGCAGCAAGAGAAATAATCATACGAACAGTATCAAGTCTAGCAACTGGTGCAAACATTTCAAAATAATCAATACCTGGCTTTTGCTTGTAACCTTTTGCAACTAACCTTGCCTTGTAACGATCAACTTCACCACTTGGTTTGTACTTTGTCTTGTAAACCCACTTGACACCAATTGCCTTCTTACCACTTGGCAAAGTAGTAAGCTCCCATGTATTATTCTTCTCAATTACATGAATCTCATCATCCATTGCTTGAATCCAATGATCTTCACAAGATGCTTCATCAAAATTAACAGGATCACAATCCGCAAATAAAGCAAAATTCACCAATTCTTCATCGGTGGGATCATTATCACTGCCCACAACATAGTCTTGCAACCTAGCTGGTAAGTTACGCTGTCTCTGCGGACGCCTTGAACTTTCTTCTTCTGTAGTTGTAGGAGTTGGAACATCATCTTGAGCATTAACATCTTCATTTTGAGCAAGAATAAAACTTGATTTTTCCTTCCCTTTAGAAGACCAATCCCAAACACCAACCTCATCAAAAGTCACATCTCTACTAACAACAACTTTATTTGTCACAGGATTGAATAATTTATAAGCTTTTGACACATCACTATAACCAATAAAAATACACTTTTCACTTTTATCATCAAGTTTCTTTCTCAAATGATCAGGCACATGAGCATAAGTAATACAACCAAACACCCTTAGATATCCAATAAAAGGTCTTCGACCACTCCATGCCTCCTCTGGAGTTCTATCACGCACACTTCTTGTTGAGCACCTATTCAAAACATAAATTGCCCATGCAACTGCTTCGGCCCAAAAACTCTTAGGCATTTTTTTGAAATTCAACATACACCTAACCATATCCATTACAGTTATATTTTTTCTCTCTGCTATACCATTCTGTTGCGTAGTATATCTAGCAGTTAACTGATGCTCAATGCCATGCTTCTCAAGAAAATCATCACAAACAAGATACTCTGTTCCCCTATCCGTTCTCAAAGTTTTATTTTATGCCCACTTTGTTTCTCCACAAAATATTTAAACTTTTTAAACATATCACAAGCCTCGGATTTTTCTTTCAAAATATAAACCCATGCTTTCCTACTAAAATCATCAATAAAGGTGACAAAATACCTGCAACCGCCATTAGAAGCAACCTCAACTGAGCACAGATCGGAATGAATCAACTCCAACGGTCTCTTTGCTCTCCAAGATTTACCTGTAGGAAAAGCATCTCTATGTTTCTTGCCCAAAACACACGTTTCACAAACACCTTTAGGTACATCAATTGCGGGCAATCCTTCAACCATCTTTTTACGAGAAAGAAAGTTAAGACTTCCAAAATTAACATGCCCAAACCGCATGTGCCATAACCAATTATCATCATGAATCACAGAACTAAAGCAAGATAAATTTCCACAATTCAATTTTAATGGAAATAAACGATTATGAGTCATATTTACCTTTGCCATTAGTTCTCTCTTACTATCACCAATACTACAAACTCCGTTAAAAATTCTCATATCATAACCCTTTTCTGAAAGCTGGCCCATACTTAATAATTTTTTCTGAAGACTTGGAACGTAGAAAATATCTGAGATAGAATTTTGAGAACCATCTTTCAACGAAATTGAGATCTTGCCTTTCCCCAATACCGGAATGGTTGCATTATTGCCAAATTTCACTTCAGATCTAACAGATTCATCCAATTCAGAAAATAGATCTTTGCTCCCACACATATGATTACTACACCCAGTATCCAAAAACCATATATTTTTGTCTTTCAAATTCTCACAATTACTAACTAAGAGCAAAGTTTCTGAATTTTCAAAATTATTTTCAGCAAAATTATTCGCATGATGATTTCCATGCATTATTCTCCCTTCTATATCTACAATCGGCAATTTTATGACCAGGTTTTCCACAATTATAACAACAATTAGTATTATTACCTCCATGATTCCAATTATTACCTCCTTGTCCACCACTTGAGTTGTAATTGCCTCTGCCTCGATTGTTGTAACCACGACCACCACCATTATTGTAACCACGATTACCACTATTGTTGTAACTGCGACCACCACCATTATTGTAGCCACGACCACCACTGTTGTTGTAGCCACGACCACCTCCATTATTGTAACCACGACCACCTCTATTGTTGTAGCCACGACCTCTGTTGTTGTATCCTTGACCTCTACCACCATGGTTTTGGCCTCCATGACTTGATCCAACGCTTTCTTTCGATTCGTCATTCGTGTTTTTCAAATTCACTTGGCTTTGCAATGCAGCTTCTTCTGTTTTTTTGGAACGATCTCCAAATAGTAACTCATGGCTAACAAGGTCGGACTCTAATTCTGCCACTGTCAACGTTTTCAAATCATTAATTGCCAAATTTATTGCAACAGCACCATCAAAAGCTTCTGTCATCGTACGAAGGATTTTTGAACAAATCTTTTCATCTGAAACATCATCTCCATTTGCCTTCATATCTGAAGCAAGATCACTCACCCTAGAGATATAGTCAGAAACTTTCTCCGACTTCTCCATTTGTAATTTTTCAAATTTCTCTGTCAAAATTTGTAAATAATTTCTCTTTACTCTATCATCACCACCATACGTCGTCGTCAAAATATTAAAAGCAGCATATGCTGATTTGCAATTGATAATCTTTTTCCGTATGTTATCTTCAACTGCATTATAAATATAATCAAGTGCTTTGGCAGATTTGACTTTCTCCGTTTTAGGTGAATTTGCAACAAGGTTCTCATCTACGGATTTTTCCAAATCACAAGCAACCAAAAAATTATACATATGACATCCCATCAAACTTGGGACCCATATATACTTTGCTACAAACCATCTTGATCACAAACTAACCTTGCTCTGATACCAAATGTTAACTTAACCCAAAATAATACTAATATGGTTGTTAGTATTATATATATTGAAACACTCCAAATAAGAAACAAGGAAATGAAGATTAAATAGTATAATAATTAAAAGATGGACAAAGGTGGAAGCTTGCTGTGATATGCCTGCCGTGATGGGTTGCTCCGGAATATGACTTGTGGGAGACCGAGGGAGAGGACACAAAATTTGGGGCTGAATATTATATCTCTCTTATTAATTAACTTCAATATCAATACATATTTATAGTACCTTAACTAGGCTAATCCATATCTATCAAGGATTGGATTAAACAAATACTATCCTCTAAAGGATTGTCTAATTAATACTAATCCTTTTATGATAAGGATTCACATTTATTCAACTATAATAAACTACTAAATATTTAATTAGGCTCAAACTTATTAATTAACTTAGTGAACTTGGTTTAGGCCCAACATATTGCCATAATCTAACATTAGTAGGTGCCAATATTTATATAGTTTTAGTTAGGAGTTCATTGATCAATCATTTGACAAGATGGAAGATTCCTCAATCTAGTTTTAGAAAAAACGCACACCAACAACAACCGCACCTGTGATCACTTTAATTGCAGCCGTCCATGAATAATAAACAAAGAAAGGGCCATCCATGCATGCAGCAAACCTCCATAGATGAAGATTTGATTCTCTTTGAAACCCAAGTCATGATACTATCATTAGTCAAGCCAAAAATGCTACTCCTTCCATCCCCAAAGATCGTAGCTCAATAGAAAGGGTTTCTTAACGGCCAATCTATGATCAGTAATACCTACGAGGGATGAAGCTACCATTTTGGGGGGTGTCACTTGTCCTTCTTGTCTCGATCCAATGACTCAATTATTGGGAGATCATATCTACACCATTTGACACAATTCTCACTAAATGATGGAATTTATAGCTCATGTATATTCATTCACTTTTAAGGGTTGTTTATGAGAAGATGTCGTCCGTCGTTAAGCCAAGAATAAGCAATTAGCATCATATCTAGTCGTCATTTGAGAATTTTAATTTACGAAGTAAAGTGGGTAAATAATGTCTCTACTTAGAAATTAAAATAACCAAAAGCATATAATAATTCATGGTTTTTTTTTTTTTTTTGATTCCATGAAATAAATAATAAAAATAGAGGGAAGAAGAAACAAAATATGTAAAGAGAAAAAAGAAAGAAAGAATCTTTGATTCCATTGCATGAATTGAATGAATCAAATAACGTAATCACGCGCGGTCACCGAAAGGGCAAGTCTTGTAATGCATCTCTTGATCATAACAGAGCTGGAAAACTCCTAAAACTTGGCATGCCCTCTCCTTGTCTTCTTCTTGTCTCCATAATTTCAAGAGGGCTCACTAAATTTTATATATATACATATATATATATATATATACATTTATTGTAAAATAGAAAATGTTTATCTTATTAATTAATTAGCTTCTTTATAACTTTCTGGAGAAGCAGACAATAAATGATGGGTCAGAGTCGTTAGTTAGTTGCAAATGTATGGCATGCATGTGGCTTCGTTAAGTTTTTGTCAATCACCTGGGGACTTTAGGCCTTCAACCTCAGCAAACTTTCCTTTTTTCTTTTCCTCTGCTTTTATCTTACCATTTTTGTCGTTTAAAATTGATTCTGCAATTAATATGTATGATCGAGCTCTAACAATATCGATCAATTAGAATTAAGAAACACTTACTATTCACTATATATTTTCGATTACTCCCTCCATTCCAAAATGAGTGTTTATTTTTGTGTAATTTTACCAAAATCAACATTTGTTAATTATCATGTCCTTTTGATCACTTGTAATTGTATAATATATAGACAATACGGATATTTATGTATATGTATTACATAAATGATATAAAAAAATTTATATTTACTTTTTGTGAAGAATACAAATTAAACACTCATTTTAAAATAGAGAAAGTACTTTTTTTTTCTCGCTTATTGCATATTCCTTCCGCCAACAAATTTCCTTTAATAGTTAAATCGTCAATTTTTAATACCTAATCTAGAGTCGCATTTCAAATTGGGAAAATGCTTGGGCAACCCCTCCCATATGTACCGCCCCATCTACCGGATTGTTTTATGGGATTGTACTGTACAATTTTGTAAAGCAATTCGGTGAATGAAACGATACACATGAACGGCTGGTGCAGCATCTCTCTTCAAATTGATCCCTAATCTGGCATTGGATTTTGGCAACCTAAATCGGAAACTTACTAAAAGGATCAGTTAATTTCCGTTGAGAGTGCATTAAACTTTTGAAAAGATTCCTCAATCTACTAGTTTAAGGTAAAAGACACGCGCGTATCCATCAATAATATCAGCCGTCCATGAATAAACTTAATGGCGAGGGCCACGCGGCATACCTCTAAAAGATGGGCATTTGATTCTCTTTGGGATTTAATAAAATGAACCATCATACTACTTTAATAGATTGCTTTCTAATTTCTTCTACCATAATTCAAGTGTACTTTAAGGGGAAAAAATATCTATTTTTCATAGGTAATTATAGAGAAAAGGGTTCCAATTTCAGAAACGAGCATGTTATAAAAGTTTGATTTGTCAAATGTAATTATATATATATATATACACACATTTTTTCCGTCCTAAAATAATTATCTTATTTAAAAAATTTCTTTTTAGAATAATATTTTTACCAATTTACTTTTATTTTTTCTTACTACTTTAATTATAGGCCACATGTACATAAACATTAAATGAAACTACACACTATATCAATATTTATAGGCAAGTCAATTATTTTTTCTTAATCCGTATGTTGAGTTAAACAAGACAATAAGTTAGAGACGGAGGGAGTATATAATAGATAGTAATAGTTATGTTTTTAATTAATAGTTACTTTAATTTTGTGGATATATAAGCAGACAAAATATGATGGGTAAAAGTAGTTAGTTGGTTGATAATGCAAATGCATCATGGCATGTGCCTTGTTTACAATTAAGTTTTGTCAATCACATGGGAAGACCAGACCAGACTTTAGGGGCCTTGAAGTTTTCTTCTTTTTCTCCTTTGGTTGATTCTGCAATTAATTAATTAATTAATTAATCAACCTCTAAACAAAGATCAATTAGAATTAACAAACACTTATTCAACATACCTAGTCGATCAATTACCTTAATTACTGCATATTCCTCCTTCACCAACTACCACGTGTTCGTTGATAATCACATTTTCATGATATTTCGGTTTTTCTGTTTCACCAGAATGTGCCACGTCTTTCAATCAAACAAAGTAGAGGCATTTCCTCAAGTGTGTTAGCAATTTTAGCTTTAATAAAGAAGGGTTAGAGATTTAGTTGATTTTTTTTTTTTTTTTGGGGACATATTACCAACTGAATTGATAAAGGTAAAAACTTAAAAAATACCGTCTTTTCTATAAGAGGAATCTCTATGATCCGACCCATCGTGTATTGGTGGGTTGAGTTGTGAGAGAATGAGACTCGTTTTACGAATTCGGATCCGTAAGACAATTTCACAGGAAACCTACTCATTGATGAATCCCTTTCAGAATCTAAGACCCTAATTGGTTCGGCCTAAACTTTGACAAAGGTCCACATCTATAGTTTTATTTGTGGTTTAGAAAGGGTCATGTATTGTCGACTGTTTAAAGGGACAGTCTAAGGGATACAAAAATAAAATTAAATACAACATGTATGAATATACTCGTACTCTCTTAATTTCTAAAAAAGAGATCTGTTTGACTTGGTACGCTAGGTATAAAAATTTGATTGACTTTATTTTAAATATTAGAATATTGCGTGCTTTTCAAAGATGCCTTGTGAAATGTGAAACCCATTAACTGAAGTATAAACAAAATCCACAAAAAAAATAAGATTAGAAAGTGGATGTTTTTTACGAAACAACTTAAAAAAGAAAAGATGTTTTTTTTTTTTTTCTTTAGAAATAGTGAGTTGGTTTTATACCTGTTGATCTAGGGGGGAAGTTCTTGATCTAAGACTTCTCGATGGATGAATTACTAACTAAACCCATCTTAATTGGTCAAAAAAGAGAGCCAAGTGTCGAACCCGTTTAAGAGATGGTCCAAACAACATTATGAACCTAAGACCTAGATTACGCTTCGATGAAGAAAGGCACTAGATGATTAATCATGCCCTTGTCTTGTGCTCCATTTTAAAAATAAATTGTCTGAAAAGTTGACAAAAAGTTATAGGTATATGTATCGGTGCTTGGGTAGAAAAGTCTAAATTTGATAAGTTGAATCTTCTAAATTTATAACTTTTCTAACAATAAGTTTCGTTTGAAAAGTTGGTAAGTAATTCAGAATACCATATTACTCCTATATATATATATTCACTTATTATAAATTAATCATTTATAAACCTCATAATACGCTATCATTTTATCTCCGTATCCCCACCACCCGAGCTCTCTATCTGTCACGCTGTGAAAATATTTTTCTTACACTTGCCGCATTATTATTAAAGGTATGTGAATTTACAAGCGCGTAAAACAATAGCTAAAAGGCTATTTTAACTTAATCTGATGACTCGATTTTGAGCACTGAAAACGTAGCTGCTAAAATTTTGTTGGGGCGCTTTACTCGCCTTGTGCTCCTACCCTCATCAGAAGATTAATCTTGGGCCTACGTGCTTGAGGACACCTTTACAAAAAAAAATTAAAGGTATGTGATAGATGATTTTTTTTTGAATTATTATGTTTTGACCAACGTACTATGGTCGGGGAGCAAAATTAACAATCGTGCTATCAAAAACCCACTTTTGCTCTATGTACTTGCATAAGTTGGAAACAATTGACACATCCGTTATCTTCCCATCCAAAAACTTAACGACCATCTGACGTGAAAATTATTTTTGTGTTAAATCTCCACCGTGGCAGCTAAGTGGATTTTTAGTGGAGTCTGGAAGTAAAATGGTGGGAAAATTAGGGTCAAAGACATTTTAATAGTTCCTAATGTCTTCCTTATTGTCATTTTCATCCTCACTAATTTTCCCACGTCAAAGACAGTGGAGTCCGAAAGTACACTAATTTTCTCACCATTTTACTTCCGGACTCCACTAAATATCCACTTGGTTGCCACGGTGGAGATTTAACACAAAAACAATTTTCACGTCAGACAGCCGTTAAGTTTTTGGATGAGAAGATAACGGGTGTGTCAATTGTTTCCAACTTATGCAAGTACATATGGCAAAAGTGGGTCTCTGAGAGTACGATTGTCAATTCTGCTCCCTGACCACAGTACGTTGGTCAAAAACATAATTATAATCCATTTTTTTCTTGATCAAATTAAAATTACCTAAAAAATTATTTTCTAGTACTCCCTCCGTTCCAGGCAAAGAATCCACTATACTATTTTGAGATATTTCACTTAAAGAGTCTACTTTCAAAAAATTATACTTATAATTTTCATAATCTTTTATCTTTACTCTCTACTTGTGTTGTAATCATTTTGGTTGTACTTAAGTATTTTTGTAATTATGACCAAATTCAATGACACTAATATATATATATATCCCTTAATAATTAGACTTTTCAAACGTAGACTCTTTAGGTGGAATGGAGGGAGTATGTAACTACTAATATTACTAACAATTTAATAATGTGGATGAATAAATGTAATGATAATCATAATATATCTAGAAAGGTAATAAGGTCATTTAAACCAAAAGTTTCAAAAAGTCATTTTTTTTATGAAACATTCAATTTATAAATAGTCAACTTCTTAATTTGGATTGTTAAACACATTTGTAAGAAAAGTTGGTCGCTTGAGAACTCAACTTATGTAAAAGAAGACAACTTTTAATAAGTTTCGTTATAAAAATATTGCATTAGACAAAGCTTAAGTGTTAATTTCTTTAAGATTTATATAATTATTTGGTCCCTCTACTTTACGAAAATTATGCGTTTGGTCCTCCTTCATAAAAAAAATTCATCATGATCACTCGATTTGCATTTTCTTGTTAAATTCCCCTTTTTCACCGTTATCGTTAGAATTTCCGCCTAATATTTTTTAAAATGTCCAAAATACCCTTAATACATTAACTTCTACGTGTAAATTATCTTATTTCTTAGGGGGTTAAGTGAAAATCTCTTTTAAATAGGAGATTTAATGAAAATCTCTTTTGCAAATCATCAGTAGAATAAGAACCCCCACCTACCCACCACTATCTCCATTCCCATTACAATTGTCACCATTTTTTTCGACTTGAAGCTTTTTCGCTCTATTACTATAAATATAGTGTATTCTCTTTTCTCTCTCATCAGTTCAAACGTTCATGGTAGCTCACTGAACAAATACACACACGTACACATACACACATTTCCTTCCCCCTTTCTGTAAATCAACACCTCAAAACCCATACCTATATCTCCGACAACCTGACCTGATGGCCCGTAAAACCATACCGATCCTAAAACAACTCCTCAAACCCCATCCTTTCGGCAACCCCACCAGATCCGTAACCTACATGCCCCGACCCAGTGACGGCGCTCCTTGACCGATAACCCTGATCCTCGGCGACAAAATTGGCCCCTTGGTAGTCGAGAAGGTCATGGAAGCTATGCACGCTCCCGTGTACTTCGAGCGCTACGAAGTTCATGGCGACATGAAGAAGTTTTCGAAGGAAGTGATCAAATTGATTAAGAATAATAATGTTTGTTTGAAGGGAGGGTTGATTACGCCGTTAGGGGGAGGGTGAGCTCGTTAAATGTGCAGTTGCGGAAGGAATTGGGTCTATTTGCGTCGCTGGTGAATTGTCGTTGATGCTGTCAAGAATGGAGAGAAAGCTTGCTCAAATTGAGTAGGGGTCAAGTATGGGCAAACAGGAGACAACTCAGCTGGAAAGAAATGTTGCAATGGTGGTTCGGTTTTGAGTGGGCATTGATGGAGGGTTGTAGGGTCGGTTTGTAGGAAGAGAGAGAGAGTAATAATTGAATATTTAATGCATGGAGGGTAGTTTGAGTATTTCTTTTTAAATAGACGAAAAATTTGACGTTAACGGCCTGAAGGGAGAATCTCATAAGAAATTGCGAATCGAGTGACCAGAATGAATTATTTTGATGAGGGGGGCCAAATGCATAATTTTCATAAAGCGAAGGGATCAAATAATTATATAAATCTTTCTTTAATAAACAACAATAGGCATTCCATTCCACATCGTGTTAGTACAAATTTAATTCCATGAAAATTAACTTACATTGCAAAGAATTACAATTCTCACGTACCAAAGTCCGTTTGGATTCATCATTTTTTAATTCTATAAATATTCAAATTTCATGGAATTTAAAATAATGTGGAATTTGCTTTCAAAATCATAGCAATTCTATGGTTTGGATAATGTGTGGAATTCAATTGTAATTTTAGATTATAGTTAAAATAAAATTTTAATAATATGCCAAATATTTAATTTTGCCTAGTGGTAGTGGTGCTTAGTTATTTCAAATGTCAAAGGTTCAAACCTTGCTAATAACAAAATTTTAAACTTTTTATATTTTAAAAAATAAATATTCCCTCCATCCCTGAATTATTGTCTTATTATTGTCTTGTTTGACCTGGAGCAAGAAATGTTCATGTATATGTGGTTCATAATTAAAGTAGGGGAAAAAGTAAGGGTAAAATGCTAAAAGTGATGTCTTATAAAAGAAAATTTTCAAATAAGATAATTATTTTGGGACGGATAAAAAAAGAAAAGGAAGACAATAATTTAAGGACGGAGGAGTAGCATATAGTGGTGGTGGTTAACGGCGGTGGTGGATTCCAAAGTTGGCGGCAGAGGGTGGTGGCCGGCGGTGATCGTGGTGGTGGTGAAAGAAAGATGAGTTGTTATTGTGTTAAGTAATAGAGGAAAAAAGGGAACAAAATTTTGAATTTAAATTCTTAGATTTTAGTATAGAATTAGTTTTATAAAATTGAGGCATTTGGAATTGCAATTCAATTCCAATTCGAAATTTTAATTGTGTTCCCAAACAATGGAGTTGATTTTAGAGGCTCCAATTTTAATTTCAAACAATGAAATTGTGGTATCCAAATGGAACGTAGGAACACAAACTAAGCCTATAATTGGGTTGCTTTCCTCAAAAATAGTTTGTATAGGGGCAGTTTGGAAGGTCCTAAATGTGACCAAAGTTGATAAAATGGAATAATATAATTACACCCTGTTGTTCAATCGAGAGTTTTGCTTGATCCAACACAAATAAATAAAAATTAATTGACTCTATTATATATATATATATAGAGAGAGAGAGAGAGAGAGAGAGAGATAGAGAGAGAGAGAGAGAGAGAGAGAGAGAGAGAGAGAGAGAGAATGACTTAAAAACAAAAAAATAGATACTTTATTTAGAATGAAAGGAGTATAATAATGAGATGTTAGAGCATCTCCAGTGAATATACCTTTAAAAGGTTTATCCATCATGTCACGTCATCAATTTATAAACCTTTCATTTATAAACATATTCTCCACTATAAATAAACTTTTAAAAGTTTTATTGCATGGACCCACTATTAAATATTTTATTCTTTAACAATATACATATAAAAGTAATTACTTTATTTTTAAAAGTAAATATATTATTTTAAAAATAATAATTAGTTTTTAGAAAAATCATATTATGTCTACCAAATATTTCATTTATTAAATTTTTATTTTTTTAAAAATATTTTTTTAATATAATAATATTTATCAAAAATAAAAATACTAATACAATAATAGACTTTATTGAACAAAAATTAATGCAAAATCATAACAAACATAATTGAAAATGCATATAAAGCTAAATTACAAAGTAATAAAATACTAATAAGAAGTACTAAATTGATACAACTTAATTTTTATTGTTATTATCTCTGAAACGTTCGCAAATATGTTACACCAAGTCGGATCAAAGTTTTTGATGTAGTTCACGGTCATGTAATTCCACATTCTTGTCGAGGTATTATTGAAATCCTTGAACAAAAATTAATACTCCCTCAGTCCCTAAATTATTGTTTTCATTTTCTTTTTTATCCGTCTCAAAATAATTGTCTTGTTTGAAAACTTTTATTTTTAAGACATCACTTTTACTATTTTACCCTTAGTTTTTTCCCTACTTTAATTATGGGCCACATACGCATGGGCATTAAAGAAAATTACACATTATACCAATATTAATAATCAAGTCAATTATTTTTTCTTAATTCGTGTGTTGGGTCAAACAAGACAATAATTAAGGGACGGATGGAGTACAAAATTATGAAAACCTTGGGGTTGAATAGTACTCCCTCCGTTCCACCCAAAGAGTCCACGTTTAAAAAGTCTAATTATTAAGGATTATTTTGATGTCATTGGATTTGGTCATAATTGTAAAAATACTTAACCACAATTAAGATAATTACCACACAAATTGAGAGTAAAAGGTGAAAGATTATGAAAAATCGTAAGTATAATTTTTTGAAAATAAACACTTTAAATGATACATTCTAAAATAATATAGTAAATTTTTTGCCCGAAATAGAAATAGGGAGAGTATAATATAGAATGGTGTAATAAAATGAGAGCGAGCAAGTGGGCTCATCATGGCAAAAGAGGCTGAAATTTCCTTTTAGTGCCACCTAAGCATTCTTCAACCAGTTGATATTTTCCAATCGGTACATGCCAAGTCAGAATTCACTATGGTGTCTTTGAAGTATCAACCGGTTTATAGCACAAATAAACCTTTCAAGCGGCTCCCTTGGAGCTGCTCTTAGGAGGTTGAGTGCAGACTTGTGTTTTAGACTGTGCTAGCCGCGGATCATCAGATCATACTGTATAACTTAATTTGGTTGATAAATGAAGTACCCCTCAAACTGAAAAGCTAGTTTGTATATTAATTTTCTTTTGAGCGTGGTACAAATCTAGAAAAAAATAAAATTGGGAGCTAGGCAAGAAATATCATTTTTCTTTTATATAATATTGCAAATTAAATTTAAAAGGCTGATTTAGTGGCTTGATCACCACTCATGATCAGTTTCTGCGTGAAATAATCTATTTTGTGAGATGTCTCGTATTCGACTCTCCACAAGACAAATAAATTGCGAGTGAGGATTAATTTTAGACACAATGTCGTTTAATTAGGCACATCACATTTTAAAAAAAAAATTGCAAAGAAAGTAAATAGTGAGTACCAGCAAGAGATCAAATTTCTACTTTAATGATAAAATCATGAGTTCTTTAAGATTAACATTAGCATTCACGATGATGGCACCATGGCCACTGGTGACTCAGCCAAAATTTTAAATTAAGACAGTAAATTAACTTAAATAACACATGTTCTATATGGCTGGCAGACAGTATAATTCCATCTCTTGATCTGTTTACACTTTGGCCCCATAATTCACAAAAACTAAAAATTTATAATTTGCTTGTAGTTTGAGTAAAGCAACATGCTAGGCTTCCTTAAGGGGCCAACCATTTTATTCATGGATTCTTGATATTAAAGCAAAAACTACTTTCAGCTCAGATAATATTAAATAATATATTATGTTAATATCATATTGCTTTTCCTTCAAAATCAAGAGTGAAAATTGAAAAGAAATATATGTTATGTACTCTATGCTTCGAAATAACCCAAACGTCTATACATGAAGTGCGGAAAATTGCTCTTTACAATCACCTAAATCTAATTTGTTTCGTGCATCTACGACTCCATGCAAATCCCTAGTCTATAGATGGTACGTGACTCTACAAGTGAAGAAAATAGAAAAGGAGAATTGTCGCCGTGAGCATAAATTGGAAGGGAAGATTTGAAACAGGTCTTGTTGAGTCTCCGATGACAAAATTTGGAAACCATGAACCGTCGGTTGCTGTTGGGTTCTCATGTGATCCAGATCCTGAACCATACGTAACTTCCGGGATCATGGGCGATGCATTTGTTGTTGTTGTTGTTCCTGAAGTGATTGGTGTCGAAGAATCTCTTGAAGATTTTTGACTGCAAGAAGAAGAAATTGAAATGACATTTTTCAGTGAATATATATGCACATGTGTGATATAGGTAATAATTGAATTGGCAAA
Organism: Platycodon grandiflorus; assembly: GCA_016624345.1. Classification (NCBI taxonomy): domain Eukaryota; kingdom Viridiplantae; phylum Streptophyta; class Magnoliopsida; order Asterales; family Campanulaceae; genus Platycodon; species Platycodon grandiflorus. The sequence continues at coordinate 58,533,653 of CM028364.1, read as the reverse complement.
TTAACTTTGTAAAGAATATTTCACTTTTTTGTATCATAAGGTAACCCCACGGGACAAATTTGCAAAATGACTTGGCATTTTGATGCGACGTAACAATCATAATAAAATTACTTTCTATTGTATTATTTTGCCTTGGATAGACCAAATTGGAGAAATACAAATGTAAAGAACTAAGACTATGTTGCTCCCAATGGTTTCATTACATATAGAAAGCATAACTAATCTTGAAAAAGATGGTTAACTTACAAAAACCAAAAGAAGAATATATGATAATAAGTGGGAAAACTATCAAGAGAATAAAATGTGAAAAAAAAAAAAAGAAACAAATGATACGATTTAAAATTAAGGGGATCAGATTGGAATAAGAATATATCACCAAACAAAACAAAGTAAGAAATTGACAAGTTGAAGTCTTGAATCTTTCTTTCTTACCTTGTTGATGAAGGGCAGAATGTGATCGTATAATCGGCTCCGGTACATGTAAAAGTACTCGTGGCATCGTCGTAGGCATAGCTATATGATCTCGGGCATGCGGATTTAAACATCTCCGAATAGACTGACGGCTTACAAGTTGCGGGTGAGCCAAAGGCGCCACTACAACAGTACTCTGGATTCCCAAAGGCCTCACATGCACTCTTGCAAGCCTGGCCTTCCCCGACCCGTAACTCTGTCGGGCACGACCGGTTCAAGTCGGATACACACCCTGTTGACCCGCATGCGCCCGACCCGCCCTTTGCTTCAACTGCCATTGGCAAGTTATACCCATCCACAAGACTAACATCGTAGAAGTCTTGTGTATTAGTTGAAGTACTCGAACCAATAGTGAACTCGGCTAACGTTGCAGGAGGGGTTGCCCCGGCACCATTGCATTGCACTTGATTGGATCCACAATCGCCCGTAGCACAGGTTCCTTGACCCGTATTTGGATCGAAAGTACAACTAGTTCTGCCCCAAAATCGTCCGGACCAACCGAGTGGAGCTAGAAATGATTGTGATCCACCCGCTGGGAGTTCAAACCCGGTACTATCCAATGGAGTACTACCGGCGCTAGATAAAATTCCGGGCCATACTATGTAGTCACATCTGTTTATGAAAGTAAATGTGGCCCCTGAAATTCCTGAAAACACACACACAACAACACACACACACACACACACACATAAGTAGCCATTGATGAACTCTATGCAAGACCACTAATTTACACACACACACAGATATCATTCAAATGTGAGGAATGAGAACATTGTCTACCTCTGCAGATCACAAGAAATATTAAGGTAAAATATAGAGAGAAATAGGGAGACGAAAGAATTGGATCCATTTTTGGAGAGAAATAAGACAAAGGATTAAGGTTTTGGGTTATATATATGATCAATCTAAATGGGTTTTACACAAGATTTAGCTATAAATGAAGAAAGAAAGACAGTTGCATTGGTTTTTGGTTGAAGAAACAGAGGATGGATGAGAGTGAAAGATAGAGAAGATGTTTTTGTTTTTGGGATGATGAGTTACTATGAGAGAGAAATGAACAATGGGATTTGAGTAGGGACGTTGTACCACCCATAAAAATGAGCAAAACAAATAGTAGTCTCTGTTTGTTGTTAGAGGAAATAGATCAAATGGGGATTGAAGTACTGTGGTTGCTATTGTGAACCTCTATATATACAACTCACACTCACACACACACACACACACACACAATCACATGCTATATTATTGTTTGGCCGAAACATGATTAGCCCCTAATGTATCTATCAAATCTCACTTTACACCCCTAATCGAAATTTGTTGCAATTATATATGTGTAGAATATTGACGAAGAAAAAGAAAAGGGGAATGAAATCTACTGTTGAATACGATGGGGGGAATCAGGTATTTGATGGTTGGCAAAGATGGAAATGACTTGGGTGAAGGGTAAAAGGTGGCCCAACTTTGCGAAAGTGGTTAACTTGTTTTCTATCATACTTTGGTGATTAGTATGCTTTCTGGTAATGTATAGCACCATGTCATCAGTCAAACAAGGGATGTTCATTTTTTACTCTTTTTATTTTTTTTATTTTCACCTTTCGGAACAATTTTACAGTTGGTTAAAAATATCCTCGACGGAGTTCGTTATCATTTTTTTTTGGTTTTCACTAACAATTCTTACTTTGGCCAACGGTAAACCTCTTTTAAGTGAACAGTTGCAACCATCTAGCTAGTATACTTGACCACACTTCTATGTAAACCAAGTTTTTATTTTGCTACTTCATTGAACTATATATATATGGTTAAAGTTTGAAATTTTCCATTCTCAAAAACATTTGTTCCTAAATTCCCAAAATGACGTTGATTGACAGACAAAAGTTCACCTTATTTTAGCGCAATCCAAACCAATGAAGGAGTAATTTCATTACGACGAATGATACTACTTTAATTCACATACGCACTTCAAAGACTTTCTATTTTGTACTTCAAACATTCCTTCTCAAAGACTTTATTTTTTTTGGAATTAATTCAAACATAGATAGCAGCACTTCAAAATCTCTCTCTCTCTCTCGTTCGTAATTTAATTTTTGTATTAGTGATTAGTCGCATAATTAATACAATGACCAGTTAATATTGGTATAGCTATATAGGCTATAGACTTTGTTGAGGCTGGCTACATAAACTAATTAATGAATCACTTCTAATTTTAAGTCTATTAACAAAAGCACATCATCACTAAACACCACAAATCTTCTCAAGTTCATTCATGATGAGGCTTTCCACTTGTGTCATACTTTGTTTTCATACCAAGGATTTGGTACAAGTCAAATGATTCCGCCTAACAAATGTTTACTGGTAAATATTTGTTGAGGTATCTATCTATCTATATAGGCTTTTTCTTTTCTTTTCTTATATAGCTCCCTCCCACAATTACAGTTAATTAATGTGACTGACTAGCTATCCATGCATTGCATCTTACATAAGCTTTATGTAGAACTGGATTCCAAATTTCGTCCAATCAGATTCACTATTATTTAGTAGTATATTGTAGACTAAGCTAGGAAGCACCCAAAACAAAGAATAAGACTAGAGTTTGTAAACATAGACATTTACCCAGTTTTAACTTGAGCTAGCGCTCAACTCATTTATAGCTACCTCATCATCGACTTGATGAGTAACCCCCGTTCAGTGCAAATATATTCAATTCTCGTACGTTTGTTACATATTTTTAAATTAATTATTTTCCCACATGATTAGCTTAACATTCTTGAATTTGGCTTGTGATATAAATAAGTCAAACTTGAAATTAACATGCTCAGCTCGAGTTAAGATGCGGTCGACTTTCTTCTCTGTTCGACGAGTACTCTCGGCTTTTAACGCTTTACAACTGCATGCTAGGATAATGCAAAAGAAAGATTTAGGCCGACCGCCTTCAATTCAATAAGGGCTCTACTAGGTTCGAAATGCTCAAAATGACTTGATCGAGTTCTTGTGCTGCCGGTAGCCAAGGGCATGTAAGCGTGGCTTCTTTCTTTTTGAAAAGAATTGAATTCCCATAGCCCATCTCTTTGTCTTAGTGCTTTGAGGAAATCATTTTATGTCGGCGGGCTTCTTGAATTGAATCGGGTACCTTCACACTGTTTGATATCACCTCACTCAACCCTGATTAAGACTAACCAACTAATGATAGTAAAAAATGTTTGAAATCTTTTCTTTGATTTCAAACATTTTAAAGTACGTTAAAATGACATTAAAATGTAACAGTTTTTATAATGAAATTGTACTCTCTCATGTATAGCTGTTAAAAGACATAAAAATCATAAAAAACGTAAATAGATGTCACATGACCCGATTCCGTTAAAATTAAAATTAACGAAACCCACTTTGACTCTCAATTGCATTGAAAATACAACATTGAACCTTAATATGCAAAAATTGAAACCGCAGAGCCCAAAATGTAAAAACGTGTAAACCAGGTTGTAAAGTACAATTAACTCAAATCTTAATTTTAATTAGCCTGTACTAGTACCACATTGTAAGAGCATAATACGGCCCATGTTTTTGGCTCCAAATGGTCCATTCTTTTAGAGATACCGGTTCGTGGGGCGGTGGTGAGGCCGTTGCTTCCTTCCTTAATTCTTGTTGCTTGTTTCGCCACGCGTTTCACTCAATTCTTCCAATCCCTTTTGCCCCCACACCCCCGCGCCCCAATTATGATTTGATTAAAAATTGGCACTTAAAGATGAAAATTTATTACTGCTCCCCTCAATTAAGACTATCTAAATTATTACTACCTCTACTCCAAAATAAATATTCACTTCGTCCCTAAATTATTGTTTTGCTTTCATTTCTTATCTATTCATAAATAATTGTCTTGATTGAGACTTTACTTTTTATGACATCACTATTACCATTTTACTCTAAGTTTTTCTTCGTACTTTAATTATGAGTCACATGCACATGGACATTAAAAAAAATTACATACTATACCAATATTAATAATTAAATCAATTATTTTTTCTTAATCCTTGTGCCGGGTCAAACAAGACAATAATTTCGAGACGGAGGGAGTACTATCATTTTAGCAATTTATACGCAAATTAAGAAAGTTTACATAAAGACCGATGTAGCCGTTCATTTATTGTAGATAAATTGTGTGAGTATTTATTTTTTTTCTTTCTCCTCTTAACAATCTTATTTAATGAGAGTAATGAATAAAGACAATTTTGTTAGAATATGACAAATGTTTTTTTAATTCTATAACGACACTTATTTTAGGACAAAAAACTTTATTAAAATGACATTTATTTTGGGACGAAGGTAGTACACAATTAAATTGACCTGAATTAGGAAGTGAGTCAATTTTAATGGAGTTTGAACCTGGCTCATATCGAAAAAGTCTTCTCAAATTCTTCTACGATACGAGCTATATTCAAATTAAGACATATACTCAATTATCCCGTTCGTTCCGACCAAAGAATCTACTTTTTAATTTTAAATGTTAATATATAACTAAATCAAATCAAAATTTAACATACTATAATTATGTTTTCGGAAATAAAATCTCATTCACTAAAAACTATATTAAGAATACTATGGATAACAATTTTTATAAATTTATAAAAACAAATAAATTTATTTAAATCTTGGTCAAACTTTAATTAAGTTGACCAAAAAAGTCAAAATTAAACTCTTTGGTTAAAACGGAGAGTAATTAATTAAGTAAAATCTAAACATCCTAATATCGGGCTTGATAGACTCGCAAGCTCGAACTATTGGAAGACTGAGTTGGGGGTTCGACCTCGTGCCCCTTATAAAGCTACAGTTACCTTGCAATTACAAGTTAATGATCAATAATGAAGTAATTCGTTTAGTTGTAGATTATTACTCCCTCCGTTCTAACCAAATAGTATACGTTTGAAAAGTCTACTTATTAATGAATATATTAATGTCATTGGAGTTGGTTATAATTACAAAAATACTTAAACACAGCTAAAATGATTACAACACAAGTGAAGGTAAAGATAAAAGATTATGAAAATTATAAACATAGTTTTTTGAAAATGAACTCTTTAAGTAAAACATCTCAAAATAGTATAGTAAACTCTTTGTCCGGAACAAAGAGAGTAGCTCATTATATTCGTTTAGCACAAATTTCAGACGGTTTGAGGGATTTAAAGAATCGGTAAAGTTCGGAAGAGCTCAATGTGCTTATATATGAGATTGAGCATAATTTGAACAAACTAAGATCGAGTTAGCTATAACTCAATCAACTGTCCCCATTTGGAGCCTAACTCTAACAAATCAATCTCTTTCCTCAAAAATAAAAATCTGTATTTCTTATTTTTTCATAGTAATAATGTTAATTCAAAATATCAAACTTTCATTGACGCGATTGAAACTAAACTGCATAAATAAATGTTATTGCAATTGTATAAGCGTCATGAGAGGCCAACATAGGGGATCGGACATTAATGGATGAGCGAAAGGTTTCATGGCTAAAGTCAAGACGTACGGAGGGACTTACTTTGAGATCGATATCATTAATGTAGTTCATAATTTAATTTTCATTTTATATATAAGAAGGAAAAAGCTTTGGAAATTTACCGAAATCCAACCCATCAATGGAAATTAAGAACCAGTAATGATTCTAGGTAAGGTACGTATTATTCAGACTGAAGTACATTAATCCTATAAAGTAAGAGTCTACCAACCAACGAGCCTGAATATATATTTTGCAAGAGAAGCTGACGCTGCTCCACGTCATAGCATCTAAGCTAGAGTGGATTCCACTTGTATAATTTGTATAGTTAATAAAATATGTACGTTCAAAAAATATATAAGTTTTATATGGTTTTTTTTTCTAAAGTTAGGGAGAAAAAAATTCAGCATAATAATACGTAAACGATAAAAATATTTTTATATGCTTGTACAGATATAATACAAATATAATTGAAGTGTACGTGACTAACAATACGTCATATTTTGTATGAAATTTTTTATATTTTTATTATTTTTAGGTTTAAATATCTTAATACTTTTACATTTATACACTTTTAAAGTTATTATTTTTATATTATTACATATTTATGAAAAAAAAACTATGCGTTCATAGCTAAATGAAAGTATGATTAAACATATATATTTTTATGTATGTACTTCAAACCGTATGCGTAGTAACAAATACTCTCTCCGTCCCTAAATTATTGTCTTCCTTTTCTTTTTCGTCCGTCCCTAAATAATTGTCTTGTTTTGAAACTTTTCTTTTTAAGACATCATTTTTACCATTTTACCCTTACTTTTTCTTCATACTTTAATTATAGGCCACATACACATGGATATTAAAGGCAAAAACACACTATACCAATATTAATAATAAAGTCAATTATTTTTTCTTAATCCGTGTGCCGGGTCAAACAAGACAATAATTTAGAGAAGGATGGAGTAATATTTCTTAGACTTCATAATTATTATTTTCATGTTAAATATCTAATTTGACCAATTCAAACAAAATTAATAATATAAATTGAATAATTTAAATAATAAAATTATATCAAAATTCGGTATCGAGTTTTATATATGAAATATAATATGTTTAAATTTATACGTATATTATATGATTCAACCCAAAAATATAAATATTTTTAATTAAATTTGGTTTAAATACAGTAAACAAGAATATTTTTAATTATCCATACATACACATATTATATGCATATTATACGCAAATTTACTACCTATGATAATTTGTAGCCTTTCCGAATTTATATTTTAATTAAAATCATAGTTGACATTTCAATGCTTTCAAACCCAACTTCTCTTTTCTTTTGGAGTAGTGCTACAGTCAATATGTGTACAAAATTTTATATATAAAATAATATGTTATTCTCTCTCTTACTCCCTCCGTTCGAGTCCACTGTACTATTTTGGAATGTTTCATTTCAAGAGTCTACTTTTAAAAAATTATACAAATAATTTTTCATAATCTTTTATCTTTACTCTCTACATGTGTTGTAATCATCTTGATTGTATTTAAGTATTTTTGTAATTATGATCAACTCTAATGACACTAATATATACCTTAATAATTAGACTTTTTAAACGTGAATTCTTTAGATGAAACGGACGGAGTATCTTATTTGATATTTTGGAAGTTCTAGCATGGGTTAAAATAACAAAATAATACATAAGATGTCACGTTATATTATACATAAATATTGGTACTCATTTAGTAGCTCTAACAATACTCTTCTCTTTAATATCCTCAGAAATTATGAGTAACATTCTTTCATGACTTATTAAAATAGAATAAATTTTTACATAAATATATGACTTTCACTATCTCGAAATACTCATTTCTTGATTTATTTTCCTTCCATTCCAAAAAAAATAATTCTCATTTGTAAATTCAAAAAATTTAATATAGTTCACTTTTCTATTTATTTCTTTAATCTGTAGTAAAATTATAGATTTTTTAATTACATGTTAGATCATCATGTTTTTCAAATAAAATAAAACTATTGAAAAAACTTGAAGATTTTTTGTTTAAATTATTGAAATGAGACTATTTTTAAAGGATAAATGAAAAATTTATTAGAACTATATATATATATATATATATATGTGTGTGTGTGTGTGTGTGTGTGTTGTGTGTGTGTGTGTGTGTGTTTGGTGATGAGGGGAATAAATTATTACTTTAAAACTCTTTTTGGAAATTAAACTTCCCCCTAAGTTGCATATATGTGATTATAGCTAGCATATACAACTATATATATTTTAGAGTCCCCATTGGATTGCTTTAGTTACAAAGTTTTTGACATCCTGGAATGACATAAGTATATAGCATACGAATTAGCCATTGTTGAAGTAAAATTAAAATTAAAATTAAAGCAACTTGATTGAGGGTAAGCTATCAACATCATGGCAAACAAGATTTCAAGAAAATTTGTATTTTAGCTGTTGGTGGATAAGCAGATTAAAGGAGATGGGTCATCTTAGCATACAAGTTGGAATTTGAAACCTAAAGTTGGATTGTGTATGCTACCCTATTAAAGTTGACCATGCTGAATATTGAGTTAGGTACCAATTAAGTACTCATACTTTATTTGGTCAAAAAAAAAAGAAGAAAAAAAAAATTGTTATGCTACAGCGAAAGCAAACTAACAAACATTTGAGTAAATAACAGTTATCAAGTAATTGGGACTTGGAAGACGAGATGTATAAAGACCGTTGTATATTGATATCTCAAAACACGATGTCAAATGTTTATGTGCCTTATCAATTAATTCTAACAGGAAAACATCAACATTTACAACTAACAATTTAAAGCCATTTCACTTGAAGGAAACGTTTGAAAAGTATGTTTTTGATTGAGGAGGATAAGATATCTAACAAAAGTTTAATTGTAGCAGTCATGAGGGCTATATCAATGTAAGCAAATTTAGCAGATGAAAAGTACTTTTGCGAATTGTATGGAAATGCAAAACCATGCAATGGAGGATGATGTCAAAAGTTGGAATGACAACGCAGCAGCAGCAGCATATATATATATATATATATGGCTCTCCCGACATGTGATATATATTACGAGTCTGCTTTAGCTGCCGCAGGAAAATTCTTGAAAAAGTATATTGACAAATTTAGTTTAAACTACTTTAACATGAGTCACAGCCATCTCATGTCTGAGAATTAACAGAAATTTTCGACTCTCACTTTCAAATTCCCTTTGATTTAACTAACATGCGGCTTATCTTATTATTTTTTTACTTTGATGATTTTGTTTAAGCTATATATATATATATAAAATTTAACATCTTATATATTTAATCAGTCTCCTTGAGAAATACTTGATAAGGAATAAAATATTTCTCCATCACTCACGGATATCTCTCCATCATCTTAGCAATATATATCCATTCTTTATTCCCTTGATTATGTATATAATTAGTTTATTGTGTATATCTTCAGGTTTTATTATGTAAATCCTAGGAAATATCATCACTCCTTGTATATAAATATTGAAAACATTATGAATGAAAATCACTTTTGCCAACTTCTTTATCGTATCGAGCATCCCGATCCTTTTTCACAAACCACCACTTTTTCGGCACCACCGCCGCACCACCATTCTGCCATGGCAAACCAATCCTCTTCCACTATTCCAAACTCGGCCGAACCCACCAAACCAATCCTCTTGGTCAACTTGTCTCGGCAAAACACTCACCCCACTCACGTACCTTTGTTGGTCCTCCCAAGTCGAGTCGTTACTCTTTGGTCTAGATTTGTTAGGTTTCGTTGATGGCTCCCACCTTCCCCAACCGCCACCATCAAAGTCGATGGTAAAGACACCCCTAATCCGGCCCAAACCACTTGGAATAGGCAAGACCGCCTTATCCTTAGCGCCCTTTTAGGAACCTTAGACAACGCCGTCGCGCCACTAGTTTATCATGCCAAAACCTCCAACGAAGTTTGGACCACCCTCAAGAACACCTACGCCAACCCCTCTCGAGGCCATATTCTCCAACTTAAGGATCACCTAGACTCCATTACCAAGTCATCCTTGACCATAACCGAGTATATGCAGTCCATCAAGTCATGTACGGACAAACTCGCCATTCTTGGCAAACCCATGGACACCGAAGATGTCATCGCCAAAATCCTAAAGGGACTCGATTATGAAACTTATAAGCCCATCATAGACTCTGTCCGTGCCCGAGATAATCCCATCTCTTTCGAAGCCCTCCACGAGAAGCTTATTCACCATGAACTCACTCTAAAACAAAACACTACCACCCCGACCTTCCCTATGTCCGCCCATGTCGCCCACACCAACCACCACTCCTCCACCTCTCGGCCCTTCCCACATCAGCCGACTCACCCCATCCTGCCCACTCCACCACCCACTGCCCGCAACTCCTCAGTCGCACCCTTCAAAGGCAAATGCCAATATTGCCGAAACGTCGGTCACGTTATATCCCAATGTCGCCAATTTAAACGCGACTACCCTAGTGTGACCTTCCTTCCTCCTTCCTTCTCCAATCGCTCACCCCGCACAAACTCGACCCAACCCTAAGCCCATACTGTCGCCGTCCCTCACCCCACTTTCCCAATATCTTGGCTCGTTGACAGCGGTGCCACCTACCACATCACCAACAATCTTTCCACTCTCTCTCCACCATCCCTATGATGGCGGTGATGATGTCATTATCGGGATGGGTCGTCACTTCCTATTTCAAACATAGGTTGTTTTTCTATTCCTTCCTCTAATTCCGTTATTCATTTTAACAATGTCTTGCATGTTCCGTTAATTTCTCGTAACATTCTTTCTGTCTCTCAGTTTTGCAAAGACAATAATGCTTGTATTGAGTTCTCACAATCTTCCTTTCTTATCAAGGAAATCTCGACTCAACGCATTCTTCTCCACGGAACAACTGATCGTGGAATCAACCTTTGGCACTCCTCATCTCCTCAAGCTTTTCTAGGCACAATGTCTCACCAATCGTGGCATCATAGACTAGGACACCCCTCCCCCCTATTGTCTCCCATTTGAATAATAAATTTTCCTTACATATACCGTTTAGTTCTTTTTCTTCATGTAACCCATGCAATATTCATAAAAGCCACAAACTTCCTTTCTCCACATCTACTCTACAATCTCATGCTCCACTTGAACTTGTGTTTTCGGATGTGTGGACATCTCCTTTATCCTCCTACGATAATTATAAATATTATGTAATTTTCGTAGACCACTTCACAAAATACACCTGGCTTTATCCTTTGAAAAATAAATCCGACACTTTCTCTACTTTTCATCGCTTCAAAGTAATAGTCGAAAAATATTTTTCCCGTCCCATAATTCAATTCTTCTCCGAAAATGGAGGAGAATATCTCAAACTCACACCCTCTCTTATTCAAGATGGAATTTCCCATCTCACCTCCCCACCACACACTCCCGAGCACAACGACTTCGCCGAACGGCGTCATCGCCACCTTGTCGAAACGGGTCTCTCTCTTCTCTCTCATGCAAACCTTCCCCTCACCTTTTGGACTCACGCTCTTCAAACAGCTGCCTATCTCATAAACAGGCTCCCAACTCCTACTCTTCAAAATGACTCACTTTATTTCCGCCTCTTTTAAACCTCACCAAACTACCACAAACTCCGTAGCTTTGGGTGCCTTTGCTACCCATGGCTCAAACCATACACTCCTCACAAACTCGCCCCAAAATTCACTCCTTGCATCTTTGTTGGCTATTCTTCCTCTCAGAGTGCCTACCATTGTCTAGATCCCATAACCCAACATCTCTACACCTTTCGCCATGTCAAATTCATTGAAATCGAATTTCCATACACTTCTCTCACATCTCAACGCACCCCTACTCCCTCTCTCTCTCCATTCGAATGGTGTGCTTTCTCCATTCCCATTCTCCCATCTCCTACTACCAACATCACCCTCAAAACACCGCTGTCAACAATACCCCAAACACACCACCACGCCCACCTAATGCCCACCGCCCACCGACCGCACCTCCCGCCCGCCTCACTCTCAAACCAAACCTCCCTCCAACACCAACTTCCCCACAACACCCTCCCACCCTCCCCGACTTCTCACCACACCCTAACCCCAACTCGCTCCTCACCGAACCCAACTTGCCTACTCCACCGCCCCAACTCCCCAACACGCACCATCACCACACGTCTCTCCCATGGTATACGCAAACCCAATCCTAAATATGCAAACCTAGCTGCCCTTTCCTCACCTACCTCCCTCCCGACCACCACCAAACAAGCCCTCTCCACTCCCCATTGGCATGAAGCCATGCGTGATGAGTACAATGCCCTCTTACGCAACCAAACTTGGTCCTTAGTTCCTTCCCATGAAGCACCAAACATTGTCGGATGCAAATGGGTTTTTCGTATAAAATACAACCCCGACAACACCATCCACAAATACAAAGCCCATCTCGTAGCCAAAGGGTTCCATCAACGACCCGGACTAGACTATTCCGAAACGTTTAGTCCCGTTGTCAAACCCGTCGCCATTCGTCTAATCCTTTCTCTCGCTATCACCCAAGGTTGGTCTTTGCGTCAACTTGATATTAACAATGCCTTCCTTCAAGGTCATCTCCGAAACTGTTTTCATGTCCCAACCTCCCGGTTCCAAGATCCTTCCAAACCCTCTCACGTGTGTCGGCTCTCAAAAGCCATCTACGGTCTAAAACAAGCGCCACGTGCTTGGTACACCGCTCTCAAGCAATTTCTTTCTCTTTCGGTTTTTGTCCCTCCATTGCGGATCCCTCCTCTTTACTTACAACAAAAATTCCCACCGTCTCCTCCTCCTTGTCTACGTTGATGATATAGTCGTCACAGGTCCTTCCACTTCCTTTCTTGAATCGTTCATTCAATCCCTTTCGTCTCGCTTCTCTTTGAAAGACCTAGGTCCTCTTTCCTACTTTCTTGGAATTGAGATAACACCTAACACTCATGGAATTCTTCTCTCCCAGTCCAAGTACATCACCGATATTCTCAACCGCCATGACATGCAACACTCCAAACCATCTCCCACACCCATGGCAACATATCCGCCCCTCTCGGCTCAACCCAAAACACCCATACACAATCCCACCGAATACCGAGCCATTATAGGGAGCCTTCAATATCTTTCCCTTATTCGCCCGACATTGCCTTTCCCGTGAACAAACTTGCTCAATTTCTTCAACACCCACAAGAATCTCATTGGTCGCCTTAAGAGACTCCTTCGTTATCTCCACGGTACTCTTCAAATGGGCATTCAAATTTACAAAAACTCCCTCCTATTCTCCATGCTTATTGGACGCCGACCGGGCCGGCGACAAAGATGACTTTCTCTCCACCTCCGGATTCATTGTCTACCTCGCCGCAACCCACTTGCTTGGTCCTCTAAAAGCAACGAGCGGTTGCTCGCTCCTCAACAAGCCGAATTCCGCTCCGTCGCCGCAACCACACTGAACTTTTGGGTCACAAACCTACTCTCGAACTCGGCATTACCTCCTCCACCACACCGGTCATTTTCTGACAACTTAGGGCGCCAACTACTCCGCCAACCCAATATTTCACTCACATATGAAACACCTAGCCCTTGCTTTCCACTTTGTCCGTGAGCAAGTTCGCTAGGCACTCTTCGTGTACAACACATCTCCGTAATGATCAATTGGCGGACGCTCTTACAAAACCACTTTCACGAGCTCGGTTTGTCTCTCTCGTCTCCAAGATTGGACTCACCCAAGGACCGTCCATCTTGTGGGGCGTGATAAGGAATCAAATATTTCTCCATCACTCACGGATATCTCTCCATTCTCTTAGCAATATATCTCCATTCTTTATTCCCTTGATTATGTATATCATTAGTTTATTGTGTATATCTTCGTGTTTTATTATGTAAATCCTAGGAAATATCATCACTCCTTGTATATAAATATTGAAAACATTATGAATGAAAATCACTTTTTGCCAACTTCTTTAATACTAACATAATACTAGCATATGTTAAAAATTACTCCCGTTTCAAAAAAATAGTCTTATTTGACAACTCGAATTTTTTTAAAAAAATAGTACTGTTTATATACTTGTACCTTTAGTAATTTACACTATAATTTTATTTTTTTAGAAATAAAATTATTTATTTATTTGGGACAAATCAAAAATAAAAAGACTATCTTTTTAGGACGGAAGGAGTATTTTACTTCAAAATAAAGAATTGTAAGGTTAAATTTCCTAATTTTGGTACTAAATGAAAATGTTCTGGTTTGTAATCGGTATACGGCTAGATAAATTACTAATTATTAGTATTAATTTATCAAGAGCGCTCATTGCATTATTTTATCGCCATCTTCTTTTAGTATAACAATTTATATGGATAAATTTGTAGAGTCACATAACCATCCATAAATGTATTTTTGGTTCCAGATTCGTACCGTTAAGTTTTCGTTCTAGTAGAAGTTCGATGCGAACTATAAACTACATTCGTGTAAAACAATATATAGACATTCATATAAATTATAATATCAAGGCTAAGAGATTAGAGATTTAAATGTTGGACGATTTTAAGCGATAGCTGACATATATATTTGTAATGTATTGATACACACAACTGCGCGCTTTGACGACCATACTATGTATTCAAACATGTGCCTAAGAGACAAATATCCATACACTAATAAGAGATGTATGAATTGTCGAGAAGAGATCTAGGAGTCATCTAATTTCAAAGGCAAAAAGAAATAAAATTGATGACAGTCGACATATATAAAAAGGGATATGATCCTCTATTTTAAAAAGGTGTTTCATATCTTAATTCAATTATCGAATCTTCGTTGCTTTTGAATCGAAAATCAAGGAGTAATTAATATTGTTTTATATTCTATGCACATTTGGCCGTATAATTGGTGTGTTTGAATTGAATTTCTTTCTCTATGATTTTTCTTTATATATATCTTTTCTCACTTATTGGCTATTATCTCTCTCTCTCTCTCTCTCTCTCTCTCTCTCTCTCTCTCTCTCTCTCTCTCTCTCTATATATATATATATATATATATATATATATATATTTTGTACATATATAAGAGATTACGATACTCTACGCCATCTAGACCAAGCCACGCTCACACTACCCGATTTGAAACAAGCTGCTGGCAACACCATCAGGTGGTTCATCAAATAGAGTCAAACCCAAAGGGAGCTCAAGAGCCACATTTGCAAGCGATCGGCTTCTTCTCCCACCCTAAGTTTCACCTGCAATAACAGTCCAAACATTTCTAAATACCTTTTACTTTTTTATTTGATTATTACTCCATCCGTTTCTGGCAAAAAGTCAATTTTTACTTTTTCGTTAAGTTAGTTAAAGTTTGATGATAATTAACATAAATTTAGTGATTTTTACAAAATTTTGAAAATTGTAATCCATAGTATTCTTAAAATAGTTTTTTACTAATGAAATTTTATTTCCTAAAACATAAGAAAAGTATGTAAGATTTTGATTTGATTTAGTCACATGTTGATTTTTAAAAAAGAAAAGTGAACTTTTTGCCTGAAACGGAGGGAGTATAAAATTAGAAAAGTTTTGCGAAACGAGAAGAAAACTATATTTCCAAACACACGTACCCATATATATATATATATATATATATATGTATGTATGTATGTATGTATGTATGTATGTATGTATGTATGTATCAGTGTTTTGAAACCCATGAATGGACAACATTAAAAGCCAAAGGGGAAATATTAGATAGGAATATATAAGATCAATAGCATATCACTTGCCCTAATTTGTACAGTCATCTAAGTAGTTCTTTCAACATCTGCAAATGTCCTTTGTCATGTTATTTGTCGTGTAAAGTGTCTTTTACAATACATTACTTTTGATTTTTATCCATCTTTTTCTAAAGTCTTTTTTCACTCTCCACAATTTGATTCCGTCAATACCAACTTTGTATATACTTTTTTCGTTCCTTCCAAACATCCTATGTTTGAGAGTCTAATATTCGTAGAACTAAAATAGCTTTTCATAAATTTTCTTAATTTTAAGGATCTCTATTTAAGAAAAAAAAAAACTAATTTTAAGAATCAATATGTGGTTCTTCTAATATTAAATTTACTCAGTTTTAAATGAGATTCTTTGAATGAGACATTAGAAATAAAAAGTAGAACAACAGATTAATATTAAGTTTTGTAGTGATATATTTTTATTATTATTATTTTTTAAATTGAGATCAATAGTAGTTCTCCACTTACCCCTTTTGTAGTGATATTTTGTTCTACCAAAGTGTGTGCAAATAAACTACATTGGTGAAAATGCCAAGACATTCATATATATATATATATATATATATTTTTTAGGGCTAAAAAATTAGGGTTTAAATGTTTGAAAATCTAAAAAGAGCTAGTAACATATATTTTCGTAACATATCGATGCATTCACTGTGCTATAACCATACTATTTTAAACATCTGATTGATATCTAACAATTCAAACATTGATAACGGAGCGTATAAATTCTGGAGAAGAGTGGCCGGGAGCCGTCCCGATAAGGCAAAAGAAACAAAATTAATTGTTTACTTATAAGCTATAGTAAGGCATGGAATCAACTCTATACATAGTCATTGTGATTTGCATGGCTATGAATCAATCAACAATTCAACAACATAAAAAGAATGGCAACAATCAACATGGGGTAGGGGTGATGTGGAAATTGATAGGATCGAGTAACTAGCTAGATGATGATCTTATCAGAGTTTTTTTATTTTTATTTTTTAAAAAAAAAGGAGATTTCCTTTTGTAAACATGCATGCACGATCCTAGAGTTAGAAGCAGAAACCCATGGAAAAAGAAGGTCAATTTGTGACGTGTGAGCCAACATGACAGCCAAAAGTGATGACCGACCGAGAAGAATATTGTTTGCGAGGACAAATTTTTGTGTTATCACTGTGCAAAGCGTAAATAACGTGGAATAATTTTGAACTATACATTCACCCGCACAAATTAAATTAGAAACAAAAAATTACCACCTAAAATCAATCGTAAACCTTTTTCTTTTTTTTTTTTTTTACGTTATAACATGATAAATCTTTATTCTGAATCTATTATAACAAGATAATATATCTTGATTCTGAACCTATAGGTTCGAAATTAAGATTATCTTGTTATAATGTAAAAAAGTTTTATGATTGCCTCGGTATCACACTACACACACTAGTGTCGATGAGTGTGTGTGTGTATCGAAATCGGACCAAAGAGGCTAGTTATTGAAAATGATTATTGCTTACGATGAAAAGAAAGTATATTTGGCAGCAGTTGAGAATTTTGTTTGTGGGGGCAGATTTCGACTTTTAATTTGTATCCCTTTACTTTTACATTCTTTAAGCATTATCTGATAATGGGAATATATATTGCAGGACCCTATATATATGTATATATTGATCCAAATAATAATAAATAGTAAAAAGAACATCTTTACTTGCTACGTACTACCTACTTTTATTTTCACTATCTTCTTTGCTAAGTTTTATATATTGTCCTTTCTTTCTTGCATTAATTAATTAATTATATACTCATATGAGCATTAACAGTACTAATGCTCTCTAATTTGCAGTTGATTACGTGCTTAGACTAACAAATCGGATCCTCTATTCCAAAATGGTAATTTGTCAATATCTTGCCATATATAAGCGGAAGGAGTCAAATTCCAACTCCTAAGCTTAGTTGGAATAGAGGATCCAACGAGCAAAGACGACACGTACACACAAGACGCTAAGGGTTGTGCTTAGAAAATACAGTATTTGATTAATCTGTACATAATCTCATGTTCCAAGTGTTACATTTCATATCGGATTGGGCTCTGAAATTATCCGATTTGAAGCGTTACATTTAATAACGATATTAAAGCAAGTTTGGGAACATGAAATTCAAACAACGCCTATATATGAAATCTCAAACTTGAATACATTTCAGGATCTTTAAATTTGAGTTAATGTGAAATAATTTTGAATACGAACTTAATTTCTCATTTATCGAGTGATTAATTATTACAGGCTAAACAAAGGTCGCTTACTAATTTTGTGTGGGTGTCCTAGCTCTTATACGTTGGATAGATACAAGTGTGTGTTTAGTCTTTTTTTTTTTTTTACAAGGTTGTTCTCATATTACATTGGCTATTTGTATTGCCTTTTTCTTTGTCATTTTTTCCACAAGTTGTTCTAATATTACATTGGGTATTTGTACTTGGTGATCAAAACAAGTGATATTTTTTTAAACCCAAACCGAACCAAATACATTAATCAAACGGAAGAGCTACAATCATCCAATGAGAAGGATATATAATACATTCAGGAAGAACAAAAGAAGAAACTGGACAAGCATTTGAAAGAGCCGCATGTGCTAAAGTATATGCAACTCTATTGGCTTATCTCTTGACGAAAGAGACTATGAAAGATTTCGACAATACGATGACATGACTATATATAAATTCTGAACTCGCTATGGTCTTGCTTTGAGGAATTAATATCAATGGAGGTCTTTGAATCTAATTCAATGTTAGTCTAGTCTTTTTTTTTTTTTTTTTCTCAAGGTGTTCTCATATTACGATGGGTATTTTGTACTTCCTTTTTCTTTTTCTTTTTCACAAGGTGTTCTCATATTACATTGAGTATTTATATTTGGTGAAAATTGAACAGAGACATCTCGCTAAAAATCAACATTAATGATTCTGCAATTGATCAAGCTGCAGGTCTATATGGTAGGGTATGGCTGCACTGGATTGTTCGAGATCATTGAGGTGTAGCTAGCTACCACTTGTGTTTCGAAGCAGGAAATTGGAAAAATGGAGGACACGACTAGCATAAGCAATGTGTCTCCAAGAAGTTCTGTGTTGGGTTAAAAATTTAGCATTCATGAACGTGGTGATTGAAAGTGATGCCAAAGTTGCACGTAGTGGATAGTCTCGCTCAATTTGCCTCTAATCTATCTAATTTTGGAAGTATTGTTCGTGCTTGTCAAACATTAGTCAGGTTGTCTCAAAATATTGTTGTTGTTTATGATAATAGGCAAGCGAATATAGTTGCTTATTCTCTTACACAAGTAGCTCGTTCTCATGCTGACAATAGTGTATGACAGAAGCCTCCTCATCTTGAGCATCACCAATGCAAATGTGAATGTGAAAAAATTGGGTGTCACCTAGAATTTACACATTTTTTAAAGAAAAAAAACTCTTCAATGCAATTGTGGAGAAGGAATGTGAATATTATGTGTTAACTAAATTGTTTCCTATTGGTTATTAAATAATTAATTTTTTGACTTCCAATGCACGTTGTGTCAAAAATTGGCTTCTGTCATACACTATTGAATAATTCACATCCTCCTTCACAATGTGCATTGAAAGTCAAAAAATTAATTATCTAATAACCAATAGAAAACAATTTAATTGACACATCATATTCTATAATTGCATTGAAAAGTATTTTTTTCTTCTTTCCTCAGAGAAAAAAAAAAAGAGCATTATGTCTAAAAACAATGTTTGAAACGGAGATATGAAAACAAAAATTATTTTTTTAAAACTGATTTATCAAACAACTTTTATAAGAAAAAACTTAATTTCCACAAAAATTACATTTTAAAAATGTTGGGAACCTCTCCATTTGTGAATTTACTGTGTTCTCTCTATTTAATCAATCCAACAGTGTAAAATGTGTTAATATATAATAGTGAACTCATCCGATGTTCGAAAAATCAGCAACCGGAACTCTCTCTCAAACCAGATTTTTGATGAATGCTAAGACAAAATGTGCACTAAAATACAATGCTGGCCCATAATGATAGACTTCTGGGCTGGGCTTCATCATGGAATGAGTACATCACCAATGCAGTGTTGCAGGCTTGTGCTGTGCCCAACCCAGATCTGCTACGGAGTATTAAATTGAATAATGTCAACATTACAAATTTTATTCCATTCTTAATACTAATACTATCTTCTTTTATAAAAAAAAAAAGAGAGAGAGAGAGAGAGAGAGTTATATTTTAAAAATTGATTTTTTTAATTTATATTTTATTTTTTTGGATTATACTAAAATTATGGTATTAAGTACTCCTATCTTTTTTTTTATCACATACTCCTTCCGTCCCACCCAAAGAGTCCATGTTTGAAAATTTTAATTATTAAATAATATATTAGTGTCATTGGAATTGATCAAATTACAAAAATATTTGAGCACAACCAAGATACTTACAACACAAGTGGAGGGTAGAAATGAAAGATTATGAAAATTATAAACATAATTTTTTGAAAGTGGACTCTTTGAGTGAAACAACCCAAAATAGTATAGTGTACCCTTTGCATGGAACGGAGGGAATATATATAAGAGAAGCATTATGTTATCGAGAAGAAAGAATTGCAAAAATCATGAACACTCATAATTTAAATCTAGAAATAGGACTCTTATTATAGAATAAACTAAAATAAAATGTATATATATATATATATATATTTTTGGGAACAAAACGACATAACAATTATAACACTTTAAACGAAGATTTGAATATAACTTATCATAATCCTTTTATAGTTTATTAGATTAGAAGGTAGGGAAAAATGAATGAAAAATAGCATACTACTTACAAACATATACTCCCTCCGTCCCTAAATTATTGTGAATGTCAACAGTCACAACATAGGTCCAGGCCCATCATAGTGCGATCACGCATACGCATACGTTTTCAAGCAGCCTTGACAGTCATCCAAGAGGCATGCGAGCATAATCCACCTGCGGAGGGCAGGATACAGCGAGCAGGATATGCCTCCTCGTCCTGCTCCCCGGGTAACATTGGGATGTGGTCACGTGGCAGGACGCCGTTAACTAGACGTGCCCGACGGTTATGCCCACTACTCTGGCATTTATGCCCACTATGCCGGCATTTAAAACCACCACTCGACAATTATAACTGTTGACATTCCCTCAATGATGAGCAGGTAATATCGCCCTATAAAAACTTTGGATCAATTACAAGTAAAGGTACACACACATACACAAGCAAATACACTCTGCCAACTTTTGATCTAAGTTAGATACTTACTCACATCTCGAGTGTTTAATGGCTACCCCGCACTCACCCTACTAGCTTTCACTTGTCTTGACAGGTCAGAGAGAAGTCCAAATATTCATATTCATTCCAGTGCAACTTACATTATTCTATGTAGCGTCAAGTAATAAAAACATGAGTTACGTATCGATTCTAAATTCTACAAGTTCTTGTTTTGAAAAGTGTAACACAATCTCAAACAAATATTTGATTTGACTAGTCCGGACGAAGATTCTTGTTTAGAAAACTTTAATGTTGTTCAACATAAATTTGAATAGGCTTATAAGGGGTCTCACTCACTCCCTCTCACTCTCACCTCGTGTTTCATTCAACATATACTGTATTAGTATTTGTTTTAGTATATTAATTGGCTGGTTGGTCTAATTCCCTTATCCAGTCTCACACCATTGAATTATATATGAAAAGAGTATGATTTACTCATAAACCCTACAGTAAAATAAGATAAAAAAATTATTTTATGTATATTTTGTAATATATATCTTGACTAAACTCACTATATATATTAATTGACGAACGTAAAAGAACCTACTAATAAATAAATAAATAAAGAATTTAGTTGGGCTCGGCAGGCTTTTGCTTGGCTGCCAACTTTCACCAAAAGTCATAATTAGAATTATTCAATTTTGAAATAATAATCCCTTCCACAACTACAAGAATCAAATTTAGGTTAGGTTAATGCATCTGACCTAATATGTCATTATCTTGTTGTTCACTTGAGCTTGGAGGAGTCACCCAAATTTACTCACTGATTTGTCAATGTTTGTACAGTGGGTGGGGTCTACTAATTATTATTCCTGAATTCATAGTATTTATTGGCGGCCAAATCATATGTACAAACGATGTTTTTCAAAAAACAATTACATATGGTAATTCGTATTGCTCAAGAGTCAAATTAACTAATCGGAGCTTTCTAACACTAGAGTGTTTCGCTCGTGCGTTGAAAATAATGCATGCTCAGATTCTCAGAAGCTTTCCTTGCATTGGGCCTACATTTTTAGTCAAGTTGTTTACAACTTACATATATCATCTTGATACTAACAACTTGAGTTTCTACGCACTTGACGTTATTTTGCAGGTTGAATTATTGTTACATTACAACCTATTTTTAGGAAGTATGTCAACGGATAAAAGAGACGAGTCAACAAAACGTTCCTTCATCAAACAAAGCCAAAGGGATCCTTATCTCTTCAAACCAACATTGTGGCGAGATTACCTCAACAACTTCAACCAATTTCCTATATTCTAAGCTTGTTTGTTTCTTTGTATTTGAGGTATAAAAGGGAGGAACACATGTATTTTTCACACACATTCTCACTAGCTTAAGCTCCCTAGTATACGCTCTTAGTCTTGTATTCAACCTGGTTAATAAATCACTTGGTCAAGGCGGGTTCCCTAAAACCTCCCTGGGTTTTGGCGAACAAGCTGTTCAAGGGCTTTCCCTAGTTAACAAAATCCTTTGAGTTCATTTCTATAGCATTTCATAATCATTGTACCCGATTCAACCTTTCTTGTCATCTTTCTCATCATTAGTTTCCCTTGTTGAAATTTGACCAAAACAATTTGGCGCCATCCGTGGGACACTTTGATTATTTATATAGAAATGGCCAATCCATCGTCCGGTAGTCTTGGTGAGAGGAACCACCACTTCCTAGTTCTCGTATCTCGTGCAATCCGTCTTCAAATCCTAAGCCGCCAATATGGAGCTAATGTCTAACATGGTCACGATATTGAAAAAGTGATCGACCGTTGGATGCTCAAGAGCATACAAACACTATGATACTCAATGCCATTGATTCCATGCGTAAAGGAAAACAAACCGAAACTCAAACATCTACTCCATTTTCACCTTTGCATCCTAGATCTTTGTTTGGTGCAGTACGGACCAAGCCATGTTGGAGATATCCCTATGTCTAGTACCTTACCCAGAAAGTACAATCATGACGTCAATTCCAACCTCGAGGCCACGGTTCAACTTACAACTAGCCAACCTGTGTTGACGTCTTGCTATACCTATGCCGCACCCTCGATGGGGCAAACAGAAGTTTCTTTAATACTTTTGACGCTTCGCATCCCGTTTAATAATAGTTCTCTTTTGCGAAAGTCAACTTATTAGGGAAATGCAAACCATAAAAGAATTGCTTCGAGGTGTGCCAGGAGTCAACTTGCCTCATCACCAAATTTCCCCAACTTGCTACAACGAATCCCGATTTGTTCCAGCCATAGCTAATGTGGAAATCCCAAAGAAATTTTCAGTTCCCATATGAAGAAGTATGATGGAAGTACCGATCCAGAGAACATGTGTTGTATCAAGAATCAATGGATATTATAAGTATCCCCCTGTTTTAAAGAAGCATGTTTTGCAGGGGCTTTGGCTCAACTCTATCGGGACCACTTTAAAATGGCTAACAGACTTCCTCTTAACTCTATTTCTTCCTATGCTCAACTTGTCGCATGTTCACTAATCAATTTTCATGCAACAGGCGTTCGACAAGTTGACCGACCTTTACTGAATTGTACAACCTAATGAGAGTCTTAAGGAATATTTGCACGGTTTAATAAAGAAGCAGTGACCATACCCAATCTGGATATGTCCACGCTACCGAAGCATTCCGTATTGGCGAGAAAGAACTCTCCATTTTATAATGAGTGGTGATGACACCGCCAAACAACTTGAAGAAATAAGGACCGAGCCTTACGATTCATCGTTGGAGGAGGACAGTCTAGCAATGGAAAAGTCAATTGGAAGGACCCTCTATTTGAGCCATCGGACGAAAATCGACTCCCATCATTATAAGTCTAGCAGGGCAAACCCCGTTAAATCGAATCTTCTAAAGTTCATTTTGTAGATGATGATCAAGATGGAGATGATAATGACTACCCTAGAATTTCGACTATTGCTTTTCGTGGACATTGCGGGAGTTCTTTGCGCCATGGAGAATCTTGGAGATAGAGCAAGATGGCCTAAGAAAGTGACAAGCCCACAACTTGGAAGGATAAGTCCAAGTGGTGTGCATTTCATGAGGAATTCGGGCATACTATCGAAAATTGTTTCGCCTTGAGGAAGGAGATTGCTCATCTATTGTCAAAAGGACTCCTCAAGGATCTGTTGGGTAAGAAGAGGGTCGAAGTGAATCCAAAGAACCCGATTCTCGTGGAGCACCTGCACCCGAGAAAGTTATACCTCCTCCACCACCAAGGTAGTAAATGTTATTTCGGTGGATCCTATATTTGTGGTACAACTTATTCGCAAAGCGTCATGCCAAGAGCTCAAAGGAGGATCGCCGAAGCGCCTTCAAGATGCCGCGACTTCACGGATGGTCAAGTTATCTCCTTCGAAGATGAAGACAAGGATAACACGCTGGACCCCCATCATGATGGTCTAGTTGTCCAAGTTCGATAGCTAATTGTATGGTCAAGAGGATCCTTATTGATGGTGGTAGCTGTTAATATAATCTTTACCCATGCTCGCAAGAGATGGGCATCCCTTTATCGAAGTTGTGAGGAATTCATCCGTACTAGTAGGGTTCAGGGCGAAGTGAAACAAACGGTTGGAGAGATCAAGTTGCCTCTATCCGGAAGGTATGAATTCTATGGAAAGATTCGTGTAATCGAATGTTCTTCTTCGTACAATGTCATTTTAGGTAGGCCGTGGATCCACAACATGAAAGCCGTGCGTCAACCTATCACCGTGTGTCAAGTTCCCAACTCCTTGGGGTGTAGCCAAGTTGAAGGGCAATCGCCAGCTTTCTAAAGAATGCTACAAGGTCAACATGAAGGCAAGTTCAGTCCCTCGTCCTGCATAGCAATTAAAGAAAAAGGCCCAGGATGTTATTGAAGCAGTGGAGCACGAGACGAAGAGTGTTTCTGTTGATGAATCAAATCCTGAGGCCCAAGTGCAAGTTGGTACAGATCTTCCGACCGAAGTTGAGGAAGAGCTGATCGAGTTTTGAAAAGTCGAAATGCTGTTTTGCATGGAAGCACGAAGATATGACAGAATAAGCAAGGACGTCATTACTCACAAGTTAAATATTGATCCAACTATTCGTCCCGTCCACGAAAAGGAGAAAGTTTGCCCATGAACGCAGATTATAAAAGATGAAGTTGAAAGGCTTTTGAGAGCCAAGATGATCAAGGAGGTTCAATATCCAAGATGGCTGGCCAATGTTGTGGTGGTAGAGAAGAAGAATGGCAAGTGGCGAGTATGCGTAGACTTCACGGACTTGAACAAGGCCTGCCCAAAAGATCCATTTCCTCTTCCTCATATTGATTCTCTAGTCGATGAGACACTGGACATGATATCTTGACATTCATGGATGCATCCTCGGGATTTCAAAGAAATTCAAATGGAACCCTCGCACCAGAAGATACGGCCTTTATGACTCTGAAGGTATATATTGTTATATTGCTATGCCATTTGGTCTTAAGAATGCAGGGGCAACTTATCAAAGACTGGTAAACAAGATGTTCAAAGATCAACTTGGCAAGACGATGGAAGTCTACATAGATGATATGGTAGTCAAGTCCAAGCATATTGAAGATCACGTGGAGCATCTTGCTGAGGCATTCAACATCTTGAAAGCTTTCAACATGAAGCTCAATCCAGAAGTGCAACTTCGGTGTTAAAGCAGGAAGTTCTTGGGCCATATGGTGACTAAGAGAGGAATTGAAGCCATCTGAACAAATCAAAGCTATTCTCAACTTGGAATCTCCCAAGAATATTAAAGACGTCCAAAGGTTAACCTAGAGTAGCTGCCTTAAATAGATTTATATCTAAATCATCGACAAGTGCAGGTTATTCTATGAAGTGTTAAGAAAGAATAAACTATTCCAATGGATGATCAACATGAGGCAGCCTTCAAACAACTTAAGGAATACTTGATGACGTCTCCCTTACTTGCCAAACCGAACGTGGTGGCGCCTCTACTTGTATTTAGCGTATCGAGAATGCGGTTAGTGCGGTCTTAGTGAAAGAAATTCAAGGTGAACAAGATCCGTGTATTATGTAAGTAAGTCTCTACTAGATGTGAAACAAGGTATTCTCATCTTGAAAAGTTAATTTTAGCTTTAACTACCGCTACAAAATTGCGTCATTATTTTGAAACACATTCCATTACTTAGAACTAATTATCCTATAAGAAGTGTGTTGAGAACTCCGAAATGTCGGGAAGATTAGCCAAGTGGTCGGTCAAGTTGAGCACGTATGACATTTCATATGAACCCAACAACTATCAAATCTCAAGCTCTAGCTGATTTCGTAGCGATTTTAGTCCAAGTCTGCAACCCGAGGTAGAACAAGAAGTACAACAGCTTGAAGGTAAAACAACTCCTAGATTTTGGACACTTTATACAGATGGAGCTTCAAATTCCAAAGGAATTGGCTTGGGAATTGTTCAAGTCCCCAAGGTGATATCATACCTCAAGCCGTATCCTGTGAATTCAATGCGACGAATAATGAAGCTGAGTATGAGGCTTTAATCATGGGTTTAACTACTGCTTTAAGTTTAAATATTACTCATATAAATGTATATGTTGATTCTCAATTGCTCGCTAACCATTTCAATGGCAGCTACATGGCTAAGCATTCCAAAATGACTCTATATCTTCAACATGTTAAAGCTTTGGCTTCAAAATTTCTGTCATTCTCATTGGAGCAGGTCCCTAGAGAAGAGAATACGTAGCATGCACGCCAACTTGGGTTCAACTTGCAAATCTATGTTGCATACTAACATTCCCATTATTTATGTTAAGTACCCAATAGACCAAGTGGAAGAAACTCAAGAAGTGACTCGATCTAATGGGGCACAAGATACAAGTCCATCTTGGACCCAACCTATAATTGAGTTCCTTCAACTTGGAACTATACCACCCGATGTTAAGAATGCTAGATCCTTTAAAATGCGCACTTCAACTTTTGTTTTAATAGATAATGTCTTGTTCAAGAAATCTTTCGCAGACACTATTTGAGATGTATTGACAATGAACAAGTTGAACTCGTCAAGGAGATCCATGAGGAACGTGTGGAAATCATTCGGTGGAAAGGCACGGCATCAAAGGCCCTCGGGACTGGTTATTACTGGCCAACAATGCGTCAGATGCCATGAGCTACGTACAAAAATGTGACGCCGCCAAAGGCACAAGTAACATCTTGCATCAACCCTGAACCTCTACATTCTATTGTTTCATCTTGGCCCTTCATGAAATGGGGCATGGATATTGTGGGCAAGTTGCCTAAGGCTCCTGGAGGCAAAGTGTTCATGTTAGCAATGACCGACTATTTCTCAAAATGGATCGAGGCGAGGCCTATGTGCAAGTAAGAGACAAAGAGGTAATTTCATTTTTAAAGAAGAATATTATTAGCGGTTCGGTGTACCATCGAGATCATATGTGATAACGGATCCCAATTCATAAGTAAAAGACCGGAGATTTTTGTGCTCGTTGGGGCATCAAGCCGATCACATCCACACCGTCCATCCTCAAGCTAATGGTCAAGCTGAGTCAAGCAACAAGTTGATTGTCAACAACTTGAAGAAACGCCTAGATCAAAAGAAAGGAAGTGGGTGAAGAATTACCACTTGTACTTTGGGCGCAGAACAACTACAAAAGGAGCCACAGTAGAACTCCATATTCTTTGGTGTTTGGAGCGAAGTCGTAATTCCTCGAGGTAACAATCCCAACAAATGAGGTATGGCTTGTTAACTCAAGATGAAAATAACATCTTGTTAACCCAAGATCTAGATACAATTGATGAGATCGGGATTTAGCCAAGATAAGGATGGCACCTATCAACAACGGATTGCTAGAGCCTACAACAAGAATGTCGAATAAGAAGGTTCCAGGTTGGTGATTTAGTTTTGAGAAAAGTATTTCAAAATACCGAGAACCGAATGCAGTAAATTGGCTCCCAAGTGGGAGGGACCATATCTCATTGATGAAGGCCGGCAAAGGTGCATATGGTTGTCAACCCCAAGTGGAGACAGGATCCCTAGGAGTTGGAATGCCATTCATTTAAAGCTCTATTTTATGTAAGTCAAGTAGTTAACAACTAGACTTGTCGGGTATGAGTTAATTTATGTCAAGTTCATTTATGTATTTCAATTCTCAAATTTATTAAAACCCTTACTAACTTAAGCATCGGAGGGGTGTTGGCTATGCTAACACCCAACCCTAACATGAATTTGTTTTGCAAGGTATACAAGCGGAATAGGCTCAACATGTTAACACGCCGACGGCTCCAACATGTTGAGACCTAAACTGGAGCAGGTTGAACATGTTAACACGCCAGTACGGCTCCAACATGTTCAGACTGACATGAAGAAGTCCAACATGTGAACACGCCAGTACGGCTCCAACATGTTGTGACTTTAGCTGGAGAGGGATGGAACATGTTGACACGCCAGACGGCCGATACTTGTTCTATCTCTTCAAACGACTTACCTCTAATCAAAGGTACATTTTGGTTAAAAGATTTACATCTTTTCTAAAGAGTTAAGGTTTTTACACCTTCGCCCGCACGATTTCACATCTATACAAGATGTGACTATTGGTTGTAACATTAACATGTTACCTATTGCTTAAATCGATAAACATTCTTATCTGCTAACACAAGCAAATGTTTCTAAAAGAAACCTAGATTACTTCAATAAAAGTTCAGAATGTTCCCAAGATTAGTGGATGAGTTGGTTAAGCCAACAAATCCTATCAACCTATGAAAAGCATAGAGTACTAGACCAACCTAGTACCCCTAAATAGATTGTTTGCGCTTATGAGCAGGTTACATGACCAACGAATAAAAAGCATAAATTGTTTATAACATTCCCCAAAACCTCTAAAGTATTCAAACTTTGTCAACATTTTGGCCTACCGCCGTCGGTGTTACTTTCCTTTTCTTGATTCTCGCCTTCAATTTTCCCCACCATACTCGGCACCTTGTTGGCATCCTCAATCAACTCTTCTAAGGCGGAGAATTCACCTCTTCAGCATCCACCGACTCCAATGAAATCTTCCAGGGTTCTTCTTTCTTCTTCTAGGTCCCAATTTGCGGCTTGGCCATTCTTAAATTCCTCCATCATTTGGATCCTGGTCTCTAGCGTGCTTTAGTGGCATTGAACTTGAAGTCTTCCCTTGCCTCAAGTTCCTTGATGTGGATTTCATTCTCCTTCATCCTTTCGGCACGACGTCCGCCAATTCTTTTCTTAACTTCACCACTTCAAGACGTACTTTGGCTTCTTTCTTCAACTTGTCTACTTCCCAATGCTTTTGCTTCTTTTGTGCCTCTTCGGCCTCAACACTACTCCTAGCCGCCTTGATCTTCAGAATGGCAGCTTGATCCATGATGGGAGTCATTATGCCCGAAAGCTATGTAAGAGAGAATGTTAGTACTTTATGAAATCCTTTGGTACATAGTTCAGAGTGTACACATTATTACCTTATCCGCAAAATCCTTCATTACCACAACAAACTTTTCTCTTGTTCTTTCACCATCCAGAATATCACTTGCATCGATATCTGCGGCTTCCACCGCTTTCTTTTCTTTGATTCTTCTTTATTCTTCGAGACGGAAGCCGTAGATCTCGGAGTTGGAGGCGCTTGCTATCTTTCCTCGAGACCTTCTTGCCTTAGCTCCAGCGAGCAAATCAGCAGTACTAACCAGAGCTTTGGAACGAGTGGTGGCTGCAATATAGGACATGGAGTTAGGAAAATTTGAAAAAATAGAACGACTTGCAGATAGGCAAAAACTTTGAGATAATAAACCAAACCCGTGGACATCTTGCTTGGATTTGTTGGAGATTCTTCTTCAACCCTTTCTGGAGAGAACAAGACTGGAAATGCCTTGAAGGACCTGACGAGAGGGTCTAACTCGAAAATCTTCTTTACGTTAGCCTCTGTATCCTCCTGCTCTGGAAACAAAACGCAAAGCTTGGCGACTTCTACAAAGGAAATTCAAGTTCGTTAAAGTCTAAGATGTACAAAGATTTTGGTAATGAGCAAAACCAGAGGAAATTTCCTCTACCTTGAGACCTCCACTTTGAGACTACGCCACCTCTTGGCTTAGGCCGTCTTTCTAACAAAGAAAAATCTGTTCCTCCACCCCCGTGAGGTCGTTGTTAGAAATCAAAATAGGGTCACCACCGCTCTTGACTCTAAAACAATATCTTCCTGCACCAAATCCCCGATCTCGGTGGTATAAGCGAACTCCTCTAGGTCTACATTCAAACCTATTTCATCCCTTAACCTAACTAGGGTTTGAAGACACCTCCAACCCTGAGGCATAAGTTGGGCATAGTTCAACTTCGCAGAAGCAAAAAACCTAGTAATCAGGACAGGGAAAGGGAATTTAAGGCCAATGGTGAAGGGATATTCAGGAAAACACACCCACTCGTGAGAATAACACTCGGAGGTTAAGGAGGGATGGGTAAAGAAGACGGTTTCGGAGGCGGCGTGGTTTTCTTGACAACTTCGGATCCGCCGAAATCGAACATTTTTCTTTCTCGGGCTCCTTTAACAGGTTTTGGGTTGAGAAACCCTCCGTAGACCATCGTCACTTTCGATTATACATAGTCTCTTTTTCCCCATTTTTGCAACTTGAGAAAAATAGCAACAAGAAACCGAGAAGAGTACGAGGAACTCACCGAATTGCTACACGTTTTCCTTCTCCACACGATCTTCTTTGATATCTTTCGGAAGGAAACCTTTTTGTTAACAACTCGTGAGAGGAGGAGTTGGAGAATGTTCGGTTTGTTCAAAGAGAGAAGTTGTGAGCAGTTGTATGTTTGAAAACGCAAGAGTAACCTTTTGCCTTGGGAAATCTCAAAACCGTCCCATCGTACCTTTAGCATTAATAACCGCCGTACGTTGTCAATTCTTGGCAAACTTTTTAAAATTTTTGTCTCTTTATATTCTTTTGAAAAATTTGAAAAGTTTGGGGGCAATTGTTGGGCCTACATTTTTAGTCAAGTTGTTTACAACTTACATATATCATCTTGATACTAACAACTTGAGTTTCTATCGCACCTTGACGTTATTTTGCGAGGTTGAATTATTGTTACATTGCAACCTATTTTTTAGGAAGTATGTCAACAGATAAAAGAGACTGAGTCAACAAAACGTTCCTTCATCAAACAAAGCAAAGAAGGGATCCTTATCTCTTCAAACCAACATTGTGGCGAGATTACCTCAACAACTTCAACCAATTTCCTATATTCTAGGCTTGTTTGTTTCTTTGTATTTGAGGTATAAAAGGGAGGAACACATGTATTTTTCACACACATTCTCACTAGCTTAAGCTCCCTAGTATACGCTCTTAGTCTTGTATTCAACCCGGTTAATAAATCACTTGGTCAAGGCGGGTTCCTAAAACCTCCCGGGTTTTGTGCCGGCGAACAAGCTGTTCAAGGGCTTTCCCTAGTTAACAAAATCCTTTGAGTTCATTTCTATAGCATTTCATAATCATTGTACCCAGATTCAACCTTTCTTGTCATCTTTCTCATCACTAGTTTCCCTTGTTGAAATTTGACCAAAACACTTGCCTCTTTGCATTATAAGTATACTTTAAGATTTGCTCGATTGAAACTCTGCTACGACGTACTTACTTTCGAAGTTAAATTTTACAAGTTATATATTTAATATGTGATATTTTACATCGAGTAGATGTAAAATTATGCTTTCTTTTCTCATATAATAAGCAAGATAGATAAATACATATAACCTAAGTTAAGGAATACGATTTCTTTTCTGTGACAAATTAGAATAGAAAGTATGACTTTGTTTTGAGACAGAAAGGTGATACAACATGATTACAATATTACATTGAATTATCACGAGACTAAATTATTTTAAGGTTTATAAAATGCCTCCAATATATTCTTGTTAAAGGAAGAAAAAGTGTAGGGGATAATGGATAAGGTCAGGTAAATGAGATGAGATGAGATGAGGTCCATTCCGATGTTCTAATAGTGTGAATTTTCAGCATGGCGCCACAAGAGATATAGTCAAACTTTGTATGGTGCTTTGGCTGCTTTTTATACTTCAACTCTTAAGTTACGTCAAAGTCCAATGGCTTTGACATGGTTGCCACGTATGAATATTTTTGCACGTGGGTTTTAGGTTTTTTCTTCTTCTTTTATTTTATTTTATTTTCTTTTCTTTTCCTTTTAGCATCTCTAACCATTTGCAATTGATAATTAAATTCTACGCACAAAATAAAGTGATATTTTATGTTACTCATCCGTTTTAGGCAAAGAGTTCACAATACTATTTTGAAATGTTTCACTTAAAGAGTTCACTTTTAAAAAATTATACTTATAATTTTCATAATATTTCATCTTTACCCCCACTTATATGTAATCATCTTGTTTGTGCTTAAATATTTTTGTAATTATAACCAACTTCAATAACACTAATATATCCCTTAATAATTAGAATTTTCAAACGGACTCGAAAGTGTGCGTATTTGAGATTTGTCACTTTCATATATTAGTTTATTTTGTTATTTTAGTTAATTGGTAAATATTGTATTTTATGTAATTAGGTTATTTTATTTAACTAACTTCCTAACCAATATTGGATTTGTTTAGTATTACTTTTGGTAATTTTGTAGGTCTCTCACAAAAAGGAAAGAGTCCACAACAAGGAAGGCTTTCATGTCAAGGAAAGGATTCCATATCAAGGAAGGATTACCTTGGATTGCTTAAAGAAAGTCAAAAACCAACTAAAAAGAGGAATCCTAAAGCAAGATGGCTTCCATGATTCAAGAGGACTTTATGCATATATATACTAGCTAGATAGTCTTTGTAATTCAACAGTTTTTAGCTCTAGTTTTCCAGCAAGTTTGTTATAAGATCAAGAGTGTTTTTGTGAGAGCATATTTGGTGATTTTGTTCTTCTCTTTACATCGTTTTGTACTTGGATTCATAACCCAGTTTATAAGAGAAGGTTTATTGTCTACAAAGACGTTGTTGTAGATAAAGTGTTAATTTTGTGTGAATCTCGATTTTAGTTTTCTTTATTCCGTTGCTTTGTGTCTTGGTGTTAGTTGGTGCTATCACACCGACTCACATCAGGCTTGTTTGTCCTTCCTAGCCGCTCAATTTCTTTCAATTGGTATCAGAGACAATCACTCGATTACACTGAGTGTTGATCCTTGTTAGAGCTGTCATTATGGAAGGAAATTTGAATCAGTACCGTCCCCCTGTTTTGGATGGAACTAATTACGCTATTTGGAAAGCTAAGATGTGACTTTTCATCAAAGCAATTGATGAAAGGGCGTGGCTGAGTATTATTGTTCCATGGTCCCCTCCTAAGGTAGAAAGTAAGAGTCCGAAGGTGAATCCTCGAAAAATTTACAAACTCAAACCCGAGGAAGAATGGACTACCGCCAAGTCACCTTAGCAAATTATAATTCCAAGGCTCTTGGTGCTATATCTAGTCATGTGGATGAACATATGTTTCGTCTTGTTATTAATCAAAACGTAGCAAAAACTGGGATATTCTGCAAAGCCACTGTGAAGGTGATGCTAGTGTTAAAGCCACTAGGTTAAGAATTCTCATGACCAAGTTTGAGAACTTGAGGATGAATGAGACTGAGGATATAAAAAGTTATTCTGCCAAATTGAGAGAAATCTCAAATGAATGTCTTTCCCTAGGTGAACCTATATCGAATGCTAGAATGGTTAGTAAGATGTTAAGGACATTCGAGAAGTTTAATATCAAAATTGCTCTGTTGAAGAGGCACATGACACTACAACCATGGGTTTAGATACTCTTGTGGGTATTCTAACTATGTTTGAGATGAACTTGTCAATTCAACAACAACATAAGGTCGATAATATTGCTCTTGCAATCGCCTCTCTAATGTATCCAAAGTGCCAAAAGAGATTGAAGAAATCTCCAAAGAAATTGACACTTCAAATTTGGAAACTGAAGATGTTGCCCTTTTGACCAAAAAGTTTACATCTTTCTTAAAAAATAAACGGGCCAACAAGTTTCCTTCTAAATTTCAAAACTCGTTTGAAAAACAAAAGAGGATACGAGAGTAGTTTCAAGAAACCTACTAGTTTTGCTAAGAAAAATCGAAACTGTTCAATGTAGAGCTTGCAAAGGTTTTGGACACTATGCCAATGAGTGTGCCAATACTCGAAGAAAAAGGGAATGAGCTTGTGTGCGACCCTTAGTGATAGTGAGGAGGAAGATGAGATGCTAAACTTAGCAATCATGGAAAAATCACCCACTAGTCACAAACATCGGCCGATGTAGCTTCGGATGCGATCACACCAACCATCACATTTTCGACTCGAGGTTTCTTGTCTTATTTCTCCCGTCGAGAAAAAAGAGAATGAAGAAGATGGTGATGCAAGTTACCAAGAACTTCTTGATGCTTATACCGATTTATTTGCGATTGGGAAAACGTGTAGAAAAATAGTTGTTTTTGAAAAGGTTAATGAGAAACTCTCTTCGAAATTGTTACTTTGAAAGGTGATCTTGAAAAAGTCACTACCGAAAATAGTAATCAAAAGGATGCCATAGCCAAACTCGAGGTCATGCTCACTAAACGTGATATTGAACTCGAGAAGACCAAGACGAACTTGATAAGGCCAATGGAACTTTTACAAAATTAAATCTTGGAAAGGCCAAACTTGATGAAGTTCGAATTTAGGGAACAATTTAAAAGCGGTCTTGGCTATGAATCCACTTTTGTGAAAGAAGGAGAGAGTTCCTCGACAAAGTTTCTAAACAACAGAAAGCTAATCCTAAGAAAAGAGGTTTGTATGCCACTTGTTTTGCTCCAGGTCACATCGACCCTTCGCTACAAAAGGATTCATGATCTTGGAAGAGCCGCTCCTCGATGAGCCCCGGATGTACTCACATCACCACTCACATCAAAAACCGGGAAGTTTGTGTGGATGGAAAAGAAGAGTGAGGAATGCAAAGTGATATTCACCTCACTCAAAAGGGCGGCTCATGGTACTTTGATAGCGGGTGCTCAAGACACATGACAGTAACATAGAATTTCTCACCGATTACATTGAAGTTAAAGGTGGAAACGTGAACTATGGAGGAGGAGCCCAAGGTAAGATCATTGGTAAAGGAACTTTATGTGTTGATCATATGCCAAAATTGAAAAATGTCTATCATGTGGAAGGCTTAAAAGCTAATCTTATTAGTATAAGCCAACTATGTGATGACAATTTGCATGTTAAGTTTGATAAGCATGAATGCAAAGTATTTGATGACACTAATCGGTGCTTGTTCACGAGTAAGGTCCCAAGATAATTGTTACAAATTTGGTGACAACTTATCTTGCCTTAGCTCCAAAATAAATGACCTTGATATTTGGCATCAAAAGTTAGGTCATGCAAGTTTTAGGAAAATAGAAGAATTAGTAAGATTTGATTTGTCAAACACTTACCCAAACTTGACTTCAAACAAGCAAGTGTGTGTGGTCCTTGTCAAAAGGCAAGCAAACCAAAGCTTCACACAAAAAGATTGATCAAAGTTCCTCATCCGAGATCTTTGAATTAATCCACACCGACCTTATGGGACCCATTGAGGTTGAAAGCTTAAGTAAAAGAAATACTCTTTTGTGTGTGTAGATGATTTTTCTAGGTACACATGGGTCCTATACTTGAAAGAAAAATCTGAAGCTCTTGAAGTGTTTAAAGTTTGGTATAAGAAAGTAAAGAACTTGTATGGTAAGAAAGTTATCAAAATTCGATCCGATCATGGGCCGAATATGAGAACACTTTGTTCTCTAAATTTTGTGACTCAAAGGAATAACCCATAACTTTTCAGCCCTAAAACACCTCAACAAAATGGGGTGGTGAAAGAAAGAATCGTACCTTGCAAGAGATGGCACGTGTCATGCTTAGTTCTAAAAACATCTCTAAACGATTTTGGGCTGAAGCACTCAACACAGCATGTCACATAGGAAATAGAGTCTTCTTAAGAGTAGGGTCAACCATGACTCCTTATGAAATTCTTCTTGGAAAGAAACCTACTCTTAAGTACTTTCATGTTTTTGGTTGCATATGTTATGTTCGAATGATAGAGATTATCTGTCAAAATTTGACTCTAAGAGTGACAAAGCTGTATTCTAGGGTATTCCACAAACACCGTGCTTATAGAGTTTACAATCTTAGAACCAAAGCGTGATGGAATCAATCAATGTCACTTTTGATGATACTGCGATTTAAATCTCAAAACTCTTGAAGATGATGTCTCGGGTTGTGTTGAAACATTGGGAGATACCCAAAATATCGATGAACGAAGCAAACAGAGCTGCAGAAAGACGATGCAGTCACGATGTGAACACATCGCACCTACATCGAGGACAAAATGACTCTACATCGATCCGAAAGTAGCAGTGAAGATGAAAACGGACAGACCGAGACGTACCAAGCAAGATTCGAAGAACCACCCTGTTACGGTGGTTGGGAATGTGAATGACAAAGTGAGCACAAGGGAGAAGCCAAGGGTTAACTACGAGAATTGGTGGATTAAACTGTGTAAGCTCACGGATAAACAAGGTAAGTTCTGTTGTTTTGTTTCCAATATTGAACCTAAGAATGTTATAGAGGCATTGAAAGATGAAAATTGGATTATGGCAATGCAAGATGAATTATCTCAATTTGAGAAAAATGATGTGTGGGTCTTGGTTCCTAGACCAAAAGGTGGGAATGTGATAGGAACCAAGTGGATTTTTAAAAATAAAACAGATGAAAATGGGCAAATAACTAGGAACAAAGCTAGGCTTGTAGCTCAAGGCTACACCCAAGTTGAAGGGATTGACTTTGAAGAAACTTTTGCCCGAGTTGCTAGAATAGAATCAATTAGGCTCCTTCTTGCCATTGCATGTTATTTAGACATCACTTTACATCAAATGGATGTAAAAGTGCTTTCTTGAATGGTGTCCTTAATGAAGAAGCCTATGTTGAGCAACCAAAGGGATTCATTGATCCTCATTATCGACCATGTTTATAAGCTTAAGAAAGCTTTGTATGGCTTAAAACAAGCCCCTAGGGCTTGGTATGGGAGGCTCACCGAGCATCTCATACAAATGGGTTTCAAGAGAGGTGAGGTAGACAAAACTTTATTTATCTTGAAAAACAAAGAGGGTTTTTGGTGGCTCAAATCTATGTAGATGACATTGTTTTGGATCTTCATCCAAGAACATGTTAGACTACTTTGTCACTAGTATGTCCACCACCTTTGAGATGAGCATGGTAGGTGAATTGAACTATTTCCTAGGACTTCAAATAAAACAAAGTAAGGAAGGAATATTTATTTCACAAAGTAAGTATGCTAGGAATTTAGTCAAAAATTTTCTCTTGATAACTCCTCTCATCTCAAAACTCCTATGGGATCTACCCAAAAGTTGTGCAAGGATGAGGATGGTGAAGATGTTGATCCTACCTTGTATAGAAGTATGATTGGGAGTTTGTTGTACCTTTCGGCAAGTCGTCCGATATCATGTTTAGTGTGTGTCTATGTGCGAGATACCAAGCTAGTCCAAAACTCTCTCATCTCAAGGTGTCAAAAGGATAATTAGATATGTTGGGGGCTGTTAACTTAGGGCTAAGCTACACTCGAGACACAAATACAAATTTGGTAGGGTTTAGTGATTCGATTGGGCGGCAATGTTGATGATAGAAAGAGCACAACGGAGGTTGTTTTATCTTGGAAACAACTTAGTGTCATGGTACGATCGAAAACAAAGCGTGTCTCTCTTTCCCCGCCGAGTCCGAATATGTTCTTTGTTGGAAGTTGTTGTTCTCAACTTCGTGGATGAATCGATGATTAAGGACTATGGGCTCAAAAGCAATGTTTTAACTGTCTTTTGTGATAATTTAAGTGCCATAGAAATATCAAAAATCCTGTTCAACACTCACGGACTAAACACATTGACATTAGACATCATTTTATTCGTGATCTTGTTGAGCAAAAATCATTAACTTAGAATCTATAGGCGAAAAACAATTGGTGATATTTTCACCAAAGCCCTTGATTTTCGAGATTTTCTACCCTAAGGAAGTCTCGAGTTTGTGTGTCATCGATGATGTGATCCACGTGTGATCACATCGAACCTACACTGTATATAGTATAGTTTTTGTAAAAAAAAAAAAAAAATGCATTGCACGATATATCTCGGTGTGGTCACTTGTATCACTTCTCGACATGACTCTTCTCGAATTGTGAATTCTTCTTAAATAGTGTCAAGCAAAGATTGACACATATTTATCCTAATGGATGTCTCTTGGTGGGTGCTTATTATAAGGGAAACACTGCTCCATTCATGGTATGAAGTCATTCGATTATAAAAAAAAAAAAAAAAAAAGGTCACAAAGTGACTAATTTATCGGAAGAGGGCTATCCATGAAGGTAAAGTAGAGTGAAAGCTACCCAAAATTCTTTCCCCACAAATAAAAAATGGGTGGGTGCATTCTAGAGGCCAAGCAAGACAAGAAGACAATTCATTGACTTTCTTAGAGGAGATGTGTCCCCGATGTGATTACATCCCATGCCACACCTATCTTGAGATTTATCCTCCACATGTGTGTACATTTTTGCATCATTCTCCTAGACATCGTTAGGTCAACTTGGTCATTGGTGAAATTAGTGCTCAATCTTTTCTCTCCCTATTTTTTCCTCAAGTACAAACGATTTCATGCTCAACAGAATTAGGGATTTTATATTGCTAATGTCCATGTCTTTAGGGGGAGTATATTTTTTGTGGATTTTTTTTGTGTTGTTTATGGCAGGTAAATCATTCACAAAGGTGGAATTTTTTTAAAAAAAACAAGAGCCTATGTTTCCTTTTCATCAAAGGATTCTATAGAAGTTGAGAATTCTCAAAACTCTTTTTGTACTCCTTGCCTAATTTGGTTTCCCTCCTAATTTAGGATTGGCCTAGGTGTCCTTTTCCTATTAGGTCTCTATTTTGTGTTATCACATCTTAAATATCACTGACCAAATTTTTCAAAAACACTGTGCAATATCTCTCTCTTTCTCAAACTACTCCAGCAAAAATCTCTTCGTCTCCTGTTTCTCTCTCTCTCCTACTTTCTTCAAAGCTTCGCTCATGGCTTCCCCTGCTCGATCCGTCTTCCAGCCCTACATTGTCTCCTCCATTGTCACCAATTGCTCCAAACGAAGGTGCAATTGAACTGTTTGTTGATCTGAGAGGCCACTCCTATTTCGGTATCCTTGCCGGAGCCCCGATAACATCATCGAAGTAGAAAATCCAGTGATTTGAAGGCCGTTGGTGCTTCTCACGGCATGGAAAAAGGCCCAAATTGGTCACTAAGACGAAGGGTTCTCGCCAAATATGGAGACCTTCTCGCCTAGGGTTAGGCCAAGTATGGTTGACCCAGATTTTTT
The DNA here is from genome assembly GCA_016624345.1 of Platycodon grandiflorus. NCBI lineage: Eukaryota > Viridiplantae > Streptophyta > Magnoliopsida > Asterales > Campanulaceae > Platycodon > Platycodon grandiflorus. The sequence continues at coordinate 58,494,186 of CM028364.1, read as the reverse complement.
GGAAGGTAATGATGATGAAGATTTTGTTCCAGCCACGGAATCAAAACGAAGAGGAAGACATCCTCTCGGCCCCATGTTCATCCATCTGCATCAGTTCGATATCACAACCCAATCCCTCGCCTGCACGCTAGACGAAAGTACATTATTCCAACCGAGTCCATGACTGAAGGACCTCCGAGGATTTTGAGGTTGTTTCCCACGTGCTACTCCGTTGTTACCACACCATCGTAACACCCGGTCGATCCTCTTCCCACGTAAGTGAAAACATTGATGAGGCGGAGGACACGATGACATACCCATTCAAGCCCTCATTGATCTAAAGAAGGGTAAAAATATTGCACGGAAGTCCAAGAAGAAGGCAACGGTGTCAATTCTTGAGCGGGTTCCACTTTTGGGATCGATGATGATGATGAAGGCGAGGATGAAACCTTCAAGCGGGAAGAGAGGACTTAGAGGTGAAAAGGAAGATGTGGCTGATGTGAGCACACCAACACCAAGAAGGAAAAGCACAAGGAAGACCCAACCTACGATTAGTTCCACGCTGTGCCTAGGCGTTCATCACGGGCCAAACCCTCTAAACAAGCGTAAGTTCACATCCCGGAAAAATTCATGAATAAAGATACAAAACAAAGGTTTGAATTCTTTAGGATGAAAGGCTTTCTAGTTGAAAGGGTTTTAGACAAGACTTTTGATGAAATAGGTCTGACACGATATCTCCAGGAAAAAGGTCTTCTTTATTCTGTTTCTTATCCCTCGAGTTTTTATCCCTCTCTTGTTTCTGAATTTTATGCCAGTCTCCTTCAATCCATTCAAGACCCAAGGTCTGATAGTTTTGAAAAAGTATGTGTCAGGGGTAAAACAATTGTGTTCTCTCCTGCTGTTATCAATTCTTTTCTTCAAACCCCCTCTCCTCAACACATACCTCCTATGGCTCCAAAGAATGATATTGCCAATACAATCTCGAATGGTCTTGACCCCATTTGGCATAATCAGTACAAATGCACTATGTTGACATCCCTTTGTGGTTTTCTGTTTAAAATAGCCACTTTGAATTGGAAGCCTACCTCTAATAGAAATACAGTCACCACAGCCCACGCTGATCTTATTTACAGAATATTCACGGGTGTGGAATTTAATCTTGGTGAGGTTGTGTTTGGAAGTATTATCCAATTTGCTGAAAAAGAGCTTCCCTCTGATCTTCCTTTTCCATGCTTAATCTCTGGAATTTGTATCAAACAAGGCATAGATATCCTTCAATCTGACAGACTATGGGAGAAAATTGAATCTTTTGGGATTCAACCTGTACTGGAGTGCACCAAGCGCACTATAGATCTTCCATCAACTTTCGGATGATCCTCCGATTACAATTCTGAAGAAGAAGATGATGATTTGGCGATGTAGGTGATAATGTGCATGCATCTCCACCTCCACGAGATAAATCTGCTGCCATTTATCGAAGAAATCAAATTCCTTGAGAAATCTATGCTTCGAGCCGAGTACGGTTCAAGGAGATGGCCACCCGAGGAGCGATTCTTGTTTGCTTTGGCAAATCTTTCGATCAAAAGGGGAGCACCCGGCGGCTAGTTCCAGCCAAGTTTTTGAAGACATAAGTCAAAATTTTTGGGAATTACTCCGAAGACTCAGGAAGAAATGGATAAATTTGGGCCAAGCAATTGAGGATGGACCAATCGGTTGATGGGAAGAAATTTGGACATTTGGTTGATAACAATGTTTTTATTTGCTTATGTTTTATTTTGTTTCTTTCTTAAACTGTTTTGTGTGTTTTTAATTATCTTGACTCATGCTAGATATTTGATTTAGGGGGAGTTTATTTCTTAGATGCTTAAGTTTAAATCTTTATACTTAGTTTTTGTTGTGATCTTGGCTTAATATGGTTTTGATCCGAAAGCGACAAATCAGGGGGAGATTGAAAGTGTGCGTATTTGAGATTTGTCACTTTCATATATTAGTTTATTTTGTTATTTTAGTTAATTGGTAAATATTGTATTTTATGTAATTAGGTTATTTTATTTAACTAACTTCCTAACCAATATTGGATTTGTTTAGTATTACTTTTGGTAATTTTGTAGGTCTCTCACAAAAGGAAAGAGTCCACAACAAGGAAGGCTTTCATGTCAAGGAAAGGATTCCATATCAAGGAAGGATTACCTTGGATTGCTTAAAGAAAGTCAAAACCATCTAAAAGAGGAATCCTAAAGCAAGATGGCTTCCATGATTCAAGAGGACTTTATGCATATATATACTAGCTAGATAGTCTTTGTAATTCAACGTTTTTAGCTCTAGTTTTCCAGCAAGTTTGTTATAAGATCAAGAGTGTTTTTGTGAGAGCATATTTGGTTATTTTGTTCTTCTCTTTACATCGTTTTGTACTTGGATTCATAACCCAGTTTATAAGAGAAGGTTTATTGTCTACACACGTTCTTTGTAGATAAAGTGTTAATTTTGTGTGAATCTCGATTTAAGTTTTCTTTATTCATTGCTTTGTGTCGGTGTTAGTTTTGGTGCTATCACACGGGACTCACATCGAGCTTGTTTGTCCTTCCTAGCCGCTCAATTTCTTTCAATTGGTATCGAGACAATCACTCGATTACACCGAGTGTTGATCCTTGTTAGATTTGTCATTATGGAAGGAAATTTGAATCGATACCGTCCCCTGTTTTGGATGGAACTAATTACGCTATTTGGAAAGCTAAGATGTGACTTTTCATCAAAGCAATTGATGAAAGGGCGTGGCTTAGTATTATTGTTCCATGGTCCCCTCCTAAGGTAGAAAGTAAGAGTCACGAAGGTGAATCCTCGAAAAAATTTACAAACTCAAACCCGAGGAAGAATGGACTACCGCGAAGTCACCTTAGCAAATTATAATTCCAAGGCTCTTGGTGCTATATCTAGTCATGTGGATGAACATATGTTTCGTCTTGTTATTAATCAAAACGTAGCAAAAACGACTGGGATATTCTGCAAAGCCTTTGTGAAGGTGATGCTAGTGTTAAAGCCACTAGGTTAAGAATTCTCATGACCAAGTTTGAGAACTTGAGGATGAATGAGGCGAGGATATAAAAAGTTATTCGCCAAATTGAGAGAAATCTCAAATGAATGTCTTTCCCTAGGTGAACCTATATCAAATGCTAGAATGGTTAGTAAGATGTTAAGGACATTCTTGAGAAGTTTAATATCAAAATTTTCTGTTGAAGAGGCACATGACACTACAACCATGGGTTTAGATACTCTTGTGGGTATTCTAACTATGTTTGAGATGAACTTGTCAATTCAACAACAACATAAAGGTGATAATATTGCTCTTGCAATGCCTCTCTAATGTATCCAAAGTGCCAAAAGAGATTGAAGAAATCTCCAAAGAAATTGACACTTCAAATTTGGAAGCGAAGATGTTGCCCTTTTGACCAAAAAGTTTACATCTTTCTTAAAAATAAACGGGCCAACAAGTTTCCTTCTAAATTTCAAAACTCGTTTGAAAAAACAAAAGAGGATGAGAGTAGTTTCAAGAAACCTACTAGTTTTGCTAAGAAAAATCTGCTGTTCAATGTAGAGCTTGCAAAGGTTTTGGACACTATGCCAATGAGTGTGCCAATACTCGAAGAAAAAGGGAATGAGCTTGTGTGCGACCCTTAGTGATAGTGAGGAGGAAGATGAGATGCTAAACTTAGCAATCATGGAAAAATCACCCACTAGTCACAAACATCGGCTGATGTAGCCGGATGCGATCACACCAACCATCACATCTTCGACTCGAGGTTTCTTGTCTTATTTCTCCCTGTGAGAAAACAGAGAATGAAGAAGATGGTGATGCTAGTTACCAAGAACTTCTTGATGCTTATCTTGATTTATTTGTGATTGGGAAAACGTGTAGAAAAATAGTTGTTTTTGAAAAGGTTAATGAGAAACTCTCTTCGAAATTGTTACTTTGAAAGGTGATCTTGAAAAAGTCACTACGAAAATAGTAATCAAAAGGATGCCATAGCCAAACTCGAGGTCATGCTCACTAAACGTGATATTGAACTCGAGAAGACCAAACGAGAACTTGATAAGGCCAATGGAACTTTTACAAAATTAAATCTTGGAAAGGCCAAACTTGATGAAGTTCGAATTTAGGGAACAATTTAAAAGCGGTCTTGGCTATGAATCCACTTTTGTGAAAGAAGGAGAGAGTTCCTCGACAAAGTTTCTAAACAACAAAGCTAATCCTAAGAAAAAGAGGTTTGTATGCCACTCTTGTTTTGCTCCAGGTCACATCGACCATACGCTACAAAAGGATTCATGATCTTGGAAGAGCTGCTCCTCAGATGAGCCCCCGGATGTACTCACATCACCACTCACATCAGCAGAAAACTGGGAAGTTTGTGTGGATGGAAAAGAAGAGTGAGGAATGCAAAGTGATATTCACCTCACTCAAAAGCGTAGCTGGCTCATGGTACTTTGATAGCGGGTGCTCAAGACACATGACAGGTAACATAGAATTTCTCACTGATTACATCGAAGTTAAAGGTGGAAACGTGAACTATGGAGGAGGAGCCCAAGGTAAGATCATTGGTAAAGGTACTTTATGTGTTGATCATATGCCAAAATTGAAAAATGTCTATCATGTGGAAGGCTTAAAAGCTAATCTCATTAGTATAAGCCAACTATGTGATGACAATTTGCATGTTAAGTTTGATAAGCATGAATGCAAAGTATTTGATGACACTAATCGGTGCTTGTTCTTTGGAGTAAGGTCTCAAGATAATTGTTACAAATTTGGTGACAACTTATCTTGCCTTAGCTCAAAATAAATGACCTTGATATTTGGCATCAAAAGTTAGGTCATGCAAGTTTTAGGAAAATAGAAGAATTAGTAAGATTTGATCTTTGTCAAACACTTACCCAAACTTGACTTCAAACAAGCAAGTGTGTGTGGTCCTTGTCAAAAGGCAAGCAAACCAAAGCTTCACACAAAAGATTGATCAAAGTTCCTCATCGAGATCTTTGAATTAATCCACACTGACCTTATGGGACCCATTGAGGTTGAAAGCTTAAGTAAAAAGAAATACTCTTTTGTGTGTGTAGATGATTTTTCTAGGTACACATGGGTCCTATACTTGAAAGAAAAATCTGAAGCTCTTGAAGTGTTTAAAGTTTGGTATAAGAAAGTAAAGAACTTGTATGGTAAGAAAGTTATCAAAATTCGATCCGATCATGGAACCGAATATGAGAACACTTTGTTCTCTAAATTTTGTGACTCAAAGGAATAACCCATAACTTTTCAGCCCTAAAACACCTCAACAAAATGGGGTGGTGAAAGAAAGAATCGTACCTTGCAAGAGATGGCACGTGTCATGCTTAGTTCTAAAAACATCTCTAAACGATTTTGGGCTGAAGCACTCAACACAGCATGTCACATAGGAAATAGAGTCTTCTTAAGAGTAGGGTCAACCATGACTCCTTATGAAATTCTTCTTGGAAAGAAACCTACTCTTAAGTACTTTCATGTTTTTGGTTGCATATGTTATGTTGAATGATAGAGATTATCTGTCAAAATTTGACTCTAAGAGTGACAAAGCGTATTCCTAGGGTATTCCACAAATAGTGCTTATAGAGTTTACAATCTTAGAACCAAAGCGTGATGGAATCAATCAATGTCACTTTTGATGATCTGCTGATTTAAATCTCAAAACTCTTGAAGATGATGTCTCGGGTTGTGTTGAAACATTGGGAGATACCCAAAATGCGATGAACGAAGCGACAAGAGCTGCAAAAGACGATGCGAGTCACGATGAGAACACATCGGCACCTACATCGGACAAAATGACTCTACATCGAGATCCGAGAAAGTTCGAGCGGTGAAGATGAAAATGCGGACGGGACCGAGACATACCAAGCAAGATTCGAAGAACCACCTGTTACGGGTGGTTGGGAATGTGAATGACAAAGTGAGCACAAGGGAGAAACCAAGGGTTAACTACGAGAATTGGGTGGATTAAGCGTGTAAGCTCACGGATAAACAAGGTAAGTTCTGTGTTTTGTTTCCAATATTGAACCTAAGAATGTTATAGAGGCATTGAAAGATGAAAATTGGATTATGGCAATGCAAGATGAATTATCTCAATTTGAGAAAAATGATGTGTGGGTCTTGGTTCCTAGACCAAAAGGTGGGAATGTGATAGGAACCAAGTGGATTTTTAAAAATAAAACAGATGAAAATGGGCAAATAACTAGGAACAAAGCTAGGCTTGTAGCTCAAGGCTACACCCAAGTTGAAGGGATTGACTTTGAAGAAACTTTTGCCCAGTTGCTAGAATAGAATCAATTAGGCTCCTTCTTGCCATTGCATGTTATTTAGACATCACTTTACATCAAATGGATGTCAAAAGTGCTTTCTTGAATGGTGTCCTTAATGAAGAAGCCTATGTTGAGCAACCAAAGGGATTCATTGATCCTCATTATCGACCATGTTTATAAGCTTAAGAAAGCTTTGTATGGCTTAAAACAAGCCCCTAGGGCTTGGTATGGGAGGCTCACTGAGCATCTCATACAAATGGGTTTCAAGAGAGGTGAGGTAGACAAAACTTTATTTATCTTGAAAAACAAAGAGGGGTTTTGGTGGCTCAAATCTATGTAGATGACATTGTTTTGGATCTTCATCCAAGAACATGTTAGACTACTTTGTCACTAGTATGTCCACCACCTTTGAGATGAGCATGGTAGGTGAATTGAACTATTTCCTAGGACTTCAAATAAAACAAAGTAAGGAAGGAATATTTATTTCACAAAGTAAGTATGCTAGGAATTTAGTCAAAAATTTTCTCTTGATAACTCCTCTCATCTCAAGACTCCTATGGGATCTACCCAAAAGTTGTGCAAGGATGAGGATGGTGAAGATGTTGATCCTACCTTGTATAGAAGTATGATTGGGAGTTTGTTGTACCTTTCAGCAAGTCGTCCTGATATCATGTTTAGTGTGTGTCTATGTGCGAGATACCAAGCTAGTCCAAAACTCTCTCATCTCAAGGCTGTCAAAAGGATAATTAGATATGTTGGGGGAACTGTTAACTTAGGGCTGAGCTACACTCGAGACACAAATACAAATTTGGTAGGGTTTAGTGATTCTGATTGGGCAGGCAATGTTGATGATAGAAAGAGCACAAGCGGAGGTTGTTTTTATCTTGGAAACAACTTAGTGTCATGGTACATCGAAAACAAAGCGTGTCTCTCTCTCCCTGCCGAGTGCGAATATGTTCTTTGTTGGAAGTTGTTGTTCTCAACTTACGTGGATGAATCGATGATTAAGGATTATGGGCTCAAAAGCAATGTTTTAAGCTGTCTTTTGTGATAATTTAAGTGCCATAGAAATATCAAAAATCTGTTCAACACTCACGGACTAAACACATTGACATTAGACATCATTTTATTCGTGATCTTGTTGAGCAAAAATCATTAACTTGGAATCTATAGGCGAAAAACAATTGGGCGATATTTTCACCAAAGCCCTTGATTTTCGAGATTTTCTACCCTAAGGAAGTCTCGAGTTTGTGTGTCATCGATGATGTGATCCAGTGTGATCACATCGGAACCTACACTGTATATAGTATAGTTTTGTAAAAAAAAAAAAAAAATGCATTGCACGATATATCTCGGTGTGGTCACTTGTATCACTTCTCGACATGACTCTTCTCGAATTGTGAATTCTTCTTAAATAGTGTCAAGCAAAGATTGACACATATTTATCCTAATGGATGTCTCTTGGTGGGTGCTTATTATAAGGGAAACAGCTGCTCCATTCATGGTATGAAGTCATTCGGTATTAAAAAAAAAAAAAAAAAAAAGGTCACAAAGTGACTAATTTATCGGAAGAGGGCTATCCATGAAGGTAAAGTAGAGTGAAAGCTACCCAAAATTCTTTCCCCACAAATAAAAAATGGGTGGGTGCATTCTAGAGGCCAAGCAAGACAAGAAGACAATTCATTGACTTTCTTAGAGGAGATGTGTCCCCGATGTGATTACATCCCATGCCACACCTATCTTGAGATTTATCCTCCACATGTGTGTACATTTTTGCATCATTCTCCTAGACATCGTTAGGTCAACTTGGTCATTGGTGAAATTAGTGCTCAATCTTTTTCTCCCTATTTTTCCTCAAGTACAAACGATTTCATGCTCAACAATTAGGGATTTTATATTGCTAATGTCCATGTCTTTAGGGGAGTATATTTTATGTGGATTTTTTTGTGTTGTTTATGGCGGGTAAATCATTCACAAAGGTGGAATTTTTAAAAAAACAAGAGCCTATGTTTCCTTTTCATCAAAGGATTCTATAGAAGTTGAGAATTTTCAAAACTCTTTTTGTAATCCTTGCCTAATTTGGTTTCCCTCCTAATTTAGGATTGGCCTAGGTGTCCTTTTCCTATTAGGTCTCTATTTTGTGTTATCACATCTTAAATATCAACGACCAAATTTTTCAAAAACACTGTGCAATATCTCTCTCTCTCTCAAACTACTCCGCAAAAATCTCTTCGTCTCTGTTTCTCTCTCTCCTACTTTCTTCAAAGCTTCGCTCATGGCTTCCCCTTCGATCCGCGTCTTCCAGCCCTACATTGTCTCCTCCATTGTCACCAATTGCTCCAAACGAAGGTGCAATTGAACTGTTTGTTGATCTGAGGCCACTCCTATTTCGTATCCTTGCCGGAGCCCCGATAACATCATCGAAGTGGAAAATCCGGTGATTTGAAGGCCGTTGGTGCTTCTCACGGCATGGAAAAAGGCCCAAATTGGTCACTAAGACGAAAGGGTTCTCGCCAAATATGGAGACCTTCGCCTAGGGTTAGGCCAAGTATGGTTGAGATTTTTGGAAGGTAATGATGATGAAGATTTTGTTCCAGCCACGGAATCAAAACGAAGAGGAAGACATCCTCCTCGCCCCATGTTCATCCATCTGCATCGGTTCGATATCACAACCCAATCCCTCCGGACTGCACGCCCTAGACGCGAAAGTACATTATTCCAACCGAGTCCGGCGACTCGAAGGACCTGCCGAGGATTTTGAGGTTGTTTCAGGCGTGCTACTCCGTTGTTACCACACCATCGTAACACCCGGTCGATCCTCTTCCCTTGTAAGTGAAAACATTGATGAGGCGAGGACACGATGACATACCCATTCAAGCCCTCATTGATCTAAAGAAGGGTAAAAATATTGCACGGAAGTCCAAGAAGAAGGCAACAGTGTCAATTGCTGAGCAGGTTCCACTTTTGGGATCTGATGATGATGATGAAGCTGAGGATGAAACCTTCAAACTGGGAAGAGAGGACTTAGAGGCTGAAAAGGAAGATGTGGCTGCTGATGTGAGCACACCAGCCCCCACACCAAGAAGGAAAAGCACAAGGAAGACCCAACCTACAGTTAGTTCCACGCCTGTGCCTAGGCGTTCATCACGGGCCAAACCCTCTAAACAAACTGTAAGTTCACATCCTCCGGAAAAATTCATGAATAAAGATACAAAACAAAGGTTTGAATTCTTTAGGATGAAAGGCTTTCTAGTTGAAAGGGTTTTAGACAAGACTTTTGATGAAATAGGTCTGACACGATATCTCCAGGAAAAAGGTCTTCTTTATTCTGTTTCTTATCCCTCGAGTTTTTATCCCTCTCTTGTTTCTGAATTTTATGCCAGTCTCCTTCAATCCATTCAAGACCCAAGGTCTGATAGTTTTGAAAAAGTATGTGTCAGGGGTAAAACAATTGTGTTCTCTCCTGCTGTTATCAATTCTTTTCTTCAAACCCCCTCTCCTCAACACATACCTCCTATGGCTCCAAAGAATGATATTGCCAATACAATCTCGAATGGTCTTGACCCCATTTGGCATAATCAGTACAAATGCACTATGTTGACATCCCTTTGTGGTTTTCTGTTTAAAATAGCCACTTTGAATTGGAAGCCTACCTCTAATAGAAATACAGTCACCACGGCCCACGATCTTATTTGAGAATATTCACGGGTGTGGAATTTAATCTTGGTGAGGTTGTGTTTGGAAGTATTATCCAATTTCTTTGAAAAAGAGCTTCCTCTGATCTTCCTTTTCCATGCTTAATCTCTGGAATTTGTATCAAACAAGGCATAGATATCCTTCAATCTGACAGACTATGGGAGAAAATTGAATCTTTTGGGATTCAACCTGTACTGGAGTGCACCAAGCGCACTATAGATCTTCCAGTCAACTTTCCAGATGATCCTCCAGTTACAATTCCTGAAGAAGAAGATGATGAGCTGGCTGATGTAGGTGATAATGTGCATGCATCTCCACCTCCACAGATAAATCCTGCTGCCATTTATACTGAAGAAATCAAATTCCTTAAGAAATCTATGCTTCAGGCCAGAGTACAGTTCAAGGAGATGGCCACCCGCAGGAACAGATTGCTGTTTGCTTTGGCAAATCTTTCGATCAAAAAGGGGGAGCACCTCCAGCAGCCTAGTTCCAGCCAAGTTTTTGAAGACATAAGTCAAAATTTTCGGGAATTACTCCGAAGACTCGTGAAGAAATGGATAGAAGTGGGCCAAGCAATTGAGGATGGACCAATCAGTTGATGGGAAGAAATTTGGACATTTGGTTGATAACAATGTTTTTATTTGCTTATGTTTTATTTTGTTTCTTTCTTAAACTGTTTTGTGTGTTTTTAATTATCTTGACTCATGCTAGATATTTGATTTAGGGGGAGTTTATTTCTTAGATGCTTAAGTTTAAATCTTTATACTTAGTTTTTGTTGTGATCTTGGCTTAATATGGTTTTGATCCAAAGCGACAAATCGGGGAGATTGAAAGTGTGCGTATTTGAGATTTGTCACTTTCATATATTAGTTTATTTTGTTATTTTAGTTAATTGGTAAATATTGTATTTTATGTAATTAGGTTATTTTATTTAACTAACTTCCTAACCAATATTGGATTTGTTTAGTATTACTTTTGGTAATTTTGTAGGTCTCTCACAAAAGGAAAGAGTCCACAACAAGGAAGGCTTTCATGTCAAGGAAAGGATTCCATATCAAGGAAGGATTACCTTGGATTGCTTAAAGAAAGTCAAAACCAACTAAAAGAGGAATCCTAAAGCAAGATGGCTTCCATGATTCAAGAGGACTTTATGCATATATATACTAGCTAGATAGTCTTTGTAATTCAACGCTTTTAGCTCTAGTTTTCCAGCAAGTTTGTTATAAGATCAAGAGTGTTTTTGTGAGAGCATATTTGGTGATTTTGTTCTTCTCTTTACATCGTTTTGTACTTGGATTCATAACCCAGTTTATAAGAGAAGGTTTATTGTCTACAGCACGTTGCTGTAGATAAAGTGTTAATTTTGTGTGAATCTCTGATTTTAGTTTTCTTTATTCCGCTGCTTTGTGTCGGTGTTAGTTGGTGCTATCACACCGGACTCACATCGCTTGTTTGTCCTTCCTAGCCGCTCAATTTCTTTCAATTGGTATCGAGACAATCACTCGATTACACGAGTGTTGATCCTTGTTAGAGCTGTCATTATGGAAGGAAATTTGAATCACGTCCCCTGTTTTGGATGGAACTAATTACGCTATTTGGAAAGCTAAGATGTGACTTTTCATCAAAGCAATTGATGAAAGGGCGTGGCAGTATTATTGTTCCATGGTCCCCTCCTAAGGTAGAAAGTAAGAGTCTGAAGGTGAATCCTCGAAAAATTTACAAACTCAAACCCGAGGAAGAATGGACTACCGCTGAAGTCACCTTAGCAAATTATAATTCCAAGGCTCTTGGTGCTATATCTAGTCATGTGGATGAACATATGTTTCGTCTTGTTATTAATCAAAACGTAGCAAAAACAGCCTGGGATATTCTGCAAAGCCACTGTGAAGGTGATGCTAGTGTTAAAGCCACTAGGTTAAGAATTCTCATGACCAAGTTTGAGAACTTGAGGATGAATGAGACTGAGGATATAAAAAGTTATTCTGCCAAATTGAGAGAAATCTCAAATGAATGTCTTTCCCTAGGTGAACCTATATCGAATGCTAGAATGGTTAGTAAGATGTTAAGGACTGTTACTGAGAAGTTTAATATCAAAATTGCTGCTGTTGAAGAGGCACATGACACTACAACCATGGGTTTAGATACTCTTGTGGGTATTCTAACTATGTTTGAGATGAACTTGTCAATTCAACAACAACATAAGGTCGACAATATTGCTCTTGCAGCCCTCTCTAATGTATCCAAAGTGCCAAAAGAGATTGAAGAAATCTCCAAAGAAATTGACACTTCAAATTTGGAAACCGAAGATGTTGCCCTTTGACCAAAAAGTTTACATCTTTCTTAAAAATAAACGGGCCAACAAGTTTCCTTCTAAATTTCAAAACTCGTTTGAAAAAACAAAAGAGGATACTGAGAGTAGTTTCAAGAAACCTACTAGTTTTGCTAAGAAAAAATCTGAAACTGTTCAATGTAGAGCTTGCAAAGGTTTTGGACACTATGCCAATGAGTGTGCCAATACTCTGAAGAAAAAGGGAATGAGCTTGTGTGCGACCCTTAGTGATAGTGAGGAGGAAGATGAGATGCTAAACTTAGCAATCATGGAAAAATCACCCACTAGTCACAAACATCAGCCTGATGTAGCTTCAGATGCGATCACACCAACCATCACATTTTCTGACTCTGAGGTTTACTGTCTTATTTCTCCCCTGTCTGAGAAAACAGAGAATGAAGAAGATGGTGATGCTAGTTACCAAGAACTTCTTGATGCTTATACTGATTTATTTGCTGATTGGGAAAAACGTGTAGAAAAAATAGTTGTTTTTGAAAAGGTTAATGAGAAACTCTCTTCTGAAATTGTTACTTTGAAAGGTGATCTTGAAAAAGTCACTACTGAAAATAGTAATCAAAAGGATGCCATAGCCAAACTCGAGGTCATGCTCACTAAACGTGATATTGAACTCGAGAAGACCAAGACAGAACTTGATAAGGCCAATGGAACTTTTACAAAATTAAATACTGGAAAGGCCAAACTTGATGAAGTTCTGAATTTAGGGAACAATTTAAAAACTGGTCTTGGCTATGAATCCACTTTTGTGAAAGAAGGAGAGAGTTCCTCTGACAAAGTTTCTAAACAACAGAAAGCTAATCCTAAGAAAAAGAGGTTTGTATGCCACTACTGTTTTGCTCCAGTCACATCGACCCTTCGCTACAAAAGGATTCATGATCTTGGAAGAGCCGCTCCTCGATGAGCCCCGGATGTACTCACATCACCACTCACATCAGCAGAAAACTGGGAAGTTTGTGTGGATGGAAAAGAAGAGTGAGGAATGCAAAGTGATATTCACCTCACTCAAAAGCAGCGTAGCTGGCTCATGGTACTTTGATAGCGGGTGCTCAAGACACATGACAGGTAACATAGAATTTCTCACTGATTACATTGAAGTTAAAGGTGGAAACGTGAACTATGGAGGAGGAGCCCAAGGTAAGATCATTGGTAAAGGAACTTTATGTGTTGATCATATGCCAAAATTGAAAAATGTCTATCATGTGGAAGGCTTAAAAGCTAATCTCATTAGTATAAGCCAACTATGTGATGACAATTTGCATGTTAAGTTTGATAAGCATGAATGCAAAGTATTTGATGACACTAATCAGTGCTTGTTCACTGGAGTAAGGTCTCAAGATAATTGTTACAAATTTGGTGACAACTTATCTTGCCTTAGCTCCAAAATAAATGACCTTGATATTTGGCATCAAAAGTTAGGTCATGCAAGTTTTAGGAAAATAGAAGAATTAGTAAGATTTGATGCTGTCAAACACTTACCCAAACTTGACTTCAAACAAGCAAGTGTGTGTGGTCCTTGTCAAAAGGCAAGCAAACCAAAGCTTCACACAAAAGATTGATCAAAGTTCCTCATCCGAGATCTTTGAATTAATCCACACCGACCTCATGGGACCCATTGAGGTTGAAAGCTTAAGTAAAAAGAAATACTCTTTGTGTGTGTAGATGATTTTTCTAGGTACACATGGGTCCTATACTTGAAAGAAAAATGAAGCTCTTGAAGTGTTTAAAGTTTGGTATAAGAAAGTAAAGAACTTGTATGGTAAGAAAGTTATCAAAATTCGATCCGATCATGGAACCGAATATGAGAACACTTTGTTCTCTAAATTTTGTGACTCAAAAGGAATAACCCATAACTTTTCACCCCTAAAACACCTCAACAAAATGGGGTGGCTGAAAGAAAGAATCGTACCTTGCAAGAGATGGCACGTGTCATGCTTAGTTCTAAAAACATCTCTAAACGATTTTGGGTCAAGCACTCAACACAAAGATGTCACATAGGAAATAGAGTCTTCTTAAGAGTAGGGTCAACCATGACTCCTTATGAAATTCTTCTTGGAAAGAAACCTACTCTTAAGTACTTTCATGTTTTTGGTTGCATATGTTATGTTCGAATGATAGAGATTATCTGTCAAAATTTGACTCTAAGAGTGACAAAGTGTATTCCTAGGGTATTCCACAAACAGTAGTGCTTATAGAGTTTACAATCTTAGAACCAAAAGCGTGATGGAATCAATCAATGTCACTTTTGATGATCTGCGATTTAAATCTCAAAACTCTTGAAGATGATGTCTCGGGTTGTGTTGAAACATTGGGAGATACCCAAAATATCGATGAACAAGCGGCAAATAGAGCTGCAAAAAGACGATGCAGGTCCTGATGAGAACACATCAGCACCTACATCAGGACAAAATGACTCTACATCAGATCCAGAAAGTACAGGCAGTGAAGATGAAAATCGGACAGACCGAGACGTACCAAGCAAGATTCGAAGAAGACCCTGTTACGGTGGTTGGGAATGTGAATGACAAAGTGAGCACAAGGGAGAAACCAAGGGTTAACTACAGAGAATTGGTGGATTAAACTGTAAGCTCACGGATAAACAAGGTAAGTTCCTGCTGTTTTGTTTCCAATATTGAACCTAAGAATGTTATAGAGGCATTGAAAGATGAAAATTGGATTATGGCAATGCAAGATGAATTATCTCAATTTGAGAAAAATGAAGTGTGGGTCTTGGTTCCTAGACCAAAAGGTGGGAATGTGATAGGAACCAAGTGGATTTTTAAAAATAAAACAGATGAAAATGGGCAAATAACTAGGAACAAAGCTAGGCTTGTAGCTCAAGGCTACACCCAAGTTGAAGGGATTGACTTTGAAGAAACTTTTGCCCAGCTTGCTAGAATAGAATCAATTAGGCTCCTTCTTGCCATTGCATGTTATTTAGACATCACTTTACATCAAATGGATGTCAAAAGTGCTTTCTTGAATGGTGTCCTTAATGAAGAAGCCTATGTTGAGCAACAAAGGGATTCATTGATCCTCACTATCTCGACCATGTTTATAAGCTTAAGAAAGCTTTGTATGGCTTAAAACAAGCCCCTAGGGCTTGGTATGGGAGGCTCACCGAGCATCTCATACAAATGGGTTTCAAGAGAGGTGAGGTAGACAAAACTTTATTTATCTTGAAAAACAAAGAGGGTTTTTGGTGGCTCAAATCTATGTAGATGACATTGTTTTTGGATCTTCATCCAAGAACATGTTAGACTACTTTGTCACTAGTATGTCCAACTTTTAGGTAAATATTTACTAGTATTTAATTACTTTGTTGAAAATTTATAAAAACAAATTAATTACAGTATTTTTAGTGTTGTTTCTAAAGATTACAATTTTATTTTCTTACTAAATAAGACTTTATTAAATACCACCCCAATAGTGAAATAACCAGAAAACTAATTAAGGTATACCTTTGCTATTAAAACAGGGTAATAGGCTAAGGCAAAAATTTAGAAAAGATCATTTTATAGGTATTTTCTGACCCTCCGTTTTATCTCAAAATATTTAAATTACTTCCTTTGTTTGCTCTAACAGTTCTATTCTTATTATTTTTATATATTCAAAGTCAACATGTATAAATATAAACATTTGACATGCATTGGCTTCGTTTGAAGGTGATAAAGTTCTAACCACATTAAAAATACTTAAATCGATTTTTTTATAATTTTATAACCACAAGTAAATTTTTAAAAAAATTGGATCCGAAGTTTTTTGTCTAAATTTTTTATTAAATTTAGGTGGCATACATGTAATAGATTTAAGTGTGACATTACATGGTAAGTAGAGTTAAGAATGGGTTGGGCTGCTATCGAGCCAATCCTTAAAATTGGGCTGGGTCGGGCTGGACTAAATTTGCATTGGGTCTCTAAAATTAAAGTCTACTTCGTCTTAATATCGGGATAGATCGGACCAGCCCGTGGGCCGCCACATTATTTTGGGTTGCTTTTCACTAATTTTGCCATTTTGTCAACCCGCACACAAGCCCGTTGGGTAGACTCAAAATCGGGCCAGGCCGGGCCTCCAAAACTAGAGCCCAACCCGTCTCTTGAAGCCGGGTTGGCTGGGTCAGCCCATTGGGCCGGGCCAATTTTACCAGCTCTAATGTTAAGAAATATAATGTCTAATCAATCACATGCTTACCACCAAAATTGAAATAAAAAATTTGGACCAAAAATATTTGAAGCTTTGTCACTAATCTAAATTATACGAACTTTTTAGTCAAAGTATCTAATCGATCACATGTCCGTCACCTAAGTTAAGATTAAATGAACAAAAATACTTGGAGCTCTATCACTATAATTTTATACTCCCTCTATTCCACCTAAAGTGTTCACTTTTTTTTTTTTTTTGTCTTAAGGAGGTGTGTGAATGGATTAAACCCGAAACCATACACTATTTGAAGCCCCAACTTAACCGGGCTACCGCTTATGGATAAGAGTTTACGTTTAAAAAGTCTCATAAGTAGTATTGAAGTTAGTTATAATTACAAAAATATTTAAGCATAGTCAAATGTTTATAGCATATGTGAAGGGTAAAGTAAAAATGCTTATGAAAATTGTAGACATAATTTTTATAAGTAAACTTTTTATATAAAATATCTCAAAATAGTATAGTAGATTATTTGCCAGAAACGAAAAGAGTAAAAATATTTTTTGGTCAAAGTTTTAATCAAGATGTAGTGAGAGAGAGAGAGTTCCCGCTTGAAAATATGCTTATGCCACAAATTATGTATTCACTCACTTGGAGATTTAACTAGCAACTGCTATCTTGTCAATTCAATCTATGTATAGATGTTTGGCCAAATTTGGGCTAGTACTTTTTAATAATTTTTAATTGCTTTAGTTTTTTATAATTATTTTAAATTAAAAAATAAATCTTTTGTTGCTAAATATAGCCTATGCCTTTACAAAATATGAAACAGACATGCTATGCATCGTAAAACAAAACAGATGGATCGTAGTTCAAAGTGTGCATAAAAGTGTTGTTTTGTTGCATCGCGATGCATAAAATTTCCTTAAGATTTCAAAATGGGCGCCACGCTCATAATTTTGGCCTTCACGACCGTTCTAAAATTGATGTATTGCGATGCACAAAAAATATTATTTTTGTGCATCACAATGCACAATATTACACATGCGATGCATCAAAAGTGTATCGCGATACACAAAACAATACTTAATGCACAACATTACATTCGCGATGCATCAAAGAATTAAAATAATTTTAAAAATTATACTGGTCTTTTTTTTATGATGAACTAGGCATGAAAAGGGAGAGAGAGAGAGATAGATGAAAGTTGTAAAAAAGTAAACAATGATTAATAGAAGGGAGAATTTATAGGAAAAAATTAAAGAAAGATAATGCTTAAAATATTATTTATGTTGTTACAGAAATAGTTTTAAAATAATTAATTAATTTATCACTTAAAATAGAATTAAGCGATTAAAAATAAAAATAAAACCTTAAAGCGATTCAATATCTGTAAAAGCAACCGCTAACAATTATTCTTAAATGTTTTAGTAACGGACACATGAGATCAGAGGCAAAGATTTGGTTCCTCTTTATTACTAGATTTCTTAATTCTTTTAAAGGTAAATTACAAATAACCCCCTCAACTATAGGTTGAGTTTGAATTGCCCCTTAACTACTAATTAAAGCAATATACCCCTCAACTATAGCATTTTTTTAGTCGTAGCTTGTTTAGGTCTTGTCATTTGAGATGACGTAAAATGCACACGTAAGACTCAAGTGACTATCTTTATTCATTCTTTTTAACTATAGTGCTCTTTTGGTGTTTTAATTGACTATATTACCCTTATTGTTCTATAACCCTCTTTGTACATAAAAGTGGTTATTAAAATAATTTCTTATTATTATTTTAAATATTATGGTAAATATCATATGTACAGATGGTGACGTGAGTCTTTAGTGGACAAATTTCGTAAATTCAAACCCCGTTGTCTAAATAGAATGTGCAATTTAAGAAAATGTTATAGTTGAGGGAGCACACTGCTTCAATTGATAGTTGAGAGGGAAAATCAAACTTGGCCCATACTTGAGGAGGGTTAGGTGTAATTTACCCATCTTTTAAATATGTATTTCAATAAGGATTCCAAACAAAAAAAAAAAAAGTTTATTACAATAATATGACAAACACATAAAAATCATTAAAAATATGAAAATACATTGGAAAAGAACTAAGAAAGTAGGATCTGACCCGTCTATGAGTGCTTTCTTTAATTTGGAAATGAGATGGAAGATGAGTTATGAAGCACTGAAGCGTGCACGCGATGGAAAACTGCCATGCCTTTCCTCTCAACTATCAAGTGATCGGAACATAATTGTCATTTTCCTACACTTTGATATAATAATGCCAATTGTGTAAATTAGCAGAAGTAGGATAAAAATTGAATTCCCTAAAAGCCACAAATTAAATATTCTAAAAGTGATCTTCCTTTTTCCATTTCACGGAAACTTCACAATCATATACGAAATCAAATCGTAGATGTGTTGTATATTCGTGTGTGTTTTGTGAGTATGTGAAAATGAGATGAGAGAAAGTGACGATCGTGATCAATCTCTCTCGATCCAACCATCCACACGAAAGAAGAATCGTATTGCATAGTATGCATAATATTAAGAAACGCGATAACACACGACATAATATGAGAAGCAAAAACTTTGTAATATTCAACAAAACAAACAGATTAGTAACCACTTTTTGCATCCTCTCATCTATCTCATGGACCTAATATTTTTTCCTGAGTAATATTTAAGAGGCAGTACTAAACAAACATTATCGGGTAAGACATGTGCACTTCAATAATACGTACCTAGCCTAGGCAGCTAGCTAGCTAGCACATGATTATAATTTCTGTGCCCATCAATTATAACTAACTGGCCCAATGATTTAGCAAAGTTACTTAGGAGATTACTTATTCGGACGGATCGACATTCCAAGTTAACATGATGGTCTGTCAATAAATTTAAACAACAAAGCTAATAAACAATAACAATTGATCTTCAAACATATAATTTTAGTGAGAGGCCTCTAGTTCGTTCAAGTTTGAGAATTTGTTTCCACTCTCAAATTAAATAAATGATATGTCGTTACCATTTACCAAGTACCAATGGTAAGAACCATCTCTTAAGTTGCGTTAAAGAGTCCTCGACACTCGTCAACTTACTCAAACTCGTTCTCATTTGCCATGTTAAAGTTACCCCACCCCCCATTATTTCATTCAATTCATTACTACTTCAAAGTTGAATACACTTTCATCTCTTCCTCCTCACTATTTAAATATAAAATCCGACCGACTTGGATGCTAGTATGTATATAGTATGAAACTCAATAATGTAATCTCATAATAATAATAATAATAAAGGGATTAAAAGCTTTTAGACAGACATGAGCATTCATGCTTTTGATCGATAGTACTACCTAACTTATCTTATCCAATAAAATTAATTAATTTACAAAAATGAAAATGAATTCTAAACTCTATAATATTTCCCACCCAAACTGAGTGGTTACATATATTAATAATTTCATTGCCACCTCCTCCTCTCCTCCCAGCCGAACTTATAAAGAATAAATAATATTCTAAAAGAAAACATCAAAAGAATTTCAACACCGACAGCTCTATATTGCGCGCTTCTATAACACTTATCTATCGTGCACACCTCAACGGCCGTACATAACAAAATGTCCAATGAGGGAGAGATGATTTTGGTGTGACGGGCGAGCTTTTCGGGGTGACTCAAATCCGCGTCACGAAGCGGATCAAGTGGGCCATTACCAGGTCACGAGGCCCACTATAAAGAGAATCTATATATTATGTGGTCCACAAGTCATAAAACACACCCCCTCCCGTATTCCGACAAATGTTTATGGGCCTGTTTTGGATCTTAATGACACGGCCCCTTCAAGAAAAGTGGACTCCAAATAGCTCACATAACCGCCATAGAGCTGCCACGATGGCCACGGCACCGGCAATGGCCTGTGATCGGGACATGTGCGGGCACGTGGTTAAGCCACTGCTGACGTCCAATGCGCCTTGGTAGATCATTGAGCTGTCAACTTGTGGTGTGTTTGGTGCCTCTGGATTTAACCCCGGATTCGGCCCACCTTCCGATGACTTTTTACTGCACAAAGTACAAACCAAACAAGCTTAGAATATTGATCTACAAAACGAAATCATTGGATATGGGTGATGACATTGTTGACCGTTAAATAAACGGACGTTAAGAAACGTCTAGGATTGTGTCAGTCTTGAATTTAGGAATTCGGCCGTTAGCATTCTGGAAGTTCGTGTTTGTCAGTATTAAACTCCGGGCCGGTTACGGAAGTCCGTTTCAGATCACATACAGAATTTCGGGAAAAAGTATGCATCAGCTTCGAAACTTGATTCCCACTGGTTTATTTTAAAGGACAATATTACCCCTATTAGACTCTTAATTTTCCATAATGACTTTCGCGTCACGTAACACATTTGGTAGATAGAATTTTATAATTTGGTTCGCTTTTCCACTAATTATTTAACCCAAAAATAGGTGATATTAATAATTAGAATTTACAATTATGATCATCCTTATATGCTACCGAATGACGTTAGTTTAGGTTCAACACCAAACCGATTGAAAGATTGAATCATAAATTGGGGCTTAATGTGCACATATCGAAGAACTAATTTATGAATAAAATATACTCCGTAATTTAATTCTATGCCCTAAACTAATAATATTATTATACTCAAAATTTAATTTTATTTTCGACTCTTTGTACGGTTAATAAAATGATAAAAAAAAAAATTGTTTACCGTAATTTATTGTGCGGAACTAGTGTCAACTAGCTGAGCATGTAAATTACTGAAATGTCCTTACTTTTCCCATGGCCGGTCTGTTCTTTCTGATATCTAAAAATGACACAAGGACGGGACAAGAAAGCTAATAAGCCACCCTAACGTTCGAATTGTCATATCCTTTTTTTGGGTTTTATAGACGTTGAAAAGACACCAATTCACCCTGAGCCAGCAGTAGAAGGAAGGTGTGTTATGGGGTCTTATGTAAATTTACCTTGTGTTTGGGGAAGGGCAGAATTGGATAAGATAGTCGGCACCGGCGCAGGTGAATGTACTGGTCTTGTCGTCGTAAGCGTAACTGTAAGCGCGTGGGCATGCGGTCTTAAAAATCTGCGAGTAGGTAGAAGGCTTGCAGGTGTCAGGACTCCCATACGCGCCGCTGCAACAGTACTGCGCATCACCAAATGCCTCGCACGCGCTCTTGCAAGCCACACCCTCTCCGCCGGTGCTTGTCACCCTCAGGTCCGACGGGCACGCGCCGTTCAAGTCCACAACGCACCCCGTGTTGGTGCAGTTGGGCCCACTACCGCCCTGTGGGACCACCACCATGGGGAGATTATAGCCGTCGACCAAGCTGACGTCAAAGAAATCCATCCCACCGGAGCCGTCAAGGGTGAACTCAGCCAGCGTAGCGGGAGGAGCAGCGCCACCGCCGACACATTCTAGCTTCCCGGAGCCGCAATCGCCGGTGACACAGGTGAATTTCCCGGTGGAGTCCTCGCCGCAGTGGGTTCTACCCCAGAACCGGCCTCCCCAGGAAGACGGAACTTTAATTTCCTTGGATTCGCCTTTCTGGAGAGCGAAACCGGTTGTGGAAAGAGGTGCAATCCCAGCATTTGATAAAATGCCTGGCCAAACCGTGTAGTCGCATTTGTTTTGTAGCGTAAATGTTGCTGCTGAATTCAGTCCTACAAAATTTAAAAGAATTTTCTTAATTAATAAAATAAGATTAAGAGGCAAATACCATTTCATAGATGAAAAATTAAATATTGTTACTCGATCGGAATTGGATGTGTAGTTAGAAATTTTACTATACCTTGGATGAAGATTTGAAATATGGAAAGTGTCAGCAGAGAAGTTATTAAGCAGGGTTTAGCCATTGAAAGAAGAAGAAGAAGGTTGGGGGTGGTGGGTTGGAAGCTGTTTTTGAAGGCCTTCTTCTTCTTCTTCTTCTTAGTTTGTGGAATGGGAACTTGGGGGCGGGTGTGTGAGATTTTCGGAGACAGGCAGGGAATGTGTATTTATAGAGGAAAGGATGTGAGTATGTCAGGGCATGTGTGTGGAGGGAGAGGGAGGGGAGGGGAGGGGAGGGGGAGGGTCCGCAAGTTTTGGAAGCAGTAAAAGCCGGCTGGCTTATTAATTTTCGATTTCCTTCCCCTCACCTGAACGATTTTTTAACCAATTTACTTAATTTCTTCGATCTCATCGGCTGGCTAACAAGAAATCATGTTCACCCTCCTCCAAACTTGGAAGAATTCCATTTCTTGAGTTAGTTTTCTCTCTGATTTTTTATTCTCTTTTGTTTGTAGGTAAGTTGTAGTTAGCTCATTACCTATTTTTGCTGCCCTAAATACTTTCCACCCAAATCAGGCTGCCTCTCTTCTTCCCTATGAAGATTACTCATTTCCTTAAATTATCAACGGGAAAAAATAATGTCCTAGTAACTCTTTTGATACTACCTACAATAACTACTCCCTTCGTTTTTTTTTTTTTTTTGTCTCATAAACAAAAATATATATACTCTCTCCGTTTTTAAATTATGTGTTTTAAATTTTAAAAAATATACGTTAAATTTTTATTCAAAAACATCATATTTGACCAAACATGACAATAATTTAAGAACGAATGAGATATTTAAGAGTCATTTTGAATGCATTCTTTAATATTTTGCTTTTTCTTTATACCCTTCTTTGTAATTAATACTCCTTACTTTAACCAAATGCTAATGGTACGTTTATTAAAACTAAAAATTAAACTATAAAAGCGATGTCGAAAAAGTAAAATTTAAAATGTTAAGAAATCCTCTTTTGACTTAAAATTTTGGCTGTTTTTAAGAGATACTTAATTTATTAAGTGATATAATATTACATTATCAAACAATCTTATTTTTAATCTCACTCAAATTTTTCTTAATTAATTAAACTCTTAATTGGGTTAACAAACATGCCCTAAGTTTACAATTTAATTAGGCTCCGTTTGTTTCAAGGAAAATAACAAAAATGATTTCTGAAAAATAACTTCTGAAAAATGAAAAGGTTCTATTTTCAAACATTTGATAAATCTATTGAAAATATTTCGAAAAACATTTTCAGGTGTTTGACAAACACATGAATTTTTTTACGGAAAACATATCATGAATACATATAAAAAGTTATATTCCCTTCGTCCTAAAATTAGTGTCCCCTTATTGAATAAACATTTATTCTAAAAAGAGTTTTTTACTTTAAATATTTTTTTTAGTAACCCTAATTATTACTAGTGGTATCAAATCAATGGGGGTTCATCTACTTTTCAATCTCATAAATAACAAATAATTTATAATTGACTTGAAAACACATTTCAAAAAAATAAAATGAGATAATGGTTGTGGGACGTCCCAAAATAAAATAATGGACACTTATTTTAGGACGAATGAAATATTTATTAAAATTGAGTAGTGCAAAGGTGAAATTAGACTCAAATTTCAGCTCCAAATTAAAAATTCTATGATCTCAAACATTATACCAGAAGCTTCATGTACTCTTCAACCAAATATTTTATTTCATGTAATAGTATCTTTAAAAATTAAAGTATTAAGAAAATAATTTAAATTTTTAAATCAACCCACTAAAAATTTTCAAACAGGATATATATAACGTGTGCACTCTATCTTAGTATTTTTAATTGAAATATCAAATTAAAATATTTTTGAAATTCAACTACTCGAATCGTAATATTATTGTTATTTGCTCGTCTCAAAATGAATGTTAACTTTTATTTGTGATCGTGAATAAAAGTGAACATTTATTTTGGGACGAACATGAATATATTTTTCAATGTTATAAAAGTTTTCATAAATCTTGACAATATCAACAAAATATTATATAAATAAAACTTTGTTCATAGAATCACTTCAAAATATTACGGTAAAATATTATGATTATTTTTCTTGAAAGAAAAGTTAGAAATGAATATAGCACATCCAAATGTGCAAAAAGGTGATATTAGGATAAAATAGGAATGAACAAATTTTGAAAAATGACTTACGAAAATGGAATCCGTAATTTATTTTCCTGAAAAGAAAGTTTCATTTTTCGTTGACTTGTAAAAGATATTATATTGACTACATTTTCCAAATGTTACCAAATACCGAAAAATATTGAAATCATTTTTCATAAAACAAACGGAGCCTTAGTTTATCTTGTGAATACTTTATACCAAAACAATTAGAATGTTGGACAGTAAAAATAAAACGGGAGAGTAATTTAATTTTTTGAGTATTGCAAAAAAATTATGAGTCAATATTTATATTTAGGGTAAAAAATAGTGGCCAAAAAATAAAATAAAATAAAATAAAAAATTTTAAAACAATTACTCAAGTATTTAGAGTGGGTACTAGAAAGAAGTAAGAAATTGGAAATGGAATGGGTTTCGTATAGAGGCAGCCCTAATTCCATTGTTGGGCTGAATATCAAGAAAGCAGGCTGAATGTCTAATGTAATTTCAACTCAATTTACTAGAAATTTTCAAAGTCCTACCTGCCTGCCTGCCTGCCTTCAACCTTGGCTTTCATCCAAAAGCTTAAGTATACTAAAGTTAAAATTTTCGAATAACTAAAGTTAAATTTAGCCGCGTGGACATTGTTTGAGTATACTAATAAATAATCTATATACACTAGTATTAAAAATAAATTTTTTAAAAAAAAAATTAATACTCCTTCATAATCAAAACTAGCAAATAACACACATGCAATTGCCTTTGCATCTTTTTCATCATCTCCCACATCTGTTTTATAGTATATAGAAAGACCCATCATGATAGTCAACGCGAAATTTGCCATCTCCGACAGCATCAAACTAAGGATGTCCTCCTCATTCACCATGCATGCATCATCCTACCTCCCTTCCCTTCACTAAAGCATATATAGCTAGCTAGCTAGCTCTTCCAAATCTAGTTGCAACCGGCCACGACTATGAGGTTGTTCAACGAAAACTACTCTTAAATCATGTTGAAGTAGACAAAATTAAAGCAAAATGCACTTGCCCTGTTATTACCACTTCAACACTTTAAAGTCCGTCCAAACTAAGTACAATAGAGAGAAATTTTATGTACAAATAAAATAAGTGATACTTATAAAATTAATTGAAGTATTATTATTGATATAGCCTATATAGCCTAATTTAGTTTTTACCTTGGAATTCAATTCATACTCCCATATCAGAGGTATTTTAGTGATTTCATGATTAATTTGTTAAATAAATGGAAAAACATTTTGTCTAACTTTGGATACTTTTTTGGTTTTCTTATTTATGGAAATTAAAATAATAGAATAAAAACTTAGAGAAAAAGCCGCTGGCTAATTAATTTTAGGAAGTTTTCAAGTGGGTGAGGAAGTAGTCGAAGATAGATAATGGAGATATTGCAACATACTCTCTTCGTTTGTTTTATGAAAAGAATCCACTATTCTATTTTAGGATATTTTACTTAAAAGTCAAATTTTAAAAATTGTCTCCAATTTTCATAACTTTATACTATATATACTCCACATGTGATATAAAGCATCTTGATTTTGTTCAAACAATTTGGTAATTATGATCAACTCTAATTAATAACACTTAAATATTCCATAATTATTAAAATTTTCAAACATTTGTTGTTGGGTGGAACGAAGAGAGTATTATGTCTCTTTAAATAGGAATTTCAAGAGGGAGTCAACTTTATTTCAACCTAAGTTCCCAGGGTTGGCTACTTGAGAATTTTTCTTCGTTGCTCAAATTTTGGACTTGTGTTTATAGTGATGTGACAAAAACTTTACATTGTATCACCCACCCCTGGCCAAATCACGTAGAGAAGCCAAATAAACCACCCTGTCTTAACTAAGTGCAACAACTGTTTTAATATGACTTGCCACGTCAATACTCTTTTTAAAAAAAAATTATGAGTGTGTTTGGTATCATAATTTTGGAGTTTTAGATTTTCGTTTGTAACGATTAAAGAGTAATTAACAGAGAGATCGAGAAAAAGTTGGTGAAAACCAAAGAGGAAGAAAGTCTAAAATTACAAGATCAAAGTCACTAATAAACCAAAAACAAGTAACTTATTTCTCGTATAAGATACAGGAAGGATTGTGTGGCTGTCTCCTCCATACGTTAACACCCAAGCCAAAAGTCGCAGTTACACCCAAAATCTTGTTTCAGTCTCAATAGGGAAGGGAACCAAACACCAACTCAAAGGGCACTGAAAAGAAAGCAAGCAAGAGGAAGGGATAGACAGAAAAAGAAACTAAAAATTAATATGGAAAAAGGATGGAAAGGACAGTAAGGATCCAAAAATATCACAGCCTGCTGCTTGTACATATTAATGGGTCACTACATTTCTGTAATACACTACGGGAGTCTAACCCTGCGCAGCTCATATAGTCTAGCCAAGCTCTCTCTGACACTCATTCTACGGGATGTGCCTCCTATTCTTGCTTGTATTTCTGCTGATATATATATATATATATATATATATATATATATTGTAGGTTTTACTAACCCCTTTCCAAAAGAAAAAAATATTATTAACAGTAGAATGCTCTTTGTTAAAACATTGGGGCAGGAATGGAGGAGCTCAAGCAGGAAGTAAGCCTTAGTAAAAGAAGCACATATGCCTGTTTTCAAATTTAAGAGCTGAAAAAGAACCCCTGGAGCTCCTATATTCGCACACAACATTGTTTCATTCCAATGCAGATTGCAGAGAGCCACTCAACATTTTGAGAAACAGAAACAACATAGCAAAGCAAATAAAACTCAAAATCATGATTAATAATGGGCTCGACTAACCGTAACATATACAAGTGTTCTAACGTAGACACCATAAAGGCTAACTCATGAATGCCACCAAGTCAGTCATTGGAAATTACCATGCACCCTCTACGACAACTAGTTGTCCCTTGAGCCTACCTACATGCTAAAGAAATACACAATGATCACATTACAAGTTTCTCATCTCCAGTGAAACCAAAAATTGAATAGTCAAACAAATTGCTGACTCTGGTTGCAGTGGCAGAAATCCTGTATCTAGTTCCAGACTAGTTGCAACCCAGGCCACACAACATTCACAACCTTTCATCACTATTAAGGTAAATAGATTGCGAAACGCTTTTAAGGGAAGGGGAGAGAAAGAGAATGAAGACAAAACCCAAATGGCAGGGCTCAGGCATCAATCAATAAATCAACCCCACTCCCCCACCACACGAATCCCCCATGATTTTAATGTAGATATTCTGTGCAGATACCAAGGTTGAAAAGTAAATTTATTATTCAGTTGGCAACTGCCTAGCAAGGGCTCGAAGAAAACGAGTAAGGGACCTTTCAGCAGTCTGAAAGGCCTTATCTACTTCTCCTTCATTCTCCTGTGAGGTAACTTGACGCTCTTTGACGGAGCAAAATTTCCGGACAAGTCCACGCAGTTCCTGTTACAGACGTCGATGTGAGAGAAAAGCAAAAGAGAGAAGCACCATAAAAGTCGTTACAGAAAGTGGTAAAGCTTGAAACAGTTATAAAGTATAGATTAGAATTGTAATTTTTTTTTTTTTTGATAAGTAAAATCAGATTTGTAAATTTATATCATGATCAAAATAATCATAAGATCATAAGACAGGAACCAATAAACGTAAATGATTGTAATATTGACGCTGCTTTTGGTTAGTAGTAAGAAACATATTGACATGGGCACAGAGCTTGGAGTGAGTTTAGATAAGGAATTTACTTTAAACAAATAAAAGAGCACATGCCAGTCACTAAGATCAAGAATTAAGTGAGAAGTATGATCTACGTTTGACGAAAATCGCTAATCGTACCGTGTTTGATTTGTAGTTACCATTACATGCAATTTAGTTATGTGTTAAACTTTAGACCCAAAAGTTAAATTCTCGAACTCGAGCACAGAAGAGCTTGTTGCGAGCTCCAAACAGATCAATGACTATGCAAATCAATCGAACTGGTGATTTTGCTAAACAATCAGAGTCTTACGAGGAGCTGGTCACTGCCTAGCTCATTTGCATGTCCAGCACTTTGTATGGAAGACAATAATGTTTCTCTCTTGAGAACTGCATACAATAACCAAATTATAATGTACTCCTTTCAGGCTTTCAGTAACACAGAAAACCTACCAACACTTTATTCAATCTTTCACATGATAATTCAGCTCAATTCAAGGCAAACATATAAGCGCAAAGATCCAAAAGACTATATGAGTTACTCCCTCCATCCCAAGACGAGTGTCCATTAAAAATAACAATAATAATAATAATAAACAATTGTCCCAAAATGAGTGTCCGCTTTCTGATGAAGTTAAATTCACCGTTTTCAACTATCATGTCGCAATGTACACTTGCAATGCTATAATGTGGACACTAAGGGTAATTACATTTATGTGCTACTAAAATTTCTTAAATGTCCGCTTAAGTTTTTGAAAAACCAAAGAAAGACAATCATTTTGGGATGAAGGGAGTATATTAGGGCTTAAAAATTTTCAGTCGAGTATCACAGTAGGATTTTAGGACTTTCTTGCAATTAGAGGTGTTCACTGTTAAGTAAATATGAGGTTTTTACCAGGTAGTCCTACGGTAAGCTGCCAGATTTTCACCTGCTTGGCAACTTTTTTCAAATAGTATGCTTCTAAACCCGCATGTCTTTCACCATTCATATATGTACATACATACATACACCTATATGTATGCATGCATATAAGACATTAAATCTAATTTCCAGGAGTGAGCTTGAATTGAATGTATTGATAGCTTGTTATCATTTATATTGAGGACTTGGTGAGCTGAAGTTCTCTGATTACTACTACTTTTTCGTTTTCTTTTTTCTTTTTTTTTTTGATAGATAAGCATGGCCACTTGATATGGGGATCGGAAACAAGGACCTCAAGGCAATGCCCTTGCCATTTCTCCCACCCCTTGGGGTTAAGTGATTACTACTAATTTCCCACGATATGTACTGAATAGCACAGATGTGTAATTCCTAGGAAATATAAATGTTGGAAACTCCTCTCCAACTCTATTTGTCTCCCTTCTCATCAAGAGCTTCAGCTCCTCTCTCCTTTCTCGTTTTCTGGCAACATTCTGCAGAATCTCTTTTTCAGTTTTCACCACTTCATAGAGCTAGGCAGCTTATTTCTCTCAATACTTTCAAGCTGTCATGCACGAGACATCACAAGAATATAACTTCTTCAAGTTACATTTAATAGCATAGGTTTTCTTCTTAGTCTTCTTTCGAGAGCTTTGGGCACTTATGACAGAGTGGCCTAAAAAAGTAACCCTTCCTTTTAATGGCTTGTGAATAATCAAGTAGTATGTAGCAACCGAAATAAAAATTATAAGAAAATTGAGATTACATTTTCCATCACTGTTCCAATAAAAGACAAACAGTGATGCGGAGCTTGCATGACATTATTGTCAATGTATGCAAATCCAATATAAGTGAGTGAGCTCACCTGGCGGTCAAACTCAACACTACTAAGAGAGTAAATTTCCTTGGTAACATCGACATCCTTATTGATCAGGCCATCAAACCATCTGCTTGCTACGTCAAGGTGATCCTTGGAGCCCTGGGAAAACTGTCAAAGATGTGAAGTAAGAGAAGCTTTCTAAATGTCTAGTAGCACTTGACCGGAAAGAAAATAATCAGACATATTTTCGAAGGGTAATAACTGAAAATTAACCCAAAGAAATTTGATAATTTCACTTTCTCAGGCTACGATAAAATTGACTTTTAACAGTTAATGGTTGCCACCCTCCTTCAACTTGTTATCATTTCTCTTCAAAGTGTAAGCTGTGTAATGCTATCGTCACTCAATGACCGGTTTCAAGGACTCAAAACTCAAACAAATGGATGTTTTGAACAATATTCAAATAAAAATGGATACCAGTAGTATTACCCTTGAAAAAGAATAAAAATATTGGTGTCTACTTAACTACTCGATCCCATCTCGTTCCCACAGAATATCGAGGTGTTTATGAGTAGGCTTAAAGGGCAGGCCCATTATATCAATTAGGCCTAGAATCAGGGACAGGGTAGTGGGAAGAGAATAAATTTGCCTCCCAAGCTGCTTTGATTTATGATACCGAAACCAGTACATTATGGAAATCGTTCACTTAACCACTTTGTCTTAATATACAATTAACAAACAGGATTAGGTTGACGTCAGAGAAGTAAACACATCTCTACTTTCTATCATCCCATTTCATTTAACTTGAAAAGTATATATTCACGAGTACAAATGTAATACCTACATATTTTAAGGAAAATTTTGGATTCTAAGACTTGATTACTGATTAAAGAGACCCGCCCTTTACGTGTAATTGTAACAAATATACTGTTTCAATAAATTTCGAGTTAACATGGCACGTCAACCCAAAAAGATTGCATTTGACAAGTCAAACCCAAACTATGGCCATTTTGCGAATTTAGTACCTATAATAGAAAACGTCTAAATAAAATCCCTCATGTCAATTTTTGTGATTTAGGTCCCTTCATTTAACGACAGTTAATTTTATGCCGTTAAGTTGTCATGTGTGTCACATGTGACTTATTTTTAAGGGTTAAATGGATAGATCATGTCCATGTTAAAGCAAATCAAACCTTAAGGGTATTTGTTTGTAAAATCCAATAATAAAAGGTTAGGAAGAATGAAAATTTGGTAATAACACAAAATCTGAACAAAATCTTCATCCCTTTTCTTCTCTCAGTGCCGCCACCCCCACCCACTCTCTCTATCCATGGCAGCTCATCTTCTTGCTGACGGCAAACGTCACATCTCCCCAAAAAACATTCTTCTTGGTTGAACAATTCGTCTCTTTTCACCAACCAAAATCTATCCCACTATGGAGCCCCTCTCACTAATAAGCACTTCTTCATATAATTAAATTCAAATGTCCTTCTGGATGAAATGATTATGCTATCCTTCCTATTGCATTTTTTTCTATTCAAGCTTCATCATCTTGAGATTCAATAGATGAGGCAAGGGAAGTGATTGTTAATTTTGTTCACTGATGTTTTAAAAAGGGTTTTGCATTAAAATGAAACTTTTATATATGCAAGTAAATGTTAGCTTATCCTAAAGTTTATTAAAAAAAACACTTTAGCACTCTTTTATTTTTTTCTTTTGTAACTTGTAAGTCTTCTGTTTTTGTGTGATTATTGATTCCATATTTTCTAGGTTTGTTGTTCTTGATGTTGTTGATGTGGAGTTATTTCAGGTTCCAAATTTAGGATTTTTTTTAAATCCAAGCGGTATAGAGTAATTCCTTTGTCACTATTATAGATTTTGGATCAATGTGATAGTTTTCTCGTTAGCTAGCACAGAACAGCTTGAGGTGTTCTTGTGAATGTATTGACCAGGTGGAGAAAGTGAAATACAGTAGGAAGAGGAAGAAAAATTTATCCTAAGTAATAAAATTAAAATCTACTCCCTCCGTTCCAGCAAAGAGTCCACTTTTAATTTTTTTGGTCAACTAAGCTAAAGTTTGACCAATAATTAACATAAATCTAGTGGTTTTTACAAAGTTATTAAAGTTGTAATCCATAGTATTATTAAGATAGTTTTTAATTAATGAAATTTTATTTCTTAAAACATAAGTAAAATATGTAAATTTTTTATTTGATTTAGTCCTATGTTGACTTCTATAAAAGGAAAGTGGACTCTTTGCCTGGAACGGAGGAAGTATCTAATTACTGAAATTGTGATATATTCAGTTTGAGAAATGGGTTAAATTTGGGAATTTTGGTTAACGCTCATTGTGTTATTTTACAAAAAGAAACCCTCAAAGTTTGATTTGCTTCAATATTAACATAATTTCCCGCTTGCTACGCACATGACAACTTAACGGCATAAAATTATCGGTCATTAGAGAAAGGGACCTAAATCCAACAAAAATTGACATGAGGAATTTCATTTGGACGTTTTCTATTACAGATACCAAATTCGCAAAATGGCCATAGTTCAGGGATTTTTGGTGCACTTCTTCCAACATTTTAATATCGTACTTTTACTTCACCATATTTCCTTTAAAATTGCAGTAAGGATATATTATTATGTTATATTATTATTATTATTATTATTATTATTATTATTATTATCTTATTTAATTTATTTAATTGCATAAATATCGTATTTTCGA
The DNA here is from genome assembly GCA_016624345.1 of Platycodon grandiflorus. Classification (NCBI taxonomy): domain Eukaryota; kingdom Viridiplantae; phylum Streptophyta; class Magnoliopsida; order Asterales; family Campanulaceae; genus Platycodon; species Platycodon grandiflorus. The sequence continues at coordinate 58,461,566 of CM028364.1, read as the reverse complement.
AAAGAAGGGAAAAATTGAAACAGTATGGAGATGTTGAAGCTCTAATTTGATAAATGTGACTCTTTTTTTTGGGACAAACCAATATGGAGAGTGTGACTTTTTTTGGAACGGAGGGAGTATGACGTTTAACATTTATACAAGAACATAATTAGATTTAAGGGAAAAAAAGCACAGAAAAGGAAAGTGGAAGTACTGGACCTCTTGTTGATGTACTTCCAATGTTCAATCCAAAAGATTATGCTAGACTGTTTTAAGTAGCAGTGCAATAAAATACAGCTGTAAAGGACCTTGGAAACAGTGAACCTAATAATATTCATGCTTATACTACATGTCTAAGTTATACAGCTTATGTCATATCTTGTACTATTCTTAAAAAAGAATGATTGCGGAAAATCTTTAGCACAGTTCTTACTAGAATATATCTATTCGAGTATTTTAAACATTAGACAATAAAGATATCAGCTCATAGGGCATCATACATACGAGGCCCACCATATAGGATTGCACCAAGGGCAGTCAACACAAGAATGAGCTTGAATGATACTCCTAATACTTCAGGTGTTATGAACAGGAAAGCTCTATTAACCTTTGGTCAGATAAGAACCATATTATCGTGATCACGACAAAACCACCAAAAAGGAGGAAAGGAGTAAATACTCAATACCTCAGTAGTAAGTAGAATGTATCGACCAAGATATGTAGCTCATACCTCCTCTTCGTCCTCAGATTCGGTTTCTTCTGCCGCTTCATACTTATTCACAATAACCCACGAGTCTGGACCAAACAATCTCTCAAATTTCCCTCGATCACCTTCTTTTGTTGCCAGAATTAAACTGTCCATCAAGTCTGGTTCCACTTCCCGCAGTAATCTTCCTGACATGAAAATAAGTAGATATACTAAAACTGCATTCACATCAAGATATCCTGAATATCCCAAAGACCAACCTCAAGCTTTTGCACGGCACAAAGTTTACAAATTTATTGGAATTATAATCATGTCATACCACTCCCAATTGTAGTAAAATTACCAAGATATCACAGTAATTGTAGATGCTTTATAAGCCGCCACAGTGGAATTTTCGTATAAGCAGGTAGCCTATGCTGTTTCATGTGCTTGACTCCTCACCTCAGCTATAGCGTAAGTAGACAACTAGGATACAACTTGCTTATCGAACTTCTTTAACAAGAAATATCACAAACATGTTTCTATAGGCGTGAGAGTTGAATTGATTTGTTTTGGGTTATCCTTTCCAGTGTTTAAACACAGAATGAAGTAAGTACACAGTACTTAAGGATGGGTTAAGGTCAAAATAAAGTCTTTGACAGAAGAAAAGGATGGGCTTGCTCCAATATTCTTCGTGCTAGTTTGGTAGCAATAATGGTCACTTCCTTCCATGCATTTGGAACAAATTTCATTCCATGATAGTTAAAATAGCATGGAATAGAATCACGATTGTTGCATACCAAAGCACTTGTATCGAAATACTTATGATTCTTCATTATGTTAATTAGTTGTTGTCATAAAATTACAAAATTATAGAATCTCCATATAATCTAATCTTTTCGTTGCATACCAATGTAATTGAATTGTCTTCGCTTCCCCTCTCGAACATCACGGCCAAATGTCTGCGGCAAATAAGAAAACACCTAATGTTCATTACCCATAGCGCAATTGCATACAAAGCACAAGTAAATTTATCTACACGCAAGAATCACCTTGACCAGCTTGAGTGCATCAAACACCTCCTCTTCAAGCGCCAACACTCTACACAAAAGAAAGACGTGATTTGTACAGAGAGAAAAATATAATACAATAAAGAACATGTGTTTTGACTTTATAGAATACACTTAGACCATTTTTTTCATCGAAAATTCAACATACATATATACGATTATTCGTCAATTACTCAATGAAAATCTCAAGGTTTTGTTTTACCTGAGAATTCGTTTAATCTGGGAGTCGGAGAATGAGGCAAGCTCCATGCCCCAACGGACGGCGCGACGAGCTTCTCGTTTCTTCGCGTTGCGGCTCTTCTTAGTATCGGAATCGGATTCTTCACCGTCTTCGGTCATCGTGGAGTCGGGGGTAGGTGGAGCTTCGGGAAACTTAGCACCGCATGAACGGAAATGGGCGTACCGGTGAGACGAAGGTAATTGGGTAAAAAATTGAGGGAGGCCGGCGGTTGTAGTGGGAAATAGAGAGGTTGAGCTGAGGAAACGAAGTAATTGAGCGCGGGAGCAGCAATGGTGATGCCATTTCGGCCGTAACAGTAGCGGCCTTACCACCTGAGCAGCCATCATCTTTCCGGACGGACGGACGGACGGAACTTGCTAACTATCCAGTTAGCATCCAGGACCAGGAGCAAAAATGGGTGCCCGTGGAGAAAATTAATGAAGATAAACGGGTACGGATGTTCCGTAGAGCCCATTGGGCTTGGACTAAGTTTGCTAAAGTGATTAACTTCTTAAGTTTGGTTTAGCCCATTCTTGGAAAGTCATAACGAATGACCATTTAAAAATGTTATCTTAAACCTATTGGACTCCTCAAATTTTCAAACATGAAAACGGTGTTATTAAGATCTACTAGTCCTAGCCCATTTACGTGGACATCGATTTGAAGAAAATCCAAAAAGAAGGACTTATCCAGTTCCAGACTTCCAGTTAACTGGATGCATGGAACTTTGTTTGGTAGGAGGGAGGGAATTAGACAATAGTTGAGTCAAAGTCAAGTATACATTGTCGAGTACCTATCTTACGATTTACTCCCTCCGTTTTACTCAAAGAGTCCATATTTGAAAAGTCAAATTATTAAGGGATATATTAATATCATTGAAGTTGGTTATAATTACAAAAATACTTAAGTGCAACCAAGATGATTACAACCCAAGTAGAGGGTAAAGATGAAAGATTATGAAAATTGTAAGAATAATTTTTTGAAAGTGGACTCTTTAAGTGAAACGTCCCAAAATAGTATAGTGGACTCTTTGCCTGAAACGAAGGGAGTAAACTTTTGGATGAGTTAGTTTCCTTAACATCTTTTGACGAGGCTTGTTTGTTAAAATGCAATTGCTGCTGGTAACAGCTATAAGTTTAACCAGGTGGTAAGGGCTTGATCATAGCCTTGATGAAAAATCAGAGGGGTCCCTATGGGAAAGAAATTATCTTTTCTTTTTTCATGATCGTCTTTCTATCTCAATAATGACAGGACTTGTTTGAAAAAAAAAATAAAAAATGAATGAAAATCTCGTGCACATTTTATCCAATTTGCATGTTTACTTAAAAAAAAAATCAAGGCAATAACTTCATTTCTTCATAAACAAGATTTTCACACAAGTTGAGATGGTGAAACATTCTTGACCTTTTTGTGTAAACACATATTATAATTCTTTTAATTCCTTAACTCAACTAATAATTTTAAATGGATCCGATGCAAATATCCCTCGTCTAATCCAAAGGCTTGAATGAAAACTACATAAAATTCGCTCAACCAATTAGATGCTAAACCAACACCAACACACAAAAATTGATACATTCAACCAGGGCCGGTTTTTGGCATGTTCCAAAGGATCAACCGCACAGGGCTCCCAAAATTTAAGGGCCCATTTCTCTTATACATGTATTAATATTATATTATTATTATTATTATTATTATATAACTTTTTTTATTCATTATCTCTCTTTAATATCTCAAAGAGTCACGAATTAGTTTCTCTCTTTCTCAATACTGCTGACAATTACTCCTTTGTCATCTCGAGACCGACGGCTGAACTCCCAATCTCCTATTCCGCAGCTCCGCCTCCATCAATCTCGTATTGCCATCAGCAACGTCAACGGACAAAATTAAGTTTGCTCTACAATTATATATTTAATTGAGTAATTGACAATAAGCAATAATCAAACTAGAAATGAAAGTTACAAGCCTTCGAGCCCTCTCTATGACTGCGTTGTGCTCGAAAATTGAAATACATCGCAAATTGATAAATTGTGTTCTGTTCTCCATCAGTTCCATTTCAAATTGAGCTGCTACAGTGCTACTTGGGTTCAAACTCCATTCTGAATTCCGAATTTGAATCTGCCTAAAATCCTCTGTCAGTCCGTCTCCTTCTCCAATGGTGATTCCTACTCCTACATTCGATGAGTCATAACTCCTAAATCCTAATTTAATTTTTGTTTTAACATTATAATGTTTTAAATATGTAATTTATTTTCATCTTTTTGTAATTATATTTTGTCAGTTTTGGGGCCTAATTTTAAATTTAAGATAGGGCCCTCAAATTGTCACAACCGGCCCTGCATTCAACATTCGTTACCTAAGGTTTGAGCTTCGAATCATACAGGCATCAAGTTGACCATTCGTCACCTAAGGCTAGAGATTTGGTTTGAGCTTTAATTTATGCTGGCATGCTTCAAGAAATACTTTGAATATTTTTGACATGATAATTTGGTGTCTTGATTTTGAGTTATTGACATGATAATTTGGTGACTTGATTTTGAGTTTTGCATAACGTACGTTAATGGTTCGAGTTCGAACCTTGGCGACATATATACACACAATTACTCATTATCCGTCTAGATTGATTTGAATACAATCATCTAATTTAACACTTTCTTCCAACTACCAGCACTGATCCGTCTCCCAAGATCGACCCGTGTAGCCATGAACTCCAGTATATGATGACGTAACCATCGTTAAAGCTGCCAATCGCCGTCTCCGCAACAGAGTACGGTCATAATCTGCGCGTTTCTGGGGATCCGATAGGGTGGCATACGCGGCGTGGATCCTAATAAACTCATCCGCCGCGGACGAGTCATTCTGATCGTTAGATGCGATTGCGACATCCGGATGCCAAACCCGCGCTAATTTACGGTAGGCAGATTTGATCTCTTGAAACGTGGCGCCTGTTTGAATCCCGAGGACGTCGTACATCGATGACGGTGACGCAATGTGGTGGGAGCCGGTGGCTCTCTCGGCGGTGTAGGAGGCGGAAATGGGAAGGGAGTGGCGGAATTTGACGGAGGTCGGTGGCGATAGTGGTGGTTCTCCTTGTGAGAATTTGGGGGTGGAGAAGGAGTGAGCTGGAGGAGAGAGAAAAGAGGTGGAAGACATGATTGATCTGTTGGGGAATGTGTCTGTGTATTGGAATTTAACAGTTTGTAGATTGGAGGGAATTGAGTGAAAGTATTGATGCTTGGAATGATTGATGATCGCTTTGGAATTTAAATGAAGAAGGAAAGAGGGGAGGGTAGAGCGACGTTGGTTGGGTTGGGTGATGGGGAACTAGATGCGTATTGCGTGCTGTGAGTTGGAAAGAACAAATTTATGGGCTTATCCATTGTGTGCTGACTCGGCAGACAGTCGGTGCGGACACGGACACAGTGTTTTAGATACGGAATCTCTACTGAATATATACACGCACCGTGATCTATGGCAGGGTTCGCATGTAATTTTCGTTGTGTGTTTTGTATTCCTTTTCTTTCTTTCTTTTTCTTTATCTCTTTATTAATTTTTAGTTCGAGCGAAAAACATCATGAACCTTAAAATAAACTATTTATTTAGATGAACTTTATGTAAGTACGTTCTAGATTTTATATAAGTATTCTAGATCAACGAATTCGTACTCTATCCATACTGAAATAGAAAATTTTAAATGATTTTATACAAGTTTTTTATTTTATTGATTTATAATCTTTTCCTTTACAATTCTTATGTCTTAGTGATGTCAAATTCAATGCTGTTTTTTTCTATTTAATATTAAAAAGAATAACTTATTTAAATCTGAAAAAGAAAATAGAAAAGATAACACCTATTGTTGAATGTCCTAAATGGAATAGAAAATATTTGTTTTTAAGGGGTGAGTATATGTTTCTTTCATAAAAATTCAATATTCCTTGAATTATTCAACTTCTTATTTGAAAAAGAAAATAAAGTAAGTATTTTGTTGAAATTTCATAGTATATTATCATAAAGAGTCTTCATACATACGTTTGCGCGATAGTTCAAAATTTATAATGGTTACGAGTCGTAATTAATAAATATGTAAACCACACCAAATATTGAGTTGATAACGCGAGCATATATATTTTTTATGGTACTAATATAATTGTATTTGTTTGATCTTGATATTTAATGGGTGAAAATTAAATTAAATTACTTTAGATTGTCTTATAATAATTGTTTTCCTTCATTTAGTACAGAGTCATTTAGTACAGAATACTTTCATTAATTATAAGATCGAAAAAAAAAAATGAGCTTCATTGATTTGAATCATAAAATAAAAATAACTTTGAGTGGGATTAAGAAAAGTACATAAAGTCAAACAAAAAATGCTTTCCTTTCAACACTCGTATATAAAACACTTATTTTGAGATAGACAAAATGTTGGAACATTTTTCCTTAAATGTTTCATATCTTGCACTCGGTTAAACTAATGTTATCCGTTCAAAGACTAAATTGATCGAATTCACATATCAAGATTTCACTGATCAGTTTGATTAGTTCAATGTGATCCAAATACTAAAAATAATCTAATCAAAAAATCATTGTCCTCTTCGATTACTTGTTTCGTTTTGTAATTTATGCATTCATTTTTTCAAGTTTACTTTCTCACTCATTAGTCTATAAAAAATGTATCACTTATTTTTTTAAATTAATCACTATAAAATTAAGACATAAAATAAAAACCATAAAAAAAGAATTAAAAAAAAAAAAAGCTATCAAAACAAAAGCATAACATGTAGGATGAAAATTTAGTGTTTTATATAGGTATAAATAAATAATCATATGTTTATAGGCCCTTGTCATGTAAAGTAAGATGGGTAGTGTTTTCTTTTCTCCCGACGAAGCACATGATCAGGAAAAGTTTTATCTATATATAATGATATATACAGTTGGAGCTAGCAGTTATTTGGCGGGGCAGAGTACCTCCAACTTGCGGTGCCCGTCCTTAACTTTTTGGGGCCAGGGCAAAAAAAAAAAAAAAGGGCGGTTCTTGTTGAAATAAAAAAATAATAATTTTATACCAATATTTTTTTATTTTTTATTACTCAAAATATTGAAAAATTACAATATTTATAAACATACAAGAAAAAATAAGTATCAAATAATTATTAAAAATTACTATTCTGCACCAATTTACACAATTTACAAAAAAATAATATATTTTTTTTGCATCTTTTGAGTACAATAGCAATAGAACCTAATTTTTGCTTGGAATATTGTTATAATCTACCCAATGATTATTATAATTGGACTAGTATTTCAATTTAACATTTTTTTTATAACCCAGTTAAAAAAAAATTGTTGATCAACTAACACTTTTTTTTTATAAGTATATTTAGCAGATCCAAAATAAAATGAAGGTTGGATGACTCCGCTAAGGTCAAACCCAAAACCTCTAATTTTATAAAACAACACCTTATCCATTGAATGGTAGAGTCAATTATAAAGTTATACTAATACATTACATATTATACATAAATAAGGTTTCTTAATTAAATTTAACGAACCAAAATAAAATAAAAGGTTAAATGACTTCGCTAGGTATCAAATCCAAAATCTCTATTTTAATAAATAATTATCTTATTCATTGACCCACAAAATTAATTATAAATATTATAATTACATAATATATTATATTACGTATTAAAATAGTATACATGAATTTGGAAAGCCCCAAAAGTTGGAGGCCTATGACAATCGGCCCGAGACATGGCTGATGGCTCAGGGTCGGGCCTGCGAACTTGCACTTGTGACTTGTGCAAGGAACTCCATAAAGTAGAATATTTGTAGCCTAAGTTTGATTTGTACTCCTATATTAATTTGCATGTGACCTCGCAGTGACGTAAGGTCTAAGATATTATTGAGATGCCCCAAAATTTAAGATGCTCTTAAAGTTAAGCCACAATGAAACATCCATAGCATGCTATGTCTAATAAGTACCTAACGTTGCTATTTATTCCATTTTGCCCCCTTCTGTCATCTGCCGTTTATAAAATTACGTTAGGTTACACATCATCATACACGTGCGGGGCAAAAAAGACATTTCCAACTTCTTGCTTTACTTTCTCTCCACCCAATGCTCCCTTCTCTCTCCCTCTATAGAAAGTCGTCATCCTCTCTCTCCCTCCTTCCCTCAGTCCCCAAAATCAAAGCATGTTTCATCCAAGCTCATCACCATCGTACTCGTTGTTGCCGTCATCCACGCCGTTGTCGTGTTCTTACACATTCGCAAGAAAAAGCAGCAACAGACGATAAGCAAAGAAAAGACTTTATATGTCATGTTGTGTATTTGTAGCTTGCTAAGTCTTTATGACTCACCCCATTTTGTTTATTGTTTCCTCTAGGTACAGTCAGCCAGGAAATTGTCGGTGAGGCCGGGCGTGATCGTGTGATAGCTGGCAGGTGGTTCCTTTGAGTATAGTAGCTCTTCGGAGGCTGTTTATAGTTGTGTTTCATAGTTCAGTGAGGACGATGGTTGATGTAAAGTTATATAAACTTTACTTATGAGTAGCATTGTATTGTAACATTTTTTATCATTGTATTCTTTTGAAGCCGACACGTGACATCGAGCCTATGTTTATAGTTCTAGTTTACCTTTCAGTTGTTCTTCAACATATATTAGCCGTCGAGGTTATTGTTGTTGTTTCCCGAGTTATAGATTCGCGGTTTTGTTTTATAGTTGAGTTCCGGCAGTAGTTTCGCCGATGACTTGTTTTATTTCCAGCACTTTTGTGGCCGTTGGTGGTTAGTTGTGCGTACGTGCTGTTATGACACGTGCATTGTAGATTTGTATTTGCATTATAATCTAGATTGACGTACTGACCTTGGGATTTCGTGTTGGGGTTTGGGTCGGGGAGTCACAAAAAGGCTTGCTTCTAAGGATAAACTAGAGCTCTATATTGATGGAAGCTTTGTGGATCATTTTGGAGGATCAAAAGGCTTATTTCTAAGGATAAACAAGAGCTCAATATAGATGGATTGATGGAAACTTTGTAGATCCTTTTATAGGATCAAAAGTTTTGCTTTCAAAGAATAAGCAAGAGCTCAATAGAGTTTGATTGTAAGAAGCTTTGTGGATCCTTTTAAAGGATCAAAAGACTTGTTTTCAAAGGATAAAGAAGCGCTCAATAAAGATTGATTGTTGGAAGCTTTGTGAATCCTTTTGATCAAAAGGCTTGTTTCTAATGATAAAAAAGAGCTCAATATAGATGGATTGATAGAAACTTTGTGAATCATTTTAGAAGATCAAAAGACTTTCTTTCAAAGGATAAAGAAAAGCTCCATAGAGATTGATTGTTGGAAGCTTGGTGGATCATTTTAGAGGATCAAAAGACTTGCTTTTAAAGGATAAACAAGAGCTCCATAAAGATTGATTTTTGGAAGCTTGGTGGATCTTTTTAGAAGATCAAAAGATTTGGGGGATTGAGGGAGGGAGAGAGAGAGAGAGGATGACGGCTTTCTGTAGAGGGAGAGAGAAGGGAGCGTTGGGTAGAGAGAAAGTAAAACATGAAGTTGGAAATGTCTTTTTTACGTCACACGTGTATGACCACATGCAACTTAACGTGGTTTTACAAATGACAGATGACGGGAAAGGGGTAAAATGGACAAATAGCAACGTTAGGTACCAACTTGGAAAATTTTTAACATTGGGGGAAAGTGGGATTTGGTGGATACTTTGGAATTTTTTATTTATTTATTTATTTTTTTGTATTTTGGCCTATCCAAAAGTACTTTTTTTTTCGTGCTAATAATTCACTATTTTATTTTGGGATCATTCATTTGAACCGTTTATTTTAAATAATTATTCTTACATTTTTCATCTTTCTCCAACTCTAATAATACTAATATATTTTTAATTATTAAACTTTTCAAACGTAAATTTTTTGGTAGAAGAGTATAATATTACCTCCATCTTAAAATAAGTACTTTCTTTTTACAAAATTTAAGGGTGTATTTAGCTTTGTGGTTTTTGTGATGTGATTTTAGTTTTGTTATTTTGATTTTTTTTTTCTTTGTAATAATTGAAAATAAAGAGAAATAAAAAATACTGCTGGGACCAAAGAAAAAATTAAAAATGATAAAATCAAAGTTACTAAAATCAGAATGAAGAATAAAACTATGTCTGCATAAGAAGAAAGTGAAAGAAAAGTACGGAGTAATATTTACTTCATAATCTTATAAATTTAATAAAATTATACAAAAATAAATACTTATTTTGAAAGGGATATTTCGAAATGTATTTCAACTAAACAAACTACTGGTTCTCCATCAAACCTCGACTACATAAATACACTATACGTAATATGTTCACTTTCTTAATTACAGTTGCACTAATTTGTTCAACTACCAGCATTGATCAGTCTCCCAGTTCCGTCCCGTGTAACCGGAAAATCTCGAAGACGTCGACGCCCGGACCGTCGTGGAAGCTGGCCGTCTGTGTCGCGGGAACAGTGTACGATCGTAGTCTGCTCGTTTTCTGGGATCCGACAGCGTCGTATACGCCGTGTGGATCCTAATGAATTCGTCTGCCGACGAATCATTTTGCCTCTTGGACGCGACATCGGGATGCGAAACTCGGGCTAATCTGCGGTAAGCAGCTTTGATTTCCTGACACGTGGCCCCCATATTAATTCCGAGAACTTCGTACATAGATGCGGGTGAGACGGTGTGAGATCTGGTGGTGGGCCTCTCTGTCGTGGTGGCGTAAGAGGCGGAGATGCGTTGGGATTGACGGCATGTGACGGAGCTCGGCGGCGGAAGCTGTGTCTGACTGACTGCAAATTTGGGGGTAGAGATGAATTGAGTTGATGGAGAGAGAAATGCGGAGGAAGCCATTGTTGAATCTGTTTGGATTGTGACTTTGTGAAGTGAAAATTGTGATCTGGATTGAAGGATTTATACTGTTGAGGACGGAACTGGGGAGAGGTTGGATATATATATATAGAGAGAGAGAGAGAGAGAGAGAGAGAGAGGAGTTGGGGGACCGTTAAATCGTGGGTAAAGCGTAGTGCTGAGTTGGAATATTAGAACAATTGTATTGGCCTTATCCGTTGTGTTCTTTCCTGACACGGAAGATGAACCTATCTATTCGGCCTAAATCGGAAGATGAACTGTCTTTGCACCCTTCACTTTTCTGTGGTACTAACTAGTGACTGATTAAGGGCATGTTTAATTTAGTTGATAATAAATAAGTTATGACTGATGATTATAGCTGATAATTTAAAATTGATAATTTATAAATTGGTGTTGTTTGATTTAATTTTTTAAAGTGCTGATGAGCTGTCTTTAAGTTAGTGCGATTGTTTGATTAATAAGCTAAAAAGTGCTAAATTAAAATATAAGACTAAAATACCATCATTATTAAATATTCTTTGCATCATTATTATTATTTACAATTAATATATTTTATTAATATTTATTTTTATTTTTATTATTATCATTATTCACTATTTTTTATTTATTCTTACATTTATTACAATTATTATGTTTATTTATTATTATATTTATTACAATTATTATTATTATTATTATTATTATTATTATTATTATTTAATACTATTATTATTATAACTATTATTGTTTCTACTACTACTATTATTATTATTTACTACTATTATTAATATTATTATTATTATTTACTATTATTATTATTATTATCATTATTATTATTATTTACTACTAGTATTAATATTATTAATATTATTACTAGTATTATTATTATTTACTACTATTATTATTAATATTATTAATTTAATATTATTAATAATATTAGTATTATTAATATTATTAATAATATTAATTATTAATTATTAATATTATTATTTATATTATTAATAATATTAGATACCTTCCCCGTGACCCCCGAAGGGTAAGAAAGAGATGCTCCGTATAGCTAAGCCCAAAGTCTGGTAGCCTTTTTTTTTTTTTTAAGACTTTTTTTTTTTTTTTGATGTCTGGGGACGTGGGAAGGATCGAACTTGACCTCACACTCAAAGACTCTACCACTGCCACCCTAGGACAAAGTCTGGTAGCCTTTGAAAATAGGTTTCTGACGTAACTGCCTATCATGCCAAGATTAATATTATTAATAATATTAGTATTATTAATATTATTAATTATTAATATTATTATTATTATTTATATTATTAATAATAATATTATTATTATTAATAATAATAATATTATTATTATTATTATTATTATTATTAGGGTTAATTCTAGAATATAAAAAGTTTTATTAAAGAAGATGACTTACTTATTTTTTAAAAGTAGAAATAAATATCATGTCTAGTGCTTATAACTTATGACTCACATGTACTTTAAATGACTTATACATAACTTATAACTTATTCATCCATATATAAAATCAAATATACTTAAAATGACTTATAATAAATTATAAATTATAAGTACCTGTCCATAAGACCAATCATATAAAGCCTCAAAGTAACTCTTGTATTGGAAAAATAACTGCACCACCCTACCAAAAAAATGTCATTCCCGTATTGAAATCATTACCACTATAAATAAGCCTTTCCCGTGTCTCTTGCCCAGAATCTGTGAAAAGTCTTACCTCTTCCACAATTATTTTATTCTTTTGTGCCAATTTTTTAGTTTATTGTTATTTGTTAGAGTTGTGTAGCGTTTTCAAAATTAATTATTTTGAAAATATATTGTTTTTAAAACGCAGATTATTTAAAATACGGCTTTTTCTTTATAAATATGTTTAGGATATTATATCAAAACACAGCTTTTTATTCCCTACTACGTTTTAAAATCTACGTTTTGGAAAAAAACTAGGAATTTCAACGTTTCAAAACGCAGTTGCGTTTTGAAAACGCAGCCTTTTCTACCGCAATATTGAAACGCTAAGTTAGGGAATAAGCTGCGTTTTGACCAAAATGCTCGAACAAACGGGCTCTTAGTATTATTATTCTGGTCATGTTCCGTTTTCAAGGAGACATTCATCTATTAAAATACACCTCTATTTTTTTCTTTAATAAAATAGGCTAGTTAAATACAAATTTACCATTTGTCTTAAAATAATCGTATTTTAAGTTAACTATGAATATACATATGAAAAATTTTAAGTTAAAAAATAATGCTAGCTGAACGGACACTCTTTATATTCTGATTTTGTAAAAAAGAAACTAATTTTTTTTGTTTTCCAAAGTTATTACTATATAGTTTATTTGGTGTGTTTATATGTTATTGACAATATTGTCTTGTAAAATACAATATTGTATTGTAACATACATCACAACATTGTAAGATACAAATTAATAACTTTTCATAATATACATTATCAAATATAAACGCACCTTTTGATACGCGTCATTTGTTCCATATTTATATGAGAAATATTTTTGTATAGATATTAGTCCTTGTATTGATAATTCATCATTACATTCAAAGAAGGCAACTTGCCTTTATATATTATCACTGTACAAAAGTGACATAAGCATTGCCTCAACATTACGTCAACGTTCCTTTTTCGAAGCATGACATAAGCATTCCGTCAAAATTACTACTCCCTCTGTTTTAAAAATATTGTCATTTTAAAATTATGCACACGTATTAAAAAATTTTATAAATTGACAAATATACTTTTATTAAATATTTTTTATTTTTGTGTTAGGAGTAGTTGAAAAGATAAATTAGAAGAATATAACCATTAAGAAAAATAAAATATTTAATGAAGAGATGATTAATGGTTGAAACTTGTGAGAAGACAAAGGTAAATTAGGCAAAACATGCATTAAAAATCTAAAACTACAATCAATTTAAAATAAATTCTTAGAATTAAAACGACAAACATTTTAAAACAAATGGAATAGTAGATTAACATGAAGTGGATATTACCCTTGACACGCACTGTCTTCTTGAATTTCTCCAATTGACAACTTGACATCCTTTGTCCGATGTTAACATCTTAACCTGACTGTTGTTGTATGTGTACAGAGATGTTAAAAGGATCACGGTTGTAGGTTGGTCCGTTTAAACCTAAAAAAATAGAGTTAGGGCTCAATATTTTTGGCCCGTTTAAAATTATGACTTTTTAGAGTTGGCCCGTTTAACCCGCGGCCCGTTAGGGCTAGCCCGTCAGGTTTCAGGGTTGGCCCGCGTAATATTAATTAGGCCGTAAAAAATTTAAGAGATACGTAAATTAACCACCATTAGAATAAAACCAACAACCTTTTAATCCAAAGTCAAACACATTTATTCTTTGTACTACAGGTCTTTTTTGTGTACTTGTGAATAAACACTGAAATATAAACAAAATTTTTGGAAAGAACTGCTAAGTAGAGCTATTACATTATTTATTTTGAGAAAAACAAGTTGAAAATTATAACACAGCGATGTAAAAAATGTCTAGTTTATATTTCTTTTGAAAAACATAAGAAGCTGTTAAAAGTTATGAATGGTTTATCCATTCACTATTTCAAAATATTGTTATATTATATATATTTAATCGTGGCATGATAGTGGCCCGTTTAGCTCGAAACCCGCTAGGGTTAGGGTTAGGTCTACAATATTAGTGGCCCGAAAAAATTGAACCGTTTAGCCCGCGACCCATTAGGGCCACAACCCGTTAGGGCTGCCCCGAAATCGTTAGGGCTAGCCCGTTTAACATTTCTATCTGTGTAGGTAACTCGTTGATTGTACGTGTTTTGAACTGGGTTATTGTACACTATCTTAACACTACGAGAACTAGATTTCTTTTCTAAATGTCAATTCTCTTAAGTTGAAGGGTTGAGATGTAGTTCTTTGAATATGCGACATTGATATTTTATCATAAGTAAGGAGAAATTTGCAATAAAAATATTAGTCCCTATCATACTAACTTTTCATTGTCATACCAGTTATAGAGCCCTTGTTTCAGAAGGGTTTAATTTAAGATTAATTGGTATATTTTAAAAATATTTTTTAAAAAGAATATTATTGAATATATGCGTTTGGTGATTTAATATCTGACAAAAGTTAAGTGTTGTCAATTTATGCAAATTAGTGATCATTTATTATAGTATTTTTGTTTGAGAATAAGTATTTTTTATTAGTGGTCGATATATATATTTTCGTTTCTATATATATATATATATATATATTAAATATCCTTTAATGATATCAAATAGTTGTGATTCTCTTTTTTTTTTTCATCTTGCATTTAATAAAGATATTTTAGACATATATTTGAAGAATTTTCACAAAATTATAAATAAATATTTACTTTGGGACATATTGAAGAAATAATTTTTTTCTGAACAAAGGAAAATTGTTTAGAGATTGAATACAATTATATTTCTTAAAATAATTTTAAAAATCATTCAATGATTAGAAAAGATTTAGTTGGATACTATATTTACATTTTTTGATACACTATCAATACTGTGAAAAATAAATCTACATATATAAAAAATATCAATTTTGAATGAAATGATTTAAAATTTTGTTGATATGTATCACATATTATAGACATTATTTTAGGATGTCTTAAATTAGAATATGAGACTCATAATTTGACATGGAGAGAGTAATATTTATAAAAATAAAAATTGGTTTATATTATAAATTAATTTATAGAATAATTTAATATTTTTTTTTAAATCTTTACATATAATATAATTGGTTGAGTTGGTTTAAGGTGTATATTGATATTTAAAAAGGGTGTGGGTTCAAATTCTAAAATTAAAAATAAATATTTACTTTGGGACATATTGAAAAAATAATTTTTTTTAACAAAGAAGAATTGTTTAAGTATTGAATATAATTATATTTCTTAAAATAATTTTTAAAGATCATTCAATGATTAGAAAAGGTTTAGTTGGATACTATATTTACATATTTTTGATATATTATCGGTGTGAAAAAGAAATTTACACATATATAAAAAAAGAGCATCAATTTTGAATGAAATGATTAAAAATTTTGTTGATATGTATCACATATTATAGACATTATTTTAGGACGTCTTAAATAAGAATATGAAACATATAATTTAACATGGAGAGAGTAACATTTAAAAAAAAAAATTAGTCTATATTATAAAGTAATTTATAGAATAATTTAATATCTTTTAAATTTTTTTACATATAATATAATTGGTTGAGTATTTTGATTGTTTGATAATGTTTCAAATATTAAATTTTAGTTTTACGTTTGTCTTTATTATTTTAACCGGTCTTTTTTTAACAAGAACACGTGTTAAGCTAAAATTTGTCTTTATTATTTTAACCGGTCTTCTTTTAACAAGAATATGTGTTAGGTTAAAATTCAATTGAATAGGGAGTGTGACAAGAGATGAGACTAAAGATTTTGAACCCTGTTTAAGTCCTTACATCTGTTATCCATCTCAGCCTCAGCATGGATCATCATCAATTTTAGCAAGCCCTAAAATGGCTTCAAGTGGTCCATATGATATGACTCTTTGGGGCGGGCACAAACTTATTTGGCTTGGACATCTGTATCCAAGCTCAATACATTGCATAATTAAAACTTGACAAGGAAGGGAAGACTGAAACTGACTCATGAATTAACCTTATCTATTCTGAACAATGCCGGTTCAACCACTTGGTGATTGACTTGTTATAGAGTGGTCCAATTGCTCATATGATATGCGTCTACAACCATTCCTTGAACGCCAAAGGATGTCATAATCATCAAAATATCATCAACTACGTTATCCATCTTGAATGAATCTGGATATCGTCAATTCTCGTGTAACTGTACAATTTGGGAATTACTACTTAGGAGGCGTTTTTTTTTTTACGCAATCTTCTCCGCAAACTCGACGATGCCACTCTCTTGAAAGATTCATGGACCTCTAAGCTCCTCACCCAACCTGACCAAATGTGCTATAAGCGTTGCATCGTGACTGAAAATTATTTCTTAGGTTCACTTCGTTCTCTTTGTCACGACATTGTGGGTAAGTTAGTTTGCTTTGATGGCCAATATTCATTATCGGCTTAAGTACAAGATGGTCATCATACTTTAAACTTTTATTTACTAAAATCAAGCTACTACTCCTTTTGTTTCGATCAAAAAGTTTAATTTTTTTCTCCAAATGTAAATATGCGATTAAATCAAATCAAATTTTTTGATTAAAAGTATTCAAATGACATTGTTTGATAAAAAAAATATTTTAGATTTCATTTACTTTTTTAGTTGCTATATAAGTTAACTTCTCTTAACATTTTTTTTAATCTAAAATCCTTAACAAAGATGAATGGAGTGACGAATGTGACTATGAAGTTGAAGTATAATGATGAAATTGACAAAAAATAATAATAATAAAATAACATTAATGAATAATTGTTCGATGTACAATAATTAACTTGATATTTAAGCCTTCATTATCCCCGGTCACCCAAGCAAAAATCAATATTGTGATCTTTATAGTTCAAACCATATCTCGCTACTCAAAAGTCCACTTCATAAGAGCCATATATGAACAAGAAGGGATGACGATCAAACTAGGACATTTGAAACTTCTGTAGTTGAGGTTTTACGTAATTATTGTACTTTGCAGCTATAATAACTTCATGTATTTTGATGCTACACAGAATATTGCAGGTCGCTTCGGGGTGTGAAAATGAATATCTGAACTTTGCTTAACCTACCTAGAGAAGAGAAAACACTAGGGTAAATGCAGAGGCTTTTCCTGCAAAGTCGCTTCGGTGTGAGAGTAAGTGTCAAACTCTAATCACAGTTTGACAGTGTATTTGCTATCAAAGTGTGCATACCTTGGCTTGGAGTTGATCCAAGGCTTTTTATAGGGTTAGCATTAACTACTTGCCATCGTGATAGTAATGACTGGCATAACTCCTAGAGTGGTGGGCGTAACTGTCGGGCACGTTTGATCAATGACACTCTGACACGTGGCCACGTCCCTGGAATATCCATGGGGTAGACGGAGAGGCGAGGCCTACTCATTGAGTCCCGGTCCTTGCAGGCAAGTCCTGCTCACTAATCCCTTGGGGGGGGGGGTTTCGGGGATCCTCGCTAAGGTTTGCCTGCTCGTACTATGATGTGCTTTAACCCGTGCTATGATTTGGGATTTGGGCTTGTGTCCAAGGCCGTGTCTCTGGACCTGACTCTTCATATTTAATGAAATGAGTAGATGGACAAACAAAATTAAAAATTCTCAAAATGTCATTGTTTCAAGATATTTTAAGTGTTTGATCAACTTAATACGTAATTCGATGTTTTCTCAATTGTAATGTTACACAACATCAACTATAAAGGTCCAATTCGAGAAAGAGAAAAAAATCTACTAAAACACTAAGTGCATTTACATGGAGGTCACGTTAATATTGCATATAGTGTCGTAATCAGTGAGGATTAATCTCTAGACATTCCATTCATGACTTATACAAAATTAGAGAGTAATTACTTTACATATGGAATTAGATTTTAATTACTTAAAGAGTTCAATTTAAAAAGTTATGATTACAATCTTTATAAAACTTTCAATTTTACCCTCCATTTGTCATAGACATACCTCCATCACAAATAAATGTTCCTACTTTCTATTTTAAAATGTCCCAACTAATATTTCTAAAGACTTTTGATCTACCTATTTTCTACCATTTTTCCTAATATACCCTTAAAGTTCATTTAATATAACACATTCCAAAGAAATTCAATTATTTAAAATAATTGAACTCAATTAATGTTCATGAGTATTATGGTCAGAATATATTTTACAACACATCATTAATTATATTTCTTAATTTATGTGTTTTAGCCACTAAGAACATTAATCTGAAACAGAAGAAATATTAACTATCCTAAAATATTTTTATAATTATTACCATCTCCAATACTACTTATATATCATTTAATTATAAAACTTTTCCTAAGTGTAATGTGGAACTGAGGGAGTATTATTTTTGTGAGACTGAAGTCTCAGTTACATATTTACACCAAGCCCATGTTTTCTATCTCCCTTTTAATTACAGTTTGCCTAATTTGTGGAACGAACTACCAGCATTGATCAGTCTCCCAACGCCGTCCCGTGTAACCGGAAAATCTGGAAGACGTCGATGCCCTAACGCCAGTGGAAGCTGCCCGTCGCTGCCGCAGGAGAAGTGTACTATCGTAATCTGCTCTTTTCCCGGGATCTGACAGAGTAGCATATGCAGCATGAATTCTAATGAATTCTTCTGCGGACGAGTCTTCGGATGCGACGTCAGGATGCGAAACTCGCGCCAATCTACGGTAAGCAGCTTTGATTTCCTGACACGTGGCTCCCATGTTAATCCCAAGTATTTCGTACATGGAGGATTGCGAGACAATGGACGAGCTGGTGGTTCTCTCGGCGGTTGCGGCGTAAGAGGCGGAGATGCGTGGTGAGCGACGGAATGTGACGGAGCTAGGCGGCGTAATTGGTGTAGGAGTGACTGCGAATTTGGGTAAAGAGATAAATTGAGTTAGAGGGGACAGGAGAGAGGATGAAGCCATTGTCAATGTTCTGTGGTGGAATATGATTTGGGGTAGAATTTGTATTGGGAGTAATTGATAATGAATGAAGTTGGGATGCGGGAACTAGCGGCATACATAATATATAGAGGGACGGAGGGAGAGGGATCCGAAACTGACTCCTGAGGAAGAGAGAGGGGCTGTGCTGGATTTTGGTGCATTTATGGGATTGGGGCTCTTGGGCTTATCCATATTTGAGACTACTGTACGATGCTGACTCAGCATCTAATCGGTGCCAGCAGTGTCGACCAGGCTCCGGGATCAATTTTCCTTCTGCTTGCCGTACTGCGCTGCTTCTTGAGGTGACTTCAAAATTCAACTATTGGCGGGTCAAACATTAATAGAGATATATTTTTTTCTTTTTTTAGAATTATTATTTTAGGAATTGAACTCGTTGTGTAAGTTTTGGGACTGAACCCTTAAATAAAATTCGGTCACTGACCGATTAGTGAGTCTTATTTTCCTTTTGAGTTTGTCTCCGAAATATAATAGTATTTTAAGTTTCATTTTTTGGATTATTATTATTATTTTTTTTGTAGAATATGATTATTTTTATTACATGTTATGTTAAAAAGGAAACACAATCTTATTGCATTTTGGAATATATTCTCTTCGTTTCAATTTAAAATTTTATTTTTTACTTTTTTGAGTCAGCTTAATTAAAGTTTGACCGACGATTTATAGAAATTTATTTATTTTTACAAAGTCATATAATTTAGAGAAAATTACAATTTTAAAATTTTTGACTTTTCAAATAAGATCATTGAGACGGAGGGAGTATTTTCTAGGCGGGAGTGAAACCTCCCCATTTGTTTAATGCCTCCATTCTCTTCATTTCGTTCATCCAAAGGTGTAGAATGTAACAATACATAAAATGAGCTCTATCTAATGAATCACAACTCAGTAAGAGATTTTGATTTAGCGTAACATCAACATGTGTAATCCTCTAAATCAAAAGTTGCTGAATTGTAAACCATTGGATAAAATTGATTGATGCAGTCACATATTCGACACCTTTTGAATAGATGAAATGAAAAGATTGAGCAATTAAAGAGATTCCAATTCCGAACCCGTTTTGAGCACTGCGGACGGCATCGATGTAGGAAGACATGCAGTACTGAAAATCAGATGAAATATGGAAATGGAGACAACCAACGACCCAACTTTGGTGAATCAAGAAGGTGGGTGGGTGGGTCGACTGAAATTAAATGAATGCAAGGAAATATCATCTTATTTGATGGCCATTAACGTTGGAGAAGGCCAACCATAGCAACAACTGTGTCTTCGTATAACTCGATCGGCATGCAAGGACTTTCCTTCTTTAATTAAAAGCAAAGTATTGTCTTATAGCTACCAAATATTTTAATGGACATATGGAAACAGAATACAATGAATTTTAGAGGGTTCATGCAACTTGGGACATAGGCACTTGGTTACACAATCTTGGGGGAACTCTGTCTTCGTGCAATGAACTTTAAAAATTAGTGACTATTCTATCTCTTCCACCCAAATAGTTCATGTTTGAAAAATCTACTAATTAAAAGTTATATAAGTGTCATTAGAGTTAGTTATAATTACAAAAATGCTAAAGTAAAGTCAAGATACTTCTATCACATAGGAGGGTAAAATTGAAAAGTTTTTAGAAATTGTAAATAGAGCCGTCAAAACAGGGTGACAGGACATGTTGACCCGCAACCCGTTACCAGGCGGGACGGAGCGGGCTAACCCGCTAAAATAGCGGGACTGTAAATACTCAACCCAACCCACCTTAGGCCGCCCCAACCCACAAAAAAAAGTGTGGTTTTAAAAAATATTACTCTGTATCTAACAAATTAAAGCAAAAAAAATAAATAAATAATTGTAGTAAGACTCACAACTATTCTTCATTTCATTAATACAAAAATCAAAAAATAATTTGTCATAAGAGCAATAACCATGGTGATAAACCTAGTAATGTTGAAAACAGTTTTGAGAAATACAAACTTCGGTATCCCCTATTTATGGACGAAATCCTAGTAGCACTCACCCCACAAGTTTGTAAACACTAGTTAAAATCTTTCTTTGATACTCTTAAATAATAATAATAATAATCCCTAGTTGTACGGATCATACTCTACATATAAAAATTAAAGATACAAAAATTATCACAACTAATTGTAAATTTATGCTGTGTATCATAATAAAATAAAACTAATCATTGGTAGTACAAATTAACTAATTAGAAGGCAGGATCCACAATTCATTCATTTTAAGTGATCAATAAATGGATGGATAGCTTTTGATTCTACCTTCAAAGTTTCTTACATTTGCTATTTATCCATTTCACTATGTACGCAATCCCTAATACTATAAGTTTCAAGTGGTCAAAACACAATTCAACTCCTCCTGGCTATTTCATTCATGGGGTAGAAGCCCATTTTGTTTGTTTTGACATTTGTAGCCTAAGCTCGATCAATGGCTAATAAATACAAACTGTATAAGGACTGGACTGAAGTTGATACATGAGCAACCCTTGCCTGCTCATTTATCCTTAGTTAATGGGCCAATATAATGGCTTCAGTTCACCCACTTGGATGGATGCTTCTTGTATTTGTCCATGCCCGGGTCCCCTTGTTTAAATTTGACACCTAATCAGTGTCGTACGCTTTGACAAATCCTAGCACTTACCTCTTTAGGTTTGATCATATCCCAATGTTCCCTCCCTTTTTGTTTCATCCATTACAACCTCCTCTTTAATTAATTAATTGACCAATTTGACTTGCTCAAAATAAACCATCTTTATATTTGAGTACTCTCTTCCAATTTATTACTCCATCCGTCCTGAAATTATTGTTTATTGATTTTGGTTAAATAGATTTAAACGCAATTTAACGTATATTTTACTTTTTAAAATCATAAAACATGTAATTCGTAGTACTTTCGAGTACTTACTACGAATTACATGTTTTATGATTTTGAAAAAGTAAAAATATACGTCAAATTCGTTGAAATGCCCTATTTGACCAAAAGTCAAACAGATAATTTCGTGACATGAGTATGTTAAAACCGTAACATAAATGTAACATCATGTCAAGACCTAATTAAGTTGAGCTCTTCATAATACTCCCCCTTTCCCCAAAAAATAATAATAATAATAAGGAAAAAAAAAAGTCCATCTTTTCTTTTTTAATTTGTCCCAAAAAAAGTTTCATTCTAAAAAGGATAAAACTATAGTGTAAAGTTTTTAAGGAACAAACATATAAAGAAACATCCTTGTTAAATCAAATTACTTTTTTTTGGGAGCAAGAGAATATGTTTAATCTGATTCAAGAATGAAATAAGGCCTAATCTTTCCGTAATTATTTAAAGTGAAGGGTGATTCTTGTTCCTAATAATTTGGGTAATAAACCATTTCTATGTTCTCAACAAGATCAAGCGTTAGGCAGGAAGGGACACGAATGAAGAAGATCAACCTAATTAGAGAAGACATAAGGTTTCGAAGCTCTTGAGGAAGGATATTAGGTGTTATTGGCGTGGCAACTACTAAAAGAAGCAGCAACTCGACTTCATGCAAAATGCTTAGCAACTTTGTTTGCTCTCTCATGGGCGTGGGGAACTTGGTGCGCAAACAATGGAGTGCAACCCATACTTCATATATAATATACTCTCTTTCTTTCAGACAAAGAGTTCACTATATTATTTTGGAATGTTTTACTCATAAAGTTTACTTTCAAAAATTAAGTTTACAATCTCTATAACATTTCAGCATTACCATTTACTATGTATTGATTATGTTCAAGCATTTTTATAATTATGATCAATTCTAATACTAATTATATCTCTTAATTTCAAAAATGAACTATTTTGATGGAACTAAGGGAGTAGTTCACAAACCTAACCGGCCTCTAAACTGTATCTAACATCACTATGCACAATTATAACCCGTTGTTTAATTTTCTGATGAACAAATTGCACTATATCCTTTGTTTTGCTCGATCACAAGGTCCTTAGACTTATAGCATTGTATCTTCATGAAACCTAATCTTTCAATTTGGTTGACCGTCCAGCTTTAGTCCTACCATATAACTAAATAAGTTGAATACAAAAATTAAATCAGACTTAGTTGCATGAATCATTTTTCTTTATTTACTTGGGTCCAATACAATGTCATTGCACAAGCTAATCATATAAGAGTCCGTTTGGTGCAACGTATTTTAAAACGTAGCGGTTTAAAAAACGCAGCTTTTTTCTAATAAATGCGTTTGAGATATTATTTCAAAATGCTATTTTTTTTTCTATCAACGTTTTAAAGCTTGCGTTTTGGGAAAAAAAACTGAAAATTCTAGCGTTTTAAAACACAGTTTTTTATGCCGCAAAATTAAAACACAATTTTTGTAAATAAACTACGTTTTATCCTTACATTTTGACTAAAATACACGAGTGTTTGGACTGTTGACTGGGGTAACAGAAACTATTGAACAAACCCACATTGGCATTGTAAATGAAAGATTAGAAGGCGGTCCAATATAAAACTAGTGCGTGGAAAGATGGGCTGATCATTGATCCTTCAGGCAGTTTTTAACGGGATGTGATGAGTGGTCAATACTTGCATTGAAATATGCAAGATGGGTGTCCGCTCCAAGCCTAATTTACGACAAATTGGGCGCCCCCATTTGCTCCAATCTGATCCCTGTTTACCCCAAACAAAATTCAAAACTAGCACAAACACACCACCAAACACTCACAACAACACACACACACACACACGCAAGTATAGACTTACTTCATAGTCAAATACGTGCACTACACGTCGGCTATTAGATAGAATGACTTTAACAGTTAGATATATTCGAGTCATTTCAGCAAATCCCTTCAAAATGTATGATTCATATATAAAATGGCTATTATGAACAATTGGTTACATATGAATTGGTTTCGGTAAAACGATGCAAGAACAATTGGTTATATATGATGGGTTTCGGAGAAAATTATATAAGCCATGGGCATGAACAATTGGAGATATATATCTGCCGTATGTCCTGATGTCCATGGTATATTTACTATATATAGTGTATGATCACTTGTCCTGTCGAAGTGATTTCCTACCAAGTTCAACTCAGAAAGACTGGCCGGTATTGTATCTTATCATTCTTGATGGCGCATTCGAACATTGACTAGCTACAGGGCAAGAATTCATCCCACATTGGATGTATTATAGATGAAAACACATGCAAGGGGGTAATAAGTGATAATGAAGGGGCAACAATGAAGACCTACTCGTCCTGTCAGGGTGAGAGGCGACTCGTCAATGATCGTATAGAGACGACGGGTCGTGCCGACACCTAAGCAAAACGAACACACATTAGTAAGGCGAGCGAGCCCTACCCTACTTTAGGTTGGCTTGCCCGTCAATTTTTGGAAGCCCTCAATTCTTTTTGGGGTGCTATCACCAATTCAAATCTAAAATAACAGAGGCCCAACATGAAATTTCTTGCACCAGAGTAAAGTTCATCCATTTTGAAACAATTAATAGAAAATTATATTTTTTTACCATAATTGAGAATTATTGATTGGATTATCTTTGTTGAATTCAACCTATTGCAAGTTTCTGACAAAGTTTCAAGCAAGACTAAAGAAAAGTCTCCCTCTATCTCCTTTTCTAAAGAGAAGTGATGTACCCTTTATATTATGGGACCGAGTCTGCTTAAGAATGTTGTACCAATGCGCTTGGCCTCAATTAACCTAGTCAGCAGATGCAAGGGGGGAGGAGTTTGCTTAAGAATGTTTTGTGTCTAGGCTGTGAGTTCAAAGGACTGGAAAGATTTAATTGTGAAATGCAGTTTTGGTTGTTATCTGCAGTTTATAGGTCTTTTTTAGGAGATACCGATGGTTAAAGTAGATGGCTAGTCATTTGGTGAACACAAGTGTATGGGAGAAAAATTTAAGGAGAGAGAGAAATGATAGCAAAGTGCAGTTTTCCGTGGCTTGACTGATATAGGAGATTAAGTGTCAAACTAAATTTTACCTACATCTTCCATACAAGAACCACGATGGAGGTTTAAGTACTGCTCCGTGACTACATTGATTGGCTCATTAATGGGGGTGTGGAATCCATGGAACAATGCCAAACTGTTTTTCTTGAGTTCCCATATTTGGATGTATTTTTCAATTCTGACTTTAAAAGATGAAACTGTGACTTGGAGGCAGGGACAGATGATAATTGAGAGCAAAATTGAGGAGGGTTTATCTTGGAGGAAACGAATAGTTTCTCAACCGACATGGAAGAGATTATGTGGAAGCAACGGTTAAGGCTTGAGTGGCTAAAAGGAGACGAAAACAACAGTTTTTTTTTATCTGATCTCCGAATCATGTACATTTTATCAGAAAGTGTTCGACCAGACATATACTCATAAACAATTATCATCTCATGGAAGCATTTACAATAACCGATGAGAGAGACGAGGCGACTATGCCTAAACTTTGAGAGCATCTCAATTTCTGTCCAAAAAACTGGTGCTCCTTGGATCCGAAATCCAACCTCTTGATGGCAACGGGACTTGACCAGTTGTCAATGATCCCTTTGTAAACCTTCCCAAATCCGCCCCTCCCAAGGACCGATGCTTCGTCGAAATTCTGGGTCGCCGATCTAATCTCAGCAAGTGAAAAGTGACAGCATACTTGATCCGACAACAGCATCGATGAAATGCTACTCTCACCAATCACCATAGTCTTCTTCCTGATGTTTTCGTAAATAGTAAATAATGATAGTATTCAATATAGTGACAATAATTATAACACCAGTGACAAAGTACATGCTGCTTATGGTATACTATGGGCGGCCGCACTAGTTGAATAGAAAGGTTAAAGAAAAAGCTTGTAGGATTTCACCAAAGAGTTAATAATATTCATGTATTCATGCATAAATGATTTTTCTTTTGTGCATGAACATGATTGGTATTCACTATGCAGGAGCAGGACGGCTTGACATCAAGTTGTCAACTTTGTGTACATCCACTCTCAGGATCCAAGTGATTGGAGGCCATTCAGACATAAAATCACACAGTTAAGATGCAATGAAGCAAACAATTTTCAGAGGAGAACCATGAAGCCTATAATGCACATTAGCATGAATATAATCTGATAAAGGAAGAAAGCCCCCATTGAGTTAGCTGATATATAGTTGAGCATAAGCATTTTAATGGGCTATTATATGGGGGTTGGGCCAGCTCGTATTCAGGCATCAATGTAATAGCTTAAGGTAGTTCTGATTACTCTAAACTCCTACACATCAGTTACTTCAGCCATATATTTCATTAGACTACAGTGAATTTCTACTCCTGTGAAACAAAATTCATACAGTATTTCCTATTTCAGCTCCATTTCCTCATCCAAAACAGAAATTTACAATTTCCTAGAAAATTCATGATAATCGAACAAGTCCGTTCAAAGAAGGAAAACTAAAGAATGACAGAAGCAATTCATGATGATCAAACGAGTCCGTCTAAAAACTGAAGCAAAAAGAAATTAAATTTAGTACATCCGGACTTTCAGGAGCGATGGCCACACATTCTGCAACAAAGCAAATTTCTACTCCTAAAAACAAAATCAACAACAATATTTTCTCTCCATTTTCTCTCCAACCAAACAAAACTAACAACTTTTTATAAAATAGAACGCCTTCGTTAACAAACTGAAGCAATTGAAGGACATTGATCTTAAAATATAAGCAGCTACAGACATACATTTTGAGAAACTTTAATGAGTTTCTACTCCTATAAAACAAAAAGAACAAAATCAGCAACAACATTTTCTCAGCAACCAAACGTAACAAACAATTTTACATAGCATGTTCATGATAATCGAACAAGTTTGTTTGAAATCGAAGTGATGACAAAACAATTAAATTAAATGACGCAGCCGAAATCAATGAGGAGCTCTCCGATGGCATCAACAGCGCCTTCACCTTCAATCGAAATCGAAGTCTTCGTCGGCAAGAACATTGATTATGTAATCGATTATTGGCTCGTCCAGGTCTAAGGCTCTTCGGCCTAACACTTTCTGCACAACCGAGCTCGCTATTTTGGTCATGGCATCCGAAATTCAGTTACCGATTGATGATTTTGGCTGAGATTGAAGACGAAGGGCGGAGAATGGGGAAGTAAACTGGTAGACGAGAGAGAAGAAGGTGAAGAAGACTGCGCTGGGAATGGTACTGTTCATCTAAATCACCCTCTATAATTTTAGAGATGTGTGGGATAGGGTGGTCATTGTGTTGTGGGTTTATTAGAGGAGTTAAAAAACTCTAAAAATAGTTTTAGAGTGTTGGTAATGGACACCACTGTGGTTGCTCTAATGGTTGGATTGGTAACAAGACAATGTTGCATTTTGGGGATTGTGCCCATCCCTCCACATATGACATACCTGAGGGCAACTGGAAACATTGGTTGCTAATGGTTGGATTGGTAACAAGACACTGTTGCATTTTTGGGCTTGTGTCCATCCCTCCACATACAGGTGATCGCTGCAAACATTACTATATGATGTCATTTTCATACCAACAATTAGCATCTTCACAAAATCAGTTTGCATATTCATAGCCAAAAGAACAGAGGTAGTTCAGCAGCTTATACAACTATCCCAATCACCCGAAGCAAAGTTCACTCGGTTACAAAAACACCAGGACTCGAGCACTCGTCAATGTTGGCTAATGAGCAAAATTAAAACAAGATAAATGTCGACACACTCATCACCAAAAGAAACACCTTAGACAACTGATACTACTTTAAAAACTGCAACATATTTTCCAAGAACCTATATTTTCCTAGATCATTTAAGGCAGCAAAGTTGGGCATAGCAAAAGAACTAAAAGAACAAAAGGAAAACACAAACTGGGATGGAGATCGACATGAGTGAGATGGGATTATTGGTGGCAGGGGATAACTTGCTAATATATCTCACCTCTAGACAATTACACGATTCCTTATCGCTAGGCAAGTGTCACAAAGAATGCAGACAGTTTAACTTGTATACAAACTGGGTAAATGATGCTTAAAAGAACTTAGAACACTCGAACAGAGAGCATCTTCATAAGAAAAATTGCTCTCTTTCAACTAAATGTTAAACCCAGAAAGGAGTCTTATGAAATAACCAATTATAGCCAGTTACTCGGGATACAGCTCAAAAAGTAACAGGACATTACTGCCAGACCATACTTAGAACCCATCGCATAGTGATTAGGAGGAATTACGCTTTTGTAGAAAGAGATGATCATGCTCTAATGAGCGTAACAAAGGAAACAAGCTAATTTAATTAGCCGAACAATATTCATTCACCATCTCCATATAAGAACTAGCCTCGTCCAACCTTCATTAAACATAAACAACAATTTGAAAGTCAGCAAGCCTCCTGTACCACTTGACACCTAAAAGAGATTAAAACACAAGACCGTGATAAATATGCATGATGATATTGATTATGTCATAGCATCATACATCGTAACAGTCGGAAACCCCTGGGAAGTGCCTGTTGTGTCGATTCTGAATATTCTAAAAACTTGAATTTGATATTGCAACCAACCATCATTAGTATAGACTCGGGACAAATTCAAGCAATATGTTTGACAACCTAATGGAAGGTAGCACAATGAAAATTTCCAATTTCACATATCCTAAATCCACACAAAACAGAGCCAAGAAAATAGTTGGTTGCCCTCATGATTCAACAGAACTTTTCTCTAACACGGTAATATAATTTTGAAGTGTTTCTGTGACCAGAGCTCTACTCGCAGCGATTATTTAAAATGTACTGCCACATCTTCAACCTGAGAAAAGTCGGAAAACAAAAAGAAGTTAACGAATCCAATACAACTGCAAAATTGTGAAATACTTCGAGGCTGTTCTGTTGGAGTCAAGCTCAATATCCAATGTTGGAGTCAAGCTCAATATCCAACCAGTGATACGTTTACTGCAAGGAGAAACTCTATGAAGAACACACAAACAAATGTAAGAGTTAAGATATCAATCTCCCTCATCTCTACCACAATAGCAGCATTTCATTCTGAGAACATGGTGCATCCTGAAAAGTTAACGAATCCAATACAACTGCAAAATTGTGAAATACGTCGAGGCTGTTCTGTTGGAGTCAAGCTCAATATCCAACCAGTGATACGTTCACTGCAAGGAGAAACTCTATGAAGAACACACAAACAAATGTAAGAGTTAAGATATCAATCTCCCTCATCTCTACCACAACAGCAGCATTTCATTCTGAGAACATGGTGTATCCTGAAAAGTCGCAAACATAGACTTACTAAATATTTACACTGAAAACTGAGAGCACAAATCGAAAAAAGATTGAAACTTGAATTTGCATAACTTAATTTAGAAGTTGAATGAATTATTCTACAACACTAAGCTATATCCTATGATAATCAAAACAGAAGGCAAACTTCAAAAACTTCGAATTATATAGGCGAAAATTGAAGCCAAAGCCTAATTCAATTGATTAAGAACAAAAACTCAAAACTTCAAGACATTCGGGCCCCTAAATAATGAATCACTTGTACTCGAAAGTCGGTGGCAGTGGCGAATCAAA
The DNA here is from genome assembly GCA_016624345.1 of Platycodon grandiflorus. NCBI lineage: Eukaryota > Viridiplantae > Streptophyta > Magnoliopsida > Asterales > Campanulaceae > Platycodon > Platycodon grandiflorus. The sequence continues at coordinate 58,431,517 of CM028364.1, read as the reverse complement.
GCTCTCCAAAACCTCTGTCTTGACTCCGCCACTTTGCTTCTTCTCCTCATTCTTACCTCCCCCAAACAAACCCCCAAACCAAGACGACGATTCAGCCTCGGGTTGCGGCTCCCGGTTCGGCATCTGAAAACCACCAGGCACACCAGGCACGTTAGGAGCCGGCTCCTCAATCATAATCGGCATCTGTTGTTGAGCGCTCATGATCTTGTTAAGCATGATCCCGGCCCCTTCAATCATAGCCAATAAAACACCACCAAATAGAGCAGATCGGCCGGCGGGACCCAAACCCTGACGCATCTGGAGGAATCCGCCGGTAAACGCGCCGGCCATGATCGAATTCCAAGGATCTTCCTTCTGGCGAACGTAGACCATTGTACAGTCAAAAGCCGAGAACAGACCTCCCCATACAGCAAAGCTTCCGCCGACTCGAGGCGCGTTCATGCGGACGGCTTGAGAGCCGCCGATTAAGCGTTCCCCTTTTGGGGAGTTGTAGATGCCTTTTAAGAAGTGGAAAGCTGAGCCGCCAACGGCTCCCATACCGAAGGCGCCGCCGATGTCGTCAAGTATACGATCGGGGCATGGTTCGCGAGAAGTTTCTGGAGTTCCCATCTTTGATCGAGGGTTTCGACGGAGAAGAGGGTGCGGAGGTTAGGGTTTATGAGGTTTATGATTTGGGAAGGGGAAACGAAGGAGGAAGTAAAAAAGGTTTTGAGCGTGGGGGAGGGGTCACGAAATCGTCCCTGTGAAGTTGGGTTATTCCCAATTCCGTCTTCTTTAGATTCAAATAGTGGTTATTTGACGGAATTGCCCTTGTAAACAATTTCCTAGATACGTACGTATTTTTTTTTCTTTCTTTTTAATTATTATTAAGACACCTGTTAAAATTACAGTCGATGAAATAATTAAGGCAGATAAAAACATTATTAACTGATTTTCAAAATACTTTTTCCGTTCCAGGCAAAGAGTCCAGTTTTAACTTTTTTTGATCAACTTAATTGAAGTTTGACCGATAATTAACATAAATTTAGTGATTTTTACAAAGTTTTGAAAGTTGCAATTCATAGTATTCTTAAAATAGTTTTTAATTAATAAAATTTTATTTCCTAAAGCATAAGTAAAGTTTGTAAAATTTTGCTTTGATTTAGTCATATGTTAACTTTTAAAAAAGAAAAGTGAACTCTTTGGCTGGAACGGAGGGAGGATATACTAGTATCAATTATTAGAATGTTGACCATTATAGTTGTCAATTTTGTAACGACTTACCCATCAATTTGGTCATTAAAACAAAACATGCATTCGATACTGGTGCATACCTACGTATCCTTTTGAATCTGTCGCACTATTTTTATAATTCTTTTATAATAAGTTATAATTTCTTAGAATAAGTCGATAATACTTACTCTTTTCATCTCTATATTATTGTCTTCTTTTATTTTTTATCCATTTTAAAATAATTATTTTATTTGAAACTTTTTTTTTAAGACACTACATTTACCATTTTACCCTTATTTTTTTCTCCAACTTTAATTATGGGTCACATACACATGAACATTAAAAAAAACTACACACTATACCAATATTAATAATTAAGTCAATTATTTTTTTTAATCTGTGTTCCACATCAAACAAGACAATAATTAAGGGACAGAGGGAGTATTTTTATTCTTCTTAGATTCCCCAATTAAGAACTCTAAAATATAAATTTGAATTTAATCTAAACAAACACAAGTTTACGTCAACCTTCATGAAATAATAATTGTAAAAAATCAACAATAATACAAGTAAAGAACAACATTTAACTCGTTATTAAACTTTATCACAATGAAAAAAAAAAAAACCAGAACATAAGACATTCCAAAACAACATCTAAAACTAGTCCACAAACTTCATTAACAATAATTTGAATTCAAAAAATCAAATATATTAGAACCAATGCTCAATAATAGCCACACACACAAACAAACAAACAAAAAGTTTAACAATTGCATAAATAATGCTCCAAAGCAGCTTCATAATTGTCATTTTTCTCAACCCTTTACTTTATTTATGCAAAATAACTCTCTAGTATTGTTAAAATTTGAAATTTTGTTATGTTTTGGCCGAAACATGAATTTTGGTCGATATGGATTGGTACAGGCCGAGAGTTTGACTAGTAATGTGTTCAGACTTCCACTACAAACTTGACCGTCTTTTGAAAAACAAAGTACATAATTATGATTTTTATGGAATACACGATGGTCGAAATTATGTCACCTTTTACTTTCCCGAAGGAAGCATACGAGAATTTACCAAATTCTCAATGAATTACATTTTCTTGGAAGATTGGAGCATTCCGCTAGGGTTTTCCTAGGATGAACATTATGGAGTTAAGAAATTCTTTGTAGCTTTCCAGAAGACCATCAAGAAGCTACCTTTCGCGTGAACTATTGCTCGTTGATTAGTGTACCTTCAATCAGGGCCGGTTCTGACATTTTGAAGGCCTTGTCTAAAATTTAAAATTATGCCTCAAAATTGATAAAATATATTTAACAAAAGATGAAAATAAATTACATAGTTTATAACATTATAATTTTAAAATTATTTTCTTACAAATGAAATACCAATATAACTAAATCTCCAAACTACTATCAAACTTTTTATTTGAAAAGTATCATCCTTCTGACATTTCTTGAAGCAAAATCTTCAATTAGGCCTTCATAATCAATTTTATCCAAATAATCATTCTCAATCGCTATGAAAGCTAATCCATTAAGTCTTTCTTGTGTCATTGTAGAACGCAAGTAGGACTTTAATAACTTCAATTTAGAAAACTTCTCTTGACAACTGTCACAGGAAGAGTCAACAAAATTTATATGCAATAATTGTATTAGGAAAACAATCTACATGTTTTAAAAATTTTAAAATATCAACAGGTCTATCTTTTCCTTGGGCAAGAATTCTTGGAGTAACTTTAATTCCACGTATAATTCATTTCCATCAATGTTAAATTGTTCACATTTTTTAAGTGCAGCTTCAAAACGACTACAACAAGGCTTTAAACTCATATCATCCAATGAATCCAACTTGTCAGAAGTAAATAAGAAACCAAAAATATTTTCATATTCTTTATATTGTTCAAATCTACTAGTTGGTGAAGCAATAAAGATTAAATTATATATATATATATATTATTATTACATGGACTTAAAAATTGGGCCCCTAAAATTTTTGGGCCCTGTACGATCGATCCACTGGATCATGCTCAGAACCGGCCCTGCCTTCGATGGCAAGGATAGCGAGCTATGGTTTTCGTTCAAAGAAGATAGTCAAATATTTAGAGGTGTCAAATTCTTTGTTAAGGTATTGTGTTGTTATGTTAGAGCTTAAATGTGGGTGGCCAAGATTTACTGACAAAACATGTGTACAGAGAATGATTTACTGACAGAAAATATAACATACACACAGAAAATGATATACTGAGAGAAAATATGTACATGTAAAAGATTATACAATATATCATTGTGATACTTCAGAGTTATACACCTAAGCTATCTCTAAATAATCTTGTGGATTTACTTTTCATTAACATGGTTAGGTATCAAACTAAATTTTACCTACATCTTCAATACAAGTATAGAAGCGAAGGAAGCAATTACAAAATAGGATACAAAATTATTGAATGAGTAGTGACAATATTTATACTAATACAAAGACTAATCTCAAGGCTAAACTATAGACTCCTACCAAGAATAAGAGTTGACAATATTACAACCATAAATAGATTATACAAATTGATTTACATGAGCTGTACATTATTGGTATCTTTATCATCCCCCCGCAAGATGGTCGGGCGAGGAGCAAGACCGATCTTGGACATCAGATTTTGAAACGAAGCACGAGCAAGAGGTTTGGTGAGGACATCTGCAAGTTGATCACTGCTGGAGATATGAGAAACACGGAGAGTGCCAAGTTGAACATGTTCTCGGACAAAGTGATAGTCGAGCCCAAGATGTTTCATTTTGGAATGAAACTTTGGGTTAGCCGCAACATAAGTGGCGCCCATGTTATCACAATAGATTGTTGGTTGAACAGAAGATGATATACCCAGTTCTGTGAGTAAATTGATGACCCAAAGAACTTCAGTGGCGGCGATGGCACGATATTCACCTTGGAGGAACGAGCTAGAGCGTTGCTGGTGGAACTCCGGAGATGGGATTGCGACCAAGGTAGACAATGTAGCCCGTAGTTGAGACATAGTTGTCTTTATCACCGCCTAATCTGCATCAAAAGCATGAAGGCATGGAGAAGAGTTACGGTGGAGTAAGATACCATGATGTGAGGTGCCCGCAAGATAGCGGAGAAGACGTTTCAAGGCCAACCAATGAGAATCACGGTTTGTGCATATATTGGGACAAAGCGATTGATCGTGAAAGCAATGTCGGGTCTAGTGTGAGAAAGGTATTGTAAACCGCCAACAAGGGTGCGATAGGTGTGAGGGTGGGGAAGAGGGGAGCCGAGTGAAGAGATAATGAGGAGAGGTAGCCATAGGAGTAGGGACGGGTTTGGCCTCATCCATGTTAGCCTTTGGAGTAGGTCATGAATATATTTTTGTTGACTAAGGAAGAGACCGTTAGGGTGAGGGAGAACTTCAACACCAAGAAAGTAGGATAGAGAGCCAAGGTCTTTAAGGGAGAATCGTGTAGAGATTTGTTCGATAAATTTGTCAATGAAGGTAGAGTCAGAGCCAAGTGACAATAATGTCATCGACGTAGACAAGGAGATAGATTAGATGATGAGATTGATGGAGAATAAAAAGAGAGGAGTCCAAACCGTATTTACAAAACCAATGTTTAACAAATACTTTTGAGTTCGATGTACCAAGCCCGTGGGGCTTGTTTAAGGCCGTAAAGAGCTTGGCGAAGCTTGCAAACATGGTGAGGACGGGTTTGGTCAATGAAACCAGGAGGTTGGACCATGTATACATCCTCCATAAGAGACCCTTGAAGAAATGCATTATTGATATCTATTTGGCGAAGAGACCAATTCCGAGAGATGGCAAGTGAAAGAATGACTCGAATCGTGGTGGATTTAACAACAGGACTAAAGGTTTCAGTATAGTCTAGACCGGGGCGTTGATGAAATCCTTTGGCTACAAGACGAGCTTTTTGACGTTCAATAGAGCCATCGGGGTTGTATTTATTGCGAAAAACCCATTTACACCCGACAAGATTGTACGAAGGAGAAGGAGGGACAAGATCCCAAGTCCGATTTTGAAGGAGAGCTTCATATTCAGATTGCATTGCTTTCGTCCAAGACGGACTCTTTAGAGCTTGAGCTACCGTGGTTGGCTCAAGAGAGTTGGTGGAGATGTGGGAGTGGACACTGTATTTGGGATTGGGTTTGACGATATTGTTTTGGGAACGAGCGGGAGGTGGTGGGGGAGAAGAGGGAGAGGGAGTGAAGGAAGTGAGGGAAGAGTCTAATGCAGGATGGGCATTTGGTGCATGTGTAGACGAAGTGGGAGAAGATTCTGGTACAGAATGGGCATTCGGTACATGTGTAGACGAAGTGGGAGAAGATTCTGGTACAGAATGGGCATTCGGTACAGAATGGGCATTCGGTGGTAAATGTATGGCCTGGTTGTTGGTGTAGAGAGAGAAGTAGTGGCATGACGACACCACTCATCAACATTAGATAGGGAGGTGGAGGGAGGGTCCTTCGTTGAATTAGCAAAAGGGAAGGAATTTTCAACAAACTTGACATGACGAGAAACATAGATTTTGGCGGAGGTAGGATCAAGACAATAATAGGCGCTTTGGGTAAGAGAGTAGCCTACGAAAATACATGGCTTGAAGCGAGGGTCAAGTTTGTGAGATGTGTATGGGCGGAGCCAAGGGTAGCATAGACAGCCAAAACTTCGTAACTTGGCATAGTTGGGAGGAAAGCCAAAAATTTTAGAGAAGGGTGATTGGAGAGAAAGTGTTGGAGTGGGCATTCGATTAATAAGGTAAACTGCGGTGGAGAAGGCAAGAGGCCAGTATTTGAGAGGCATTGAGGCATGAGAGAGGAGGGATAGGCCAGTTTCAACTATATGTCGATGGCGACGTTCGGAATATTCATTGTGTTGAGGTGTATGAGGGGGAGAGGTGAGGTGAGTGACACCATTAGTGGCAAGAAAATTGTCAAGTTTTTCATATTCACCACCGTTATCGGAGTAAATTGTGATGATAGGACGACTGAAATATTTTTCAACTAAGGCTTTAAAGCGAAGAAATATATTTTCGGTGTCAGATTTTTTCTTTAAAGGATAAAGCCATATATACTTGGTGAAATGATCAACAAAGATAATGTAGTATTTATAGCCATCAAAAGAATAGAGGGGAGATGTCCACACATCACTGAAAATGAGCTCAAGGGGTCCATTTGAAGTGAGGGTTGATTGAGAAAAGGGTAATTTGTGACTTTTATTACAATCACAAGCATTACAGTGCAAGGGAATAGAGAACGGAATTGAAAGATTAAACATAGAACTCATATTTTTTAGAATGGAATGTGATGGATGTCCTAAGCGATGATGACAGTCATATATTTCGGACTTAGTAGGGCCATGGAGGAGAGTTGTCCCTGTTATATTGTCCTTCACAGAAAAGAAATTGGATGAGAAGATTATTGAAACATTATTATCAGCACATAATTTTGATATGGATATAATGTTACGAGAGGCAGAGGGGACATGAAGAACGTTAGAGAGATAGAAATTATGTGAAAGATAATGAAGAGTAAGAGAACCAGTGTTTGCTATTTGTAGACCCGAACCATCACTGATGAGAAGTTGATCACCACCATCATAAGGGGTATGGAGAGAGAGATTGGTCAAGTCATTGGTTACATGGTGCGAGGCACCACTGTCCAGTAACCATCCAGGCGAAGGTGGAGTGGGTGCACTGGCCGTGTAGGCTCAAGGGGGTATTGGGACTGGAAATTTTTGATAGGAGGACGGTTGGGTGAAAGTGATGTAGGGGCAGTGAGATTTGGAACTGGAGACGTGGGAGTGGCATTGGGAAATTGTTGACGGAACACGGGACACTGAGTTACATAGTGTCCGGATTGTCGGCACCATTGACAACGACCTTGAAAAGAACGGGAAGGTGCCATGAGGAAAGAGAGAAAAACTATAGAGAATAACTAAGGGAAAGAGATCGTGAATAGAGGAATTTTGGAGAAGGATACTCACTGCTCTGATACCATATAGAAGCGAAGGAAGCAATTACAGAATAGGATACAATATTATTGAATGAGTAGTGACAGTATTTATACTAATACAAAGACTAATCCCAAGGCTAAACTATAGACTCCTACCAAGAATAAGAGTTGACAATATTACAACCATAAATAGATTATACAAATTGATTTACATGAGCTGTACATTATTGATATCTTTATCAACAAGAACCACGATGGAGGTTTAAGTACTGCTCCGTGGCTATTTTGATGGGGGTGTGGAATCCATGGAACAATGCCAAACTGTTTTTCTTGAGCTCCCATATACTGTACACTTTCTCGGGTGCATTTTCAATTCAGACTTTAAAAGATATTCCCTCCGTTCCAGGCAAAGAGTCTATTATTCTATTTTAGAATGTTCCACTCAAAGAGTCCACTTTCAAGAATTATATTTATAATGTCTATAACCTTTAATCTTTACCCTTCAATTGTGTTGTAAGTATCTTGGTTGTGCTTAAATATTTTTGTAATTATGATCAACTTCAATGATACTAATATATCCCTTAATTATTTAACTTTTCAAATGTGGACTCTTTGGGTGGAACGGTGTGAGTAAAATTGTGCTGAGATTCAAAACGATGTTTCTAAACCATCCAGTACATCCAAAATTCTAGTGTTATTTCCATACTCCAATTCGTTCCTTGAAGAGCACCCAGTGCTTCGGCTTAATGCCCGAACCTTTGTTTTGCTCTTCTTGACCACCGCTAGTTCTTGGCTTTTGCTAATTCCCCGCTCCGGCCTTTTCCTCTTCATCTCCTTTTCCAACAAATTCCTATCCTCCGAAGAAAGTTGGACCCTTTGGCATTTACTGTCATTTCTCATTGGCAAACCCTGCGGCTCTGAATACAGAAGCATGCCCTTGCTAGTGGGAGATTGAACGGGTACAGACTTGGGCAAATTGTCTGTGTGTCTCACAGGGCTGACCAGACGATGCAGCCAAGTCACAAGATCAAGGATGTATTGATCCATTTTCTGTTTATCTGCATGATAGAGTGTCTGGAGTCGAACCAGGCTAGTATTTGCCGTTGTCTTCTTGCCAAATTCGTTACTGTCAAGAAAGAAGACACTGTTAATTTCAAACTAGTGAAAATATGAGGATGCTGAAAAAGTAAGAGATACAAGAGTTTTGTGCTGACCCAGTGCTTGCCCACTCTCCAACCCAACCAAAGCCTTGATGTGCTCTGTAACATTTGCCACAGGAAAAAGGAAAATGTCAAAATTAGCGCAGAAGCAGAAATGAGAGAGAGAAGAATTTCAAGAACAGCGGTACATTATGGTGGCATATATCAATAAAACATACTTAATTGTATCTGTAGCTACTGGCACAAGCCACTGTAGAGTTTTTTCCATTTCTGCCTTGATTTGAGGTATTGTAAGCTGCAAAAAAAGTGCCATGCAAATAAACACGACTGAACAGATGTACTCAAAGCAGACCATTCTGTGAAGAAAACATACCACTTCTTTGGAGTTTAGTGTTTGTAAGTGGGAACGTAAAACTGTCTTGATAGTGGTCGGCAATCCGTTATATAAGGTGTCCCTTATATTAGGAGGTAGAAAGGTAGGGAAAGATGCCTAGTAAAATTTTCACAAGACACCAGCTGTTCTGTTATACTAAAACCATAACATACTATAAATGAAATGAAAAGAATAGAAGATGAAAATTGAACTTACGACTTCGTCAATTTGAGTGATTAAGTTAGCATAGTGTAAAGCGAGACCAGCAACACCAAGTCTTTCAGGCTTTTTGTCAGTCTCCTTACCAATCAATGTTGAGCCAACCACTAAACCAAGACGAATAATAATGTGAGAAAGAAATCAAATACACAGTTTTCAAAATCAACAATCAAAATAACCTAAGTTTTGTAAGCACTCCGTGTCATACCATTGTCTCCAAAGGCGTCCAAGATCGCTTGATGAATAAAGGTAACGATATCAACAAGCTTCTCCACAACCTATAATAGAACATAAAGAAGACTATACTGAAAAAAGCTGAGGCACATTTTTGCATCACTATAAGATGATAGAAGCAACTGAAGCAAGCAAGCCACCTCAAGGTCTTATGCTTTCAACAGTTGATAGCAAAATATCACAATACATACCTCCTCTAAACTTTTTGTCCAAAAAGATTTCCTTTTCAAGCTCATTACATGTTTTCTATAATGCTTTAGCTCGCTTCGTAATATCATGAAACTCTCTCCTACAATTAGAAGAGACAATCCTGTTAATTATAGAGATTCAAAAGGAAAAGGACAGAAAAATTTATGAATGTCCACTTCACATTGATGCTTATTCGGTTATAGGATACTGGAAGGGAAAATGAAGGGTAAAGTGAAATAGGAATATAGGATATAAAAACCCCGCTATGAAGTAAAATCAGGTATGCTGCACCGTTGGCAAAACTTTTTTCTAAGAAGTTAGGTTTTGATCATGAACCGAGCCGAATCAACCTGTGCACACCCCTAACTTAATCACCAACCTTTTTGTTTTTCCTTTCTTTCCCTTTCACTTGTATCTTTTTAGAACCAACAGAGAACGATTAGAATAATTCAATGTATATGGCTGGATTTGTAACACATTTTTTAAAAATTGGAGTCAAATCAGGACTCCAATCTTTTAGAAGGTGAAACACAACCTTGAATATCCCTAAAAATCATCATTAGGCAACATTTTGTTAACAAAGATAATCTAAATGCATTTCAACCAGCATGAGACTATTATATGTTTCTTACCGTTTCGAGGGAGATGTAATGATTCCACTTCCTCAAGTTTCCGCCGGTAATCTTGTTCAAATCTGCCCAAAGCATCGAAAGCATGGTATACTTCCTACACGAGCAGAGTTAAACTTATAGTCAGAAGCAACATAATACTGTATGTTAATAAGCATCATAATTAAAACAAGAAGAACACGAACAGGATAGAGGACAAAGCTAGACAAACAAACATTGGAGTTAATTTTCCCAGATTGCAAGGCCATTTACATTAAGGAAAATAATAAAATACGTGCACACAAAAATAAATGATAACATTTCATTGAGTAGTTGGATGGTGATATCAAAATGGATCAGATTGTCGTAGGATGCAAGTTTGCAACTATATAATGCATGACAACACATTCCTTTACATGATATGCTGAAATGCACCCATACCAGAGCCTGACAGAAGAAAACTTGTACTATGTGGAAAAAGGAATAAAAACTGAGATAGATCATTACTTAGGGTTACATCCTAAGATCCGTTGGGCAACTAACAAAGTAAGTTCCACATCTCAGGCCTCAGGGTGACTTTGTTTTAAGTTCCCTTTCAAAATCCTGACCAACACAATGTTCACTAGCTATAAAGGAAAATTGTGTTGTTTGTCCCGTCATTTGTGCATGTTTAAATGAAGAAAACAGTTGGCAAACCGCATGCCAAAAAGAAGAGAATGCGAGGACCAGGAGCAAGCAGAGTTACCCAGTAAAATCGTGGTACACGACCAGAGGGTCCTGTTGACAAATTTTGGAATCTTAATTTCCTTCTTTTTCATAATATACTATATGTGGAACTCTTTGCTTAACAACTTTATTTGGTTAAAAAAGAAAATTAGGAATAGCTAAATTCACCATAAATCCCAAGATATGGCAATTATGTTTTGGAAATTGATACATCAAGCGGAGAAATCAACAGATTTGATCAATCGCGTGGGTTGCAGTGCTGTACCTTGCGCGAAGGTGCAAAACCACAATGCTTTTTTTGATGTATCATTGCTCTTATGTTTATTAGATTGAGCAGAGTTAAACCAGGTAGAGTCATGGGTGAATATGTGAAGACAAGAAGAACATGAGATTTCTGGAGTCTAATACTAGAAAAAACTTACAGAAGTATTATGAGCCAGAGTGGTTAGATCTTGAATGCTTATTGTTGTGATTTCCCGTCGTTCAAGCACGCGTTGAAGGGGCAGAACACTTATCTCTGCCTCTTCCCTAAGCTGTTTATTGGTGGCAGGATCCAAATCCAATCTGAGATGTCAACACTTGTTTCAAAACACTTTGTGATTTCTTAAACAGCACGAGGACGAGAAGTGTGAAACTTAAAGTATTTGCATTACCTGGAAAAAGAACGACCCAAATTGTGCCATTGTGGATCTTTACAGAGATCTCCAAACCTGACCACCTCCCTCGAGAAAACCTCAAATTCATCTCTACAAAAAGCAGAACAATATCATGAAATACATTTATGAATCATACATGAGGTTTCAAGTTCAATCCCTTCCCAAGCCCCTTTACGGCCACACACAGAGATAAAATAAGACACAAATAAATAAATAACAGAGACCCAAATGAAAGAAGACAGGTAACAACAAGATAACCTTTTGTCTGCAGCAGCAATACGTAGCAACTCCGTCATATCAGTAGAAACTAATTGCTGTACTCCTTCTGAATGCAAAATCTCCTTTTTGAGGAACTGGATATTTTCTTCGGAGAGTGATTGCATCAAATTTAAACCTTTAGCAATGGTATTAGCAACTTCAAATGCCAAGATCGATATTTTTGTCTTCTTAAAAGCTAATCCACTGAAGGCATTCTGATGGAAGCTGCTTCTGAGTGGATCTGGAACTTTACCTAGAAATGAGGCCCCTTAAGATTCTTTGCCCAAAAGAAAATGTCTAGATATAATAATAGATGGAGAATTTGGGTTTACCTGCGAAGATATCATAACGAGGTTTGGTTGAAAAAAACAGCCGCACCTTCTTTACAAATGTCATTCTCTTTGCAGGTTTTATGTCGGATAGGTCACTTGCACTGTCTAACTGCATAATCCTGTCAATCTGCTCATCATTTTCTCCAACTTTACCAGCATTGCCAACCTCCAGTTCTGTATATAAATCCACTTTCTCTTGGTTGTCATATTCCCTGTCATAACTAGAGATATCCAAGGTCGCTATTGAAAAATCAGTTGTCTCTTGCAGTGACAACGCAAACTCAAGCTTACTGACAACCTCAGCCATTGTAGGCCGTCTTTTCGAACTCTTATGCAAGCACTGATCAGCAATTTGTACAAAGTCCCTTAAACAATTGTCTAAGATACTCCCCCATAGACTAGGATCAACAATCTGATGTACTCTTCCTTCTCTGATGCATTGCTTGGCCCATCTGGCCAAACTCCTTTGCTCCTCTTCAAGTCTTACATCCATCGCCGGCCTCCCACACAACACTTCAAACAAAACCACCCCGAAAGAATAGACATCAGACTTTCTTGTCAGCCTGCCTGTCCAAACATACTCTGGATCCAAATAGCCAAATGTGCCTTTAACATTGGTGCTAACATGAGTGCATGGTTGATTTGTAGGGCCTATTTTGGACAAACCAAAATCCGAGATCTTAGCTTCCCAATTTTCATCCAACAAAATGTTTGAGCTTTTAACATCACGATGAATGACTCTGTGTTGGATGCTCGTGCCGGTGTGAAGGTAATCTAACCCACGAGCAGCACCTATGCATATCTTGAGGCGTTGCACCCAAGATAGATGGGAAGAATTATCACCATCTGATCTACGAATCTTGTACAGTTTATCAGAAAGTGTTCCACCAGGCATATACTCATAAACAATTATCATCTCATGGAAGCATTTGCAATAACCGATAAGAGAGACGAGGTGACTATGTCTAAACTTTGAGAGCATCTCGATTTCTGTCCGAAACTCTGGTGCTCCTTGATTGGATCCGAAATCCAACCTCTTGATGGCAACGGGACGTGACCAATTGTCAATGATCCCTTTGTAAACCTTCCCAAATCCGCCCCTCCCAAGAACCAATGCTTCGTCGAAATTCTGGGTCGCCGATCTAATCTCAGCAAGTGAAAAGTGACGGCATACTTGATCCGACAACAGCATCGATGAAATGCTACTTTCACCATAGTCTTCTTCCTGATGTTTTCGTAAATAGTAAATGATGATATTCAATGTAGTGATAATAATTATAACACCAGTCACAAAGTACATGTTCCTTATGGTATGGGCACTAGTTGAATAGAAAGGTTAAAGAAAAAGCTTGTAGGATTTCACCAAAGAGTTAATATTCATGTATTCATCCATAAATGATTTTTCTTTTGTGCATGAACATGATTGGTATTCACTAAGCAGGACGGTTTGACTTGGGCTCTAACTAGATCAGTCAGCAAGTTGTGAACTTTGTGTACATCCCACTCTGAGGATCCAAGTGCAGCTTTGGCCAATCAAGGAGGATAGTCGAAAAGGGGAAAAGAGGAGATTCGGAGAGGGGCATAACAGAAGAATATAGAACAAGACAAGGAGATTAAGAGAGAGAGAGAGAGAGAGAGAGAGAGAGAGAACCTAAAGAAGATTAGAGAGGGAAAGTGACATTATGGTTGGAAGTTGCTTCATTTCGCCGGGAGGAGGGGGGAAGTGTAACATTTTTGGGGGGCCAGGTGTAATTTTCTAGGGGCGGCTGTAATATTGCTGCTCATATCAATGATGTATAACAGACTTGTGTTCAAAACCGCGTTCAATTCCGGTTTTGCAAGTTAAAACCATGAGCAATTAATATGACTCACTAATACATCTTATTTTCAAACACAAAACCGTGTGCCAGAGATAAATAAATAATACTCCCTCCGTTTTAAAAAGATTAACGTTTTAGAGTTGTGTACACATATTAAGGAATTTTATAAGTTGACAAATATACACTTATTAAATATCTTTAATTTTTGTACTAGGAGTAGTTGAAAAGATAAATTAGAAAGAAATAGCCATTGGGAGAAGATAAAATATTTAATGAAGAGATGATCAATTATTGGAACTTGTGAGAAGACAAAGGTAAATTAGGCAAAACATGTATTGGAAACCTAAAACGACAATCTTTTTGAAATAAATTTTTAGAGCTAAAACGACAAATATTTTGAAACAGAGGGAGTATAGTGCCTATTTAAAGCAAAACTGTGTATATTAAGTTTTAATGCAAAACTGTGGGTATTTATTGCATGTCTGAACATAATTCATGTTTTAGCCACAAAAAAGACAAAATTGTCAAATAGAATAGTTTCCATTTTTAGGAAGTACATTTAGGCGGGATTTTTCTAAAAATGAAGATTATTCTGCTTTTATATATATATAAATATATAGATATAGATGTCTTGAAAAATGAACCATGATAGATAGGGAATACACATGTGATAGACTTTAATTAATAGTTACAGATTTGTTTTTTGAAATCCGAATATTTCCCTTTGTTTGAGATATAAATATTGCCACCAGTATAAAAAGGTCCTTCCAAAATCCTCCCATTAGAAATCGTTAGCACCCAGACATCAATCCAACATCAGTGTATACGATAGAAGATGTTCAAAGTAAGCTTACGCATAGCGCATAGAAAGCTATTTCATGCTTCATTCCAGTAGCAATGAAAGAAAGTTGTGAGGCTAGAAATCGAAATGCTCACTCCAGTCACAAGCGGCGCCTATTCCTGTCCTCTAACAAGATAGCTGGCAAGAAAGAAGAAAGCACCAGTCTCATTCAAATAACGATGTACTTCTGTCTATCTTTCTTTTATTTCATCCATTGGTCTTCAATCAAGACTTTGGTTCAGGTGAAAGCGATCTAATCTTATTAGGATATATATATATATACACACACACATTAGAATCATTGTACATTATTTTTAGAATACATCAAACTCAAAGTTAAGGGAGAAATCGAAGTTACAATTCACAAAAACATATCGATGACAGTTAGTTTTCCTCTTTATATTGTTTTAAAATAAATTAATTTCTTATGTCGAAGCATTTTTATGATGCAGAGGTTACCCTTAGAGTTTTTTAATTTTTAGTCTCATTACCTCAATACTTTTTCTTTTTTTTCTTAATTAGGGATCAAGAATTCTTACTATTCATCTTCATCTGGAAGAAACTGTGCAGCTGCTTCGAGTAACCCAGCTTCATGCAACAAGAAAACTGCAAAAGAGCGTTTACCCCACAATGGGTATAATCAAATTATTTGGTACCTATACATCGTCAAATAAAGTGAACAAAAAAACTACCCTCCAAAACTATCTACTTCTCGCATCAAGTAAAGGCTTCTAAATGACATATCTGGTTCGTTGGTTAATTTTGTAGCAACTGTCTTTTATACATCCTTATTTTTTTATACCATTACATTAAGGACGGTAGTCATCGTTTGCTATGAAACAGTGTTATATGGAAACTTAAACTTAGAACTCTAACTGATATTTTTAGTAAAGACAAATATATAAAAAGTTCTCTACTTTCTACAATGGGGACAAGGGTTTCAAAAAAGAATTTACCATTTTCATGCTTAAAAATTCTGTGGGTACTAAAGAAGTCTTTTTAGTAATAGAAGCCAAATTGTTATTAAAAGATTTGTTATTTATTGTCTACTGTTCTTCAATCTATTTACAATGCACTGGCCAACCCATTCGTGTAATATCCTTATTAAATATCATATTTAAAAAAAAGTAGTAAAACATGTATTATATTTATAAAATATAGAATACACTAATAATCTAATTTCTAATTAAATAATAAGTTTAATTCATGCTTCAAACTAATAGTATGTCAAACCTTTATAAAATAATTTTTATAAGAATCTGAATTGAAATTATAATTCAAACTGATTCTATCTCTCTCTCTCTCTCTCTCTCCCTATATATATATATATATATATATATATATATATATTGCCTTTTTCGAAATAATGCAAAATGTGCTGCTAATTTTTATGATTGCAACATTAGTCTTGGTATATTAATCAAGTTTATTTTTTATGTTACAAAAACCAAAGAGTCCTTTCAAATATGTCATTTTTGTGTTCTGTTTCAACGTACTTTGTTTATTGACTAACACATTTGCTTATATAGGTAAGCAACAGATGAGTTCAAAGATTATACTTTGTTTATTGAACTTACTAACACTATTGCTTATATAAGTACCCAACAGAAGAGTTCCTATCGAAGCATCTCACTTTTGAGGTGATGAAAATTGATGCTAGGTTTAATAAGCCATTTTTCTGTTTAAGATTACGAGATCTTAAAAAAAAAAAAAGATTACTCCTATGCTGAAATTTTTTCTTTCGTGAATTGTTTTTGTTCATTTCTTTAGATTCAAACATGTATGCTGAAAAATATATAGATTTTACAACAAAAAATTTCGAGAACTGGAAGCAAGTTTATATATGTGAATATGTTTTTTTTTTTTTCAAATTTCATTAGATCTGAACATAAATGTCAACAAAAATTAAAATTTTAATGAGTATTTTTAATCTCCCAAACTTTAGATCTGAAAAAAATAAAATAAAATCGGAAAAAAAATGCTAGGTTTAAAAACAAACCGTTCTTCTGAGAATGTTATGAGCTGCCACCTTGAGAGCGGTATCCACTTGGACTTCCGTTACATTTATCTTTTAGCAATCACCAAACCCACCACCGTTCTTTACCTTCCAAAGTGTTCTCTCAGCAAATCCTCCGTTGTTTCCCAAGAAATTCCTCCAACAAACAGCTTACATTGGTCTGAATCCTCCATACTCAAAACGAATTCAAAGGAGAGAGGGATTTCTAAAATTTTTGGAAAGTCAATGAAGAGAGATGGCGGCGGGTATGATTTAGGGATTTAATGGGCAGTCTTTAAATTGTTTTTTTATGGGCCGAGTTGGGCTTTAAAAATTGGTCCTGAAAGTTTTATTATTATTATTATTTTATTGCTTCCATTTTATTAATACAAAAAATAGAGGTGAATATAACAATGGTATGATTGTCAATAATTCTCTCCGTCAATTATTGTTCGTTTTGACCCAGCATACAGATTAAAAAAATAATTGATTTGACTATTAATATTGGTATAATATGTAATTTTCTTTTAAAGCCTATATATGTGCATGTATCCTATAATTAAAGTATGAAGAAAAAGTAAAAGTAAAATGGTAAACATAATGTCCTAAAAATAAAACTTTTAAACAAAACAACTCTTTTAAGATGAACGAAAAAAGAAAGCAGGATAATAATTTTGGAACGAAGGGAGTATAATACTATATTTTTTGGTTTATTTTTTTATTTGTATATGTTATCAATAAAATTGTGTTTTTTTTTAGCTAAAATGCTAATACGGTATTCAGAAAACTATCATTTGTATCAAATTTAGTTAGGCATAAGTAGCTCAACAATTATTGATTTAACGAATGATGAAGATGGTTCTAACACTACCGTTCCTGGCATGCCAAACCAAAAAATTCATTTAGATAAATCCCTGTCTCTTACCTATCCTAAGAGCCTTCAAATTATAATATGTGGTAGTGGTAGTAGTGATTGTACATGTTCAACAACAATGTTGTATTTAAAAAAATATTTTAAGAATTTATAATTTTTTTATTTTACTTTTTCTTTATCTTTACCTATTAATTAATTTTTTTAATTTATTATATTGAACTCATGATTAATACATTATAATTATTTACTTACATTTCTATCTATAAAGTTACTATATAATTTAAATTTTATTAATATATACCGTGCATCGCACGGGTGCATTTTTAGTTGGAAAAAAAAGCAAGTTAGTAATTTCGTGGGAACTTAAGTATAAACTGTATGCGTTTAGCGCCTATGTTTTAATTAACAACTTGGTCATCATGTAATACAAGTAGTGTTATAGTTCTGGGAAAGCAAGAAAAAATTGAGATCAAATCATCATCAATGGTTAAATAATTTTAAAAAGTCAAAATAAGGCAAGGGCGAGGGTATTCACGAACTTACAAATCTAAGTGCCCAAACAATACATTAATAAACAGACTTGGACTTATCTTCGTCTTCCACCACACAAAATAAAAATAAAAATAAAAAAATAAAAACTCCTCAACGTTTTCGTCAATGTGCAGTGATTGTGACAGAAAATTTACAATATTTTGTTTTCAACGTTAAAAAGACTCAATTTTACCTTGGAATTTGTCGGTGTTCTTTACAGACCTAATTCATTGTCAAGAAGCAAAATTAGGATTAAACCAAAATAAAACGCTGTTAGCGTTTGATTTGATTGACTCTTTGATTAGTTCATTTTTGGGGAATCAAGCAGAACTTAGGTGTTGGCAAGTTGAGTGGCGGTAAAATTAGTTCCTAAAATGAAAGAGTTTGACATTTTTGTAAGAGCCGTATGAAATATGGATAAAAGACTCGGTTCGTATTTCAATGTTTGAGGCAAAACGACTAATAAAACCAAAGAAAATAAACAAAAGTGGGAAAGAATATCACATGCACACACACGCGCGCTCACACATCAAAATGAACAATCAGAATAACTTAAATTGTAAGCGCTCTGATTATACATACATACATAAAGAGAAGAATGGCAAAAGATGATTTTATTATTAACTTGATGTAATATTTATACACAAAGACCCTAGCTAGAGATATCTATTACAGAATATGGTGATATACACAATCATCCTATATACAAGAAAAGATTGAGTCAACTATTTACAAATGGTAACCAATCAATTAGAATGATCCAAAAGGATTTATAGAATGAGGAGAATCATTGAGGAGAATCATTAGGATCCTTAACAAAATCATTAGGATCCTTAACACGCCCCCGCAAGATGGACGATCCTTGTGTGAGACCAATCTTGGAGAAAAGAGACATAAACCGAGCACGAGAGAGGGGTTTGGTGAGAGCGTCGGCTAACTGATCAGATCCAGAGATGTGTTGAACCCGAAGTTTGCCAAGCTGGACTTGTTCACGGACAAAATGAAATGCAAGGGCTAAGTGTTTCATCCTAGAATGAAAAACAGGATTTGCTGAGTATGTGGTAGCTCCTAGGTTGTCACAATAAATTACTGGAGGAGTGGTAGATGCTATGCCAAGTTCGGACAGAAGGTTAGTAATCCAAAGTATTTCAGCAGTTGTGGCAGCGACAGCATGAAACTCAGCTTCGGTGGAAGAACGAGCAAGGGCACGTTGCTTTTTGGAGGACCAGGCGACAGGATTTCGCCCCAGGTAGACTATGAAACCGGTGGTGGACACAAAGTCATCCTTGTCACCTGCCCAATCGGCATCACAAAACGCATGAAAAATGTGAGGAGTGTGTTTAGAAAGTTGAAGGCCCATATGGAGTGAGCCATGAAGGTAGCGAAGAAGTCTCTTAAGAGCTGTCCAATGGGTTTCTTGTGGGTGCTGAAGAAATTGGGCTAGTTTATTAACGGGAAAAGCTATGTCTGGCCGGGTGAGGGATAGGTATTAGAGACTGCCAATGATTGCACGAAATTCAGATGGGTTGTATATAGGTGTGCGAGGGGTGGCAGAAAGAGTGGGATAACTAGCCATTGGGGTGGGAGAGGGTTTTGACGCAATCATGTTGTGTTTAGTGAGTATGTCACTGATGTATTTAGATTGGGAAAGAAGAATGCCATTGGCATTAGGTGTTACCTCGATACCTAAAAAATAAGAGAGAGGACCAAGGTCCTTTAAGGAGAACCGAGAAGCAAGACTGTTTATGAAGGTGGTAAGGAATTTGGTAGAAGGTCCAGTGACAACAATGTCATCAACGTAGACGAAAAGAATGAGATGATCAGAATTTTTAGTGTAAGTGAAGAGAGATGGATCAACAAGAGAGGAAAGGAACCCAAAGGAGAGAAGATATTTTTTGAGTTCAGTGTACCAAGCACGGGGTGCTTGTTTAAGGCCATAGATGGCTTTGGAGAGACGGCATACATGAGAGGGTTGGTTTGTGCTTTGAAACCCGGGAGGTTGAGTCATGAAGACAGTTTCGGATAGATTGCCTTGAAGAAAGGCGTTATTATGTCAAGTTGGCGAAGAGACCAACCTTGACTAATAGCTAAAGAGAGAATTAGACGAATTGTGACAGGTTTGACTACAGGACTGAACGTATTAGAGTAGTCAAGGCCAGGGCGTTGATGAAACCCTTTGGCGACAAGACGAGCTTTATATTTGTGTATGGAATTATCAGGGTTGTACTTTATTCAAAATACCCATTTACACCCAACTTTGTTAGGAGCTTCATGTGATGGAGCTAGAGTCCAAGTATTATTTCGAACGAGAGCATTGTACTCATCAAGCATGGCAGCATACCAATGAGGGGAAGAGAGTGCCTGTTTGGTGGAGGTGGGAAGAGAAGTGGGAGATGGGAGAGAAACAAGTTGGGCATATTTAGGGTTAGGTTTTTGAATGTTGTGGGAGAGACGTGTAGTGATGGTGCGTGTGGGCTGAAGAGGGGGTGGGGCAGTGGAACTTGAAGTCGTAGGTGGCGGTATGGTATCTGTTAGTGTGGTTTGTTGTTGGGAAGTGTCAGGGGCTGGTGTGAGTATAGGGGGGTTCGGTGTGATCACATTAGGGTTCACATCAGGTTGGTGAAGTTGGTTGGAAAGAGGGGCAGTGGTTTGGGCCGTAGGCAGAGTGGGAGTTGAGGTGGGAATTTCAGGTTGGGTTAGAGGGAGTGGACTTGAAAGCAGAATTGGAATGGACACGGAGCACCATTCGGTGGGGAAGATGGTTGGAGAGGTGACAGGAGTAGTTACAAGATAAGTATAGGGGAATTCGTTTTCGATAAAATTTTACATGGCGAGAAGTGTATACGCGATTTGTGGTTGGGTCGAGACAATGGTATGCACTTTGAGAAGAAGAATAGCCAACAAAGATACATGGAGTAGATTTGGGGGCAAGTTTGTAAGGAGAATAAGGTTTGAGCCAAGGATAGCAAAGACAACCAAAGCTTCGAAGTTTGGTGTAGTTGGGTGGTGTGTAAAAGAGTCGAAAATATGGTGAATCATTTTGGAGGGTGGGAGTAGGCATCCTATTAATAAGGTATGTGGTTGTGGTGAGGGCGTGAGGCCAGAAGTGTAGAGGGAGATTAGCATGAGAGAGTAAAGTGAGTCCGGTTTCAACAAGGTGACGGTGACGGCGTTCAGAAAAGCCATTGTGCTCGGGGGTATGAGGGGGAGATGTGAGATGAGATATTCCAGCTTGGAGTAAGGATGGTGTGAGCTTGATATATTCTCCACCATTATCAGAGAAGAATTGAATAATGGGTCGGGAGAAATATTTTTCGACAAGGGTCTTGAAGCGATTAAAGGTCGCGAAGGTGTCAGATTTTTGTTTTAGGGGATATAGCCAAGTGTATTTTGTGAAATGGTCAACGAAGATGACGTAATATTTGTAGTTATCATAAGAGTAAATAGGTGAGGTCCAAACATCGGAAAAGACAAGTTCAAGAGGAGCATGAGATTGGAGAGTAGAAGTAGAGAATGGAAGCTTGTGACTTTTATTAATGTTGCATGGATGACAAGAAGGAAAAGAACTACACAGAATTGATAAAGAAAATTGCTTATTCAGAAGAGAGACAATAGGGGGAGAGGGGTGGCCTAGTCTATGATGCCAAGATTGAAGGGTTGTTGTGGTGCCAAGATGTGCTTGAAGGGAAGAGGGATACCAAATGTAGACTCCACCTTCAGTTGTTCCTTGGAGTAGTATGCGGTTGGTTGGAATTTCCTTAATAAGAAAAGAGGAGTGTGAGAATTCAATAGTGGCATTATTATCTTTGCAAAACTGTGAAACGGAGAGAATGTTACGAGAAATAAGGGGTACATGAAGAACGTTATTAAAAATAAGAGAGGAGTGAAGAGTAGGAAAAGAGAAGGAACCTATATTAGAGATAGGAAGGGATGACCCATCTCCAATGATGACATCGTCAATACCATCGTAAGGGTTGTGAATGGCTAGGCTGGAGAGGTCATTAGTGAGGTGATTGGTTGCACCGCTATCAACAAGCCAAGGGGCCGGTGGTGGAGGAGGGGAGGTGGTGGCCGTATGGGTGACGGGCGTCAAGCCACCAAATATAAATTTTTCCTACTTTCAAATACGAGTATAGTAGCAAGTAGGGATCGTATCCGC
Organism: Platycodon grandiflorus; assembly: GCA_016624345.1. Classification (NCBI taxonomy): domain Eukaryota; kingdom Viridiplantae; phylum Streptophyta; class Magnoliopsida; order Asterales; family Campanulaceae; genus Platycodon; species Platycodon grandiflorus. Next base: position 58,409,359 of record CM028364.1, on the reverse strand, counting down.
AGGGAACGAGGAACAATTTCTTTTGAGAAAATAGCAAAAAGAAAAGAGAGAAAATTTGGGGGGTTTTGGTTTTGATTTAACTAATAACTAAATTCTAACTAATTAAACGAGTTAAATAAAATTACTAAAGAAAAGAAATTAATCACGAGACTAATCAAATTAGAAGAATAACAATATGACAAAAATTCCGATTCAAGGGTCATGACATTCAATTATGTTATTGATCATAGGCTAACAAAATATAATCTTGCAATTCAAGCATTCAACTAAAGACTTATCAAGATAGTCGTGACAAATCTTGTGTTTCCCTACTTTAATTGACCAAACCCAGCATCCAGTCAAAACTTACCACTAATTGATTGGGCACGATAGCGTTCCATACCAATTAACGATAGCATTACGTTCTATGGAAACAGTTGAACCTAATTTTGATAATCGAGATAGCTGCAATTATCAAAACTAGTCTCGTAGATTCAATTAGGCAAAATTAACTATGATAGCACAACTAATTCCACCTATTGCTACTAGTTTCCATTCATTCATGATAGCACAAACTCATGGATAGCGGTAGGAAATTATTAATTCAATTGAGTCGTCAATTCAACAAAATAACAATTTTCATGAAAATCAAATTGAATCTACAAGTACTTGAATATAGCAAGAAACAATTAATCACATAGCCTCACAATAATATAATTGAAATAGATTTGACCCTTGAATCAGAAAAAGAACCTTAGCCACGCATGATTGAAATCATCATCATCCTCATAAAAATATCTTCAATTGTTGATGAAGAAGAAAAGAAAAATTGCAAAAGAGTGTGTAGAGAGGAGAGGAAGTTGGCGTGGGAGAGAAGTGAGAGGGAGAAGAATACGTTCTTTTTTTTGTTGGGAGAATGGGAGAGAATGTGAATGGGAGTTACTTCCTAGAGGAGAGAGAGAGAGAGAAAGTGAATGGGAGTTACTAATCTAAACAAAACTCCTCCCTCCACTAACTCTTCAAATTCTCACACTAAAAGAAAGAAAAAAAAATAGAAAGAAAACAAAAATAGAAAATAGAAATAATTATTTTCTTCAAATACTAAGAGATGTGTCTTCATGGGCTCTTCTCCAAGTTTGGACCTTTTGTCATCCAAGCCCATCACTCTTTGGTTCACTTTCGCCAATTCTTCACATATTAGCCCAAAAATCTATCTTTTAGCCCACATTTGCTCCAAGTCTAAATAGTTCATCCCCTACATCAAAAGATATAAAAATGGATCATATAAGTGTAATAATCAACCAAAAATAGGGAGAATATTAACATAAAATGTGGACTAATGAAGACACATCAAATCCCCCCATACCTAAACCATGCTTGCCCTCAAGCATACATCAAAGATAAGGTCATAAACACCAAAATACTCACACATCCCCCCCAAACAAAATGTTTCCCGCAAAATCATTCCAAAACCCACCATGCATAAAAGAGATTAAGCAATGAACTTTCCAAAAGCAAGTGATCATGATTCCAATTCCCAAGAAAAATCCATGCGTCTCATCAATGCACAACAATTTCAATAAGATCCAATATGACAAGACCCAACACCTCACCAAGGATAGCACTCATTCACTCTTTAGTGTTCGAAAAAGGCAAGTGTATCAAAATCATTCAATATCAAGACATACATGCCATTACCATAAGCTTGCCAATATATCAAATCTCCACCACTAAATCATGAACTCAAGAAAAAATCAAAGGGGTCTTGCAATGGGTTATAACGAGGCCACGGGTAAAGGTAGGATAAGGAAATATGAGGTGAAACACGTCAAGAAGATATGAAAATTTATGCACAAGTCCAAATGACAACCAAAAACACCCTTTCTCCATTGTGCATCACATAAAAATCATTCACCCTTTTCACTTGGTAATCTCCAAATACATCAAAAACATTGTTCAAATAAGCTCAACAAGAGAACCAAGTAATGACCTACATCCTCCTCAAATTTGAACTCCCAAATACCAAAACAAAGTCAAGTGATTGAACCAAGAAGTGTCACACAAATCAAGATGATACTTACAAATCGTTTCCCACCTTTCCTTTTACTTCTTTCATTGAGGCAATGGCCTCTTTTTTTTTTTTTGAATTCTTTTTTTTTTCTTTGATTTTTCTCTTCTTTTTTTTTTCAATGCCGCCATGTCTCTTTGTTCTTCCTTTTCTCTACCTCCCCTTTTTTTTTTCTCTCTCAAATCCCCATTGTTTTTCGATCGAAACACAAATCCAATCTTGACATATGCATTTCATTCTCACACTTCTTGACAAGAAGGGTTCAACAAGATGGATGGAGCAAACAAGAAGGGGATTAAGGCTTATATACATGTTCGCACAAGAGAAAGGCCACAAGCTCAAATGTGCGACTAGGGAAAAATATGAGGGTAGGTCATAAAAGAAAGGCCAACAAAAGGCTAAACCTAATTGCCCTCATCATTTCAATGCATGAATTCATTAGTGTGGTCTCAAAATGCATAATAAAGCAAGTTCTAGAATGAACACAACAAGCTTGATCACACACAACAAAGAAATAGAGCACAAATGATTTATATATTACTCTTTAGGCCCAAAAGCTCACTGAAAAGGTTCATTGTGTATCGAATCTTGCACATTTTCATTCTATCCATTATCAACATCAATGAGACACATCATTATAGCATAGAGAAAAACAATCAATCACACCTACCCCTGTCATGTCATTACCCTTCACTCAACAATGCATAGCAACTTTGGAATTTTTTTTTTAAAAAAAAACAAGGTCTCTAATCCCTCCCCCCACACCTATTATTTACATTGTCCTCAATGTCGCCAATCACAAATTCTCAAGAAGGGAAGTAAAAAAAAACAAAATAAAATAACAATAAAAAGAAATAAAGAAAAGAAACAAAAAAAGTAAAGAAGAACTTCCCTGAATTTTGAACTACTTCGGAGATGAGTTTCCAGAATTGCTGCCCTTGAATAGCTTTGGCACACCGGACCGGCTATCAGTTTGCCCCATAAAAGTTGCCCAGCAAGAATTATGATTAGACTTTTAGATTCTAGGGCGCTCAAAGACTTGGTGCACGATGGCTTGTACCGAGATGATTGAGGGAATAGGAGGGGTGAGAGAGTTTGGGTAGCCATGGTTTGCAACGCATGTACTAAAGTGGAGCGACAGTTATGGGTGATGTCGCTGGAGACGTGCGCTGAGTGTGCTGGGTGTGTTACAATTGGGTGGTGAGCGGCGCTGGGAGGACTGACGGTGGCTAGGGCTTGAGACAGAAGGTGGACTGGGGTGGCGGGTGAAGTGGAGGCGCGCTGGAATGACTGTTTGAAGGATGGATGCTGCCGTACGCAAGGATTTAGGGCTTGCTTGACTGTGGTGCGGATTGATGAAAGAAGAAAGAGATAGGAAGCGCAGCCTTGGAGATGACGGCGGCGGCAAACTGAGGATGAAGGGGCTGCTGCGCTGTGCTGAGGAGGGTTGGCGGCTAGGGTTTGCTGAAGAAGAAGAGGAAGGCATGGTGAGAGAGATGAACACGTGATGCACGGCCGTCTCCTTGCTTGACGAAGAGAAAAAAAAATGGGAGAGGGAAGGACGCTGCGGCCTGCGTGCGTTACTTTGCAGGAAAGATAGAGAATTTAGTTAATCCTATAATTACTTTGTCCGTTTTTTTTCTTTTTTTCTCTTTTTTTTTTTTTGCTTGAAACTGAAAAACTAAAAAAAAACTAACAGCAAATCACAAAAAAAAAATCAGAAAACTAAATCCGTTTAACCGTGATCACGCCCTGTTTGTTTTAGTCTTCTGCCACTACAATGCTTTCTACGAGATAAAACAAGTCAGAAGACTATTTCGAATTAAACGTGATCACGCCTAACTCGTCTTAGTCTTCTGGATTCCACGAAAATTTTCTCTTTTAAAGTAAACACTACTTCGCACAAGGCGTGATCACGCCTTACGAGCACTAGTCTTCTGTAATTCTAACTACATCAAAAACTAACAAAATCAAAAAACAAAACTAACAAAAACTTCAAAACATGAAATAAACTCATTGGGTTGCCTCCCATAAGCGCAACTTTTTAACGTCGTTATGCTCGACGTTCTTCACCTTTGAACAAAACTATCCTGCATCAATAAAATCAAACACATCAACGTAGCATATATTATAATTTTCATTGGGGTACTTCATAGCATCAAAAACATTAAATTTAGCAATTTCTCCGTCAAACTCGACTGAGAGGGTACCCTCATCCACATTGATCTTTGTCTTGGCGATTTTCATGAATGGCCTTCTCATTAGGACATGAGCTGAACTAACAATTTTATCATCTTCCATCTCTAAAATGTAAAAATCTTGATCCTTGCATTTGCTTGGTAGTGTCCTTTCTATCAAGGTAGACACATTCTCCCGCATAGTTACATTTTCGTCACTCCTCAATCCCCTCTTATTGGTGCACAACTCTTTCAAAAACTTTGCATATCTTGGAATTGGCTTGATGGCATCCAAAAGAGGTATATTTATCTCATCCTTCCGGAAAGTTTCCCACACTTCCCTCTCGTAATCTTCCTTCTTAGAATTGGTCAACCTGCTTGGAAATGGAGGAACAACCACATTAGAAGTAACAGGTAAAGAAGGGAAAGTTTTTACCATTACTTGACCCCGTGACTTTTCTTTCTCAATTTCTCCCTCATCTTTCTCTTTTTCTGGTTTCGTTGTTTCCTCAACCAAAGTAGGCCCAGACTCTACCTCTTCTTCACTTCTTAGAACTATTGCACTTACATTTTCTCTTCGGTTCACCTCAGTTAGAGATGACATCTTTTCCAAATTTTGAGCCATCAATTTACCCACAGAAGTAGCCAATTGGCTAACATGAGTTTCAAGATTCTGAATGTTGGCTCTTGTTTCCTGTTGAAATTTTTGGGTATTAATTGCAAGAGCCTTCACAATCTCATCCAAGGACATATCTGAATCTGACGAGTGAGCAGGTATGGGTGCTCTCTGATAACACTGTTGTGGAAATCCCTGTCGCCCTTCTTGATTTTTGTAGCTAAAATTTGGGTGATCCCACCATCCTGGATTGCAGCTATTGGAATAAAGATCATAGTCATGATGAGTGTGTCCAGGAAATCCTCTCAAAGCCATAGCTTGTTGTACATCATCTTGCAATGAAGGACATATATTTGTTGCATGCCTATGAACTGAGTGAATTCCATAAACCTGAGCCTTTGATACTTGACCTACAACAAACTTTTCCACAAGAGAAGTCAATGCATCCAATCTTTGATCAATCAAACTAGTATTCACCCCATTGGCTTGTTGTGCAATGCAATGATATCTAGTTCCAAATTGTTGTGCATAGATAGCCATATTAAAGAAATAATAAAACTCAAAAGAAATTAAATCAACACCGTTCCCCGGCAACGGCGCCAAAATTTGATGGGCGTCAAGCCACCAAATATAAATTTTTCCTATTTTCAAATACGAGTATAGTAGCAAGTGGGGATCGTATCCGCAGGGAACGAGGAACAATTTCTGTTGAGAAAATAGCAAAAAGAAAAGAGAGAAAATTTGGGGGGTTTTGGTTTTGATTTAACTAATAACTAAATTCTAACTAATTAAACAAGTTAAATAAAATTACTAAAGAAAAGAAATTAATCACGAGACTAATCAAATTAGAAGAATAACAATATGACAAAAATTCCGATTCAAGGGTCATGACATTCAATTATGTTATTGATCATAGGCTAACAAAATATAATCTTGCAATTCAAGCATTCAACTAAAGACTTATCAGGATAGTCGTGACAAATCTTGTGTTTCCCTACTTTAATTGACCAAACCCAGCATCCAGTCAAAACTTACCACTAATTGATTGGGCACGATAGCGTTCCATACCAATTAACGATAGCATTACGTTCTATGGAAACAGTTGAACCTAATTTTGATAATCGAGATAGCTGCAATTATCAAAACTAGTCTCGTAGATTCAATTAGGCAAAATTAACTATGATAGCACAACTAATTCCACCTATTGCTACTAGTTTCCATTCATTCATGATAGCACAAACTCATGGATAGCGGTAGGAAATTATTAATTCAATTGAGTCGTCAATTCAACAAAATAACAATTTCCATGAAAATCAAATTGAATCTACAAGTACTTGAATATAGCAAGAAACAATTAATCACATAGCCTCACAATAATATAATTGAAATAGATTTGACCCTTGAATCAGAAAAAGAACCTTAGCCACGCATGATTGAAATCATCATCATCCTCATAAAAATATCTTCAATTGTTGATGAAGAAGAAAAGAAAAATTGCAAAAGAGTGTGTAGAGAGGAGAGGAAGTTGGAGTGGGAGAGAAGTGAGAGGGAGAAGAATACGTTCTTTTTTTTGTTGGGAGAATGGGAGAGAATGTGAATGGGAGTTACTTCCTAGAGGAGAGAGAGTGAGAGAAAGTGAATGGGAGTTACTAATCTAAACAAAACTCCTCCCTCCACTAACTCTTCAAATTCCCACACTAAAAGAAAGAAAACAAAAATAGAAAGAAAACAAAAATAGAAAATAGAAATAATTATTTTCTTCAAATACTAAGAGATGTGTCTTCATGGGCTCTTCTCCAAGTTTGGACCTTTTGTCATCCAAGCCCATCACTCTTTGGTTCACTTTCGCCAATTCTTCACATATTAGCCCAAAAATCTATCTTTTAGCCCACATTTGCTCCAAGTCTAAATAGTTCATCCCCTACATCAAAAGATATAAAAATGGATCATATAAGTGTAATAATCAACCAAAAATAGGGAGAATATTAACATAAAATGTGGACTAATGAAGACACATCAATGGGCTTGGGGCGCGGAGTGTGTGTGGGGAGAGCGTGGTGGACGGTTTAAGGATAGGGCGGGAGGGAAGACAACACTTGGGTAGTCACGTTTGAATTGTCTACATTGGGAAATGACGTGACCTACATAGCGGCAGTATTGGCATTTGCCCTTGAATGGGTTTCGTGGTTGAGTTTGAGCATGGGTGTTGGTGGGGGTGGGGAGTATAGGATGGTTTGGTAATGAGCGAGAGGGCGTGTGTTGGGGTAGAGTTTGGGCAACATGGGCCGAGATAGGAAAAGAGAGTGGTGGTTGTTGTTGTTTGAGAGTGAGTTCATGGTGGATGAGTTTTTCATGAAGGGTTTCAAAGGAGATGGGGTTGTCTCTTGCCCTGACAGAATCAATGATGGGCTTATAAGATTCATAGTCAAGTCCTTTTAGGACTTTGGCTACGACATCCTCCAAGTCCATGGGTTTGCCAAGAATGACTAGTTTGTCGGTTAATGATTTGATCGAGTGCATGTATTCGGTGATGGAGAGGGTGGATTGAGTGATGGAATCAAGGTGGTGTTTGAGTTGGAGGATGTGACCGCAGGATGGATTGGCATAGGTGGTCTTAAGGATGTTCCAAGCTTGGCGAGAGGTGGTGGCTTGGTAAACAAGTGGGGCAACGGCAATGTCTAAGGTGGCAAGTAGAGCACCCAAAATGAGGCGGTCTTGTCTATGCCAAATGGTGGCGGCGGGGTTGGTGGTGTCCTTGCCATCAACTGTGATGGTATCAGCAGGTGGTGGGTGAGAGCCATCTACATATTTAAGAAGATCGAGGCCATAGAGTAGAGAGGTGACTTGAGAGGACCACGAAAGATAGGTGAGAGGAGTAAGGGTTTTGCAGTGTGAGAGGTTTACCAAGATGATTGGGTTGTTAGGCTCGACGGAGTTTGGGATGACAGAGGAGTTTTGGGAAGCCATGAAAAAAATTTGGTTTGAGATGTGTTGATCACGTTGCTCTGAATACCATAAAGAGAAGAATGGCAAAAGATGATTTTATTATTAACTTGATGTAGTATTTATACACAAAGACCCTAGCTAGAGATATCTATTACAGAATATGGTGATATACACAATTATCTCCGAAGGAAGGCATCCAAGAATAGATCGAACTATTATGGAAACATAATATATATGAAATTTACTGACTATAGTAATGTATTCAGAGTTCCATGTTAAGTACAAATTTGACGGTCTTTTAAATAATAAAGTAAATAATTATGTGCTAATTAACATCATTTATATGTTTTAGTATAAAGTTTGGATACAAACTGAACCACCGATTTAAGAAAAAAGAAATGAAGCACCTGCTCTGCTGTTGAATATTTCAAAATCAAAATTACAATTTTCATGAAATTATACACGATGGACTTTGGCTTATCATTTTCACTTCCTTATGTTAGTGTGATATGATGTGATAATTCAATAAGGAAACTATATATGTCACCTTTTACTTTCCCCAAGTAAGAATATCAAATTTTACCAAATTATCGATGAATTACATTTCTCTTGTAGAAAAAGATTGGAGCATCAAGAAATTCTTTCTAGCTTTCCCGATAACCATCAAGAACCTATCCATCGCATGAACTATTGCTCGTTGATAGGTTCAATTACAGTCACTAAGATATCGATTATTGGTTTTTGCTCACAGTAGATAGACAATTATTTTGAGGTGTCAGATGTGAATTTTTACTTTGGAGCTAGAATATGGGTGGTTGATGTAGCTCGAGACAATTTATAGGCCTAAGTAGGGAGTGAGTTTGTTGTGTGGCTTGATATTAAAGGAGAAAAAATTAGTTTATATTGAAAAATATATTTTACTAAAATAAGAATATATGTATAGAGAATGGTTTTCTGTTGATTTTATTGAGAAAAGATATGTATAGTGAATCTTTTACTGACAGAAGACTTGTACAGAGAATGATTTACTGAAAGTATATTTGTATAAAGAATGATTAGCTGAAAGCATATATAGATTTACTTATAAAAGGTATGTACAAAGAACGATTTAAAGTATATATGTATAGAGAATGATTTACTTAGAAATAAGATGTAAAGGATTATACAATATATCATTAAGATACTTTATAGTTGTAGTCTTAAGCCATCTCTCCATATTATCATGTGAGGCTTTTTTTTTTTTAATTCTATGTGTGTGTGTGTGTGTCAGTAACACGTATTCAATTGGACACGTACCATATTAGACACTCAATCTTTTTAACTTTTGGATTAACTTGTCATTCAAATGGTTAGACGTCAAATTCATAAAATTTTAATTGTATCTGTTGGGATATTGGATGGCCCAAATGGGCAACCTATTCCACGGCCCAAATCGAAGCCCATCTTCCCTGGTAGCCCACCCATTTCCCCCTTACACAAACCGGAGACCCCTCCCTTTTTTTCCCCATGTGCTGTTGTTGTCCCTCTTTGACCAACTCCTTGGTTTCCCCCCTTTCATGGCTGGTGCGATTCCCCCCCATCTTGGTACGTTTCCCAGTGAGCCCTTCCCTTTAAATGGCAGCTCTCTCTCCTCTCAAAAAGGAGGACCGCGAGACCGATTGATGAAACACAAGCTTACTCTATATCTCTCCCTTTGCAAACAAGAAATCAGAATACTCTCTCTTTCCTCACTGTGTGTGTACTGTGTGAGGTTGTGTGTGTGAGGGTGATTTTTGTTTGGTGGGTTTCTTGGAGTTGTTAACTCCGGCGGTTGAGATCGTGAGTTGGTGCTTGGGTGAGAATTCCGGCCAAGTTACACAACAGTGGTGTTAGAGCAACCGGGTTGACTTCGCGTATGGTACGGTGGTCTTCAAATCCAATCAAATAATTAGAAATCCTAGTCAAGGATTTCTGGGTGAGCAATTTCTAAAAACTCCTTAATTTATTTCGCTTAAAATTGGTGTTGAGTTTTTTAATTGCTTGCGTAAAATTGTTATTCCGCTGTGGCTACTCTATTTTTGATATTTTGGATTTGTTGGTGATTTGCTTGTGGAATTTTTTTTTATTACTATTTTTGCTCCGTCTTGTCTTAAAAAATGGCAAACTCAGCGTCTTATATTTTGGAACCTTTTAATGGAAAATTGGACTTTTCTATTTGGCAACAAAAAATGAAAGAGATTTTTAAAGAAAATGTTTTCAAAGCTGTGACGTTAAATTTTGCCGAATCTGATATAGAAAAGATTAGGGCTGAAATGGATGAGTGTGGTAGACAACTTGAAAGGAACAATGGTCATAGTAATAAAAATCAAAACCAAAATTAGAATTTTGAAAATCATAAGCATAGAAGTCGTAGTAGGTCAAAACCTAGAACTAAAGGTAAAATCTGCTATAACTGTGGCGAGACGGGTCATTTTAGGAAAGATTGCATAAACTCAAGAAAGAATTATCACACGAAAAAACAGCAAGATGACTGTAACTTAGCCTCGAGTAGTGATACAGGAGAAGTTTTTATGGTTGTTGATGCATGTGAAAGTATTGTGAATTCTGTGCATTCTGTGCTAAATTGCAAAAATAAATGGCTTGTTGATACTGCTTGTACTTTTCACATGACTCCTTTTAAAAACTATTTTACTTCTTACAAAGAAGTGCAAACTGAATCTGTTTCGATGGCTAATGAGAAAAAATGTGTCACTGCAGGAATTGGTGATATATCTTTGAAACTTGATTCTGGATATGTGTTAAATTTGAAAAATGTAAGACACGTTCCTGACTTGTGCAATAATTTGATCTTGTGTGCCTCATTAGAAGATGAGAGTTTTGTGGGTAAATGGGGAAAAGGCGTTATGAAAATACTAAAGGGTTCTTTAGTTGTTGCTAAGGCTGAAAAACGCAATAACTTGTATGTATGTGTTGCTATTCCTATGTCTTTTGATGAAAATTGTGTTAATCTTGTTAAAGAAGATAAAACAATGTTATGGCATAAAAGACTAGGACATATGAGTAATAAAGGTCTAGAAATATTACACAAAAATAGATGTTTTGGTAATGAAAAGTTTTCAAGTGTACCCTTTTGTGATTCATGTGTTAAAAGCAAACATCATAAAGTTAGTTTTCCTCCCCCTCCCCTAAACAAATCTTCTAGTAAGAAAATCCTTGAGTATGTCCATACAGATGTGTGTGGGCCCTCGAGTGTCCCTACTCAAGGTGGAAACAGATATTTTCTGTCTATCATTGATGACTTTTCGAGAAAAGTCTGGGTTTTCTTAATGAAACATAAATCTGATGTTTTTGAAAAATTCAAAAATTGGAAAGTTTGATTGAAAATCAAACTGGGAAGAAATTGAAAGTGTTTCGGACTAATAACGGGTTAGAATTCTGCAATCAAGAATTTGATAACTTCTGCGCTGAACATGGTATTCAAAGGCACAATACTGCGCCTTACAATCCACAACAAAATGGTGTCGCGGAGCGCATGAATAGAACCCTGTTAGATAGAGTTAGAGTTATGCTCTTGACCTTTGGACTTTCAAAAAGGTTTTGGGGAGAAGTAGTCATAACTGCTGCCTATATCATTAATAGGTCCCCTTCTGTTCCTTTACATGGAAAGTGTCCTGAAGCTGTTTTCTTCGAAAAAAAAATTATTTTCTCAAACTTAAGAGTTTTTGGTTGTGCTGCCTATGTTCATCAAAAAAAATGATAAACTTGGACCTAGGGCTATTAGGTGTGTTTTCCTAGGGTATCCCGAGGGGGTGAAAGGGTATAGACTGTGGTTGAAAGAAGAACATGGTTTTAAAGTTACCATAAGCAGGGATGTAGTTTTTAATGAAACTGAATTTCCTTGTTTGCTTCCTGCTGAACCTATACCTGTTGATAATGTCCCCCTTCCCCATGCTCCTAATGAGGTAGAGCATCCCTATGTGGTAGGTTCTTTTGATGCTAGTACTAGTGCACAAACTGAAAATAGAATTGAGAATGATAACAACCAAGATGAAGTTCATGCTAGAACTGAAATTGTGAATGATGAAACTGTTAACGCTGAAACTGAAAATGACGAAGATGATAGGATTGAAAATTCTGAAGATCATAATCTAGATGATTATTAACTTGCTAGGGACAGACCTAGGCATACTATTCGAAAACCATCTAGATTTGATGATATGGCCTCATATGTGTTTAGCGTGTTTGAATCAATTGACAATTGTAGTGAACCCAAAACTTACATAGAAGCCTTGAAATTTGCTAATTCAGTTGAGTGGTTGAATGCTATGATGGATGAAATGAATTCCTTGCATGTTAATCAAACTTGGACACTTGTGCCCAATAATGAATCTGAATTTGTGTGATGTAAGGCTAGGTTAGTTGTTAAAGGGTTTACTCAAAAAGAGGGGATAGATTATACGGAAATCTTTGTCCCGGTTGTCAAGTTCACTACTGTCAGAGTCATATTTGCTTTGGTTGTGAAATTTGATTGGGATGAGTTAAAACAAATGAATGTTAAAACTGCGTTTTTACATGGTGAATTGGATGAAAGAATTTGTGAACTGGATAAAAGAATTTACATGCGACAACCTGAAGGCTTTATTGACAAGAAAAATCCTAAACATGTGTGTTTGGAAAAATCTTTATATAGGCTGAAACAATCTCCTAGAATAAGAAACTGGATATGTGCATAGGAAGTTTGAACTTTAAATGTAGCTCTTATGATCATTGCTTGTATTTTAAAGTTAACTTTGCTACATATGTGTTCTTGTTGATTTATGTTGATGATATTGGTCCTTGCATTAAGTCAATTGAGCATGTGCAAAAATGTCTTTGTGATAATTTTGACATGAAAGATCTAGGAGATGCCAAAAAGATTTTGGGTATGAACATTGTTAAGGATAGAAAAAATTCCATGATTTCTCTCAACCAGATTTCCTACGTGAAAAGTTTTTGAGTAAATTTAAGATGGAAAATATGAAATCTGTCAATGTGCCTCTTACTTGTCATTTCATCCTGAGTAAAAGCCAGTCTCCCCAATCTGATTCAGAATTTAAAGAAATGAGAAAAGTGTCATATTCAAATGTCATAGGATCCGTCATATATTTAATGGTTACTACTAAACCTGACTTAGCTTATGCCCTAATCTGTTTAAGTAGATACATGTCTAATCCTGGAATGCCACATTGGCTAGGTGTTAAATGTCTGTTGAGATATTTAAAATATTCTTTGAAGTATGGTTTAAAATTTTCTGAATATTCTGAAGGTGTAAGATTAAAAGGGTATGTAGATTCGAATTCTGCGGACATAGGCACTAAATGTTTACCTGTTTCTAAATTTCAAACTCGTTTAAATATTTTGAAATTTGATGGTGATTGATGCATGTGTTCTTGTGTTACCCCCTGAAATCCATAGCATACTTAGTGTTTGCTGTGGTGTCTATCTTGTTCCTGCTTTGTGCGGTGGAGCGAGATAGATTGGTTATTTCCTTTGCATACTTAGTGTTTGTTGTGGTGTCTATCTCGTTCCTACTTTGTGCGGTGGAGTGAGATAGATTGGTTATTTCCTTTGCATACTTTGTGTATGTTGTCCCGTGATTTGTTCTTTACTTTGTGTTGGAACAAATTCTATTTCGGTTTAAGGCGATGATGTTTCCAAATTTATTATAAAGTCCTGTGAGTCCATGTGGTGAGAACTAGCACTTGTTCCAAAGTGGAGATTGTTGGGATATTGGCAACCTATTCCACGGCCCAAATCGAAGCCCATCTTCCTTGGTAGCCCACCCATTTCCCTTGTGCAACCGGAAACCCCCTCTCCCCTGTTCACTCCCAGCTTGCCTCTTCTTCTCCTTGTTGACTGGCCCCTTGTTCTCCCCAACACACCTGGTGCGATTCCCAGCAGCACTCCCCCATATATTGGCCAACTCTCTCTCCTCTCGATCTTGGCCGATAGAACAACAACGCACGTACATACTCTCTCTCCCTTCCTTACAAACGAAATTTAGTGTACTCTCTCCTTCTTCTTCACTGTGTGAAGTGTGGTGTATGTGAGAGGGGATTTCGGTTTGGTGGCTGGTTGGAGCCTAGAACTCCGGTGAGTTGGTGGCGTGGCTGCAATTGTCATTCCGAGTTGTTTAGGTTGCCGGAGACGGCACAAGCTTGCTCTTACTCTCTCCCTTAGCAAACTGAACTTGTATTCTCTCCTTCTACTTCACTGTGTGCTACTGTGTGAAGTGTGTGAGAGTGGTTTCCCAGTTTGGTGGGTTTCTTGGAGTGGCGAACTCCGGTGATTGAGAACTGAGCTGGTGCTTGTGGCGTGGTTGCGGGAGACAGTATGGTGGCCTGATTTGCCAAAGACGTGGTGGACTAGGTTGCCGGAATAGTGGCCGAAAAACGGGATTGGACTTTTCACCTTGTACTGTGCTGTGTTCTCTTCGTGGGTCACTCCGGTGGACTTGGTCGAGAAAGGAAATCTGAGCCTTGCGGTGATTTCGGTTGAGGCCTTTGTGGCCGGTGACACCATTGAAGAAGAGAATTCTTCTTCACTGTCTTCTTTATTTAATATTCTAATATATTGTTTATTTTCTCATTTGTTACTTTATACTAATTAATTTGGTATTTGCAGGATACATGGAGATTATATAAGTATAGTATTAGAAATATTCCCATTGGGTAGATAAAGCGTTATCCCCACCCCTTTTGTAATCTATTTGAGCGTTTTGGTGAGATTTTATAGATTGGTTGTATAGGCTTTTGTTATTCAAAGTTGTATTTGTACTTCCACTCCGCGTGCGCGAACGACGGGAATACACAACAGTATCTTCTCTTACAGTAAAAGAAGCACGACTGAGGTTTAACAAATCCATGGCTACTTTGATTCGATGGTGCGTGGAATCCATAGAACAATGCCAAAACTATTTTTCTTGGGCTCCCATGGGTGGAATGGGTATACTATACACTTGCTCGGGTGCATTTTAAGAATTTCAAAGATAAAATTGTGACTTTGAGAGAGGGACAGATAACAATTGAGAGCAAAATTGAGGAAGGTTCTATTGGACGAACCAAATCGGTTTCTCCACATGGAAGAGATTATGTGGAAGCAACGGTCGAGGGTTGAGCGCCTAAAATAAGGAGACAGAAACAACAGTTTCTATCATAAGAAGGCCTCACAAAGACGAAAGAGGAATTTCATTGAAAATCTAAAACATAGTGACGGTCAATGGTGAGCAGATGCACATGAGGAGGACACTCTGGTTTTTCTCATCCTCTAGACCCACATTCGACGATAATTCAAGAGATATTGGCTACGGTGGAAGGACAAGTTACAGTGGAGATGAATCAACAACTCTTATGGGAGTTTGATGATCATTCTCATTGTTCTTGCTAGAACCACATCGTCTAAATAACTAGATATTGATATGACTTAAGAAGCTACTCTACATGCTTCTAACTTATTCTAACCCGTGCCAGCTTACATAAAGGGTATTTGAAGCTCTGCAAGTCTGAATCTTTTTTTCAGCAAGAACTAGAGGCATCAGGGCGAAAAGATCAATATCTAGAATGATGTTGCCAAAAATGGAGATCACGCAGGTGTGAACAAAGATGGTGGATATCTGGCTTGTAAGTCCCTGAAAATGTGAAAGAAAGCACCATGAGGGGTGTTGGGACGTGGCCCAACTATAATCCTCCACTGTAAGGGTGAGTATAGTGTTTAATGGTAGCAGTAAGTGAGTAGATGAACACTCAAGGCTGAGCAAGAATGGTGTAAATGTTGTTTGCCTTGAATGCGCAGAGGGAATAAAGAGAACGAAGTTGTTAGGGAAGTAGATGGGTAATAGCGAGGAAGCCTGCTCCCATTAAGTCTCATTAAGACTTGTGTCTTCCTTACAAGTTCATGCCTAGGATAAACCGTATGAGTCTCATCCAAGGCTGAGGTGTCAGGGCACATGGGTCCTTCAAATCCCATTTAATGCCCCTGGCGGGCTCGATGGCCTACCTCGGAAGACGAGGTGTCTCTGATCGGAGCATTCACATCGGTGATCAACGTGATCGAGAGATCGCTTCTTGGGAACTAATTTCAAATGCGCTCGCCCAGGGTTCCTGAGGTTAATATCAACTACTCCGTGGTCGGTTGAGTCAGACCACTCCACAGAATTCCAAGAACAGTCAAGCATCTACCAAGACTCACTTCAAATATCCTAGGAGTGAATATCTACAAGACTCAGAAAATATCTAGGCTAGCCCTCTGTGGTAGGAAAATCTAAAAACGAAGTATTCGGAAGGTGTGATTGAAGAAAAACACAATGGGTATCTTGGCGTAGGAATATGTGCAAGAGCATGAAACAAGGGGGGTTGGGTTTCGTAATCTTAAAGCCTTAAAATCAATCTGGTTCTCCTTGCTAAACAGGCAGGCAGACCCTTGCTCACATTCACATGAGAAGTACTATGGAGGCAAGAAAAGTGATCATAGCAGACTCTCGAAGGAGAATAGGGAATAGGGCTAATATTTGAATCTAACATGATAGATGGATTCCTCAACCTCAGACTTTTTGCATAATTCATACACCAGTGAACTTCCCTCCCTATCAACATTCTAACTAGAGTTTAATCAATTCAATTTTTTTGGTCACAAGCAGCAGAATTGATTTAGAAGATTTCAGTAGGATCTGTTGTACCCACCCGAGAACGTGTATGCTTCTGTTAGGATGCTCAGAGACTTGTTTTGAAGTATTGTTCTAGTGATTTTGTTGTAGTTAGTTAGTAGGAGGGAGCAGCAATAAACTAGCTCATGGGCTATCTAAGATTGTGTTGTATGGACGGACGAAGCTCCCGAGTTTGTAATTCCTTCCATCATTTTTGAAAATCATCAAAGAAAAGAAAAATGAAAACCATCGTTTCATTAAAGATAAAAAAATTTTAAAAAAAATTTATTCATATTGACAAAAGAAATACTAGTATATATTTTGATACCTTCTTCAGTTGTAAATAAAAGTTACAACTTCATATATAATGGTATAAACTACACCAAGTACAACCACTCTCAACAGTAAATCCACATTTTTACCTACTGCAATACCCCATCTTCTCTCAAATAATAGCCAATTTGCCCCCAATAAATCATCAAAAACACCAAGTGCTAAGCCAACTTAAAGCAGGTAGTTATCATTGCACATCAGTCAACTTGCTCTTGTATCTTAGTCGCTACCCAGTTGTGCGCACCATCACCTTCTCTTTTCTGTCGCTCCGTGCCACTGGCTTTCCAAATGAGTCCTCGGCAAACTTCTCAACATATAAAGAATATATACAAGATATTAAGGATGATTTTTGAATGGAAAAATGGGACCATATACTTGTCCCGAGATTCAAAATGCTGTATCCAAACCATCCAGTACATCCAACATGCTAGTGTTATTACCATACTCCAATTCCCTCCTTGGAGAGCTCCCAGTGCTTCGACTTAATGCCCAAACCTTTGTTTTGCTCTTCTTGACGACTACTAGTTCTTGGCTTTTGCTTATTCCCCGCACAGGCCTTCTCCTCTTCATCACCTCTTCCAACAAATTCCTATCCTCTGAAGAAAGTTGGACCCTTTGGCATTTACTGTCATTTCTCGGTGACAAACACTGCAACTCTGAATACAGAAGCATGCCCTTGCGAGTGGGAGATCGAACGGGTATGGACTTGGGTAAATTGTCTCTGTATCTCACAAGGCTGATAAGACGGTGCAGCCAAGTCACGAGATCAAGGATGTATTGATCCATTGTCTGTTTATCTGCATGATAGAGCGTCTGGAGTCGAATCAGGCTAGTATTTGCAGTTGTCTTCTTGCCAAATTCGTTACTGACAAGAAAGAAGACACTCTTAATTTCAAACTAGTGAAACTATGCGGATGGTAAAAATGTAAAAGATGCAAGAGTTTTATACTGACCCAGTGTTTGCCCACTCTCCAACCCACCCAAAACCTTGATGTGCTCTGTAAAATTTGCCACATGAAAAGGGAAAATGTCAAAATTAGTGCAAAAGCAGAAATGAGAGAGAGAAGAATTTCAAGAACAGCAGTACATTATAGTGGCATATATTAATAAAACGTACTTGGTTGTATCAGTAGCTACTGGCACAAGCCACTGTAGAGTTTTTTCCATTTCTGCCTTGATTTGAGGCATTGTAAGCTGCAAAAAAAAAAGCACCATGCAAAATTACCACGACTGAACAGATGCACACAAAACAAACCATTTTGTGAAGAGAACATACCACTTCTTTGGAGTTTGACGTTTGTAAGCGGGAACGTAAAGCTGCCTTGACAGTGGTTGGCAATCCGTTATATAAGGTGTCCCTCATATTAGGAGGTAGGGAGGTCGGGCGAGATGCCTAGTAATATTTTCACAAGACACCAGCAGTTCTGTTATACTAAAACCATAACGAGCTATAAGTGAAATCAAAGAATAAAAGAAGAAAATTGAACTTACGACATTGTCTATTTGAGTGATTAAGTTAGCATAGTGTAAAGCGAGACCAGCAACACCAAGTCTTTCAGGCTTTTTGTTAGCCTCCTTGCCAATAACCACTAAACCAAAGAAATAAACATGTGGGAAGGAATTCAGATACACACTTTTCAAAATCAACAATCAGAATAACCTAAGTTTTGGAAGCACTCATGTCATACCATTGTCTCCAAAGGCATCTGAGATCGCTTGATGAATAAAGGTGACGATATCAACAAGCTTCTCCACAACCTATAATGAAACATAAAGAAGACTATATTGAAAAAAATTGAGGCCAATATTTGCATCAATATAAGATGTAGAGGCGACTGAGGCAAGCTAGCAAGCCCCCTCAAGGTCTTACATTTTCAAAAATTGATAGCAAAATGTCGTCGCAATACGTACCTCCTCTAAACTTTTCGACCAAAGAGATTTCTTTTTCAAGCTCCTTACGAGTTTTCTTTGATGCTTTAGCTCGCTGTGTAATATCATGACACTCTCTCCTACAATAAGAAGAAAATCCTGTGAATTATAAAGATTCAAAAGGAAAAGGACAGAAGTATCTATGAGTGTCCACAGCTGTCACATTGATGCTCTGTTAGGTTCTAGGAAATTGGAAGGGAAAATGAAGAGTAAAGTGAAGTAGGAATATAGGATATAAAAGTCCCACTATGAAGTCAAATCAGGTATGCTGCACCCTTGCCAAAACGTTTTTCTAAATAGCTAGTGTAGAAGTAAGCAAAGATGTAAGCAAAACAAAACCGAGAAATGAAAAAACTATAAAAAGGAAAAAGAACTCTGAACTGGGGATTTGTAGTTCAACAAACCCAATGGTCGGAGTTGGTCTTGGGTTGGGCAAATTAAAAACCTCTTCTCTCTCAGGTGCAATGATGGAAAGTCTCACCAAAGATCAGTTGTCTAGAGCAGAGGACAATAGAGAAACCAGAGGCATAAAGCAGATCTCTGGTTCTGCCAAGTCACAATCTTCTGTTCAGATCGCCGACCATGTTAGTTGATCTACTAAAGCTTGACCTCCAGTATTCCCTATCTGTCACACTTATCTTCCCGCTGTTTTATCTATGACTCTCATTCTGTTGCTCTCACATGCCAATGCAAAACCCAAAAACAAGCCTGCTAAAAGACTGAAACCAAGAGATGAGCCAACTCAAATTTGTGGGTTCTAATCCTTATGGGCTTGGAAGTGAGCCCAATTAGTTCGAGTGGAGTTTTGATCATGAACCGAGCCAAACCAACCTGTGCACACCCCTAATCTAATCACGTTCCTTTTACTTTCTCTTCTATTTTCCTTTCGCTTGTATCTTTGTAGAACCAAACAGGGCACAATCAGAATAATTGCAAGTATATGGCTGGATTAGGAAGACATTTTTTTGATGGAGTCAAATCAGGACTCCAATCTTTTTAAAGGTGAAAGCAACCTTGAATATCCCTAAATCTAATAATCATCATTAGGCAGCAATTTGTTAACAAAGATAATATCTAAATGCATTTCAACAAGAAAGAAACAATTATATGTTTCTTACCTTTTCGAGGGAGATGCAATGATTCCACTTCCTCAAGTTTCCGACGGTAGTCTTGTTCAAATCTGTCCAAAGCATGGTATTCATGGTACAATTCCTACATGAGCAGAGTCAGCAACTTATAGTCAGAAGCAACATAATACTGTATATTTTCCCGAGGATAAGCATCATAATTAAAACACAGAAGAAGAAGACAAGCGGAATAGAGGACGAAGACAAGGCCATTTACATTAAGGAAAATTATAAAATATGAGCACACAAAAATAAATGATAACATTGCATTTAAGACTTGGACAGTGGTATTAGAATGGACTAGGTAGTAATACGCTGCAAGGGTGCAACTATATAATGCATGATAACACATTCCTTTACGTGATATGGTGAAATGCACCCATACCCGAGCCGGACAAAGGAAAACTTGTTCTATGTGCAAAAAGGAAAAACCAACATAGATCATTACTTGGGGTTTTGGGCAACTAACAAAGTAAGTTCCACATCTCAGGGTGACTTTGTTTTAAGTTATTCTAAGTCCTAACCTCCACAATGTTAACTATAAAGGGAAATTTTGTCGTTTGTCTCGTCACTTGTGCATGTTTAAATGTAGAAAACAAATGGGAAAAGAAAGCCAAAAAGAAGAGAATGTGAGCGCCAGCAGCAAACAGTTACCCAGTAAAATCATGGTACATGACCAGAGAGTCCTGTTGACAAATTTTAGAATCTTAATTTCCTTTTCTTTTTTGATTATATATATATATATATATATATATATATATATATATATATATATATATGGAACTCTTTGTTTAACATCTTCATTGTTTGAAAAAGAAAATTCAGAATAACTAAATTCACTATAAATCCCAAGATACGGCAATTATGTTCCAGGAAATGATACATCAACCAGAGAAAGCAACAGAATCGATCAACCGTGTGTATTGCGGTGTTGTACCTTGGGCCAAGGTACAACACCACAATGCATGTGGTTGATCATTTCTGTTGCTTTTTCCAGTTGATGTATCATTGCTTTTATGTTTATGGTTAAACCAGGTAGAGTCATGGGTGAATATGGGAAGACGAGAAGGACATAAATTTTGTGGAGTCTTATAGAAGAAAAAACTTACAGAAGTATGTTGAGCCAGAGTGGTTAGATCTTGCATTCTTATCTCTGCCTCTTCCCTAAGCTGTTTATTGGTGGCAGGATCCAAATCCAATCTGATGTGTCAACACTCATTTCAAAACACTGTTTGTGATTTCATAAACAGCAGGAGGACGAGAAATGTGAAACTTCAAAATATCTGCATTACCTGGAAAAAAAACGACCCAAGTTGTGCCATTGTGGATCTTTACAGAGATCTCCAAACCTGACCACCTCCCTCGAGAAGACCTCAAATTCCTCTCTACAAAAAGCAGAACAATATCATGAAATACAGATATATAAATCACACATGAGGCCTCAGCTTCGATCCCTTCTCACGCCCGCTTAGGACCACACACATATATAAAATAATACACAGGTATGTAAATTAATAACAAAGACCCAAAGCAAAGAAGTAACAATGAGATAACCTTTTGTCTGCAGCAGCAATACTAAGCAACTCCGTCATATCCGTAGAAACTAATTGCTGTACTCCTTCTGAATGCAAAATCTCCTTTTTAAGGAACTGGATATTTTCTTCGGACAGCGATTGCATCAAATTTGATCCTTTGGCTATGGTATTAGCAACTTCAAATGCCAGGATAGATACTTTATTCCCTCTTGAAGCCATGTTAGATACAAAGCCACTATTAGCATTTAAATTGGTCATGCTGCTTCCAAGTGTATCTAGAACTTCTAGGCCCACAATCCCAGCTTTTCCCAGAAATGAGCTCACTTGAGGTGCCTGCCAGAATGCAGGAATATGCTCCATTTTAATTTAAAAACCATAAGCAATTTCCAGAAACTAAAATAAATAAATAAATCATATATATATATATATATATATATATATAAAATGAAAAATTCAGTTAGAATCAGCTAAAAGCCTACACTCTCTTATTCTGCCCACACAACCACAAGACAGTTCTCTCAGATAACTGTGCTTCATAAAAGCCACCAAAGGTTTACAGCTATGACCGCAACCAGTCCATTGTCTAAAGATCTACTGCTGTACCACTTAAAGATGATAGATTTATCAATTGAAGAAGAACGTAGTTATGTTACATGCTAGCCGCTCCGAAAAGTTCTCCCTGTTTTTGCAAGGCCTTCTTCACTCCCATACCCCATCACAGGTCTCAGACAATTATTTTCATAAGAGCAACATGATGATATTTTCCGCCAAATATTGGAAATGCGCGAATGATATAACATATCAAAATATTTTCAGGATTGCAGGCCAAAATGTGATCAAACTGCTATAAGCCTGTAAGCTCATAGAAGAGGTTGTTGTTGTTGACAATAGGCAGCACAAGTTTACTCAAGTTTTGAGAGCATGGGACTTAAATCTCATCACAGAAGTTTGAAAATGGCATCTCAACAACGAGCTTAATAAGAGCACATAATGTCCATCACATTGTAGTTAAACAGGACATCACATCAGTCAGATTTCATCTTTGTAACCCTCTTTTTCCTGAAATATTCAAATGCACACATTTCTGAAGACCCATCATCTTCCTTCTTCTCAAAACTGTGAGCATGACAATGGATATTCCAGTTAACCGCAAATGTGCGAATGTTATTCAAACTCAAAATGCTTCTATATGATTACCATTACTTCTTATCGGAGTGACACGTATATTTTCATGTTTTCCATAATTCAATTGGTGACTTAATTGCTAGGATATCAGCAACTCTCTACCTGGTGATAAAAATATCAAGGAATGAAAGAAACCATTTTGCTTTAATTCTATGCTCCAACGCTATAAGAACCAGCTTTCATCATTCAGCTATCCCATCAGTTTTTCTTGGGTACCACCATCCAACCTTTTTCTCTTTAAACACACAAATCACATGCATTTCTCTTTATCTGGAAACTCAGTTAACAGCATGATTGATTCGAAAGTAACAAATGTCAAACATCATCCTCTTGTTTTCTTCTGATCAATGTTTATGGTCATTTTCTTTCACCACATACCAATCTAACAGTAGCTAAAAAAATATGCAAACCTACATACATGTACCAGTAGATACATACATTATGGATATATGAATGAGAATTAACATACCTTGTTAGCCCCAACCCGGGCAGGAGTGGACGGCTTCAATTCTCTGGAAATCGACAAAAACATTTCACCAGAATCATAAGTTTGTGGCGTCTTATTAAAAACGTGCTCTTCTGGATATGAGGAAACAGAATCATCCTTCTGCTTCGCAAAGCTCCTTACAGACTTGAGCTTCCCCGAAAACCCCGAACTCTTCTCTCTAAAGTCCGGGTCCCGCTTTAATGTACCACCTGTACACACCCCTCCCATCGTGCTTCCAACAAATTCCACTCCCTATACAAATTTAATCCAATTGAACTAAATAATCAATTATCGAGTAATCAGTAACCAAAATGAAAGCGAGGGTAAGTAATTCGTAATTCGTGCACAATCGTTAACTGGGTTTTCGCCAAAAATTGAGCAACTCAAATGGAGAAATGCTCTAAATCAACAGAACCCACTTCACGAACGAACACTAACAGATTCCCAAGAGCAGAAACTGAATCAATTTTGAACGGGGATTCTAGATTTTCAGCAATTGTAAGAAAACTGAGCAAATCCAAATGGTAAAATCTCTAAATTGGCAGAACTCACTTCAGGAAATGAAACTGAATCACGAAAATTTGTGAGGAAAATGGGAAAATAAAAAAGCCACAGTGGGCAATCAGTAAAGAAGAAGCCAAATCTTGGCTTGATTAACAGAATTCAATCAAAAGTATGGTCAAAAAAGAAAGATTGAATTGAATAATCATACCGCGTTAAAGGAGCAATCTCGCAATGGGATTCAATTGGCAATTTACAAGTTGTAAATGACAAGAAATTTTGGCCAAGTGCTCCAAACAGAAGACACGGGATTAGCAGCTAAGCTTGACTGGTTTTTCTCTCTCTAGATTTTCTTTCTTTTGGACACTAGTTTCTCTCTCTAGATTTTAGTTTTTTTCGTCTGAATGGGAGAGGGAGATATGAAGAAGTCATCCCGCCCAACTTTCTGAGTTTTCTTTTGGGTCTCTGATGGATGATGTCACTGTCAGTTCTCTTAGAATGATCTTTTTACGTTATTGCCCTTTTTTTTGTTTCTATTAAGGTAATTGGGCCGTCTTCACATAATACTACAGGGAAAAAATAAATAAAACAGCATTAATGTCTATCTAATTAGGTTTTGACTTTTGACCATCGGTGTTCTACCTTATTTTGTGTTCTTAGGTGCATTAAGTGTGACTAAGTCAAATTGTCAACCTTTTTCAATATGCCAAAATACGAAAAATTCTCCAAAGTATACATCAAATTCTAAAGTTTTTTCAGCTTAAGGTTTGCCTCATAAATTCATATAATGTTGCCAATTTTTTCAGTTAGCCTCCTCATCGTGTTGGTTGTTAGAAAATTAACGTTTTTACATCACGTGCCTTACACGAGGGGGTAAATTAGGTCATTTCCTCGTATATACAAAACAACACTAAATAAAGGGGGTCAAAGTGTTAAAAAATAAATAAATTATTTTCTTTTAGAAAACAAGAATATTAAAAATAAAAAAAAAAAACTAGTGCTTTCTCTCTCTTCCCAGACCCCAGCGCTGCATTAGGTGAGAGTGGCACTGGGTTTGCTGATGCTCGGCAAGGGATTGCGATTGAGTGAGAGCGAAAGGGAAAGGGCGTACTCGATGTGGGTTTGCCAGCGATAAGGTTGATGACCCGATTTTGGGCAAGCCATGGCCGAAGACAAAGAGAACGCACAAAGGCACTAATGCCGCCGGAATTGAAGACGGCCAGAGACGGACGACTCGCAATTAGAGGCAGCGGCAAAGGACCTTAGGCGGAGAAGGATGAGGTTGTGGCCGGTGGATATTTTGACGAATTAGAGTTGTCAGGTTAGGGGAGATAATTAAGCTGGTGATTGTGGTCAGGCCACTGAATTTGATTCTAGTAAGACTGATTGATGGTCCTCGCGAGTCCATCGGAACCGGAGCCCCCACCACCGTCATAACTATACCCATAATGCCCATCCCTTCTCCACATCTTCTTACCCCTCTTTCACCAAGTAAATCCTCTTTCTCTCTCTCTTTAGATCAGTGGTGTTACAGCGAGAATTAGAGTTCCATCAATGATAAAAATAAACAAGTAGAGATCTCGGTTGTAAATGAAATCACCAAGTAATTCCTCTCTCTATCTCTCAATGTCTCTCTTTAAAGTCTGCGACCTTGAACCCGATCTGGGTTGTAGACAAGATCTAGAAAGAGATCTGGGGTTAATCTATTCACCTTTTTTTTCGTTAGGGGGGAAGGGGGTATGTGGATAGAGAGAGAGGTATGTGGATTTTCAATTATATGGGTTTAATTTTGGATTTGGGATTTGGATTGGGCGGTGGGTGGTGGTGATTTGGATAGCGGGTGGTGGTAGTGGGTTTTGTGTCAGTGGAAGGAGAGATGAATGGAAAGTTTTATTTAAGAAAAAATAAGCAATTTTATTTTAGACATTTTGCACCCCTTTATTTATTGTTTGCTTTACATATATGGTAAAAGACCCGATTACCCCCCTCGTGCAAGACACGTGATACAAAAAAGTTAATTTTCTAACGCTGTGGATGACGAGAAGGCTAACTGGGAAAACTGGCAAAATCAAATGGGGTTATGGGGCAAACATTAGGCTGGGGGGACTTTAGGATTGGTGTATACTTTGGGGTATTTTTCGTATTTTGGCCTTTTCAATATGCAGTTTTTTTCAAAACACAGTTTATTTAAAAAAAATACAGTTTTTTCTTTATGAATGCGTTTGAGATGTTATTTCAAAACACAACTTTTTTCCATAACAGCATTTTAAAATCTGCATTTTTGGGAAAAAATTAGAAATTTCAGCGTTGAAAACGTAGTTGCGTTTGGAAAATGCAGTTTTTTCTACTGCAGTATTGAAATGCTAAGTTAAGGAATAAACTGCGTCTTGGCACTGCATTTTGACAAAAACGCTGGACCAAACAAGATTTAAGAAAAAAATAACATCCAAAACTCTTTCTAATGTCCTCCATTTTATCATTTGATAAAATGTAGAGTACTTGACCAACAATTGGTATTATTTGCGTAACAAATTAGTTGTATTTGTCTATTTTGGATCTTAGCTAATGGTTTAAAATTCTTAAGAGAAACCAACAAGCAATTGAAAATTCTTCAAGTGTTTGGTCTTGCTTGTATTTGTCACCGAAATATTTTTAATTATTCATTTTTTATTTCAATTTTAATTATTACTCCATCTATTTTTAAATAACTCTCTTATTTTCCTTTTTGTTCGTTTCAAAATAAGTGTCTAGTTTGTAAAAAAAAATTTTCTTAGAAACTTTTTTACCAATTTACCCTAATTTGATTCTCACTTTAATTTATAGGTCCCACTCTCATGTGGATATTTTTAGAAAATACACACTATCCTAATATTGTAATAGAATTAATTATTTTTTTTAATCTGTCTTCGAATCAAACAAGACAGTTATTTAGGAAGAGGTGAAGGATTATTATTTTGCATAGAACTCTATCCAAATTATTATACAACTCAGAACAATTACAAATAAAGTTAAAACTGCTTTAGAAACAATTAAAATTTTCAATCAATACAGAAAGGACAGTCGATAATTTTCTACAAGTGTAGTGTTGAAGCTTCTGTTATGACCACATACATATGCTTTTTTTATTAATCTTTGACTTTTTTAGCTCATTTTCTCCCTCTTTATTTATCAATTCACTCAATGGCATGCTTGAACAGCATGCGATAAAGATGAGATAAAAGCCCACTTTGACATTACCATTAGCCTTTTTAATAAATATATGGAAAATAAATAAAATTGTTTACATAAGTAAAGGAGTAATGCTGAAGATGATATGGATGACTTAAAAAAAATCAATGTTAAGTGTAATGTCACTTTTTTTAATTTTCACTTGTACATGAAGAAGCTACTAGCAATATTTGGATTCTTAATTGATTTAAATATTATCAAAATTTGATCTTTTTAATTGTGTCTACTTTTAATTCAATAGTCATCTTAACATAAACAGCTCAATTAAAGGAAGGCCATCTCATTTGTAATGAACAAAATTACCATTTTTGTTAACTCCAGTTTATAGCTCACATGTCCAAATCAGACTATTGGAAATGTGGATTTGTTTTTACACGGATATTAATTTTTCATTTCAGCATGAACAAACCCGAGTTGGACAATCAATATTACTAATAATCCATCTAAAGCGATCTACCAACGTATCATCATGTGTCCAAATCTTGTCCATTCTCTTGAAATGAAGGTTTAGGTTAAATGATACTCTCAACTCCCCATGTCTCAAAATAATAATAGTTTGTTATTGATTTAATTTACACGAGTTTTAAAAAATTATTTAATTATGTGTATTTTCTTTAATACCCTCAAGTTTATCTTTTAGGGTGTCAAATTAATGGCTCTATTTCTAAAAGATGAAATAGGACTATTTTTAGAGGCGGAGAAGAGTGGGGCTATTAACACCCCCACTCTTTCTAAATATGTCCCCCCCCCCTAAATTTAATTACAAAAATGGCATCTTATAAAAATACCACAATACCCTTTATCCTCTTTTTTTTCTGTCTTCCCCTCCCCTCTCCCTCTACTGTCTCTGTTCTCCCCCCTTCCTCCCTTTTTTTTTTTTTCCTTTTCCTTTCTTTCATTCATCCCCTCCATTCTCCCTTATCTCCTTCTTCCCTTCCCTTCTCTCTTTCTTTTTTTCCCTCCGAGATTGGACCACCAAACCCAATACACCCCTTCTTAAAAAAAAATTCGGCAATTTCTCGTTTGTTGACCAAACAACACCCGGTTGTTCAGTCAACCATGGCCGAACGAGACATTTTCGGCAAGAGAGTGACGGAGAGAGAAGGGAAGGGAAAAAAAAGGGAAGGAGGGAGGGTTGACAGAGGGAGGGAGAAGAAAAGGGAAGGAGGATTGACTGTGGGAGGGTCTCTTCTTCCTTCTTTCTTCTTTTTTACTTCTTCCTTCTTCCTTCTTTCTTCCTTCCTTCTTTGCCGTGTAGTATGGATTGGGGGTAGGTCTCTGTGTGTGAGGGAAAAAGAGTATGACTTGGCAAAGTGGGTGGAATTATTTAGGAAGGGAAATATAGGGTGTATATTACTATTAAGTAATTATGTTGGTGTGAAATGAAGGGGGTGAGTGTATTAATAAAAATGGATGTATTTAGAGAAAGATGGGGTGTTAATAGCCCCACTCCATGGAGAAAGTATGTGAACTTTCATTTACTTTCTTAAAATGATATATCTAGGTTGTGCTGGGAAAATTGCAAACCTAACCTAACCCAACCGAAGAATTAGACTAGACCACTATAAATTGAATCTAATTAATGCCTAAGGTTTACTTCTAGTCCAACTTTTATATGAATTAGAAAATCAATCTTGTCCTATTTTGCAAATTACATGATTGAGTAGAACCGGACCAGATGAAAGTAAATATATGTGTGTGTATGTGTTATGTATATTATATATGTATATATTTGTATTATTTTGATCACGCCAAAAAGTATTCTGGTGACCCTGTCAAGTCCACGTATACAGCTAGTATATCGGTAGGATGCCCTGGCTCTCAATAGGCACAAGTGTGAGGGGAACTTGTCCTCTTGTAGATACATGAGACATTAAGAAAGCACCGTTAGAGAGCTGGACGTGGTCTAGCTAAAGCCCTCCGGTGAGAGAATCAGTATATGTGGTAAGAGTTATGGTCTCCGGTGAGAATTCAGGGAGTAAATGCTCTGAAAGCTTTGGATATTTGGTAGTTATAAGTGTTTAATAGAACTTAGGTCATAAATGAAAGCAATCACCTCATATTTATACCGGAGGAATATTGGCCTGAGACAAGTGGGCCTGCCAGATGTCAGTCTGAGATAGGTAGGAACATATCCATTTATAGCAGCCGTTATTTGCATTGATGAGCCTTTATAGGAAAGTGATTAGCATTGATGTAGAAGATAAACCTCCTTTGGGAGCTGTACAGATCTTCCAGAAGCAGCTTTACTTTGAAAGCAAGTCACTTGCTGTCCAATGAGAAGCTTGATAGTGGCCCCGCGATGATGCTGTAGCAAGTGGGCTTTAAATGCGACAGCTTTTGTTGACTTCAATTCCCCCGGATAGAGACCTCGGGGTCCTAGCCTTACAGCCTAGGTCTAAACTTTGCGAGCTCTCAGACTCGGTGTGGATGACGAGTTGTTGGTCCTTTTGAGCTCCATGGGAAGATTGGGGTTGGATGATGGATAAATGAGCTCGGGGTCCAAGCTGTCGACAAAGCCCAGGACAAGATAATCTGACCTCCGCGCTCCAAGTCAGCATGGCCACGTGTCCTGGTTGTTGCCACGTGGAGGAGATATTTGGGTATCTTTAATTTTTTTAGTACAAGTGTGTCTAATTAAGAAATTTTCAACATTTTTTTGTGTATATTCATAATACTTCTTATATATTTTTCATTGTCAAAGTAATAATTTAGAGGTTAAAATTAAATGGCAAGTGCATGCAATTGATAACTAAGTAAAATTCAGACTAGTTAAATCACGCCTTGTTTGGGTTGGTCTCGGACCTCTCGCTCCTACATTTTGAGGTACCAACACTTTGGTCATGGTTCTAGTTTTACCTAAAGTTCGAAAAATCTAAACCAAACGCGACTATAAACACCCCTTATTATTGAATCTATGCAAGTATAAACACGGAAGTTTAACAATGGGAGTGTTATAAATGTACTAACTCATATATTTCGAATTTCTATGATATGCATTTTACTTTGTCACTATTTAGTAGCGAAAGACAATTGACAGATTATATGGTGATGTTAGTCTCATAGATTATGTAATGTAACACTTTGTGGTGCATTTTATATAACTATTATATATATATATATATATATATATATATTGTGCTACAGCGGAAGCGAGCAAACAATTAGAGCCCGTTTGGTCGAGCGTTTTGGCCAAAACGCAAGGATAAAATGCAGCTTATTTGCAAAAAATGTGTTTCAATACTGCGGCAGAAAACGCAGCGTTTTCAAAACGCAGCTGCGTTTTAAAACGATGGAATTCTCAGCTTTTTCCCAAAACGCAGGTTTTAAAACGCTCCTAAAAAGCTGCGTATTGAAGTGATATCCCAAACGTATTTATAAGGAAAGACCTCCGTTTTTAAAACACTGCGTTTTTTAAAACGCTACATTTTTAAAACGCTGCGTTTTGCAAACGCTGTACCAAACGGGCTCTTAGATTGAGCAATAATCAATAATCAAACAATTAGGGATTGAAAGAAGAGAGAATATTTGAGGTTTTAAGATTGTCGTATATTGATATGATAACTTTAACCACGTTTTAGGGTTACAGCTTATATATAAGATACAAGATCAAACCCTAAACCGATACAAACAAGGAAAGTACAAAATGCAAAAAACGGCCTAAGGCAAGCATCTATTTTCTAGATTCTTCAGTCGCACTAGCGCGGCCACCTTTTTTCCAGCAACTCAATCTGTGTTTTTGTGCGCCCTGCCATGCTGTGATCCTACCTTGCATTATACCTATAGTCCGTACCGCTCCACGAGCTTGCTATGCTCACTTCGAGAACTGACCACAATTTAGAATCAAACCATATATTCTAACAATATATATATGTGTGTATGTGTGTAGTGAAGGATAAATTTGAGAGAAGATTTAGCATTTACACGAAGTCAGGAGAGAGGGGGGGGGGAGTAAGTAGAACAAGTAGGAAGGGGCCAAATGAAAGTATCGTTTTGGGGGTTTTGGATTTGTTTGAATGGAATAGGTCGCAGGTCATAACAAAGAAAAGAATAAGACTAATGGGCCGGATATTGAATAAAAGTCCACGGGGTTTACTTGTAATTAATGCAGACTACCTTACTAAGTCTAGAATTTTGTTTTTGTTTGTTCAATTCAATTGCCGTGAAGTGAAGTAGTTGTATCGGGTTACGTGTATCCTTCTCTTTGGCCCATCCCTTTATTGGAATTATTTAATTTTCAACTACCCAATCCCCATTGAGGGGATCTTGTGCATTCACATGTCACTTAAACACACACACACACACACATTGAATTTTGAGAATCTTTTGGCATCTATGTGCATACAGTCATTGTACTTTATTACTCCATCCTTTTCAAAACGGAAAAGTTTATTTTTAATTTTTTTTAGATTAATTTAATTAAAGTTTAACTAACGATATACATAAATTTATTTATTTTTATAAAATTACAAAAATTGTAACTTACTGTAATTTTTAGTGAATAAAATTTTATTTTCAAAAATATAATTAAAGTGCATTATTTTAATTTAATTTACTCGCATTTTAACTTTTAAAGAAGAGTTGTCTCTTTAATCGTTCAGAATGAATATATACTCTTTCCATTAGTACTTATAATTTGACTTATTACATAAATTTAAAAAATTAAATAATTTTTAACATTCTCAAATACCTTTTATTGTGTATCCCTAATTTTAAGTTAATTTAATTTATACTACGTATTTATTCTCAACCACAAATTTAAAGAATATTGAAGATGTAATCTTAGAAAATAGTTTATCAAATAGAAAATGTAACTCTTCAATGTGAACAAATTAGAAAGAAGAATGTACCTTTTCAATTAGGAAAGGGAGACTAGTATAAAATCACTATAAATAAAAATTCTCAGCATTATCATCATATTATAACCAAGAATTTTTATTTCACCATTATATCAAATGTGTGATAACCAACCTTGTAGTTTGGCTAAACTATAGGCAACAAAATGGTAAATTCAAAAACAAAAATTAAATAGAAAAAAAAAACATTCTTCTCTCTAAGATGCTCCCTCATCTGATTAAGTTGACTTTTACAAAAAAAAAAAAAAAAACTTGAAAACAAAAGAAAAAATAGAACGACTTTCAATTGAAATACAAAGGCGAAGTAAAAGTATTTTAAAATATAAAATTTACTCCAATTAGTATCCCTATCACACTTGTTGAGATTCCATTAATATAAATAGGTTACATTGAGGATTATCTTCGGTCCGTTAATGTAATACTTTGGCACAAAAAAATCACAAAAATTTGGTCACAAAAACCTTATTTTCAATTTTTGATTGATTTTTTCATTACCCGTAAAATATACAACCAATTAATAACCGCCAACAAAGATTTTGTGAAAAAAAATTTGTGACTTATTTGTGCCCATAGCATTGCTTTATTTCTAAATTAAGATAGGATTTGTTGACAGGAGTCACTGGACCTTAAAAAATATAGTAAGAGTTTATTTTCACTACAATAATTGAAATTTAATAAAGTTAATTAATGTCTTTAAACATTTGCCCTTCAAAACCACATTATTTAAAAATCAAAGTAATTTTCCAAATTTTACTAATCATTTTGTTTCCCTTTGTAACTTTTTTTTTTCTTGTCTTTCTATACAAATTAAATTTAATGATTCATAAGAAAATAATTAATTTTGTATGCACAAAAATTAGAAATAGAAATGAAACGGGTGACATGAAATATATATTATTAAATTAAAAATATGAATTTCAGAATTGAATGGTAAATCTGTTAATGAATTTGTGTCTAGCAAATGATCAAAATAATTAATTATGTATTTGCTTGATTACCTAACATCTTGATGATTTTCAATACCATAAAATAAGGGTGCAAATGGTATTAGACCGAGACATTTATTAAAAAATTTAAATGGTGAATTTTTATCTACTGACCAACATAAACTAGACGAATGAAGTACAGTGTTACAAATTCTGTGCTAGTAAATTTTTAAAATAAACTATATTCATAAATAAATTTTTAACAATTACTCTATTCCACTTGTTGAAATTTTCATAAGTTTTTTTTTTTTTGTCCTACGGGGGCGTGGGAAGGGATCGAACCAAGACCTCACACTTTGTAAAGCCTCAACTCTACCATTGAGCCACCCCTCGAGGACAAAATTTTCATATGTTACCCTCAATTTTAACAATTTTTCCACAATATCTTTCTGCAAATAATGACCATTTCCATGCAGTAATAACCTTTCTTAGTAAGTTGTCATTTCCTACACATTATTGTACACTTTATCAAAAAAAAATTGCTTGCAAACCATATAACTTAACTTGAGTGATAGTTGGACTTCCTAGACTAGCTATTTACATAATTTTGATTCTTCCAATCAATACATGTAAGTTAATTTTTAAATATATAGGTTGAGTTCATCCAAATTCGTTAAGAAGATGGATTAAGTTGAGGTGCGCAAAACACCACTCAAACAAATCACCTTACAACAAAGAAGAAATTAAAAACAAATACTCCTTTTCATCTCAAAATAAGTACCCATATATTATCCCATATTTGGGATGTCCAAAAATAGGTATCACCTTTCCTTATTTAGAAAGTTTTTTAAAACTAAATGTTTACAGTGTCCTTATTAATTTTGAGAGAGAAAAAGAAATGAGACAATTAATTAGACAGCACTAGAAAATGACCTAAAAGAATTAAAGAAAAAGTACTTGGAATTCAATCATTTCTTAAAATCAGTATAAAATGATCAAGAGGAGATAGATACTGGGAGGGATGGAGTAAGATTTTTGGGCATGAAATTTCCTAGAAGGAGAGAAAGAACGGATATTACTTTGACGTTGACTGTTATCATTGACTTTGTGCATGCCAACATCATTGAGGTTTACATGCGATCATGGATAAGATTATAAACTTGATATAATTACTACATATTAATTTCTCCCAATATTGACATTTAGCCAGGTATAATAATAATAATAATATTAATAATATTAATAATAAATAATACTCCATAAAGACAAGAAGAGGATTGACTTTTCTTGTTCAAGAAATCTGAGGTCTTCATTTCACTCTCCCCTTCCAAGTTGTCAATAGAAACTTAGAGATTGAATTATATAGCATAGCTATGTACTGTACTGTACTGTACTGTATTATCCATGTTTTGGTTGTGGACCTCTGCATTGAATTTCCACCAAGTTAAACTAACGTTTTGCTTTTGGGCTTAGGTATCAATTTATTGGTGGCAAGATAACCAATTACAGATGGGCCTATTTGTCCTGCAGCCCAAAATATGACTCATCAGTGTCATATGAACAGAAATGGGCGAGAGAAAGATTTATATTTCTAAAACAACCACCACTCAGGTCATGAAGCCAATCCATTACTATATTAACGATCTTGTATCATCATTTTTTTTCTTTTGAACCAAACCATCAAAGATATATAAATTACTGAGGATGATTACAATCTTCAAGCAAAAGGGACTTGATAAAATCAGAAGTAGAATCAGAAAAAATAGGACAAGACTGAATAAGGGTTGCATCCGCATGTGCCAATGAGTGTGCGACTTTGCTTGCTTGCATTTTCACGGATACCACTTGAAAACTCAGATTCTGACAGAAAAATCTGACATGATGAAATAATAGCACCAAACTCACTAAGATCGATCCTTGTAGAGTGGATGACATCAACCGAAACCTTCGAATCTAATTCAATAAATAGTGTGGCTATATCCCAAATCCTTCACCCAACTAAGTGTCTCTCAAATGGCCAAGGCTTCTGCCTCTTTTACCAAAGCAGCCCTACGCTTTCTGCTTGTATGGCTAGCCAAGAACGCTCCATCCCAATTCCTCAAAACCATCCCAAAGCCAAATAGCTTACAATCCACTGCAAAACTAGCGTCCATATTACATTTAACAAACGGGTTGCTAGGCTTTTTCTATAGAATCTGTTCATGCGAAATCATCCCTGAAGTACCAGCAGTGTCATGATGTCAAATAGAAAGTCATTATCTTAATATAGTTATGGATTGAGAGTGTATATGAATATACTAAAATATGGGACGCGCATAATACGTCAAAAGAAATGTACAAGTTTTATGCGAATTTTTTTTTCAAAGTTACAGCGAAAATTTTGGCATTATAATACGTAAACAGTAAAAATACTTTTATATACTTGTGCGGATATAATACGAATATAATTGAAATGTATTGGACTAAAAATACGTCGTATTTTGTATGAAAATTCTTTATATTTTTATCATTTTTAAGTTTAAATATCTTAATATTTTTACATTTATACACTCTCAATGCTATTATTTTCATATTATTACCTATTTATCACAAAATAATTTTGTGTTAATAGCTAAATAAAAGCATGATTAAGCATGTATAATCTTATGTTAGTAATTCAAAAAGTATGAATACTCCCTTCGTTCCATAAATAGAGTCCGCGTTTGAAAAGCCTAATAATTATAAGGAACATATAAGTATTATTGGAGTTGATTATAATTACAAAAATATTTTAACAAAAGTAATATGTTTGTACCACATATGGAGGGTAAAGTTGAAAGTTTTATGGAGATTGTGGGCATAAATTTCTTAAAGTGGACTTTTTATGTCCCAAAATATTATAGTAGACTCTTTGCCTAGAACGGAGAGAGTAATATTTCTTAGACTTCATAATTAATATTTTCATGTTAAATATCTTATTTGATCAATTCGAACAAGATTAATAATCTAAATCGAATAATTGAAATGTTAAATTTATATCAAAATTTGGTATATATTGAATTTTATACGTGAAGTACAGTACATTTAAAGTTCAATCCAAAAGTACAAATGTTTTTAATTAAATTTAGTTTGAGTATTGCATAGCTATGTACTGTACTCCCGAAATAAAAATGATGTAATAAATATGAATGGCATATTTATATTGAAAATATAGTCACCACCCTCGTTTATATAGAAAACGAGAGAAAAATTAAGATTGTGGCTTCGGAGGCTAAGTTACGAGTTGGAAAGGTTTTATGCACCCAACTCGCCCTTTCGGTCTCTTATGATTGCATGCTCGAGTTTATATGCTACGGGTTCATTATATTATGTGATTGGAGAAAATGTATTACAGAGATTTATATCTCAGTTTATGTTATAAAGTGTATACATGTTTCATTTATTACAAAATAAAATGACTATAATATATACTTAAACTTAAATTTAATAAGTATAATACATGTATTTACATATCAAATGTACCGAAATGAATATATACACATTTACAAATTAAATGTATATATTTACATATTGAAATGGATAAATATAGTAACGAACAGATTCTGTCGTTTTATAGAATTCGGACCAAATTCTAGGCCGTTGTGTTATATTGGATCAAGCTAGCTCGTAACCTGATCGTTGTGCTTCAACTGCTATCGATACGAGGAAAGGAAGACTTACGTTTTGATATTGAGTATGTTCAAAGAACACTGCGTGTTTGTGTGTGTGTGTTTGCTGTGTAGGTGTGTGTGTGAAATTTGCCTAGGGAGAGAACGGTTTCTTTTCTCGGGCTGAGGAAGAGCAAAAGAGAGAGCAGAGAGCTTTTCTTTGTTTTCTTTTTCTTTCTTTCAGTGAGTGAGAGAGAACTGAGAGTATTGTGTTGTGAGAGAGATGGATTGTTGATGGTGTGTTCTTATTGTGTTTAGAGAGAGCTGAGAGTCTCTATTTATAGGTAAAGGAGGGAGATATATTTGTGTGTTACTCTCTGGGCCAAGCAAAGAGGAAGTTTCGTTTGCACACCAAAGTTTTCAACAGCCGGACGGCTTGACTTGTGAGACAGATATCTGGTTTGGTGCGCGGCGCACCAGGAATGGTGTTCGCACACCAAAGCTTGTATTTGGTGTATCAGCACACTAAAAAGGTTTCAGTGCACCAAACCCTGAATATTACACTTAGAATCTTCATCTTTCATTCTTTATGCTTCAGGTCCTTCGTCAATTTTATTGAATCTTTGTGCCTTGAAGTTCTTCCTTTTGTGCTTTGACCCTTTAAGCTCTGTATCTTCAGTTTTAACCTTTGATGTTGATTTAATTGAAGTTGTTGTGTTTGTTGGACGTCGTTAGTCCTGTTAAATATTTTGTTTCCTGAAATAATTATAGAAACAAGTGTTAGTCCATTTATAAATAAATAATTATTTATAAGACAATTCGTATAATGTGGGATACGAATTCTGAGTGCCTATAGTAATATTTTTCAATTATTCATATATACATATATTATACGCATACTATACTCAAATTTACCAACTATGGATACAAGTTTCGATAAAGAAAAAACTAAACAAGCAAAAGCTGCTACAATATATACAAGTAACTATAAATTTGTCACCAGGCCAGCACCACTGCTGCCACTACACTCCACCAAATGAGTTAACATACAATTACGTCATCAAAAAATAAAAAAATAAATAAATGTAATGAACTACTATCGACCCAAGGGCATAGAAATGAAAATTAGGCCGTAAGTGAAGGCCTTTTTGGTCTTTTCATTGATTTATTTAACAGTGGTAACGGTTGCAAGTTGCAACCTCCTGACATCCAATGGATGATTATGTGCCTAATAGTGTACTTACTACAGGGGGTGATCTGCACATTGGTCAAATAACAGGGGGGATTTTCTGCAGTTTACCCTTTTTAATAAGGTTGTTCGGAAACAACCTCTTTATGTAATGTAAAGAGAGCTAAAATGGAAGCGACCCAATTGGAATTGAGAGAGCTTGATTTTTCACATTTTTTATTTGGAAGCGAAACGATTTCTGAACAAAAATTCTCAAATCGGACAAAATCAGATTAATTTACTAAAAGGAAAATGACTCAATCTGAAATTACAAAAATAGATGGTTTTGGAAGAGAAGTGGAGAAAGAGTTCCTCCCTAAAATTGATAAAATAATCCACTCTCAAGGATCGGATCATACTTTCTGAACAAGTCATAGATGCCAAATTATTATTAACCTGCTAAAAGCTAAGATTCTTTTCATTATAGAACAAATCCACCAGAAATGTCTTTAAAAAAAAAAAAGTTAGATTCTTTTCATTGTGATACAAACCAATAAATGTCACAAACAAGCTAGCTAGGCTTGAATGGCATCTTTCCTATTTCCCCCATCACATAAAATGAAAATAATCTGGATTCCAACATTTTACCTCCATATCTCTACTATGGTGTAGTATAATTTATGTGGCAAGTCTGTACGTAATTGATTCATTTGTAATTTCACAAATAAAGTCTCATACAGTATAATGTTTAACCAATTGCATCATGTCTTGCAACATATACTATTAGATAAACAAATTAAATTGGTGGGATTCCTATTATATATATATTATTAGTTCTTGACTTATATATTTATGTCAATCAATGATCTCATAAATTAATATTTAAATATTAATCCTTCCTTCCTTCCTTCCTAAAATAAGTATTTATTTTTCTCTATGATCATGTATAAAAATGAACACTTATTTTTAAAAAAACATCTTAATTTCTCGATCCTCATTACATAATACTCCATCGTCAACTTCTAAGGAACAAACTAACTAGGAAAATCCAAGTTCTCCACACACTCTAAAAGAGTATGTTGATAGTTATGTTACAACATTTTAGTATGAAAAATGATAGATCAACCGCCCTCTCTCAGTGTATCAAAATCATCAACCGCCGCCTGCATTATAAGTTGTACCTTTCACAAAAGGTACAACCCCGGTTGATAATTTCAGTACACCCGTGCCTTTGATGTAGCATTGCTCTTTTAGTATTTCTTGTTTTGTATTCTCGATTTAAAATTTAACTAAGGCACTCCTAGAAACTCTCATTTTATTTTTAATACTTTATATTCTATATTGTAAAGTGCCTTGGTTAAAAAGTAAAATAAAATGACGTTTCTCATATGTTGAGTAGCTCGAATTAAGAGATTCATAATTCCATAATAAAATAAACATTTATCCAATAACTACAATTAATGTAAACTTGCTCCCTTAATCAAATATTTGAGCTGCATGCATGTCTTGACAGATCTATACCTAGTCTTTTGTTGCTGTTTTGAATTCAAAAAAAGATATCTGTAGGTGGGGATTCAAGTTTCAAGAAGATAAAATTATATGAATTTTCGTTTCATGTTTATGCATAAAACTCCCCATTACAAAGTGGATTCAAAGCCCTTTTAATGAAAGCCAAAATTAAGAAACATACCCAAAAATTTAGTATCTTAGCTGTTCGTTACATAATTGGGATTTTAAGACTAATTGGATCACTAGTCATTGTAAATCCGCAAATGCAATCATTATTAATAATTTTAGATGTCATATATAATTATTAGTCAAAACCCTCTTAATTAATTAAGAGAGCTGACCACAGTCGGCAATCACGACCGGCTTAGCGCAGCTCCCAGAACGGGATCCCACCTTCTCAATGGCCTTCACCACCTCCATACCTTCCACAACCCTCCCGAACACCACGTGCTTCCCATCTAGCCACTCCGTTACATCCGTACAAATGAAGAACTGCGACCCGTTCGTACCCGGCCCTGAGTTTGCCATGGACAGGATACCCGGCCCCGTGTGCTTCTTGATGAAGTTCTCGTCCGCGAATTTGGCTCCGTAAATCGACTCGCCACCTGTCCCGTTCCCCGCGGTGAAGTCCCCGCCCTGACACATGAATCCTGGGATGACTCGGTGGAATTTTGAGCCCTTGTAGTGCAACGGCTTGCCACTCCGGCCGACGCCTTTCTCACCGGTGCAGAGTGCGCGGAAGTTTTCCGCGGTGCGGGGAGTTGTATCGGCGTAAAGCTCCATTACGATCCGGCCGGCGGATTGGCCGCCGACTGTCATGTCGAAGAAGACCTTGGGGTTTGACATCGTTGACGATTTCAATAGAGTTCAGTAGACACTAAGAAATTAGTGTGATGCAAGGATTGCTAAACGATCGATACTTCTTTAAATAACGCGAGAAAGCTACACGAACCTCCCCTGATTTTTGAGAGTATTACAAGAATGTCCACTTCCTTTCAAAACGTACGAAAACCTCCCTTGACACATTGCACTTGTTGACTCTTTTATTTTAAGATAACTCTAAGAAGCGCATATGCACACATGTATCACAAAAATCAAAGAGAAGTAAATTGATAAAGTAATGAAACACCTTTCCTACCCCTAACAAGATACAACCTACAAGATTAAGTCAAGGTGATATAAGTCCAAGCACAGTGAAACAATTAAGTAGACAATTAAAGATGATTAACTTGCTAAGTTCAAATGGAAGATAACTTATATCAACTACGGATAAATTAGTCAAACGAGTTGACAAAAGAAAAATGATCACATGTATCATCCTATATTTTGGTCTATTGAGAAAAACCCTTTAATTTTTGACGGTCAACTTCTTAGTAAACGGCACCTCCTTTCTAATTTAGGTCATTCGAAAAGGATAAACAATGATTTCATTAGATTAAATATCCAATTAGGTGTCTTAGCTTCAACAAATTAAGCATATTAACTTCCTAGGTTAAAGTGAAACAAAAGGGATAACTTAAAACATTGTATTGCAATAAAAGAGTCATATACTTAGGGGTGTAAGTGGTTCGGTTTGATTCAGTTTGACCCAAAATCGCAAACCGAATCATGGTTCCATAATTTTCAAACCAAACCAAACTGTCACAAACTTCACACCGAACCAATAGGTTTGGTTTGGTTCGGCGGTTTAATTATTTAAATATTTAAAAAAACAAAACTTTTAAATATGAAAAAAATACTTTTAATACAAACTAAATAATTAAAAGTCAAAAAACTAACTTTAAAATTACAATAATTCAATTAAAATGTAGGCAAACAACAACAATTTTCTTGTTAAATTCAATTACTAATTACTAATTACTAAATAATATATATAATAATAAAATAAAAATTAAATAGTGGTGGTTTGGTTTGGCACAAAAAACTGCAAACCGAACCGAACCTCTCGATTTATAAAATTTTTAAACCTAAACCAAACTGTTCTAACCCAAAACCGAACCGTCTTAACCCAAAGTGAATCGAACTGACCAATTCGGTTCGATTCGGCGATTCGAGCTTAGACCCCTAGTTAGGGGTGTTCATCGGTTCGGTTTCGGGTTATTCGGGTTGTTCGGTTCGATTTGTTCGGTTTTTGTTATTTCAACCTTAAAATTAAAAATCAAACCAAACCAAATAAAAAAAATCAAGAAACCAAACCAAATTCGAATTCGGTTTTTGGTTTGGTTCGGTTCGATTTTCGATTTTAACCAAACAAATGTTAAAACTACAATCCAATTCAATGATTAAATATTTATCATTTAAAAAACATCCAAAACAAAGATTAAAACTTTAACAAAATTACATAATATCCCTATAAAAGTAAGATTACATATACTTAGTGACTCGAATGTGAAGGAAGTATTTGATTCACACATTAGTTTAGCCTTTCTTGTCACTAAACATTCACGAAATTTGTTTGAGTTGTCACTTGTGTTATTTCTGCGACACATTATAAAAAAAAGAACATTTAAATTAACTGACAAATGTCAAAAAATATATTGAAAAAGAACATTTATATAACTAATAATAATGTATTTAATTTTATTATATTTTTTCTAATTTGGTTTTTAGTTTGAAAGGCAAAACCAAAAATCAAACCAAAAACTATATTAGAATTCGATTTTACCAATCAAATCAAACTAAAAATTAAATTTGAATTTGATTTTGGGTTGTTCGGTTCAAATGATCAATTTTTAATTTAATTTTTAAATAAAATTAAATACTGAACACCCCTACTCCTAGTCATATTGACGTAACTAGGGAGTATATTATTGATTGCAAATGGTATAGCAACCAAATCCGACAATCAACACGTTTATAATGTGTTGTACTAGTCAAGGCTTAGGCATACAACTGACAAATGTGGCAGATAGATGTAATTGATATAGACAACTTATTTCTGTTAGGGGTAAAATGAGTGGGTAGCTATTTAATTTTACACAAACAAAAGGGAAATCCCTGTAACTTCTCAAAAGCCTGGGGAAGTTAGTGAAGGTCTCAATACATATTTAATTCATTCCCAATATGTTTCTTGTTAACCTATCAAAAGTTGACGCGTAGCGTTGGCAACCTGGAGGATAAGAAGATTCGAAATATCTTTCTCCATTGGGAGTCATGCTTCAGTAGCTTTTTGTTATTTGTCGTGTTTCTTTAATATGGGCGCAGCTGACTTCCACGTGCTAAGTCATTCTAGCGCTCAGCGGCGTCCATCCAATCATGCAATGGGAAGGTCGTCCACGGCACTTCTCGTAGGAGTGAGTCGAGTAACACGATGAGTTGGTTTGGGGGTGGTTATTAAAAAAATATATATTAAATTTATTATTATTTTTATAATTAAATTTTGATAAAAAATAAAGGTGTTTTAAAAAGATAATTTTATTTTTTATTAAAGTTTAGTCGTAACAATATTATAAAAATAGTTGTAAATCAAGTAAAGTTGTATATATAATACTTACTCCGTTCTTTAATTATTGTCTTGTTTGACTCGGTATACAGATTAAGAAAAAATAATTAACTTGATTATTAATATTAGTATAATATGTAATTTTCTTTAATGTTCATGTGTATATAGCTCATAATTAAAGTAGAAGAAAAAGTAAAGGTAAAATGGTAAAAATGATGTCCTAAAAAGTTTTTAAACAACAATTATTTTGGGACGGATAAAAAAAGAAAAGAAAACAATAATTTAGGGAGGGACTGGGGAGTACTACCTACATTTTTCAATTTAATTTTATGCTCCATAACCGTCCCATTCCCCACTGGGAAATTAATTTGTTCCCCATATCTAGTTCTCTACGGGTAACGATTAATTGAAAAATACCTACGAATAATTGATCAAACTAACAATTTAGGTTAAAACAATTTTATAATTAGAAAAAATACTCAATTTTTTTTTCAAATAACATACTATTTAATCAAGTTCATAAGATTTGATAAAAGATAATAATTCTACTTAAAACTCATCATAATTATTTTCGTAAAAGCTAAAAAGTCTAGTTAAGTAGTTGTGCACGCCACAAATTCACCAAATATTACATAATTAAGTGAGGAAGAGGAGTGAACAAGTAAGAGTACTCACCGCGAATTCACATAATTGAGAAAGATGTTTGAATTTTTGTGTTTTAAATATAACATATATATACCTAAGTTATATGGTAAATACTTATATAAATAGGGGTAAAATTATACTAGTACTAAATAAGTTGTTCGGGAAATTGGGCAGATAATGGGGCGGGTACTGCTAAAATCAAACCATTCCCCAAATTTTCATTCGGATATTCCTCGTTACCCACCCAATATTCAGTCAAACCAGTTAATAACCGTCAATTTTGATTCAATTCAGTTCGGGTATCCATGATTCGGTTCAAAATTGTCATCCCTACCCTCTTGACATACTATCTTCCTTTCATGCAAGTAGATTACTACTCCCTCCGTCCGGATAAATATTCTTAGTGGATAAAATACAGAAAT
Source organism: Platycodon grandiflorus (assembly GCA_016624345.1). NCBI lineage: Eukaryota > Viridiplantae > Streptophyta > Magnoliopsida > Asterales > Campanulaceae > Platycodon > Platycodon grandiflorus. The sequence goes on along the minus strand of CM028364.1, from coordinate 58,365,995 downwards.
TAAGAAACATAATTAATGATGTGCTATGTAAAATGTGTTCTGACAATAATATTCATGAATATTAATTGAGTTCAACTATTTTAAATAGTTGGATTTCTATGAGATGTGTTATAATAAATGAAGTTTTAAGGGTATATTAGGAAAAATGGTAGAGAATAGGAAAATCAAAAGTCTTTAGGAACATTAGTTGAGACATCCCAAAATAGAAAGTAAGAACATTTATCCGGACGGAGGGAGTACATAGTATTTTATTTTAAAATATTTCATTTAAAAAATTACTTTCAAAAATTATATATATAACTTTATTCTTCACATGTGGTATAAACATATTAACTTTACTAAAAAAATTTGTAATAATGATTGATTATAATATTATTTACATATCTTTTAATTATTAAATTTTTTCAAACGTGGACCCTTTAGGTGAAACGGAGAGGAGTATTTGAAAACGAAAATAATTGAGTAACAAAATTGATCTACGAATTTTGTTTACAAGTATTAACGTGTTTACAAGAATTTTGTGAACTTATGTATTAATAATTGTATTATATAATACTTTAATGCTAACTATAAATTTAATCTGTAAATCAATTATATTGCTCTAGTATTACTCATTTGAAAAACACTAACGGTACATGGATACAAAATTTATTGAAGAGTTTATTGGTATTTAGAGATGTTAAACGTCGGGCTAGCACTAACGGGTTGTGGCCCTAACGGGCCGCGGGTTAAACGGTCCAATTTTTTCGGGCCACTAATATTGCAGACCTAACCCTAACCCTAGCGAGTTTCGGGCTAAACGGGCCACTATCGGGCCATGATTAAAGATATAATACAACAATATTTTAAAATAGTGAATCGATAAATCATTCATAACTTTAATAGTTTCTTATATTTTTCAAAAGAAATATAAACTAGATATTTTTTTTACATCGATGTATTATAATTTTCAACTTATTTTTCTCAAAATAAATAATGTAATAGCTCTACTTAGCAGTTCTTTCTAAAAAAATTATTTATATTTCAGTATTTATTCACAAGTACACAAAGAAGACATGTAGTGCAAATGATAAATGTGTTTAACTTTGGATTAAAAGGTTGTTGGTTTTATTCTCATAGTGGTTGTTTTACGTATCTCCTAAACTTTTTACGGCCTAATTAATATTATGCGACGGCCAACCACGAAACCTAGCGGGCTAGCCCTAACGGGCCGCGGGTTAAACGGGCCAGCCCTAAAAAGCCCTGATTTTAAACGGGCCAAAAATATTGAACCCTAACCCTGTTTTTTTCGGTTTAAACGGGCCAACCCTACGGGTTGTGGCCCTTTTAACATCTCTATTGGTATTTAGTTGATAAAACAATTAAGAGTTTGTTAGGCTAAAAAGGGTTATTGGAATTTAGTCAAAAAAATATTTGGGTTTTGATCAAAGTTTTCTACAAATACCCCAACTATCCAATCTCATCAGCATACTGATCTTCCAGCCCTTCCCTCACACTAACACAGCCACTAGGCCCTCTACACAACCTACCCAACATTTGTTCGTAGGATCACGTGAGAAATTAGAGGAGCACCGGCAGATATAGAACACGTTTCTGAAAAGGAAAATATGCATTTGAACCTCCCTACCAAGAAAATAGTCTTTATTTCTATTTTTGTTTGTCCAAAAAAAAAATACTCCCTCCGTTCTGAATAAATATTCTTAATTGATAAAATATAAAAATTAAGAAATATAATTAGTGATGTATTATAAAATGTGTTCTAACGATAATGCCCATGAACATTAAGTGAGTTCAACTATTTTAACTAATTAGATTTTTTAGGATGTGTTATATTAAATAAAGCATTAAGGGTATATTAGGAAAAATGGTAGAGAATAAGTATATCAAAAGTCTTTCAAAACATTAGTTGAGATATTCCAAAATAAAAAGTAGGAACATTTATCCGGGACGGAGGGAGTAGTATTATTTCTAAAAGAGGAATATTTGTAGTGTAATTCAAGAAAGGTAAAATCATGTAAAACTATAATTTTAAAAGTTTGACTTATCGAAATGAGAATTTCTCTACAACAGAGGGAGTAACATATATATATATATATATATATATATATATTAGCGTTCTAAAAATCGGCATAAGTGCTAGGCATCACACAAGCGTTGAGAAATTAAGCAAATTGACCCAAAAATCGCCCAAGCGCCTAAGTGCTGAGTCAAAATTTTTGTTAATTCTTTTTAAAGCTTTGATCCAAAACGATGTTGTTTTGGGCCTCTTTTAAAAAATAAAAATAAAAATTAATGTGTATTGAGCTATTGACTATTATTGTGTTGTTTTTAACTTATGAATGATATTTAATTTTTGGATTTAATCATGTAATGTAATGTGGTCATTAATTTAAGATTATTTGGTGACTAACCGACTATTTCCGGTTAGTATTTTGAAAATTTAATGCTTGTTAATTATGTTATACTCCTTCCGTCCTTAAATTATTATCTTATTTTCTTTTTTTATCAATCTCTGAATAATTGTCTTGTTTAAAACTTTTTTTTTAGGACCATCACTTTTATCATTTTACCCTTACTTTTTTTTCCTACATTAATTATGGACCACATGCAAATAGATATTAAAGGAAACTACACACTATATCAATATTAATAATCAAGCCAATTATTTTTTCTTAATCCTTGTGTCAGGCCAAATAAGACAATAATTTAGGGACGAAGAGAGTATTAAGAAAAAAATTAAAAATCAGGGTAATTATACATTAATTCTATGTACCACTTAAGCGCTGCTCACATGCCTAGCTCTAAGCGTCCGACTATCAAATTTTAGAATACTGACATATATTAATAGTTTAATACAAACCCTTTAACTTAAAAACATGCTTTAGGATTCTAACATGTTTTATTATTACAGGCCCTTAACTTAGACTTGCTTTAGGATTCTATGCTGTGTTTGAAATCTATGTAATCGCTGCTCCAGAGTTGAACTTGGATTATCCTGTCAGAGTAATCAGTTCAAACTAATGCAGAATTTAATTTTTCTTAGAAAAATCAATTGTAGATTGCTTTCATGCCGATTGACAAAGCAGTCGAGTATAGCAAAAGGGGTGCAGTTGACACTGTATGAAGGAGAGAAATACATGCTGGGATTTGGGATTTGTGACTTGTGAGTACTAATGTTTTTGTTTCGGACTAATTGAGAAATTGTGAGAAAATTTAAATCTCATCGGTCGGATCGAGCTAAGAATAAAGTAGAGGTTAACGAGGTTTAGGAATAGTTCTTCGATAAGATCTTGTTAACTTGTGTCCTAAAAGGCATAGAATCTTGTTAACTTGTGCTCTAATGGCATATGTTAACTGTTAGGAAACATTTATTATGATAGTTAGTGCTAAAAAATTGTGAAAATAGCTATTAATTAGAGTAGTTGATAGGATGGTTGGTGTAAAATTAGGGTAATTAATGTGAAAGTAATTACTAGCTATCTTTAGGGCACAATTTCACAATATCGATTTTGTTATCAAGATCTTTGCTGAAATACAAGTTGTGCATAACAAGAACAAAATTGATGGAGTGGGTTGGTTGAGCAGTTATAGCCGTCGAGGTTTTCACAAAAGAAGAGAGAGAGAGGAAAATGGGGGGAAAAATAGAGCCGTTTGGTATAACATTTTTGAAACATTTTACAAATACATATTTTTTTAAAAAATATTTTTGGGATATCACTTCAAAATGCTTTTTTTTTCTAGCAGCGTTTTGGAAAAAAAAAATTGAAAATTTTAGCGTTTTAAAATGCAACTACGTTTTGAAAACATAACTTTTTCTACTACAACATTAAAATATAATTTTACAACTAAACTACGTTTTATCCATACGTTTGGACCAAAATACACTACCAAACGGATTCTTAAGGATAAAGTAAAGGTTTGACGAGGATGTCGGCATTAGAAGGGTAACATAGGTAAGTTAGGAAAAATATGACAAAATTTTAATTACTCCCTCCGTCCCTAAATTATTATTTTCTTTTTTTTGTCCGTTCCAAAATAATTGTCTTGTTTGAAAACTTTTTTTTTAGGACATCACTTTTACTATTTTACCCTTACTTTTTCCCCTACTTTAATTATGGGCCACATACACATAGGCATTAAAGAAAATTATATATTATATCAATATTAATAATCAAGTCAATTATTTTTTTTAATCCGTGTGCAGGTCAAACAAGACAATAATTAAGGGACGGAGGAAGTACTTTTTTTGAGTTAATTCTTTGCCAATTATTTTAGCTTCAACTGCCAAATTATTAATAACCCTTTATTTAAACTATTTATCTCGTTAAGCATAAGATAAATGTCTATTTTTATTCATAAATGTTAATAAAAATAAACCCCTTTAAACAAGAGAAATAGTCTATAAAAGTTTTTACTTTAAAAGGTTAAGGGAGAAGGTACATCTGGGCCACCAAACTTTTTACAAAATTGCAGTTCGGCCACCAAAATTTTAAAATTACATTTTGGGTCATTATACTTAAGTTATGATGCATCTAGGCCCAAAAAACTCATATTTGGGCCACCAAACTATCCATAAAGTTATAATTTGATCACTACAAAGTTGCAATCTGACCACCACAACTTTAATTTTTGGGCATGGATGCATCAAAATTTAAGTATAGTAACCCAAAGTATAATTTTAAAGTTTTAGTGATCGAATTATAATTTTACAAAAAATTCAGTGGCCCAAATGTTAAAATATATTCATGGGTGAGACTCAAATTTTTTGGTACTCACAATTGCATCGATGATCCTCTTACACGAGTGCTGAAGTGCTTCTTTCATCCAACTGACAGAAGGCCTCCTCACCTAAAAAACTAAGGTCAAGGGCCTACCGGCCTAGAGAAAGTGGCTCAATTCTCAGGAATCAAATTTCCTTAGGCACAAACTGTCTGGCACTTATGTGCCAATTCTCATACATTGTTGGTCTATTTACTTATTGTTTAAAAAAAATAGTCTATTTTTATTCTTTGACTAGTTATAGAGTCCGTGCTTCGCACAAATTTTATTTGATTTTAAAATTAATTAATATATTTTAGAAATAATTTTGAAAAAAAAAGATCGTTATTGAATATAGATGTTTGTTGACTTAATATTTGACCAAAGTTAAGTATTGTCAATATATGCAAATTGGTGATCGTTTATTATAATATTTTTATTTCAAAATAAGTGTTTTTTTATTAGTGGTCAATGTATGTATTTTTGTTTCTATACATTTTTTAAGTATAAAAAAAAAGTATCCTTAAATGATATCAAATTGTTGGGTTTATTTTTTATTTTTCATCTTGCACTTAATAAAGATATTTTAGACATATATTTGAAGAAGTTTTACCAAAAAAAATATCGACTTTAGGACATATTTAAGAAAAATAACATTTTTATGAACAAAGGAGAATTGTATAAGGATTGAATATAATTATATTTCTTAAAATAATTTTTGAAGATCATTCAATGATTAAAAAATGTTTAGTTGGATACTATATTTATATATTTTTGATACACTATTAGTGTGAAAAAGAAATTTACAAAAATATTAAATTTTTTTTGATGAAATGATTTAGATTTTTGTTGATATGTATAACATATTATAGACATTATTTTAAGACGTTTTAAATAAGAATACGAGACCCATAATATGACATGGAGAGAATAACATTTATAAAAATAAAAACTGGTTGATTTATATTATAAAATAATTTATAGAATAATTTAATATTTTTTAAATCCTCACATATAATATAATTGGTTGAGTTGGTTTAATGTGTATATTCATATTTAATAGGGTGTGTGTTCAAATTTTATTGACAACATTATTTTGTTTAAAGTTCTTCTCATATTATAATTAGAAGAAGAGTAAAACTTATTATTAATAGGTATATAGTTATAAATTATAGGTATCCTCACCAACTTTATATATATATATATATATATATATTCTTATTCTACTACATATTAATAAGTGCATATTTTGACTTTTTAAAGTCAAATTAATTATTTTCAATAAAAAATTGATGTGTATTTTTTTTTTGAAGCCATAAAACACGTAATTCGTAGTAGTACTTTTTGTGTACTACAAATTGCACGTTTTATGATTTTTTAAAAATTACATATTAAATTTCATTACAAAAACAATCATTTGACTTTAAAAAATCAAAATATGACACTTATTTAAACGGAGCGAGCGAGTATAGTTTAAAAGAATATACAATTGGCATAAGATTGTGTTGTTTGGTAAGAAATATAAAAATTAAAAAGAAAGATGGCCAGGGAGAGGGATTGGAGAGCGTATGAAAAGTCAAAAGTACAAACATATTGTTTTACACTAGTACATATTTAATTATGGTCTGAAATTGGTAGACATAAGTTTGATACGTGATCATTTGGACTCCATCCATCTAGCTAGCTAGCTAGATGCATTGGTTCGGGCAACGGAACTTTGAGCTCTTTGGCAAAAAGGGTTTGCAAAGTTGTTATTGAATCAGACTCCATGGAAGCTGTATATTAAGGTCGTGGAAGAAGGGGAGAATGTATTGGATCTGGTTATTAATTAATATCATCTGTAATATTCGTAAGTATTTGAAGAGATGTTGGACTTAATTGTAGAATGGTTCAAATCTTTTCGGGAAGCAAATGGATGTGGAGACACCTTAGCCTAGAGTTGGGTTACGAGGATTGGGAAAGCAGATGACCCTCCAGATTAATGTGTTCTAAGAAGTTTACAGTGGGATATATGTTCTTGGTGGGAAGAAGCTTCAGGAGCATAGTGTGTTTGTTTAGGGCTTTGGCCCTCCCTAGAACCAAAAAAAAACGAAAAGAAAGGTTTTTATACTTTCTTTGTTCTAACAAATAGCCTCATTTAACAAGTCCAATTATTTAAAGTTATAATTTTACTTATTTTTATATTTTTTGAATTGCACGATAATAATTTTAGAAATAGGATTATATTTTTGGACATACTTAAGAGGAAAGTAACGCTATTTTTTTTTGGGAAGGAGAGAATATTAAACTGAAATAAGTTTTATTTCTAGGTATTTGACTAGGGATAAAAAAAAATTCAATAAAAATTATTTGAATGAATAATAAATAAATAAAAAATAAGAAAAACAAATGTGAAAGAGAAATAGCTGTTCATGGAGTTATTATCACATCCTGTTCACACTGATTTAAGCAATTTAATGTTTTCAATAAGAATTAGTTGACCAATTCATTTCATGGGCTACATTGCTTTTCCAACTATGAAGTTAAAATAGGATCTCGTAGAGTAGAGGTCGCCAATTCTTTTGAATAAGTCAATTAAATTAGAAATATGTTTTTATTCATTCCCACGGGAAAAAAAAATACATATATTCACAAATTGTCAGACATTACACCCATTGAATGTGTTTTTGTTAATGCAATTTCTTTCTTTATCCAAGTCATCGTGTCGACCTAATTAAGGAACCTTGCCAAACTACAATAGTAGAGGTTTTCAAATCATTCATCCGTTTCTATATATATGTGTTTTTCGACTTTAATATTATCTACTACCATTTGTAAAAGTTTTTCTTTTAACAATCGTACAGTTTAAATACAAAATAAAAGAACACGCTCAATTTCTTTTGTACATAATATGAACACATTTTAATCAAATACTCTTGCTTCCATGTCACAATTTAACTATAAAAAAATAATTTGATTAATTTTCCAAGTTATATTTAGAGAATAAATTTAAAACTAGGAGTAATGAATAAAAAGAACATATGAAAGTTAGTACTATCATTTTCCAGCAATTTTTGGGCTTTCAGTTTGGTTGGGCTGAATCAGTAGCGGGCCTTTCCCGCCAAGAGAGAGTGAGATTAGAAAAAAAGCTTACATTTAAAAATGGAGTTTGATATGATCTGTTGCAAGTAATGGGTGGGTGACGACAGATTAAACATTTACAACAAAACAATCCATCCAAAATACTACAAAATTACAAAAAATTTCCCTTCTGTCATCTATTATTAACAAACAATAATCCGACTCTAATCTAATTAAAATGTTGTTTAATTAAGATTTTCTTCCAAAACTAGTTGACCCCAACAATTGATGATTACACAGCTACTACCACCATAGCCGGCAGCTCTTTCCTCCCTCCTCTTTACCGGCTTCCAAAAACAGGCTCACTTTGTACTTTTCCTTCTCTCCCTCTCTCTCTAGAATCCAATGAAGATTAATAGTTGATCAACCCAATCAAATTTACTTCTCTAAACACACACACACACACACACACACACACGCAGTTCTTGGATTCTGTGACTGTACGACTTTTTCTGTTCTGTAAGTACAAACTCTGTGTGTGTGTTTTGTTGTTCTAACATATTTATGTTTGTTGTGTAGGAATGCAGTTACCAATGTTGTAGACTGTGTAGTTTGATGTGGATTATGTACACTGTGATTGATTTTATTTTATTGTTGATTACAGGGTAAATTATGGTTTCTCTGTTTGCATCTTTTAATTCCTTTGTCTAGTAAAAAAAAGATATGAATGACTGTGTCGTGTACGATGATGATCTTGCATTTTGCCAAATTGAATGGCAGAAAATAACTCAGATAAGCCGATTGAGACTGAAGCTGAGTTGAATTGAGTTGGTGCACTATGTTTGAACATATTGTAATAATTTGCAATTTCTTTAGGTTATGATATTTGTCACAAGATACAAACTTCATATAACTTATTATTTGTGTAGTTAATCTTTATCCTTCACTAATTGTTTCAAAGTAAGATAACTTGATATACGAATAAGATAAACGTTATTAGGTTTTGGAGTCTTAATTATTAATTTTTTGTGAAATGGGGATTTTCTTTCTCTTTTTCCCAGCATCAATGGCTAACCAAGGATATAGTTGGAAGGATGTCATTATAATGTCTACTGAGACTTGAAAGCTGTTCAACTGCATTGCGACGAGGGATTAAAAGGGGCGGATTTCTTTTCTTTGCTTTTTAAAATAGTGTTCAAACCCTTAAAATTAGGATTTTTCATGCTCATGATCAATATTCTAGTATACAAGGCATAACCTAAATTTCGGTATGGTATCATAATAACATCCAATATGATAATTGTGTTGAAAAGATACTTTGTCAAAAGGCGTATGATGATAGGCAGAGATTCCTCAACCTCATTTAGCATCATATCCTAGGATACTAACACGAATGGTTCTTGATTTATATATTGTGAAAGCAGTCATTCAATTGTTGTGGTGATCTGATTTGTGGATTGAACTATGGATAGCTAAATTGTACATAACTCTCAGGGACGGACTATATCCAGAAAATGAAGCTGTAAATGTTCTTTTGAAGATCATTTGGTCAGACAACGACCAAGAATATGGCCGGAAATTACAGGTTTTCCATGGACCAAAAGGATATAGTTAGATCCTTGATCACTACTATTGGAAGTTTCATCCAAGATCGATTGATTGATAGAGAGCAAAGAACCCAACAGAAGGAACAATGTGCTGAGAGATTAGCTGCAGAAGATGAGAGCTCTTACAAAAACAAAGAAGTTGGGTACTCTGATCAAGCTGTTCTAGCAAATTTAGATTGGGGAATGGATGCCCTTGAAGAAGCGATCAACACATCCAATATGGAAACTAAGATGGCACGACTAGATCATGCTGAGAAAATGCTGCAAGTGTGTGCTATGTTGAATTCTAGCCAAGAAACTGCTGGGGTCCCTAATTTCTATCTTTCAGCTTGGGCACACTTAAATCTTTCATACCTATGGAAATTAAGGAACAACGTTGAAAATGCTGTTCTGCATGTTCTTGAGATGTTCTCGGTTGATCCTTTCTTCTCGAGGATTGATTTTGCTCCAGAGCTCTGGAAAACTATGTTTCTTCCCCACATGAGTTCCATTGTTGGTTGGTATTCAGAGGAAAGACACAGGATTATAATGGGTGTGATTCCAGATTGTGCCGATTTGTCTTTCACTGCTGATCTCGAACAATACTTTAATGAGTCTTTGATCTTTTCCATGAGACCAGATCAAGCAGAGAAATTGCAAAAACTAGAAAAACTCTATGGCCAATCTTTGGACGAGAATACAAGGCTTTATGCTAAGTACTACAAGGACTGCTTGACATTTGATTCAGCCACTAGTAAAAAGGTAGTTCCAATGTTGCCAATAGCGGAGCCACCTATGACTCCTTTACATGAGGTGAGCCGGAAAATTCCTGATTATGTCAAATTCGGTCCCATCTTGCCTAAAAGTGCTGGGTTCTCTCCAGTTCTCAAGGCTAAAGAGAATGCAGGAGAAGCTGCCAGGTTAGTTTCCATCCCAGATTAATTTTGTTTGACCTACTCCTTTCTCTATCTCTTCATCACTTTCCTTACTCCGCTTTTTATTTCTTGGAAGTCATGAAAGTTGTATGCAATTATGATCATCTTATTCCAAGCAGATTGAATGCAGCTTCCGGGTCCTCAGAGAACCAAGAGGATTCTGCTACATGGGATATTCAAGTAAGAGGCAGTACTAAATCACTCCATTTGCATTACCTACTGTGACAAGTCACTGAACAAACTTAATTTCCATATTTGGTTCTTATTATAGGAGGCAATCCCTCAGGTGGAAGAAGATGACTCCGACTATGAGCCAGATGATTTTATGGAATCTGAAGATAGTACACACAAAGCAGTATCTCTTAAAAATTTAGAATGAACAAGGATATTGAAACTCAGCCCAGCGTACATACGACAAAGACGAACAGCCGGGTGAGTTCTCCTACATTTTTCTCCCCAGTGGATTCTGCTACACCGTCTCCAAAAACTGAAGGGAATAGTAAAAAGGAGCTCATGTCCGTATTGCGCTTAAGGTCCACACGCAACATGGACTTCAAAGCTTCTACATCCTTGCCTGCTTCCCCACCTTTGGCTAATGATTTAAGTACAAGCTCGGCTGACTCAGATAGTGAACCCAAAGTATGTTCCAGAGGGCTGATTTACTTAAACTTCTATTGAATTCATTTTTCTATAAAACCTTAAACTTGACTATTACTAAAAGTGGCTTAGATGCTCAGGAGCTATGGAAAGGTGCCAAGAAAAAAGTTGGTCACGCACGAAGTACTAGTTATGCGAATGTGAATAGCCAAGTAATAGAAAAACGGTAGTGTGTTTATCACTTTCGTTTCATTACTATTCTCTAATAATTTTAAGTGTTTTTTTCGCTATTTCTCTAATAATTTCGTTTCTCTCTTCATTAACCATGTAGATTGACCTCTGGTACAGTGCTACTTAGACAAGTTCATATGTAGATTTTGATTTCTTCTGTTTCATCCATCTCAATTCAAGTTTCATTGAACATTTCAGTTTTCTTGATGAAGGAAGCCAGAGCTTTGCTTCTATTGCATCATCTGAGAAATCGACTTCTCAATCCAGGCCTCCTAAAGATTTCGTCTGCCCCATCACTGGCCAGCTTTTCGGTGACCCAGTGACCCTTGAAACAGGTCAGACATATGAAAGAAAAGCCATTGAAGAATGGATGAAAAGAGGAAATATAACATGCCCAATCACAAGGCAGGCACTCTCTGCAAATGATCTGCCCAAAACAAATTATGTTCTGAAGAGACTAATCACCTCTTGGAAAGAACAGCATCCTGATCTTGCTCAGGAGTTATCATACCCTACAACGCCAAAAAGTTCCTTCAGCAGCCCTTCTTCAAAACAAATTCCATCAGCGTTTGCCCCACCAAGGACATCAAATCTTCGCAATAATAGGAGTAATGACGATTATAATACGGACAAACCCAGAAGATTTACGCGAGTGGGAATCTCAACGTCACCAACCAGTGTGATATCTCAAGCTGCTATTGAAACAATTATCAGTGGGTTAAAACCTTATATTTCATCTCTCTCAACTTCAGAAGATTTAAAGGAGTGTGAAGCAGCTGTTTTTACAGTGGCCAAGATGTGGAAGGAGTGTAACGCTGATCCCGCAGTGCATACCTATTTATCCACGCCAACAACGATAAACGGGTTTATGGACGTGCTGTCAGCTTCTTTGAATAGGGAAGTTCTTAGGACATCAATTTACATTCTCTCTGAGCTACTAGTTTCTGATGACAGAGTTGGAGATACTTTAACCAGTGTAGATTCTGATTTTGACTGCTTGGCTACCCTACTGAAAAATGGTCTTGCAGAGGTTGCTGTCCTTATATACCTACTGAAACCATCATTCGCTCAGCTTTCTGCTCAGAATTTCATACCCTCTTTTATCCAGATCATTTCCAGTAAGAACGAAGATTCAAATGATTTTGAGCTAGTGATGGATCCCAAGGATGCTGCAATAGGATTGCTTGAGCAGGTTTTGATGGGAGGCGATGAGAATAGCAGATCTTATAATGCTATGAGCATTATATCTGCAAATGCAGTTCCTGCCTTACTCAAATGCTTAGACAGGGTGGATACAAGGCAGTCCATTGTGTCTATCTTACTATGCTGTATCCATACAGATAGGAGTTGCAGGAACTTAATAGCAAACAGAATCGACTTGTGTCCTGTTCTTGAATTATTTCATGCTGGAAATGATAACGTGAGAGGAATGTGCATTGATCTTCTCTCTGAGTTAGTCCAATTGAGCAGGTATATTTCATTGTTTTTATTCAATATGGAAACCAATTTATGCTAATATAGTTGTCTTGCTAGTCTTAGTACTGTCATCTGTCCAACTTACAAGGTAAGCAACACCAAGGTATAGTTGCATTGCTTTAAACATCTCAAGATCATTGGAAATTGAAATATGGATAACGTACTTTTTCATTGTATCATTATGATAAACTGATAATTATAATTAATATACCAACACTATCAGCTCAACTACCAAACGAGTTTGTTGCATCTCTCCATTAATAACATTGGGACGGCTAATTGGCCCTGTGCTACCACAAATATAGCTGAATGATCGAAATTATGGCCATATTTGATTTTCATGTTTCACTATTTTGTTTCGACAAGCTGTTGTCTTTTGCTTTGTTCACCCGAAAGTTAAAGGAAAAAGAAGAAATAATATTGTTTCTCAGAATTAATATCATAACATATTACCAGTTGCTTCAAGAGAAGAAAACTGTCATCATCCAGAAGTTTTTCAAGTTATGCTACTCCCTCCATCCAACTTGAGATTTGTGTTTCAGAGAAAATATTTTAAGTACAACATGAGTTCTCTGTTCTTCATTTATTATAACATAATTGGTAATATGATCCTATTCTTTACTTAATCATCAGGTGTACATTTAAATCATTATGGAACCTAAGTGGGATGGATGGAGTATTTCAGTTTGTTCTTCTTTTATGCAGCAGAGATCAGAAACTGTCCCGAATATTGCAGCATCTTCTAGTCCTCATGTTATAAATTAATGAGGGTAATAATATATCAAAACAAAATCCAGACTCCTAGTTTACACCAAACCTAATATTTAAGCTCTAACCTGACTTAATCTTGATCTTTCTAAAGTAACATTCAGGCTTCTGAACTTGTTTTTTTCAGATGATATGTCGTGAGCATATTCAAGTGAATAATACAACATTAAAACTACTTGGTAATATTGGGCTTAGAAGTGAACTAGAGATAGCATCTCTCTCTCTCTCTCTATTCTGTGAGTATAGGTATATAGTATCCATATTTTATGCATTTGTGTGGCTGAAGTTTGTCTTTTATTTGAGAACTTCCAAAAGAAATCTGGCCCTAACCTACAATGTTAGTGCATACAACTTCCGTTTTTGGTCTAAATATGTGAATGTTTAGGTTCTTCCTCAATTTTTCCACGCTTGATGTTTCTACTAGCATTCTCACAAGATTAATATTTTTAACATGCTTCAGGAGAACATTGTGTAACAAGATTCTTCATATAATAAAAGATGAAGGAGCATTTAGTACCATGCATACTCTTCTTGTCTATCTACAAATGGCTCCAATGGAGCAGCAACCTGCCATCGCTGCTCTTCTGCTTCAGCTTGATCTACTGGTTAGATTCAATCTTTCTCAATCAACCACAAATCCAAAAATGAAGAGATGGGGTAATTTATTGTAAAAATTAGTTTTCAGTTGCTGAAAATATCGTCTTTCCTCTTTCGATTTTTTCTTTTTCTAGGTTGAGCCTCGAAAAATGAGCATTTACAGGGAGGAAGCGATCGATTCACTAATTGAAGCACTTCAGAAGAAGGAGTTTCCACATTCTCAAATCATGGCTCTTGATGCATTGCTATCTCTTTCAGGGCACCTGAGTGCCTCAGGCAAGTCCTATACTGAAGCATGGTTACTCAAGCTGGCAGGGTTTGACCAACCTTATAATGCTTTTGTCGAAACAGAAAAGCTGAAAATAAATGAGAATGAGTTGTCAGAAACAATGGTTCGTTTTATTCTTGTGGTTTTCAGATATTTATTGCATGTTTCTGTTAAAATTTCTATGATTCAAATCATAAAATGTCAATGCTTTTCTTTAGGAGGTGGAAGAGAAAGCTGCAATTTCCTGGGAAAAAAGGGTAGCTTTTGTACTCTGCAATCATGAGAAGGGCCGTATTTTTAAAGCGTTGGAAGAATGTCTGAAGAGCAATTCCATAGAGATGGCTAAGATGTGCCTTGTCACTGCCACGTGGCTCATTCACATGCTTTATGGTCTTTCAGATACAGGGATAAGAGACACTGCTCGTAAGTGCTTGCTCGACCAGTTTATATACATATTACAATCGTCAAAGAACCTCGAGGAGAAGGTTTTGGCAACTGTTGCTTTGAGAAGCTTTGTTACTGATCCTGGTAAAAATCAGTCTCTCAGACTAAGTGCTTCACGCTAATTATAAATCATAATAAACCTAACTTCTTAATGTATTATAAGGTGCACTTGTTGAAATGGGGGGCTATGCCAAATGCATGTACAAACCCTTAAGGAAGCTCAAGAGGAAATCTATAGTTGTCAATGACATTATGAAAGCCTTAATGAACGTTCCATCTGTCAACGCAGTGAGTTTAGATCTTGCGGATGCATTATCTTCTTAAATAACTTAGTACAATTTTACGACATTTAATCCTAATTCTCCAAACTGCAGGCAGAAATGTGGTGTTGTTCAGAAGGGCTTGAGTTAGATTCATCCATTAACGGCGAGGTTCTATCTTTGCTTCATGTAAAAGGTCGAGTCATAAGCAGCCATTCTGATGGAACGATAAAGGTGTGAACCAAAAAGAAACACAATGATGCACATTGCACCTCTTGAATGTTCTTGTGTGTGTTTGTGTGTGTGGGTGCGTCATTGCAACTTAATGTTGGAATTTACCACATACAAACAAACGCAAACAATGGGAGCACATAGCATATTACTCCTCCATTTGTATGTATGTGTTCAATGCTATTTATTTTCTTGTTTAGTTTGAGCTCATTTGTTGGATCACATTGGTGAAATTTCTCGAGTCTTAAAACATTTTTGAATGAGTGTGTTACAGTTCAACTTACTTCAGCTGACAGTATCTTATACTTGCATTTAGGTGTGGGATGCTGGTAAGAAGGTTTCCTGGTTGATTCAAGAAGTTCGTGAACATTCAAAGGCTGTCACATGCCTCTATGTTCCTTCTTCATGTGAAAAAATGTACAGTGGTTCGCTGGACAAAACAATTCGGGTACGCCATATCATAGATGCATTGCAAATTTTAGTGAAACCAGAGGAAACAACAAACCTTACAAAGGCCGAAAGGTTAAGGAAAAACAAAACAAAAGAATGAGTAGGAGACATCAGCTTATATACTTCATAAAGTACATATGCCATCCAAGGGAAATATGCATAAACTTCCTATTAACGCATTTCAAGCACTTGCTTTCCTAATTAATCTATTTTTTGGTTATTATTTCCTACATCAAAGTATGCTACGCAACAGTTTTTGCTTCTTCATTGGCAGGTATGGGTAATCAAAGCGGAAGGAATCCATTGTGTTCAGGTTCACGATGTAAAAGAAGCCATTCATGGGCTGACAGCTGATGCCGAAATTGCATGCTTTTTCTCTCAAGGACCTGGAGTTAAGGTTAGTGTCATAAACTGAAAAAGGAAAGTAAAAGGGAGAGGAATAACAAAGCTGTCATATTCCAGAACAGACTTGCTAATTGTCATATTTTGTAGGTCTACAGTTGGTCGGGGGTTCTCAAGCATATTAATTTCAGCAAAAACATAAAATGCCTCGCCATGGTAGGAGATAGATTGTACTGCGGATGCAGTGGTTTCAGTATCCTGGTATATATTTTTTTTCTTTCTATTTTCAACAAAACTTTTTAATTGACCTTCTCATGTTTTCAACCATCCATAGCACTTCATTGCTAATAGATTCGATAGAAGAATATAAATGCAAATGCAAAACTATGGACACAATGCAGGAGGTGGACTTGCGGAAATACACAACAACCACATTCTATTCTGGTGCGAGAAAATTGTTGGGTAAACAAACCATACAGTCACTAAGAATTCACAATGATCTTCTCTTTGCCGGTGGTTCTTCCATAGACGGAACAGCAGGAAAGGTAATAAGCAAAATTGTCGTCGTAGTAGTGATAAGTTCATAATTATTCAATAAAATCAACTTGATTCCGTCTATTTTTTTATTTTTTTTTGGGTCAAAACTATACGATTTCACAACAGACGGGACTTACTTAGACCTATAGAATAAGAAAGAAAAGAGAGAGAACAGAACAGAAACAAAGTAATAAAACAGAGAAGAAAAGATGAAGAGAGTATCTCTGGAAAATAACCTCACGACTTGGTGAGTGTTATAATATTCAACCACCATATATATACTATATGAGAATCTATACGATACAAGGCATCTAGCAAGAACTGATGACTATACATTTCCCTAAGAGATCTAATCTATTTTAATGACTATACATTTTCTTGGTCAAACAAGAGACAAATACAATTAATCATGTGGGCTAAACAAATTATCACGCATGAACTGATTTGCTGCTTTCAAAAATAGGTATTCTCTCTTTCCACTAAGGCAGTAATCGGATCACTATCAACTGGATTCGATATTCATTGCCTAGCTGTAAACAACGACTTCATATTCGCAGCCACAAAATGTGGAACCATTCAGGTATGGTTAAAAGAAAGGTTTAGCATAGTTGCTTCGATCAAGATGGGTGGTGGTGCAGGAAATGCAAAAATCACATCGGTGACATCAGATACTGAAGGAGAAACTCTTTTTGCTGGCTCCTCTGATGGCAAAATTCAGGTTAGAGCCACCGATGATTGATTGATTATCTTCTGAATACTTACTTCTAGTAAAATTGTTCTGAATATGCTAAACGAATAATATATGATCGAAACTAATGAAGCCTTAATTAAACAAATGTTGGTACTAATGTTCTCATAAATATTTTTGCAGGCTTGGGATCTGGATTAAGAAATGTACCTTAGAGATTAGCATGCAATGCAATCCTTGGTCAAAAGGAATTTTATGATTATTCATGCATGGTTACATGAAATTTAACCTATGTTGCCAGAAATTTAAGTAGTGGCAATCTGTAGTACGTACCATACTAGATTACTTTTTCTCAGTTCTCTCTTTAGACCGTATATTATATATATACCCTGGTGGGATGGATACTGTACAAGTTGTACAGAGTCTATATGAAGGAAAGAAGACCAAGGAAATAGTTATATACTTTTGAAATGACCCGTAAGACAATTCAAACTTTAAAAAATTATAATTTTACTTGTTTATAACTCCTTTAAATTGCACCAAGTATATCTTTTGTAGAAATGAAGCTATTTTTTGTGACAAAAAAATTAAAGAGAAAGTTGCATTTCTGAATTTTGAAAATGACTTTTTTCAACTAAAAGTTGATGTGACATTCTTTCTTTCTAAAAATCATAAAAACATGATATTAATAGTATTATATTGTGGTATAGAATTGATTATAGTTTAATTTTATTTTAAACCAAGTAAAAATACGTTGAATATTGGTCTAATAAATGGACGATTTTATAAAGTTAAAATATAACTTTGTTTTGAGAATGAAGGAATACTTCCTGCAATTGTCGTGCAAATGTTTAGACTTAAAGCTATGTTTGGATGCTCAATATCCAAGCTTGAAATTGAAATTGAAAAAATAATTTAAATTTTATGGAGCTCAAATTACTTTTTCAATTCCAATTCTAAAGCTTAAATTTAAGCTGTAAAACATAGTCTTAGAGTCCGTTTGGTGTAGCGTTTTAAAAACGCAGTGTTTTAAAAACGCAGCGTTTCTAAAACGCAGATTATTTAAAATGCGGCTTTTTTCTTTATAAATGCGTTTGGGATATTATGTCAAAACGCTGCTTTTTATTCCCTACTGCGTTTTAAAATCTGCGTTTTGGGAAAAAGCTAGGAATTCCAGCGTTTTAAAACGCAGCTACGTTTTGAAAACGCAGCGTTTTTTATTGCAGCATTGAAACGCTAAATTAAGGAATAAGCTGCGTTTTAATTTTGCGTTTTGGCCAAAACGCGCGAACAAACGGGCTCTTAGTCTTTGACTTCTACCAATGGTCTAATATGCATGTGACAAGCACTTGATTCTGTTTCGATGGTCTATCCTCGAGCCCAATTAGCTACTTTTTGTTCATGGTGGCCATCCACGCATTATTTTCTCCGATTACTTCGAGCCCAATTAGCTACGGATTGGTAATAACATCCCTCTCCAACACAAATTTCCCTAATATCCATCAAATCTGCCACTCCTTTGTCCTCTTTTCTCATGTCCATCTCCAACTTGATGCAACTTAACTTTGCATAAAGCCAAGGAAACGACTGCGTGATTTCCCTTTCTATTTTAAGTGGCATGTCACCCTATACTGTGCCGTAATTATAAGAGTATTGCTAAATACAACACTCATAACGCTAAAAACAACACACTTCTTGTAAAATTACTACTTTGTCAACATTTTTTGTTAAAATTTATTATTTTTTGTTGATATTATTGTGTTATTAATACAAAAAAAAATTTAATTAGACAAGGCCGACACCCCCTAGACAGCATTATTAGAAATATCCACCTAGACTAGGCCACCTTTCTTTATTCTCGTTACATCCATTAATTTTTTTTTTACAATTTGAACCTCTCAAGTTTCAAAATCCCTTAAAAACTTTAATAGAACCGTTAAATTTTTAACCAATAGTGCATACAATCAGTGTTGTAAAATTTGTTTTTTTTTCCAAGGGGCAAAAACATATTTTTCAAGGGGTGTTTTATTTATTCCGTACAATTTTCTATGCTTTCAAACCATCCCTCCATCTATTTGTTCTCTTTAGTCGGTGTTAAGTTTTCAAACCATCCCTCCAAAATAATTATCTTGTTTGAAAACTTTCCTTTTAAAAATATTACTTTTACCATTTTACCCTTACTTTTTTCCCTATGGACCACATACACATGGACATTAAAAAAAATTACACATTATACTAATATTAATAATCAAGTCAATTATTTTGTCTTAATCCATATGCCGAGTCAAATAAGACAATAATTAAGGGACGGAGTGAGTAACAAAGTCCTAACTACATAAAATCAACATTGTTTGAAAAATTCATTGAAAATAGATTTAGATCAACACGAACCACAAAACAAACAAGAACAAATGTAGGCACCCATAGACGCAAATCTGCAGGGAAATAAAAGCAGGATTGCCTAGAAGGTGACCCCTTTTTAATTAAATTTTATTCTCAAAAAGTTAATCAAAAAAATTGATGTAAGAGAAGGGTCTCTCAGAAAGGCTAAATTATACGCCATTTCATTCTTCTCTCCCTTCTCCACTTTTCACAAATGAACAAATACTAACAAATTACAGAAATTTGGTTTTGAAGACAGGGTTGGAATTTGTGAAAAATGATAATCGGGAGAGAGAAAGATGTGAGAAGTTCGGTAAGCAAATATGTCGATAGATAAGAACAACAACCGGCCAGTAAAACCTCTCTCCAAATGTATCTCAATTTAGCTACAGCCACTTTGGCAATTTCAAGATTAGGGCATTCGATTTCTCCCCAATCTTGGTACAATGTAGCGCATTCTTTCATTACAAATCGAAAGGCAAAAAACAGTTAGAAAAACTCAAAAAAGAATTCACCATACGAGCTCAATCAAGGCAGACCGAGAGAGGAGGAAGAAGAAAAGGAGCGTAATGTTGAAACTCTCCAACGCCTGCGCTATCCCACCAAATTGATGCAAAACCCACCTCCAACGCCTGCGGTACTTAGACTTCAAATGTGATCTCAGAAGCTCATCTTTGGGCTTTAGAGTGACACTCGTTATTAAAACTCATTTTTGGGCTTAAGAGGAGACACACCAAAAACTACATGGGCTTCTAACAGAAATGAGTAAATGACTATGCAATTCTTGGTAACAGACGATTCACCCGCAGATTCCCACAATTCCCAATTCTCTCTATGCGCTATTAAATAATATTTACATATTCGTTATATTTAAGAGGAAAAATTGGCCGATTCACCTTTGTTGCTTGCTAAGTCCAATATCAACAACACATCTTCAAGGTTTAATCTCAAGAGGACTTGGCTCCTCTTTCAGTCAATTGTTGAATTAACTACTTAATGGGTTGTTAAATTGAAATATTATTTAGAAATTTGGTTTGGCTCTTAAATTAAAACAAAAATGGCCTGTCTTTTGATTTGATCGTCTGGAAAAATAAATAATGAATTGTCATTTTTTATTTAGCCTCTCCTAACGATAACAAACTTCAGATATGATGAAAAAATTAAATAATGTTCCCCTCCAATATATTCCAGATTGGAAAATAATTACCATCCAACTATGATCAATCGAAAGGGATAAAAACCCCATATAGGGTACTGGATTCATCCCAGAGGCATTCTATTCAGTCGCCAAAGAGTCAAACTTCAGACCCATTCAATTCCATTCAGAATTTTTTTTACTTTCGTTTATTCTTCGCAGCCAATTATCTTCTTAAAGATAAAAAAAAAACAGCCATAGAGCTTAAAACAAAATCAAAGAAAACAATATGGAGTAAAATTTATTTATTTTTGTATAAAAAGAAAAAAGGAAAACACAAATCAGTTAGAATATAAAGCACTCAAAATGAAAAGGACTTTTGAGATTAGTGTATTTAAATTTCAACGATCTTTCGATCTCATTACTATTTCATCCTCATCGTGCAGTTTTTATCTCTCCCACACGGTTTCTTCTTCTTCTTCTTCAATGATAATAATAATAATAAATAAATAAGCGAATATATAAATAAGCAAGCATTCAGAATGAGTAGGAGGTTGTTCTTCCATTCATGAATTTTTCGGAACATGTTAAAAGCCATCATCATTATGCTCGCTCCAATACCATATGATCTCATAAAAAATTTAAAATGTAAATTAACATCCAAAACTAATTTAATAACGAATACTTATAATTTGGAAAATGAAATAGTAAACAAAATAGAAAACCATCAGATTAATTGGATCGATTCATCAGTGACAACAACATTGGAGTTGTTTCAGACGACCGTCGTGAGAATATAAATCCAGAATCCTCATTTGGCATCTTTAATACAATATATATATATATATATATATATATATACATAAATATGAGAAAAATATACATACCGATACGCATATCGATACTCAGTAACCATACCTTTATCATAGCACCCATACAATTAGTGTATGTATAAGTGAAAATGATGAAACATGCCGAAAGGTATTGGATGGCTATGCTTCAGACGCCGACGAGCTCGATCGCTTTCGATTCGATTGAAGCTGGTTTTGACGGAGGAGGTATCGATACTCAGTAACCATACCTTTATCATAGCACCCATACAATTAGTGTATGTATAAGTGAAAATGATGAAACATGCCGAAAGGTATTGGATGGCTATGTTTCAGACGCCGACCTCGATCGCTTTCGATTCGATTGAAGCTGGTTTTGACGGAGGAGGTGAGAGCCCTGGCCTTATAATAATGGTCTTTACTGGACTGACCACGCTGAGCCAGATTATCATTTAGGACTGGCCCAAACAACGACCTTGTTCTACATGATCCTGGGCTCCAATGATCCATTTGTCCAAGGGAAAAAACTTCAAGAAATTGCTGGCCGGTCCACTTTCTGAAAAAAAAATTCTCTCCAGTCTACCCTTTTTTTTTAAACTGCTAAAATGCACTTTGAGAATTTTCTTTCTAAAATGCCCTCAACAACATCGTTGCTTCAGATTTGAGGTTCGAATTGATATATAAATGATTTCATGTTGTTAATATAGTCTTCCCTCATATTTAGGTATCAATTTCCATGCATAGAATACAAATTTGATCACAATTTGATCAAATTCGAATTTTTTGAGTTCATCCCGTTTTTCTCTGTTCTTGGGCTATTTTGGCCACTTTAATCTATGTTTTAAGCTTCGAATTTGTTTAAAATCAATCTCATATTGTTATCCTAACTTAGTACTACATTTGTGCATAATTTTTCTACCAAAAAATACTATTTTCGATATCAAAATTAAGCTTAGCAATGTGCTGTCCAAAAACAGAGGGATATATTTTTAGACTGATTTTGGGACTTTAATCAATAATTTGAGTTTGAATTTTATATAATATCAGTATCATACTGTTATAGGAAGTCAATACCATGTTTGTATGTAAAATTTCCAACCAAAAATAACTATTTTGATCGATTTTGATATTATATTAAATTGGACATCGGGATGCCTTTAATTCACCAATCGCAGTATACTGAGCAACGCAACGAGGATCGACCTGCCCGGTCAGGTCACAGGGGTCGAAGGGACAGCATTCCTCGTGGGGGTTCGGGGGCAACACCCCGAAGGTAAACAAAAATCAAGTCCCCTCCAGCAGTTGAAATTCAAACGGTACCTTGGTTGCTCATCGCGATGCCTTGGCTGTTCATCACTATGCCTTGGTTACTCATCGCGATGCCTTGGTTGCTCATCGCGATGCCTTGGTTACTCATCGCGATGCCTGTGTTGCTCATCACGATGCCTTGGTTGCTCATCTCGATGATTAACACAGGCGATGCCTTGGATTACTCATCGTGATGCCTTGGGTTACTGATGCGCGCGTATTTTTCTTTCATTAACGGCATAATTGTCTTTTTGCCCCAAAAATGCCTTTATCCAATTTTAAAAAAAGATGAGTGGACTGAAGCGATTACAAATGTTGAAAAAGGGACCGGCCTGTAATTCACCCAAAAAACTTAGAAAAAATTCGGACTAGTACCTTTTTTAGAATTTGAATTCGCTTAAGTTCAATATATTTGTTTTCATTCGCTTAAGTCACTTTTAAGTGATAAATTGACTATTTGTTCTAAAACTGCCCTCGTATCAACATATTACGCTTTTAAATGTATTTTGTGATCGTCATGTGTGTGAAGTGTGCATCGTCAATGCATTTTGTGTTTTTTGTGTAAAAGACGTGCATTGTGTGCATCGTCAAGTGCAAGATGCATAGTCAATATATTTTTTTATTTTTTTTGTGTTAAGAAATGTGCATCGTCAGTATATTGTTATGCATCGTCAAGTATAACAATGTTGTTCAGTTTTTTATATTTTGTGTATCGTGAAGAGGGTTATTATGTGCATCGTCAATGTATAACAGTACTATTTTTTATTTTGTTATGTATCGTCAAGTGTAATGTTGTGCATCGTCAAGTATAACAGTATTGTTTC
Source organism: Platycodon grandiflorus (assembly GCA_016624345.1). Taxonomy (NCBI): domain Eukaryota; kingdom Viridiplantae; phylum Streptophyta; class Magnoliopsida; order Asterales; family Campanulaceae; genus Platycodon; species Platycodon grandiflorus. The sequence continues at coordinate 58,342,288 of CM028364.1, read as the reverse complement.
CATTAAACCAACATTAAAAACACAACAATCTTCACTCCAACCCAAACTTGGAAAAAGTGAGGAATAAAAGAATAACACGAAAAATGTAATGTATTAATAAAAAAGTATTTGTTTCTTTATTATCCGGTTGTCCGAACATTATCATAGAATTAGCCATTTTGGCCCTGTATTTTGCACAATCAATAGAGTCAATTTCTGTCGGCAATGGCTTGTCTTAGAGCAAATATTTCATCAACATGCACACGATCACCCCACAATCAGCACTTCCAACTACTTGTTGTGGTGATGTTTGACATGTGCTTATTTGGCTTAATCATTGGTATCGATTTGATGGCGATATTGTGACGCCCCGAGTTCGGGATTCGACATTAAACCCCAATTCGGTGTGCCAAACTAAATGAAAACAGCTAAAGTCCACCTAAGTGAACGAGCTACACAAGCTCAAGACCAAAACTATGCAGCGGAAAACCACACTAAATAAAACCTGAGTTTCAAAAACTCAAATAACAAGACCATAACTAGAAAACCTCCACAGCTAAACACAAGCCTGAGAACGATACTAACATAATCCCAACAATAAACCTCGACGGCTAAATACAAAAGCCGGAGAAACAACAACACTAAATACTCACGAGCTAACATGCTCGGAAAAATTACAATAATAAACGGCTCGACATCGAGTGTCGGCTCTAAAAAAAATATACATCAATAAAAAGAGTTACAAAACAATGCTACCCATAAGTAAAGTTTACATAACTTTACATCGACCATCTTTTTCACTGAACTAAGAAATATACGTATAAACAGGCTCCGAAAAGCAACTACCCAAAGATTAATGCAAAGACCGCAGGTCTCACCGACCTCAGCATGTCCTCCTTCGATTATGAATCTAAAAGAATCAACACAATAAGAGTGAGTCTATAAGACCCCGTAAGCCACTATAATGTATTGTATGCTAGGAGTATGAATGCAACAGTAAACCAAAACTCTACATATAGCTAATCTAAGTAGCACTTTCGGCTTACCTAACATCTCAGCCACAAATCGGCAAGTCAAGGTACTATTCTAACTTGACCAATAATCAACAAACTATCACATGTAACTATATGACATGGCATGATGCTCACAGTAGGAATAACATGGTAATAACATTTATATACCATAATGATCATGTATCATATTAAAAGTATACAAGTCACATAAATCACTTAGCACTTTGGTGTTCACATAAGTGCAACTTAATTAAACCACATCATGAAGGATATTATTTCTCTTTCTTCCAACTTTGCGTTGCTCCTGCAATACACGAGAAAACATACGTGCCTCGATACCCGTGTACGTAGTATCGACGTCCCCGACACAATCCCGTCGGGTTCTAACTAGCAAGCCAAAGTCGCGCGTATTGCTACAACGGTGGGGCTACATCCCACTGCGGCCAACAGTGAGGGTGTGTGCAACCGGTACGGCGACTTATAGCGATTACAAAACAAATTCGTAAAGACTATAGGTCGTCCCACCTTGATTAGTCAAACAATGCCAGCTGGACTCAATGCAATGCACAAGTAGGTATTCACTCGTCATTCTCAACAAATCATCATGTGTTCTTTGAATCACATATCAAATCAACTCAATGTACTTGTAAATAATAAACACACAATCAATCATCAAAGTAGGATGATTGTCCTACGATCAATCATCAAAGTAGGATGATTGTCCTATCTCATATTAGAGCAATCACATCATGTCTGAATCACTGAACATGTAAACTAAATAAGACAATAGGCAAAGTAGGCATATTGTACAATTCAACCACCGAACAGTGTCTATGATAGCTAGACACATACATAAACCCCAATGTAAGGTATTTATACCTTAAAATCAACTGTCAAACAATGTCCAAAATGTGGAACCTATATAACACCAAGATAGGCTATTCATTCCTAATCCCAAAATAAAGTAACATATTTCTCACATGTACACAAATTCATAACCCCACATAGGTAGGTCTACTCGTACCTACAACTATTAATAGCAATACTCATGATTGGTGTATTTACTACCCATATAAATCTCACAAGTTCATCGCGAGTAACTTCTTACAAAATCCCAGTGAACTACTAATATTTGATATTTATTAACAACAACAACAACCACAACAACAATTACACTTCCATCGAGTCTCTAATTATTGGAGACTAACAACAACAATATCAACAATACACTAACATATATTTAGGACTGCGCACTAGTACCATTAAATTCACCAATTATTATACGAAACTCCAAATATTACAATTATTCCATATTTGGAAACTAGACATCTGGAACTACATTTTACCACTTTGAATCACCTCGTTTGGACTTATAATCATCAAGAATCAGCCACTTAAATTCGGAACTAGTGCCCAGAATTTCCAACAGCAGATTGCTCTGCGCAGCGCTAATACACGACTTAAACGAGATACTTCCCGACCTCTAAAATTTATGAAATTTTGCAGAGAACTTTCTAACATACAAAGGAATAACATACCCAAAATTTAACTAATTCCCAATTGTAGATTAGTACCAGAATTTTCCCAAAGATAGCCCAAAACAGGGAATGCAACTAACTTCAAATTCATGTATTTCTCATTCTAACTTGTAACCAACAATTCACCAAATATTCTATGCATGTCCGAATATTATGAATCTTACATACCCAAAAACTAGACATCCCAAATTACATTTTACCATTTTGAATCAGTCCATTTGGACTTATATTCATCCATATCCAACCACATCAAGATTGAACTACAACTCAGATTTTCTAGCAACGATTCATTCTGCGCAACGATATTACAAGACCCATTTGAGGTACTTCCCAATATCAAAACTCAATGAAAATTTACAGGATGCTACACAACATATCAATGTAAAACATATCCAAAAATCATGCAATTCTCGTGGACGGATTTTTCCCAGAAAATTCAACAACATGCCTTAAAATTGTGACAAATCTGATTTTATAAACTAAGCATTTGCTTCCAAAAATTATCATGTCTTCTCCCAATTATATTTGCAACCTCAAACAACAACATAATATTTCATAACATAAGTTAAAGCAACTAATCACATGTTTCATCCAAGGGTTTAACACAATAATGATCCACTAACACCACCTACATGCTCTACTATTCCATTTCATCTCATAATCAAACAAAACATTATAGTTACTTACTTTTACCGCAAATCCTTCACGAAATCAAGGGGCTTTGGTTGGAAATGCACTTCTCAATGACCTCTACACTTCTATGGAGTCCAATCATCGAACTCACACTCGATCCAAGCCCGAATCAAGCTTTCTCTCTCCGAAAATCCACTTTCTCTCACTAAAAACGTGGGTGGAGATGAAGGTCCGTGATTCGACAATGGATCGTGGAAATTTCTTGGCTAGGAATGATCCCTTCGTCGCCCTCTACGCTACGGTGAAGACGGATCGTCGATCCGACTCCGGATGCTCAAGATATTGCGATTTTCTCTCTCTACTCTCTCTCCTCTCTAAACTCATGGTTGGACATTTTTTTGGGGAAGAAGAAGAAAATATCTCTCCCCACTTAACCAAGAGGGAGTAAATCAGATTTTTGGTCAATGGGTCAAAGTCCAAGTGTATAGGTGTCAAATAGTCAACAAGTCCAAAAATCATTTAAGTTGTCAAAATTGTGATTTTTAGTCAACTTCAAAGATGTTCCTAGGATGATATACAAGTCTAAAAATTACAAATAAGATATGGTTGGAAAGCTCTTTGAGTCTAGTTTACATAGAATCAAACGGTTTGCAATTCCGAGTTTTCTACACAAAGTTGTGGCCAAATTACTACAGGTTGGTAAATTTGCCCGATACACGCGCGGCCGTGCAAAAAATGTGCGCGCGGCCGTGCAAAACTTACTGGAACTCTTGCACGGCCGTGTCAAGCAAAGACGCGCGGCCGTGCAAACCTTACTGTCCAGTCCCACTTCTATTTATCTCTATTTTCTCGGTTTGATCACGTGGCCACTCCTAGGTGTGATTATACAACACGTATAAAACATCTCAACGATATCATGGATTACATATTAAGGTGTAATCAATCTAACAATTCTTATAATTATGAATTGAGAATATGAAATAAAGCATTATTCAACTATCACACTAGTAAAGCAAGTTTAACATATAAGTCACACATAAAATAAGTAAATCATACATAGGAGGATTCAGGGTGTTACAGATATAGAGATCAATGCCTTCATCTTTTCTTCAACATATGATGCATGCAGTGAAAATTATTCAAAAACAAGTATCAATTGATTATTTGTTGTATTTTTAATAGAGATATGGGTACATTGCTCACCAGTATTTTAGCCATTTCCAAGTGTCAGACTTTTTCATTTTTGTTGATAGAAGAGTAATAGAGGACCCATTTATTATCATTCTCATAAAACACGAGCAGGGTCCAATGCAAGCAACTACCTTCAAGTACGTCACCCTGCCCTGGTGTGTTTATTGGGAAGATTAATAGATCATGGTGTATGACCTCCTCCAACTTTTTGTCCAAGAATTGAAGCATATCTCTGTAAATGGGGATGATTGACTGTCGTGCCACGTACATCTAAATAACGTAACGTATACAGATTTAGTTTACAATAATCAATTAAGAAACGTATATAGTAAAGAATTAGGATTATAATAACATTACCCAAGAATTAGACCAAAAAACCTTTCCGGAAAGGTCTTTATTTAGTTCTTTTTGAACCTTTTCTAGAATCAACGTCCAAACATCGATGTGCTGTAAACAAGAAAGAAAAACAAGTTATATAGCTAAGAAAAAATAAATAACATTGTATATGAAATTGGTTCATTCATTGTAATTAATAAACAATACGTTCAAAATACAAATAAGATGCATCAAAAATAATGAAATGTGCATCGTCAAGTATAAATATGCATTGTGAATGTATAACAGTACTAGTTTTTGTGCATAGTCAAGTAGAATGTTGTGCATCATCAAGTATAACAGTATTATTCTTCAAATTTTTTTTAGCATCATGAAGTATTTTTTTTGTGCGTCGTTAACTGTAATTTTAAAAAAGATAAAAATTGGAGTACATACGTTGCTCTCCAGTATTTTGTGTGTCAACAAGGTTTAGATATCAGAATAATAAATCATTTGTTCAAAATCCTCACCCATACAAACAAGTACCCTGCAAAAGATTGAAGACCATATTATATATTCATAATAAATTCACACAATAGAGATAATAATGTTATGTGATTGAATTTCGACAATATTAAAATTTGACTTATTGGTCTCCACCATCTTTTTCTTAAAGTTGACCAATATCTTTTTGGTGTTGGTAGCCAGTTTAATAGGGTTGGGATATTGTTCTTCTTTTTTGTTGGTTTTTTCTGTTTCTTCTTTGCAGGCTCTGCTGGACAGTCGATACAGGAGTCATCTAGATTTTTCATCTTCTTCCAGTCATCTCGTTTTCGTACTCTTTTGACCATGGAAGAAGGAGTCTTGTCCATTTTTGTACGTTCCTGCACCGCTTCATTTGTTGCACCCTCCAATTCATCCACCTCATCCTCATTCACATTCATAAGTTCAGCAACTGCACTTGATATAAGGGCTTGTTGCCCTCATTTTTCATCATTTCATTTTCTTCAGTTTTTTTTAATAGCAGACTTCTGAGTTCTTCAAATTGAGCATTATGTACATTATATTGCTCTTTTTGCTTTTCTATGTCAAATCTTAGGTTGCCTAGTTCTTTGACCATGTGTTCAATTTTTGCATCCTTTTCAGTCAATTCTGACCTAAGGATCTTAATTTTGTTGTCCTTTTTCAGCCAATTCTGACCGAAGGATCTCAATTTCGTTGTCCTTGGCTTCGATTGTGGATAATTGCTCATCCACAACATCTCTAACAACGTTCATTGTAGCATCTTGGTCAACTATTATTGCAGCTTCTGAAGCATTATGTTCAGGTTGGGGAGGAGTTGCATCCACAACTTCAGTTGGATGAGGTGGTGGTGAATTCAATTCGTGTTCTTGGAGGGTGGTGGCATCCATCACGGCAGCCTCTAGAAGGATATCTATCTCATTTATTCCTTCTTCCCAGATGAGGGCCTTTTCATCTTGTGCTATTTTTAAAGGAACCCTAAAGCTCTGCAAAAACATTAAAAAAAGTTATGCATCGTCAATCAAAAAGTTATGCATCGTCAACTAAAAATCAGTACAATATTGTGCATCGTCAACTAAAAAGTATGCATCGTCATGCTCAATAACAGTATTTTTTAAAAGTTTTTAATGTTGTTATTTATAATATTAAACTAATGTGTCATTTTTATATAACCACTCACATGGTTGTTCATGATTGCCATGAAATTTGATTCGTCGAGTGCTTCCAACAACTTAGACAAATCCCATTTGACAAATTTTAGGATATATGTTTGGCGTTTCAGGGTGACAATGTTGGTCCGCTCATACATCCAATACTGTATACATACATAAATTGAACACTGTTAATATTACCAAATCTACATGAATCATACACATAAATTACACATAATAATATCAATTGAACTTAAATTTTACCTCGAGCAGCAGCACACATCTTTCAATGCGCTGATCAGTTGCTTTTTCCAAGCTCTCCAACAACATATCAACTACATGTTTGGACCAATTGTAGCTTGATATTTTGTTAATGTCGGAGACAAGGCTTGTGTACGCCCAAGGTATGTAGGAGGTCTTAGACGCCACCAGCAATGTTGCAATGACAAGTAGTGTCGTCAATGATGCCACACAGTTGACATCAATTTGTTGGACACTGTTTGTCTTCTCCTTGATTTTATAAAGGATCATTTTTGGCTTGAGCCTGTAATCTTTTGTTTGTTTAGACATTTTCTCTGAAAGCACCTTTCAAGGAAATCGATGCGCTCCAATCTGTAGAAAGAGATGTTGATTTCCTCTGCACCGTCCTTGATTCCAAATATAAGCTTAGCATCTATTGCCCTAAGCTTTAGTGTTTTTCCAGCCATTTTGAAGTGCTTAAGTTTTTTGACGTAGCACTTGGCAATACACCTTGTAATTGCGTCATCATTCTTATAATGATTGCGGATTACGTGTCCGACAATGATGTTTTCTATTATGTTCAAGAAGGGTGTCGTTTTCAACACCCTTATATGGTCCTCCCTAAAATTAATACTTTATATTTGGTCAATAAGGGACTGCATACTTGATCTGTATAATATACAAATCTATCCCTCACACCTATATAACAAGTATATTTTTGTTAGTTCTCAATGGTGCATCGTCAAGTATAACACGTGCATCGTCTATGTTTTTTTTTTTTGTGATTTTTGTGTTTAAGGAATATGCATCGTCAAGTATAATTTTTGTGTATCGTGATGAACAATGTAACAATACTTTTTATATGCATAATGATGTACAATATGTGAATACGAGGATGCACAACATTTTTCATCGCGACTTACAGTTTTTGAATCAAAAAAACAAAATGGTGTATTAACGTTTTTCAGTGAACACGATTCATCAAAATAATGCATTGCGATGTATCAAAAACAACAAAAGTTTACAATACGATGCTACAATTTTGTGTATCGTGATGAATAAAACCTATAAATGGTGCTTTATATTCAGTTTTATATGGAAATTTGTAACCCTAGAAACGATATTCACGAATATTTATGCTCTGTTTTTTGAACCCCTATAATGTATTGAGCAATACTAACCTGATACTTCATTTTGGTTGGTTCTAGTGGTTATTGCCTTCTTTCCAGTACTCTTTTGTTGTTGAGAAGACATTTTTTCTTTGTTGGATACTACTCACGATAATGTTTTTCAAAAGTTTTTACAAAATTTCCGAAGGTTTTTTAAGATTTTTTGCTTTTGTTTTTGAAGCGAAGAAAATTTTTTGCTATGTGTTTTTAAGTAAAGGGAGATTAGTTTGTTTTCTATTCGACGCACAACTTTTTGGTGCGTTGTTAAGTGAAAAAGGTAATTTGTGCATCATTTTGATTGACAATGCACAGTGTAGACTTACGTATTTTTATATGCATCGTCTTGTGTTACAGTGTGGGCTTCCGTATTTTTAAAGGGCATAGATGACATTTCGTAACAAAAGTGTCATTTAGCGATTGAAAACAATTATTATGAACCTTAACGAATTCAAATTGTCTAAAAGTGACCGGTCCAAATTTTGCCCAAAAAACTTGTCAACACAAAATCGATGGATTTCATTGGATCTCAACTCATCCTCAGCGATCTATTCTTAAGAATGTTGGTGGGCCTCCGACAACTTTTGTATTTTTTATTTTTTTATTCTAAAGCTACAATAACATGCTTGAAACTCGTTTCTTATTAGTTTGAAAGAACGACATCGAGTAACACTCGACCACCAACTTAGCTAATCACCTTCGTATTAGTAATAGCAATTCCATCTGATTCCAAAATAATCTTATTGTTCTTTTGAGATTGTCTTAAAAGAAAGTGTTGTACTTTCAAAATTATTATGATATAAATTTGCGAAAATTACAAAAAGTTATGCCAAAAAAAAAATTACCATTTAAAAGATTACTCCTAATACTCCTAACCTGATTTTCTTATATGTGAAGGTCTAAAACAAACTCATTATTTTGACCAGAATACCTTTACTCTTAGTGAAATTTTTTTGTAGCTATAATATGATCCCATTTAAAATATTACTCCATAATAATAGTTGCCACCTTGAAAGCCATCTAATGGGAAATCTTCCTCCAAATGCTTCAATAGAAAAAATAATAATAAAAAAAAAACATTACGACTAGGTATCCTGATCGGAGCAATGAGATTCTGATTCCCTCCCTCTATTCTAGTCAACCAAATGGGCACAATATATATATATATATATATATATATTTATCTTCAATTTTAGGAGTTTGTCTGTTCAAATTCATATTTATTGGGGGGTGGATGCCATTAGTTAATAATAATATCTAATAACTATATTTATGATAATACTAGAATACATATATAATACTCCAATTGCTTAATCTAAAGCCTTTCTTCAACTAACAACAGTTCATGGGTTTTAGCAATTTGCTGAGGAACTCAAACGGCAAACTCAGCCACATCCTCTCTCTCTACCACACTCTCGATCACAACCATTTCATTTACTTTCTCTCTCTACAAAACTTTCTCTCTTCTCTCTCTCTTCATCAAAGCCCTTAGCGTAACTCTGCAATCGAACCGTATTCCATGGCAAATTGTAACCTACCTAGAAGAATTATCAAGGTATAATTCCCAATCTTCGTCCTCTTCTTTTGATCCCATGTTCAATTCCTTCGATTTTTCTCTTTGTTTTTGTAGTCGTTGACAAATTTCCATTTTTGTGTTTATGACACGTTCAATTGCTTCTCCTTCTTCCTTTTCCTCCTTTGATTGACATGCTATCTTTGTTGTTGTTTTGATCTAACAGGAAACTGATCAACGCCTCCTCAGCGATCAAACCAGGTTTCTCTCTTTTTTTTTTCTCTCTCTCTTCTCTCTCTCTCTTCGATTCCGTCCCTCGCAGGACCTCATCGCTACAAGATCTGTATCGCGAAGGAATCAATTTTTTGCTCTGCGGCGATGAGATCTCTCAGATGTGATTTTCAAGGTAATTTTCTAGGTTTATTATTATTTTTTTAATTTTAATTTGTTGACTTTTTTTCTTTTTTGAGAAATTTCTCTAATTCATTGAGTTGGTCGATTATTCAATGCTTTATTATGTAATTTTTTATCCCAAATTGTTACTTTATTGGTCTATTTTCTTTAAAAAAAATTCGTTTGTCTATAGAAGAATTTTAATCATAGAGAGAGGGAGGTACGATGTTTGTTTTGATGTTGATATTCATGAGTCTTCTATGTTTATTTTGATTATTGTATCCTAATAATTAATTCTAATACTTGATTTGTTTTTGGATTGCAGCAAGAAGATTTAGTTAAGCCATAAGGTTAGTCGGTCATTATCAATGTACGTACATGTGTGTGTATTTGGTAGTTCACACCTATGATTTTTTTTTTCTAAATTTGATGTCTTTGGAGAAAGGATAATGGGTTATCACTGTAAGATCTCGACCCTATTTGCAATACATTGGATCCTTCTTTGTATGATACGTCATCTTAATGTGTGGTTATCATGTTAGACTTGTTTGTTATACTTACTTGAATAACATATTAATGGATTCATACCTTGATTTTTTTGTTGCACTTCATAGTTGCACGTGTTGTTAACTTAGTTATGCTTTAAAAGTGCGATTTAATCCTTATAAACATTCGTTACTATAATGCATTGCACTTCTAGCTTTGTTATGTGTTGTTTTGTTTGAGTTTCAAAATGTTTTAAATTTGATTGGGTGTTAGGATTATTTGGGAATACTTAGCAAACATTTTGTTTTGACCTTAAGATAGAAAAAGATACACACAAAAGCATGAATACATGCTTAAACTCGGAATTCTGTCCATCCGAATACTTTGTAGTAATTTGGCCATAAATTGGTGTAGAAAACTCAGATTTGCAAACTGTCTTATTTGTAATTTTTAGACTTATATATCATCCTAGGCACGTCTTTAAAGTTGACCCAAAAATACAGAATTTTATTCTAAGCATTTCACTAATGTTTTAACTTTGACATTTTGACTTAAAACCTTGGTTGAACTTTAAAAAACGTACCAATACCAATTGACCAACCAATATTTCTCATTTAGACCAACAAAGAGACCCAAGAGAGCTCTCATTTCCTCCTTCCCTTTCATGGAGATTAGAGAGAGTCTAGAGAGAGAGTAGTGAGATAAAATGATGATATCTTGAGCTTCACTTGTCCGATCGACGATCCGTCTTCACCATTGCAAAGCTCTTAACTAGAGGATCATTCTTCACTGACTGCATGCTGATTTCCATAGTTTTATTTCATCAAGAAGTAAATAACTATAATATTTTGTTTGATTATGAGATGAATTGGAAGAGTAGAGCATGTAAGTGGTGTTAGTTGTTCATTATTGTGTTAAATCCTTGGAAGAAACATGTGATTAGTTGCTCTAACTTATGTTATATATTATGTTTTTATTTTAGGTTGAAAATATAATTGGGAGAAGACATGATGATTTTTTGAAGCCAAATGCTTAGTTCTTGAAATAAGATTTGTCACAGTTTTAAGGCATGATGTTGAATTTTCTGGGAAAAATCCGTCAATGGGAATTATCTGAATTTTGAATGTGTTTTACATTAATATGTTGTACAAAATCCTGGAAATTTTCATAAATTTTAGAGGTCGGGAAGTACCTCGTTTAGGTTGCGTATTATCGATACGCAGAATGAACTGTTGCTGGAAATTCTGGGTTGTAGTTCAATCTTTATGTGGTTGCATGTGGATGAATATAAGTCCAAATGGACTGATTCAAAATGGTAAATTGTAATTTGAGATGTCTATTTTCTGGGTATGTAAGATTGATAATATTTGGACTTGTGTAGAATATTTGGTGAATTTTATAATAACGCTGCGCAGAATTGAATTTCGTGATTCGTTGACAGAAATTTCTAAATATTGGTTTAGAATTGAAGTGAGAAGATTACGGTGATTATAGTTCCGATTGGAATATTTTAAAGTGGTAAATTATAGTTCAAGATGTCTAGTTTATAAATATGAAAGAATGATAATATTTAGATTTTCATAGAATATTTGGTGAATTTAACGGCACGGCTACGCAGTGTTGAATATGTATCGTTATTGTTAGTCTCCAAGAATTAGAGACTCGTTAAGTTGCAATTGTTGTTATTGTTAAACATTGAGTATTAGTAACTCGCTTAGATTTTGTAAGAAGTTACTCGCGATGAACTTGCGAGATTTATATGGGTGGTAAACACACCAAACATGGGTATTGCAATTAATGTTATTAATTAGGGACAATACTGCGGTTCGTCCCGATATTTCAAAAATTGGTTATGACTCTAGCGGAGTCGACATGAGATAATATATTTATATTAAACAATATACGAGCGATACGAGCTATATACTAGTCGTGACTGACTCTAGCGGAGTTGAATAGGACATTATGAGCAAACATCGAATAATGTAACAAATTATTAATGAGTATAATTGACTCTACGGAGTTGAGTAATGGGTAATATAATTTCCTATATAACGTATAATAATTTCCTGCGATGTGGGTTGATGAATTGATAGGTTTATAACTCAGTAGAGTTTTGACCCTGGTTGACTTAGTCAAACATTAGTTGACTACGAGTTAAGTTGAATAAGTTGAAGTACACGACGATAATAATATGTGATATATTATGATGCGCATGAGATGGACGATATTGTGTGACTATAGGATACTTAGGGATCCTGAGTTTAGCGTAACTATTACGCATTAATTAATGATTGTAAGTACGAGCAGGCTTACCTAGATAAGGATATGAGTTTGAGTACATGTGATGAATATGATACTTTGTTTGGGATTAAGAATAAATTATCTATCCTTGTGATGATTATGTGTGTCACCTTTTGGGCACCGTTTAATTGTGGTTGACAATAAGAATACCCTACATAGTATTGTGATTATTAGTGTGTTTAGTTATCGCAGACACTGTTCAATTGTTAAGTTGTACAATATGCCTACGGTCTTGTTTTGATTATATGTTCAGTGAATACGGACATGATGTGATTGTTATAGTATGAGATAGGAAAATTATCCTACTTTGATGATTGATTACACAGGACAGTCATCCTACTTTGATGATTGGTTGTGTGTGGATGTCGATACATCATAGACGAGTATCGATACACGTTGATTATTTGTGTATTGCAGGAGCAACACAAAGATGGATAAAGAGAAATGATATCCTTTATTATATAATTTATTTACAAGCACTTATGTGAACATAAAAGTGCTATGTGTTTAATGTGAGTTGTATATCAAAGATGATATTACATGTTCAGTTGTGGTATATAAATGTTATTACCATGTTACTATTATCGCTTGAGCACTATGCCATGTCATGTAATTGCATTAGGGTTTTGGTTTACTGTTGCATTCATACTCATAGCACACAATACATTATAGTGGCTTACGAGGTCTTTTAGACTCACCCAACAAATTTCTCAGTTTGCAGGTTGTAAGTTCTAGCGCAGTGAGGCTGGAGACTTGGAATTTAGCAAGTTGTATTTATATTTATATTTATGTTTCATAGTACTGTGAGGACGATGGTTGATGTAAAGTTATATAGACTTTACTTTGAGGTAGAATTATACTTGGTTATTCGTATTATTCTTTTGGTAGCCGACATGTGTGTCGTGCTTGTGTATACAGTTGGTTATTACTCTAGTTGTTGTTCCGACATGTTGTGGCCGATAATGTTAATATTGTTGGTGTTTCTTTTCCCGAGTTGTAGACTCGTGGTTGCTGTTAGTTGGGTTCCGGCAGTAGTATCGCCGATAAATTGTTTTTATTAAAACATGTTTTTATTTAGTATTCCGCTGCATTATTTTTTTGGTATGAGCTTTTGTGGCTCGTTTTTATCAGTTGATTCAATTAGTCATGTTATTTTGGCGCACCAAGTTGGGATTCAACATCGGATCTTGGACCCGGGTCGTCACACATCGGATCGGTACTTGGTTTGGGAAAATATGAAGCAAATAAGTCCAGATCTGGCTTGGATTTTTATTAGACCGCGTTGGCTCGACCGATGGTATTTGACAACAACAAAACACTAGTTGTGATGGTGCTCCTCCTTGTTGTCATGTTTTTTCTCTTATTTGTTCTAGTAATTACTTTTCTTCCTGTTAGTAAGCAGCACCTTCTTTCATGATCCAACTAATGTTAGCAATAGGCCCCTTCGATCTAGATAGAGTTTCCTCACCTTGCTATACATTTTGAAAATCTGAATATTGAGATGTGCACCAGCATACCAACAGTTCGATAGAATTCCCCAATGAGAGCCTCCGCAGAGCTTAAGAAAAAAGAAAAAAAGAAAAGAAAAAGGGCAGTGATGTGGTCAAAACTGAATACTAACAAGTGCACTAGATCAAGTAATAAGTGTAAGTAAATTACGGATTATCGAACCCAAGGGATTGACAACAAATATTAAAATCAATTATTTTTCGTTTTAATCTAGACAAACGATTATGTTGAGATTTCGCAATTTTAACTAAAGAAAGCAAGTAAAAGATCACAAGATTTAGAGATATCAATGTGAGAAACGCTAAGGCTAGGTTCACCAATTCACTTCTAAGTAATAAATCAACGACTTCAGGTATCAACTGATTATCTAGTGCGACAACGAAATTTCCTTAATTAATCAATATTATCTCTCGAGCAATATTAATTATATTGTTAACTGACAACCTACTTATCTCTAGGTAGATTTAGAAAGAAAACAAAGAATTATGGTTTGTGAAATTCTCTTAGCTTTCGATATGATCTATAGCTAATTGCATGTATCAAACCATCTATCTCTAGTATGAATTTAGATCCATGGTGTAAATTATTATGGTCCATCACATGAAATCTCTTATCGGTCTCATTCACATGATTTAAATCAATTAAAAGGTGGTCAATCTTTTAAAGCATTAAGAACAAGAAAATACACTCACACAATTATAATTCAAATTGAAATCCTAGTCGAATCAATATAAAATATTCATGAATAGGCTACCCTTAACCCTAGCTATATGAATTTAGTTCATAATTAAATAAACAAAATCTATTGCATTCGAAAAATATATAAAATTAAGCATATGAGATAGAAGATAAAATCGATAAAAGTAATGAATACAATACTTGAATCTTAGAAGAATTGTCGCGATCTTCTTCTCTTTGTTTTTCTCAAAGATGACTCTAAAAACTCGATCCCTAAACCTAGCTTAAAAGGGACTATAAGTGGACAACATCTAAGAAAAAAATGGTACAATACATTAAAGCACCATAAAAGGACAAAAATTACAAAGAAAGGCCGACCCTAATTATTGGGGGAAACAAATTTTCCAAATTTTCCTTTAACTTTCCAAAATTTGCATAAAGATCCCCTGTACTTTTAAATTTGTTTCAAAATCCTCCAAATTTGTATGATTGGCCCCTTATACTCTGGAGCTACAAAATAACACTAAAATAAAACATTAGATTACAAAAATTTTGAGAATTAGTAAAATCTAAACTCGAATAATACCCAATAAATGAATAAAATACTCACTTATCAAGCAGCTACATAAATTTTATACTTGTATGAGAGGCATGATGTCCGTGTTGCACTTGATTTTGCTAAAGGAGTGCAGTTGAGGACATCAAAGTTGAAACCTTCATGAGGCAAAAGGTATCATGGAGTTTAGGTTAGAAGTCACAGAGTTTCAATTTGCTGTCTAGGATGGAGTTGAGGATTGTTAATTCGGGGATAACAAAGGCTTTTGACTTTATCAAATCTAAAAGTAAGGTAAAGAAAAGGAGACCGAGAGTCAAATGAGTTTGTATTGGGTGGAGAAAAAAACTATTAGATTAACATTTTTCCTTTATTTAAATAAGTTTTTAAGATGCTTAAAAAAATAAGTTTTAAAAAAAATTCTCTCCGCCTAAAGTCTATGCACGGCACGTGTCACAACTAATGGACATTTTAGTTTTGAAAACTTTCTTCCTGACAAAATTAAAGACATTCACTTTAGGTGATCAAATTGACATTTTTTTTTAAACAGTTTGTTCGGTACTAGGTTATAGAACACCCATAGTGGTGTTCGGTATCCCTACCGAACACCTATAGTGGGGCACCTCTACCGAACATCACTATAGGTGTTCGACACCCCTACCGAATATTACTAAAAAAAAAGAGTATTTAGATCTAAATTTATAATAGTATTTTTATAATTTTAATTAAAAAGTGTACTCAAAAATTTTATAGGTGCAAATAGCAATCCTCGTTTTTTTTTTTTCGTGTTGAAATTGCAACAGTTTCCTTTATTTCCGGAAGAACCAATTTCTTGCAAAAATTTACTAGCTTATTGCAACGCTGATTCCATCTAATAAGCTTCGACCCGTATATGTCTACTTTTCACTAACACTCAACAACCCAGACCCCGATCGCCGGAACCTGACTCCGGACCCTTCAGAAACACGTAATAATTCTCTCTCGTGTGTCTTGAATATGGGAATTGATACAACACCACCTCTAATCGGATCACAGCTCAATTACCTCATAGCTCATTCCCCTTACTCCATCAAGGTAAACTCGTCCCCCCATTCCTTTTTTTCCTTTAGGGTTTCACTGTTATAAACCCTAGGGCAGTATCGTTCTTAGGTTACCGGAAAAATCAAATCGTTCTGTGTTGATTTGAATTTCAGGTTGAGGCGGCGTGGTCTGGTTCCAAGAATCCTGCTTTGCTTGATCGCTTCACCTTAGCCATTCCCTTTTGCCTGGACTATATCAAATGTTAGTATACTTTTTTTATGAATATATGAACTAGCTATTAACCCGCGCCTTGCACTTTGTGATGTAAAAGATCTTGTCTTTGATAAGTTGTTTGACAAAATTGAGTTCTTACTACTGGTTTGGCACACAACCATGGACATTCCATTCAGTGTCAGTTTAGTACAAGTTTGATTCTATGATTGTTCTAGAGCATGCAAAGAAATCATGATTGTTCATGTACCAAATAAACACTTATCATAATAGTATTCTAACCAATTCATGAGTGATGGCAATGAGTTTCATTTTTATTTTCAATAAAAACATTGTATGTGGTCTATATGTGTGTTTATTTGAGATTAGGCTTTCTATTTTATATCCTAAATCTTATTGAATCTAAAGGTGATGGCTGTAGGGCAAAATGAAAATAGTGGAAGTATACCCTTGCTTTCTGTGAGCTAGCTTTTCTTTTTGTTTGGAGCTTTTTGTCAAGCATCTATATGCATTAAGACATCTAGCAACTGCACACACAATAAAAACATGATATATATATATATATATATATATATAAGATAGATAGATAGAGAGAGAGAGAGAGAGAGAGGGAGAAAGGGAGAGGGAGAGGGAGAGGGAGAGAGCCGAGAGGGAGTGTCTGTGATGGTGGGTACTTTGGATCATGACCGATGGGGCGTGCCTTTTATCTCAATCATTTATTTTAGATCCAATGACTCGTTTGACAAAAGAAAACTTTCCTAATCATGCTATTAATATTTAAAATTAATATAATCATAAGGAAATAAATAAATCAATCAAGTAAACTATTCTTAAGGAAACAATATAAAAAACCTTTCTTTTAATCTTTTTCCCCCCCTTAATATCCTGTTGATTGGATTTGAGGACTAATAAAGAACAAGACGGACAACACTATTAGACACCACTTTTACTCCACTGCCATGCACAGATGCACTAAACCTGAGATAAGTAAGATAGGTAAATAGATTAGATAACTAGAGTAAAAAACAAGCACGAAGCACAATGAAGCACCCATATGGGCATTTGCACCCTTTGTTGTAGCTAGCTTTAGCGCATATATGTTCTAATATGAATCATCATACAATATGTGATTTAATCTGTATTCTGTCGTAACTTGGTCAATTTGAAATCTTATGATTGTTATCACCTTACTTATTGGAGTCCATATCTTGTGTCTCAAAACAATTCCTGTATCATAAGCAACATTTTGACAGTTGTCCTTCTTTACGAAAGAAGTTAATGGTATGGTTAAGAAAAGAATTAAGAAAAAAAAAAGAACAAGAGTTTACTTTCATTGTCTTCTACCCAGTAATCTCTTGGGTAAGGTTCGCCACCATGACTCCACCGCATTTTACATTGCATACATCGTCTCTCACATCCACCACACACGAACCACCACCTTAAAAGCATCTTCAGCCATTGTCTATCTAAACCATATCAACTGTATCCAGTTGGGAACAAATCAAAGTTTTGGGGATGCTACTACCTCCAGTGATCCTAGCACCGTTGAAATCATCCCATGAATGATTTCATAGCCTCGAAACCGGGAAAATACGATTTATACCAATTTCAAATAAAGACCGTAGGGAAACGATCTACATCTGGGTTTGGAATGTGAAGATTTCAGATCTTGAGATTGGGTTATAGTGTATTGTGATTTGTGCATCGTAAAGACGTTTAATTGTGATGATCGATGGATTGGTTCTTCTTCCTGATTATTGTAGGAAGCTTCACAATTGATTTCTACTCCTTGATTGTGAAGATTTCAGATCTTGAAATTGGTTTCGAAACCGGGAAAATACGATTTATACCAATTTCAAATAAAGACCCTAGGGAAACGATCTACATCTGGGTTTGGAATGTGAAGATTTCAGATCTTGAATTTGGGTTATAGTGTATTATGATTTGTGCATCGTAAAGATGTTTAATTGTGATGATCAATGGATTGGTTTCTTCTTCCTGATTATTGAAGGAAGCTTCACAATTGATTTCTACTCCCTGATTGTTGGTGTCAATTCCATTGGCGGGTAGTTTCCAACCGCCAATCAGTCATTGGCTCATTGGAGATGTAGAAGTTGCAATATATTACTTTTTATTGTCGGATGTTATGCGCTGCAAATACAGATGTAGAAGTTGCAATATATTACTTTTTAATTTTGTATTACAAGTACAAGTTAACGCCATGAAAAATAGTTGGAAGATATTGTACATGTGTCATCGTTATAGTGATGGGCAGTAATTGAGACACAATTTTGAGACAGAGGATCTGAAATCTTCTACTCCCTCCGTTCCAAAATTAGTGTCTCCCAATTTTCAGATAGATGTTTAACATATTTTTTATCTAACTATTGATTATAGAAATCATAACCATTCGATAGTATACAAAAAGTACTATGAATTACGTGTTTTATGGTTAAAAAAAAATAATTGTCAAATTTTGATTTGAAAAACAATCAATTTCACTTTAAAAAGTCAAAAGGGGACACTTATGTTGGAACGAAGGGAGTAATTGATTATAAGCGAAAGATAAGTTTATTGGATTATTTCCATAGATACACTTTCCTTAATTGATTTATGTATTTCCTTATGAATATATTAATTTCAATTATTAATAATAACATAGTTAGGAAAGTTTTCTTTCGTAAAATGATCCAGTGGATCTAAAAGAAATGCTTGAGATGGATGGTATGCACCGTAGGCCATGGTGCAATGTACCCACCATTGCGTGAGCCACTCTCTCTCTCTCTATATATATATATCCATGCATGGTCTTCCTTGAGGTGTTTGTGGCATCTATAATAATGAAGGTGCTTTCCTAGATATAAAATGAGATTAAGGATCTTCCAATAAAGTCCTAGATAAGCTCTGGAAGCTTTGAAGATGAAGAGAAATGCAATGAATGTAAACAACTTAAGAGGGTTCGGAATAGGAAGATATAGACTAGTTATAATTGCAAAACAATATTATCTAAAAGCCATGCTCTTAAGCCAAAAACATGTCATGTGGAGCATATTGGTTGAGATTAGTTTTGAGCTTCCAATTTATAATATTAGTATGGGATTTATCAAAAAAAAAGTATAGGATTTATATTTTACAATTGTTGTACCTTAGGGTAGTATTGAAATTTTGGGTTGGCTTAAATATAGAGGATGTTTTACAAAATGAGTAATGCTAGATGTATTCCAAAATAAATATCCCACTTTTGATTCCCAACTACTACTAGTGTGTCATAACGTGATTGGTTAATTACCAAATCACCTACTTGTGAGGCTCACCAATTAACCAATCATATCTTGTCAGTTGGGAGTCAAAGTTGAGAGGCTTATTTACTGATACATATCAATACCTATGGTGACAGAATAGCTTGAAAAGTTGGGAGCAAAATGAGTTGGGAGTTGAGTTGTCAAGGAGTGGATCCCTCCATTAAATCACATTCGCTTGACAACTCAAATGCCAACTTATTTTGTTCCCAATCTTTTTGTATCCATTTTGTCTACCTAGCATTATTCATTACTCATTTACAATTTGTGGGATTGACTAACTAACCAATCTTACAAGATCATACATACAATGAGCAATGCTATGTCTGGTAAATACCATAACTTTGACATTTACCTAACTTTGACTTTGAACTGATGTATCATAATTTGATTTGTTATCCACCATTTCATTACTTCTGGGGCTTTCATAATGTGATTTGGTTTCATTATTTTGTCAGCCCACAGTCAACGTTGGGATGTTTATTTTTTGAATACTTAGCATTGTTCCTATAGAATGCACACTTTCCATTCTCATTTGCCTTCGATGATATCAAATGTTAGTATGATAACTGTAAATTTGTTGCTCGAAAAACAAATATTTATGTATGGATTTGCATTTGAACCTACGTGATTTTTTACTTTTGGTTTGCTTAAATATAGGGGATGTTATATACAATGCACAGTTTCCATTGATAGCACCAGATATAGTGTTTGGACCTGAAGATGAACATTTCCGTCCGTATAACTCTGCTGGAGAAGGAGACTCAAAGTCCCCCAAGAACAGCTTATCTGATTGGAATTGCAAAGACCCAACTAGGCTTTTGACTCTCATTCTTGAGCTTAGGTTAGGGGCTTATTCATTATTTCTGTTGAGTTTGATTGGTGTTAATAGTGTGGTGTTGTCAAAGTGGCGAGTGAAAACTTGATTCTGTTTGCCTCTAGGGGTTTGTACATGGCGTACCAGAAGAAACGTGTTGGAGAAGTTGATGATAATAGACTGAAGTTTGAAATTAGCACCATGTACTCGAGGGAGGTAATAATATCAATCGTTTTCTACTGGGGTATTATGAGCATGGTGGAATGTATTTAGTCTCATATCTTGTATCTCAGATCCCTTTGTATGCATGCACCTCTAATTTGAAAGTTGTGTGGCTTGACATCTATTGTTTTTCTGAAGATTTTGATATGTTATCGTTAGAGTGGGATTGATATCTTGCGATTTGAATACCTAAGAATAGTATAAACCAGAATATGCTTAAAGAACAGATGTATATGTCATCTATTAAATGCTTTTCCTAACTGTTCAGGTTGTGTTGTTGTATTTGAGTGGCTTTCACTCTGCAACCTTAAGAATGGAGTGATCCTAAAAAACCAATGCTAATATAGACTCTCTTTAGTTACTGGGGTTTCTTTCCTAATAACTTAGGGGCTAAGGGCAACCTTTGCTGCACGAAATAATAAATGTCCAACATCGCAGCTTTAATGTCTTTCTTGCGGTTCAGATAAACCACTTCTTCTACACCATAGTTTTTGTACCTTCCCCTCTTTGAAGTCATCCATATGTTTGATGATACAGTGAGGTTGCTCATCAATTCAGTATTGGGCACGATTTAGCATTGCCACATGGCCCATGAATTTCTAGAAAATTTTGTTACAGCGTAACTCTTGCTTGTCTTGAAAATTCTTCTTCTCTGCCCCATTTTTTTTATTTTTGTAAATTTCTATATACATATATATTTTCAACTTGTCCTTGGATAGTGTATGTAAACCATCTCTGCCTGCTTACCATCGGACTGTCTATACCTAGTTTGTTTTTCTTTTGTTTATTCCTCCCCAATTGCTCGGAACTTCTTGGAGTCATGGAGTTTAATCTAAAATTGCTTCAAGCTGCCATTGGAGTATGCCCGTAATATATATATTTTTATTTATTTATTTTTTGCCTTTATTCCTTTTAAGTTGTTAGTGACATCTTTCCTCAGTACCCTGTTGACATTGGAAAACTATTTCTATGCTGTTCATTACATAAGTTATTTTAAAATATGTTAAAGAGCTTTGTTCACAAGTTGTATGCCTTACGAGTGATCATGACTTCTTTGTTTTATCACAAAATACATAAGCTTTTTTGAAATATGGTAAAGTGCTTTGTTCACAAGTTGTATGCCTTACGAGTGATCACACCTTCTTTGTTTTATTCCTCTCATATAAGTTGTTTGCCTTGTTGATATGTCAATGTCTAAGCCTCTATTATCATTCTGCAGGGAATTGAAATGTATATGAGTTCAGATGTTAACAAGGTATTTCCTTCTGAGTTATATACTTGCATTTAACAAAAGAATGTACATGTCTAAAATTCCCTATTGATTTGATGAGTTTACAGGAATAACTATAAGAAAACCTTTATTTCTGACTATTTTAGTGGTTTGTGTGCCATTGTATTGTAGTGTAGCCAGAAGAGGTAAAATTTGCAGTGCCTCTGTTGGAGATGGATATAAATAAATTGGTCCCTGGGTCCACCTGGAGGCACCCGCAGAAGATATACCTACAGGTTGTCTCTTATATTCCACTCGAGATCATTCATAATCATGTGCATCTGGACACATTATATTTACATGATTGTTATGAATTGTAGTAATGCCCCAAAAAATTAGGGCATATGTACCAGAAAGAAACTGAAGTAACTATGCACTAAGAAGATAACTGTGCAGATGTATAACTTTGTTTTTATGTCATTTTTTTCCCTTAATCTTGGTAACCTACCTTGATTGGTACTTGGAAACTACAGATACCGAACCTAAACCAACCCATGAAAGGAAGCACTTTCTGTAATTGGACTTTACCTCAGTTATCTACTTTTGTCTTCTTCTGTTGTTTCCTAACCTGATAGTTGCTATTGCATTCCATAATTGATGCAGGTTATATTTCCTGTTGGTAGAAATTTTTTGACTACGGCTTCTGCCCCACGCTTGAAATTGGTTTCTTCTCCTGAGTTGAGGGCTTTATTTTCTGTCGAAGATTTCAGGCTTCCTCCATGGTTGGATGGGATGTAAGTTTTGTCCTTTATTCTGTTTTTGGTCTGTGTTGGGTTGTGCTTGCTGACACATCCATATTATTGTTTTTCTTCTCCATCAAAGGTGCATGGCTGAATACCTTCCAACTTTAGAAGAGATGCTCGAGTCTCAGGTCAGTCGGATGCCATCATCTTTTCTGTCTCTCATCTAATCTCATGTATGTTGAATTGCTGATGCCTTCAAGTAAATGCTGCATGATCCATTACCAAATCGATTTTCTGCAAATTTTTCAGGACTTCTCTTTTCTTGTTTGCTTAATCCTTTTCTTACTTTACTCATACAGATCAGAGATGCTGTTTCATCTATTGAAGTCAGACGGAAGTTTATCATGGCATTATCTACTCCTTTCGGAAGGCCAGTAGAAGCTGATCCTGTATGTATCCCAAACATTTATATTAACTGAACAAACAATAGTGACTGGTAAACGATCTCTAACCTCTCTTTGTTTTGCCTGCCAGATATTTTGCAGGAAGGCAACCTTTCTAGCTGCCTCGGGGGTGTTTACATTTCTGGTATGATACAATCTTGACTCTAGAGTACTTCATTAATGTAATATGAATCTATAATGTCTGAACCTTTACCTGTTAAGTTCTAGAATGCGAAAAAGGTTAGAATCCAGATGTTTCCAAGAAAAGTTCCTGTATCAAAATATAGATGTCCATGGTGGGTGATGGCTTAAGATACAGAACAAATAATTGAATGGCATAAGGACCACATTATATCGTTTGAGGGGGCACTATACATAATTCTTTATATTCTGCACTAGATAGTTCTTTGTACCACAGTGATTAGGTGGCATGCTTCAGTCAGGTTTAGAAGCAGGGGTGGGGGCCACAGCGCCCGCAAAGTTTTGAAAATGCACATTTTTGCTTTGTAATTTATTAATAAATTTTGTAGAAATAGTTGTTTGGCCCCCTCAAATAATATAATTGACAACCCTTATCTGTAATTTTTCCATATATCAAACAAGTTTATACAAGTTGATAAAAATATGACTTTGAACTTCTTCAAAAACATAGATTTTCCCTAAAATATTCACAAAAATAAAAAATTTAGCTACTTTTTTTTATGAATTAAAAAAAAAATTTGTAATATTTTATTTGCCCATATATTACCCCCTAAAAAAATTTAATTTCTGAATCCTCGCCGTAGTTTAGAAGGGTTTCAGTCCAGGGTCAACTTAACCACTGCGCCCTATAGATACTGTTTATATGTCCCTTGACACATAGGTACGGGCTATGTCAATACACCATTGTAAAGGCAGGTTTCAGTTTTAGGGTATCCAGTTACACTTACACAAGGACATTGTAATGGCAAACCAAAGTTTATTCGGCCTGGTTTATATGCAAAATCTTTAATTTCTTTCAAGGAGCCCATAGGAAACACCCAACTGGATGGGAGGGAATTTATACTTCCAAGAGAGTGGAAGGATCTCTCTCCAAACCATATGGGATTGACATGGCTGCAGAGATTCAAAAGCACATGTTACGTTTATGTACAGAATTTTAAAATTGAGATCTGCCCTTGATGGGGGATAATTCCTTTCACGGATGTGCATTGAGTGTATTGTTCTTTCCTAAATAATGTTAGGCATGCTTATTCTACATCGACAAAAGTATGAAAGTTCAGCCTCTCCTTCAATATAAATGCATTTTCTACTTCTAGTAAGTCTAAGTCTTCACTTGAATTCCCAGACGATACTGAATGAACGGGAGAGGGCATCCTTGCCGTTCTCTTCAGATCATAACTTATTTAAGGGATTCCATAGATGGATTTAACATAATCCAGATCCTTGTGAATTAGGTCTATTTAGAAATCTTCCCTTACCATGTGATGAAATTCATTGTAGAACATATAATCCTTCCTTTGAGGTCCTGCTATCCAATCATGCCGGAGCGTTTTCAGGATTCTAGCCCTAGGTTAGAGATGGTTTTCCTTCTGTCGGAGCATCAGGGTGTTTTGTTGATTGTTAGTCTATGTCCGGTTTTGGTTTCTTTTTGGTGTCTCTTTTCCTTTGATTGTAATGGTGGATTTCTTATCCACTTCAGTGTTCTCTTTATGAAACCTTCTTTTCTTACCCTCCCCTCCCCCAACAATAATATAAAATAAAAGAAAAAAAAAATCTCTTTGCTCCTTCGTGACCTTTGCACCACGGCTTTGAATCACATAAACTATCTCTTTACCCCTCCCAAACCCAGCAATGGCAGGAGCCCCATTAGAGGACTGTGCTTAATACAAAATTGCCCTCCCAAGTAACCTCTCTCTATACTCCTCCGTAAGATAATCTCTCCTTCTAAGTCTCTGTCAATCACTGAACTTCTGTGTTTTTCTTTTCCAACATGTTATTTTCACAGATTACGTTCTCTAATGGCGCGTAATGTTTCCAAAATGGAAGTTTTAATCTTGTGACTCTCTCTATAGGTTCACTTTTCACTTCCACTTCAGTTCCCGAGGCAACAACCAGTATTAATGCTTCAAAGTTCTCAGGTAACTGATCTTTACCCAGCAACATGCATAGTTATTCATCTACTTAGAATTTATGTTGTTAACCTAGAATATATTGGATGCAATGATCACAGCGACAATGTTAAAGTATAATATGGTGTTTAAAGGAAGATCACATTATTTTGATGGGGCATAAATTGTTATTTCTTAATCTTATCTTTTTCCGGTTAAAATTATTAAATCTCTTTGTCATTTGCTGAAAGCTTCAATTTTTGGAGCTCTAATTAGGCAAATATAGCAAATAAAGTGTCAATGAGCTTTTTATACTTTGGTTGATACTTGACTATGTAAGCAAACATTTTTTCCAGTTAATACACTAGTCTCACTATATATGTGCCACTTGCCTCATGCCTCATGCTCTATATCTTAAAAATGAGGTCTCAACTCAAATATGCAATTATACCCCTGATTTTACTTGTCATACGTGTGCTTGTTTGTGAATTAACTTTTATCACGTCTTGGATATTGATAGTTTTCAATCTAGTATTTTGTGGAGGCATAGGTTACCTTTAGCTCTCTATTTGGCCTTGTGATTTTTATCTTCAGTATTAAGGAGCGTTGGTCAATGCAACTCCTCTTCTTTCTCTTATAATTTACTCCCTCGTTTCTGCATAAAGAGCTTCTGTTTCCTTTTTGGGATGTACAACTTAAGGAGTCCCTATCTGAAAATTAAGGTAACAATCTTAAAAATAAACTGACTTTATCCTTGGTATTTCAAATTAAGTTTTATGCAGTACATGAGCTTATCTATAAATGACTATACATTCTACATAGTTACATCTTTTCGATAGAAAAAGGATTGTATAAAGCTCAATTTACGTGCCTATAGATGTCATTTGATATAGATACATTTGCATGTGTTGGTGTGTCCACACATATCTATTAACTTGTACATATAAATTAAGCATGTATTTAGAAAAACTTTACGAAACATTTTACTCTGAAACCAAATGGCGGAAATGCTGAACAGATTTTAAAAGATATCATCATTATGCCTGGAATATTTGCCTTGAGCTTTTGCAATGTCACCCCACCCCAATATCTGTCTTAGATTGAAAATCTCTAAGCTTTTGCTAGTAAGGTCATTTATGAGATATATCATGTTTGCAGTTCATCCATCACCCAAGGAAATTGTTATTTTTCTTGGTATTTTTGTTGCTTGTAATATTCTTCCTTGTTCTTTATTTTGAAAGGCCAAAAGAAATTTTAGTAATTACAAAATATAGATGCACCAAACAGACCCCATGTACGCTCGGGTACACCAACAGTGTACAAACAAAACATACATCCATGAAAAACATAAGACCAGCACTAAATCACGTCATACCCAAGAGCCTCAATATACTTAACCACAAGGTGGAGCAGGCAACAAAAAAATGAGACCACAGCCACACCAATGAAAAAGGCAAAAAGAAGAGAGCTACAACTACAAGGATGCACCACAACTAGGATACACCCAACAATCACCACAAGCCTGGAAAAGAGCAACTCTAACAACTCCCAGCTTTGCCAACTAAATAGCAGGCATATCCTTATTCCTTATCCCTTGGAATTTTAATCATCAGCAAATACTCTTCCCCATCTTACACACCTTGTCAAATTAATCAAAGTCCTTCCAAAAAGACAAGGCCTCGGTTCTTTCTATAAATCCGGTGCTAATCGAGGTAAGCTGCATGCCCTGTAACGGTAGAACAACTAACCCCGTCTCCTTTATAAATGCTCTGAAAGCCAACACTCCAAGTCTTATAAATTCATGGGCCACCTTTCATCAGAAAACGGGGATAGCATCAGCTATGTGGCAACTGAAAAGAAGCGAAGAGCTTCTCAATGTTTTATATCCAAGAATTGTGGTTCCACTCATTTTTTCGTTGATAGCAAATAGTCTCAAGGGTGAAGACAGGGCTCTTATTCTGATGTGAAGCGTTTAGTTGCTTCGGGTGTCTATATACTAGTTAGGAATGAAGCTATGTACTCTAGTCAATCACGAAAAAAAATTCCTCTACGAATCACTAATCAGGTCTTTCTTTCTTATTTTGTGAAGCATTTCAACTCCCAGGGGGCTCCAATCAAGTCAAATATTCTGCAAGATATTCCGTGGAGTCCCAGATGGGATGCATCAGAGATGGCTGAGCGGCTCTTGTAAGTTCTTCAATATTCGCGTGTAGTTCAGATGATTTTGAATTCCTAATTCACTGTAGGTAACTCGTTTTTGCAGTGATCATCTCGTGGAAGAGTGTTTAAATTTCAAGAAATTCTGCAGTGAGGCTTTGGTTCAGCAACGTTAGTGCGAGTAATGTGGAAGGCTTCTGATCTTCCATAGAGTACCGTAATATAGGCTTTGGTTGTGTTATATGTTGAATGTATGGTTTCTGGTTTCTTGTGATGGCAAAGTGGCTTAGCTCAACGAGAGGAAAACGCAGGCATAAAACATTTTAATATTTAATTTTCTGATTCCAAATCTTTGTTGAGCAGCATACTTTCTTGAATGTTAACGGAGAATGGGTAAATCTTTTGGCAAATTTGTAGGTGATTAGCTTTTGTTGTATACCCTATACATAGCGAGTCTTTTCTTAATGGAGTGAGTATCCATTTATTTAAAATTGGGTGAACTACTAAAACGACCGTTAAGAGTTCCTTTCAATAATTTATTTATTAAATTTTTTTTTTTTGACGTCTGATATTATTTATATCCAGATGAGTTAATTTTAATGATTTTCTGAAAATTAAAGCTGTCTATGTTACCATTGTTTTTCATTGAACATTACTTGCTTCAAACAACTTTTAAATTCATTTTGTAATGTGTTAATCAAAAGATGGGAGAATAAATAATTTCACGTGAAAGTGATCTCCCTATGAATGAATTTTAGATCCATTTTCCGATTTGTGATGATTCAGTTTTTTGTACTTATTTGTTTTGTTTAATGATTCAATGTTTAAAAGTTAAATAGTACTTTCTCCATCCTTAAATTATTGACTTGTTAGACTTATTGTATGGATTAAGAAAAAAAATTTGATTTAATTATTAATATTGATATAGTGTGTAGTTTTTTTTAATATTCATGTGCATGTGGTTCATAATTAAAGTAGGAAGAAAAAATAAGAATAAATTAATAAAAGTGTTATAGAAAGAAATTTTTTAAACAATATAATTATTTAGGGACGGATAAAAAAGAAAATTAAT
Organism: Platycodon grandiflorus; assembly: GCA_016624345.1. Classification (NCBI taxonomy): domain Eukaryota; kingdom Viridiplantae; phylum Streptophyta; class Magnoliopsida; order Asterales; family Campanulaceae; genus Platycodon; species Platycodon grandiflorus. Next base: position 58,313,803 of record CM028364.1, on the reverse strand, counting down.
ATAATAAATTAGGGAGGAAGGAAGTAGAATTAACGTAATAAAGATAAATGTTTGTTTAACATATATTGGATAATAATTATGGGTTTAATGTGAAGCCAGGCAGAGGCACTGACGACTGACCCCATCTTAAGTGTTTCCTTTCGCTTTCCTTTTTTGTCTACTACCTCTCTCGAATCAAGCCAACCGATCTTATGTCTCCAATCTGCATTATGTGGGATCTACTTCGACTCCTACTAATACTGTATTTAATGAAAGCCTAGCTACACCGAATAGTGTATATATATATATGTGTGTGTTTAATATAACCTGTATCCTTATTTAATGATATTAGAAAGCAACAAGAAGAAAGAAAATGAAGAAATATTTAATTTGATTAGGGATATATTAAAAATCTAATTAATGAATACGCATTAAATTTTTAAAACAACTAAAAAAAAGTAGACCAATAAAAATGACGAAATAAGTATAATATATAACATTTAATGTATATTAAAATTTACAATACAATTACTAATATTTTTATATCTATATATTTTTTGTTTTATATATATATATATACATATATACATTATTTTCATTTTTCAGTTGGTGATCAATTTTAGACAGTCAAATAAATTAAATGACACAAAATGGAATCAGTCAAATAACACAAGAAAATAATATAAATAGAAACCTTCCAAATTGGTTGGTTACCAAATGGATCCCACCTAGTTGAGACAATAATTGGGTAATGGGATCTAAACAGAAACAATCAAATATAATTAAGATGAAGGAAGATCCAATCTATTAATAGCTCAATTTAATTATAAATCTACACATGGAGCTACTTATATTAAGTTAGTAGATCGCATTTGTTCTTAGTCTGTGATTAAGATTTGTGATCTTAGATTATTTTTTATGGACGAATTCTCTCTATCTTTTTCTTACTTTTTCTTCAATCATTACAAAAAATACTCAAAACCACGCGAAGCCAATTATACCCTTAGTCATTTGATTTTTTTTATTTAGCTAAACTTATGAACCCTTTCAAGCACTAAAATTTAATGCCGAGTATCATCCATATTTGTGTAGCTTTAACAAGAGATTTATTATTTATATCAACGAGGTTGACCTGAGTGGAAAAGACTCTGGTCGCTTATGAAATAGGTTCCCATTTCGACCCATTGTGTTGGCAATAAACTGTCATGAAAGAGGTCCACATTTCTAGCACGTAGTTTACCTCGGACCTAGACATTTGACAACCCTCCTCCCCACACACAACCCCCCAAAAAAAAAAACAAAAACAAAAACAAAAGAAAAGAACAAGAGATTTATCATATATGTATATTCTAACTTTGATTCAGTAGCAATTAGCTTGATATTCTTATGGGGGTATTTTAGTTAGGGTTGGGTAAAATCCAAATTTGATTGGAAACAAAAAGTACTTGAAAAAGTGGTTCAATTCTCATTGAATCTAATAATTTCTTAACAAATTGATTTAAATCAAATTAAAATTAAATCTAATAATTTTCTAATAAATTGATTTAAATTAACGTAGATCAGATCAAAATCCAATCTACAGACAAGCCTAATAGAAGTTATGCTATTCCATCCTCGCAAGGTAGGTATCCTGCTACCTCTATGTCTGAGTAACTTAGTAATTTATTTTTCTCTCCTTATTTAACAAATTTTCATTAAAAAAAAAAAAAAGAGTCAATAAATCTATTCTCATCCAAATATGTGACTGTGTAAATGTAAGGAAAATTACAACCCACAATTTCCATTACTTTACGTGCTTGTATTTTCAAAATTTTACACTATGATTTTATCTTTTTTTTATAAAAAAAATAGACTAATTTTTTTGGAACAAACTAAAAAGAAAAGAGAGATTTTTTTTTTGGGACGAGGGGAGTATATCTTTTATCGATTAATAGAGGGGAAATAATTATTATCAAAAGAAAATGGTGAAACAATAATTTACAGCATATAGTGATAATAAATAGGAGTACTTCTCTCTTACAAGCAAAAAGTCCACCATACTATTTTGAGATTTTTCACATAAGAAATTCACTTTCAAATAATATGTCAACAACTTTCATTAACCTTTTAACTTAAAATTTTACATGTAATACAAGTATTTTGACTATGTTTAAAATTTTTTTCTTAATTATGATCAACTTTAATGGTATATATATATATATATGTAAATTATTAAACTAGCTATAAAATATAAAATTTTTGGATAGAACGGAGAAAATATTAAATACAGAAATTAAGAAGCTATATATGGTGATTTTGACAAGATTGAAAACAAGGTGAGCGAGTTGGTTGTAGGTCTTAAAAGTTAACAAGCTTTGAAAAGAGTAGAACGTTTGGCTCTTCCATTCATTTGGTTTGGGATTAACTTGTACGCAATCATCAAAGAAGTAGCTTGGAAATTCACATCACACTGTCAAGTGCTTGTATTGTACTTATTATGTGTATAGGATTAGGAGCTTTCTCTTAAAATAAATATGGTTCTAGATTTCTTTGTATTATCTCACCAATCAATCAATTTGGATCCAGCTTTTAAAAAATTCATTAATTCCTTGGCTGATGACTTTAATTTATCTACAGTATTATTATTATTATTTTTTAATCTTATTTTTGTTATTTTTACACTCCATTGCTCCCTTTCAAAAGATAATTACTTGAAAAGTCAAATTATTTAAAGATTATGTTTCAATAAAGAGGGATAAAACTTTTATGTTTGGTCTCTTATACAAAGTCTACAAATGCATGAAATGTGCGCAATTTTCTTGACAATATTTATTGCACTTTAAATTTGATTGAAAAAAAATAGTACGTATATATCATACACTAAATGAATATTCGAAACATGTAAGCTTTTTCCTTGAACTAGTTAGTTTAGTTATAATTTCTTGAGGTTTGTGTTAAGAGACCCTTTCTTGGGGGGAGTGGCTGAGTTCAAATCTCTTGAACCACAATGTGTGTCTTCCCTTGTAACACTAGTTAAAATCAAAACATGGACTCAATACATAACTCAGGTCCATGTTCTGATTTTAACTAGTGGTACAAGGAAGAACACACATTGTCATACAGGAGATTTGGACTTGATATGGCGAGGGACTCCACGGATTGCTTCAATCTTCAAGTGGAGCTCAGAGTATCCTGCTCTGAATCTACAACTTGGTAAAGTCAGGTTTTCTCCTGTGCTTTCTTTCATTGCTCCATAATATTTACCTAAATATCCTTAGATTCAAGGAAATTTTTTTTTTGTTTGCTAATTTAGAATAATATAATAAGGATAAATTAGAAATCTCATAAAAATTACTATAATAGTATAGATTTAGCTTTTGAAACACAACTTTTATGCGAGCTAGTTTAGAATAAAGGGCAGGACTCTTTAAACAAAATTAACTATTTAAGTTCAAATATTTATTTCACTAATGATTGCGACATTCCACCAAAAGTTTTCTCAAAGCATTCTAAAATTTCTAAGTTTGATTTCAATTTGGTGACTAACTTAAAACTAATACTGCCTCCGTCCAGTCAAAGATTTCACTATATTTTTTATAGATATTTTATTTAAAGAGTCCACTCTCAATAATTATGCTTACAATTTTCATAACCTTTCATATTTACTCCCCACTTGTGTTGTAAGCATCTGGATTGTGCATAAATATTTTTGTAATTATGACCAACTCCAATGACACTAATGTATCCTTTAATTATTAGACTTTTCAAACATGGACTCTTTGAGTGGAACGATGGGAGTACATCCTATAGTCTTTCCCTAATATTTGATTTGAGGTCTATTATAGACCTTAAATTGAAACAATAAATCTTGATGATCAATTTGATCTGGCTCAATGAGGGTATTTTTGTAATATTTAAGAAAATAAAAAATGTTTTATCTAAAATATTTTTTATTGAAAGTTGTACATTTTTCCATGAACAATAATACGTGAGGGTAAAAATGTCTTTTTCTCATTTGATTTATGGGCAATAAATATTTATTCATGGAGTTTAGGGAGTAATAAATGCTTTTTAGTTGGATCAAATTGATGCACTTTGTATTACTCTAAATGAAATACAAATTAAATAATACTCCCTCCATCCCTTAATTATTGTCTTGACTGGATTATTAATATTGGTATAACGTGTAATTCTCTTTAAGGCCAATGTGTATATGGTCCATAATTAAAGTAAGGGCAAAAATAATGATAAAATGATAAAAATAATGTCATAAAAAGAAAAAAATTTAAATGAAATAATTATTTTAAAATAGATAAAAAAAAAGAAAAATAATAATTTAAAAACGGAGGGAGCAGTACTCTTTTTCTTTTTTGTAAATCAAATTTTTTATTTATGAGCACTATTATTACAACTTCGTTTAAGTATCAAACATTGAAGTACTTATCAAGTAGGACCGGCAGTGGGAATGGGGTCACAATGTCAGGTTCAAGCACAAGCTACCATGTTATTGCCAGTTGTCCATTACCCAAAATCCATCTCTGCATTTATTAGTAAATTTAGAATGTTTATTTACCGTTAGTCCGGCTTAGATTAAGACAAACAATTAAGGGATAAATGACTTTTCTTTGACTATGACCAATTTTACTATTAGTGTCTCAATAAAATTTTGTGCAGTTTTCAACTCTATCACTTTAAATTTTCATTTCGGAAGTTCTTTTGATGGATGCTGTTAGTAATTTATCGTTAAGTTGTCCATGTGCCTCTCACATGCATTTGACTAAAGGTGAAAAAGAAATTTCACAAATAAGTTAAAATCCAATAAAATTTCAGGCAAAGCATATGTGTCTCACTTTCTCTCTCTTCAATTTTGACTAATCATGACCAAGATTAAAGAACAAATGAGAAAAGCAAATTTAAATTTAATAATAACTCATTTCAATTAAAGAACAAAGCAATCATAATCCTGGGTCAATTGCTAGCAATTCTATCTACTACCCAAAAATCTAATTTTATGATGTAAAAATCACATTAATATAAAAAAAATTATGAAAGTAATGATACGAGTTTTTGTGGGTTTTGACTTTAGAAGAAGAATTCATCATGCTAGCTAATTAATTGAATTGTTTTGTTTCGATGTTGTGTTGTAAAGATTGAGTTTTTAGGGTAAGAGACGGACGGACGACGATAACAGAGATCGGTTTGGGGTCGCCGAAGCTACAATTTCACCTATTTTTGTCGGATTGAAAGAGTTTCAAACAAATCTGAAGATGAAGATGTGGTTACCCCATAATTCCAAAATGAAGATGTTACAAGCCAAGACTGAAGCTGGCGACGGCGACTGAGGACGACGATCGGAGACGGTGTGTACTTGTGTGTGATTCAACCGAAACCCTAGGTTTAACTGAGAGTATTTATATATACATACTTCGCTATACACACTGTTGCTGTTAGAGGGACCATCCCAATGAGATCCTTGAAGAGGTCAGGGTCGAAGTTGCTAGCAATTGCAGTAGTGACATTAGATAAAGAAGAAAGATTTCGACGATGGGTGATCTTCGCCGGTGGAAAATCGATTTTGACTTTTGATAAAGAGAAAGGGAGGGGACTTGGTGGAGACTGGAATTTCAAAATCGATTGTTGACTTCAATGCCAAACCAAGAAAGATCGATTTTGACTGGAATTCCATGTTGACTGTTGAATTTCATAACTCAGTGTATGTGTTTTTGAGATTGAGGTTTGAAGATGGTGAAGAAGATGATAAGGGAAATTTCATTTTCGCCCTTTGTCAAACGCATGTGAGAGGCACATGTGCAACTTAATGGCAAATCACTAACGACATCGATCAAAAGGACTTTCGGTGTGAAAATTTGAAGTGGTGTGAACGAAAACTGCACAAAATTTTGTTGAGGGACTAATGGTGGAATCGGCCATAATCCAGGGACTTATAAAAATCATTATCCCAGCAAATAATTAGTTTTCGGGGTAGTAAATATAATATTTTTTTTTTGAGTTAGTGAATTTGTGTTGGATTCAACGTGATCTGGGGACATCTAATAATAATTAGTTGAGTAATGCTAAATGGATCAAAACTCAAAAACATTTATTACTCTCTAAATTTCATGAAAAAATATTTATTGCTCCATAAATCAATTAAAAAAGACATTTTCACCTTTATATATTTATTGTTCATGGGAAATGGTACAATTGCAATAAAAGACACTTTAAGTAAAACACGTTCTTATTTTCTTGGATATAACAAAAATACCCTCATTGAGCCGGAACAAATTGAGCCGGATCAAGATTTATTGTAATTAGTTTTACAAAAGTACTCCTTTGTTTCAGGCGGAGAGTCCACTATTATACTTTAAAATATTTAATATAAAAATTCAACTTTTAAATATTATGTCTATAATTTTTATAATTTTATCCTCCACATATGATGTAAATATATTAACTATGCCCAAATATATTTATAATTATGACTAATTTTAATAATACTTATATATATTCATTAATTATTAGACTTTTCAAACATGAACTATTTCGGTAAAACGAAATGAGTATATTGATTTTTTAGTTTTTATAAGCTCAGTATTGGATTAGTTTCAGACCAAATGTGGTATAGTGACACCACGCGAGAACCGAAAAAAAAAGGGATATTGATTGTTTAGTTCATTTCAACAATTTTCAGACAAATATTTAGCACATTTTTATTTACTTTGAAAAAAGACATTATAATCTCTGAAAAGTATACTAAAATTTTATAATTGATCAAACAAATCAAAGCGCACTTCTTGAATTAGAACGAAGGAATACGATAATGCAAGTGTAATATTACCTTTGTCTTTGTTGTGTGGCTTAAAAGAAAGTATACAAGTTTATAACTAAGTACTCTGTTCGTTAAGTACAAAAAGTCTATTATTTTATTTTGAGTTGTTTTAATTAAAAAATTACTCTAAAAACTAATGTTTAAAATTTTTACAAATTTTTAACTTTTACTTTTCAAATATAATATAAATCTATTGACTATTCTCAAACTTTTTTTTTAAATAATTATGATCAACATTAATAGTATTAATATAAGAGTAGGTCTCCTGTAAAATCGCCTTATGGATTCTAATTCGTAAAACGAAACTCCACTCTCTTACAACTCATCTCACTAATACACGGTGGGTCGGATTAGGATGATCCGTTAGACAGAAAATATCTGTAAGACAGTTTTTTCTAAGTTTTTGCCTAATATAACATGTATATACTATATCCGTCCCAAAATAATTATCATTTTAGCAAAGTATTTTTCTTAAAATAATTGTCGTTATAAGATTTTAAGAAACTTTTGTTCATATTCTACCAAAAATGCCATTATTTACAACCATCATTAAAGAGAGTTGGTAAAAACAAAAAATAAAAAGTTAATCGTACAACTTATCTATAATAAATAAATATAAATAAAAATAAATCAGTTTTTATATAATTCTTCTTAATTTATATACAAATACTTAAAATAATAATTAATTTTTAAACGGAGGTATAGTACAAGTCTAACATAGATTTAGTAAGCCAAATATACTTTGATATTGACCTATTCATCTAGTGGACCTAAACACCGAGGCTCGAACTTGACTTATAAGACCCTGTACAATGGATGGGGAGCTTAAGGGGAGCTTTCCACTATTTTCAACCAATTTTATTTAAAAAATACTTTTAAAGTTATTTATTAGCTACTTAATTAAAAATATCTTTTCAATGGTGGCACAAACTCTAATATTTTTACATACCCTACCATAATTATCTCTATTAATTTAATATATTTATTATTATTTATGCAATTTTAATTTGATATTTGTTAAATTAATATTTTTGAACTCATATTAATTTTTAATAATAATAACTTTCATATATTTTTTATTGAAAAATACTTTAATTAGTATTCATTATTTAATTAAAAAATAATATAATTAGTATTTGTTATTTAATTGTATAAAAACTCCATAAACTACTACTATTTTCTTAATATTAATTAATTCATTTAAAAATAAAAATACAATTACAACAATTAAAAGGAAAAATTCGAGAAAAATACAACAATAAAAGCGAAGAAAATACAACAACAATAAAATCTAAGGTAATAATAATAATAATAGCAATAATAATAATAATAACAATAATAAAAATTAACAAAATAATAACAATTATGACAGTAATACTAATAATTAAATTATAATAGCAATATTGATAATTATACTATTTAACTAAAAATAATAATATTAGCAATAAATTAAGCTTAAATACCTTAAAATGGCTTAAAAATCTGATTTGAAGAGAGAATGGAGGAAAAGAGGAAGAAACTTTGAAAATTTGTAGAAAATTGCTCGGATGTCCAAATTCAACAAAACAAGTCTCTATTTATAGCTACAAATGTGTACTTTAATTCTTAATTTTTTTTTTATTTAGCTGAAAATTGACCGTAAAAAGTAAAGGGGAAAAAATTAAACGGAACCACATGCTTGCGACACGTGGAAAGGCAGCTAACAACTCCCTACAGCACATGTGCTGACCTTTTTTTTAAAACAACTCGTTCCTAACAAAACGATACCGTTTTGTATGATTTTTGGGCCAAACGGTGGCATTTTCTTGGACATTGTTAGAAGAATTTGAATAACTTATTTGGCTATTCAAATGCACTTTTTCCAATTTGACAAATGCGAAGATACTTCGTTGAAAGAGTAGCTACCCTATTGCTACTCTTAAAATACTACGTTGTTAATGTTCTTAGAGGGTGAAATGTAAATGAGCGAGCCTACACCGAACGATTGGTTTGTATGCTAACCTAGAGGGGTGAAACGTATTCCTACCCATAAATACCCGTGAAAATCGCTCAACTCACCCCATGGGAAGTTTAAAAACCGAAAATCCCCCTTCTCCCATCAGCGGTGCGCACGTGGTGCTCACCCTCTTATCCTTCACCCCTTCTTTCACTCCCTCTCACTCTCTACGGTTTTCCTGTCCGTATTACCGCTGTCACCCATCACATGCCACACTTCAAATAATACTCATCCGATTCTCCCTCCCTCTCACTCACTCTCCTTCCCCCCTCTCTATATCAGTCTCTCTTCCTTCGTTCTTCTTCTCCCTAGATCTCTCCCTGCAAAAATAAATTTGTAACCGCATTCTAATCCTCCGTTAGAAAGCCAAAACAAACCAAAAACACTTCAATCAAACAAAAAAAATTAAAAAAAATGAGAGAGATCTTGCACATTCAAGGTGGCCAATGCGGAAACCAAATCGGTTCCAAATTCTGGGAAGTCATCTGCGACGAGCACGGCGTTGATCCTACCGGCCGTTACAAAGGCGACGGATCCGCCGACCTTCAACTCGAACGCATCAATGTTTACTTCAATGAGGCTTCCGGCGGACGTTACGTTCCACGAGCTGTACTCATGGATCTGGAGCCTGGTACTATGGACAGTATTAGATCTGGTCCCTACGGACAGATCTTCCGTCCCGATAACTTTGTGTTTGGGCAGTCCGGTGCCGGAAATAATTGGGCTAAAGGTCATTACACTGAAGGTGCTGAGTTGATTGATGCTGTTCTCGATGTTGTCCGCAAGGAGGCGGAGAATTGCGATTGCTTGCAAGGTAATTTTGTGGTTCATTTCTCTCGCGCTTTCTCTAGTTCGTTAATTTCGACAGCATTTGCTTGGAATGATCTTTTACATTACGAATTCAATCGTTACATTTTAGACTGGATTGAGAATTGATTTTACTAAGGAGGTAATTTGTTAAAGTCTCATCCGTTTTTAAGATATAGACGGTATTACATAAACACGGTTGATTTTTCGTGCGGTTTGAGATCTAATTGGGTGCGAATTTGATGAACTTGGTGATTTGGTACTCTGTTATCTTTTTTGAGTCGCGAAGCTGAATTGTGATTGTTGGCGATGTAATGCTGTTGAATTCCCTCTCTCATCATAATGTACTTAGATTATCGAATTGTACTGTCATTGCACTATTCATAGATCTGGACTGTGCAAATTTGATTGTTACATTCAAGATTTGATACTCTATTATATTGTTTGAGTTGTGAGGATGTCAACTGAAATTGTTTTGTAAGCTAATGTGGCTAAGATCTCTCTCATATTCACAACATACGTGGACACACATACACAGTCACAATCACAATTTTCATGGATAATGTTCTTTAGTTTGTGTCATATTTTAACGCAAGAAGCACACAACACAAGAAAATAGTTAATCTGTTCCAATTTTGCAGTAAAATTTTGTTTTTTTTGCTTTAGAGATTTCAATTGTTTGAGTTGTTATGTTTCTGTTTGGTGAATTGCATTACTGGAGTGGTCAGATGTAGAATCGAAGAAGATTGTGTGATTTTCTAGTGTTTTCCTTCTATGGAAAATTCAATTCATTGCATGATCTTTCATTTGCCAGATGAGATCTGAGGTTTCTAGTAATACATGTTTCCGAATAATATCTGAAACCTACATTCAATGTCTGACTTTATCAAATAATCGGTAACGTCATTATTTCTGCAGTTGAGGCTTTCTGAAGATTTCTTGTTACAGAATAGATAAGAATTATGTGGATATTTATATTCCCTGGCACAGTTGACGTTTAACAGTTTGTACTGCTTGAATGCGACCCTTGTTATACATGCATAGATGGATACTAAGCTGAGATACCTTGATCATCTGGTGGTTAATCCTTACAGCTGTATGATCTGGCTGCTAAAGATAGGTTTTTTTATTTTCATGCATTATTTATATGGCTGGGTCCCTTGTGCATAAAATTTTAATTGTAGCCTTCCTTTTTCTTATTGTGTAGACACTTTAGGAAACAAGAGCCCCGTTTTTCTAATTCAGTGTACATACCATTAAGACAATGCATAATTTGCCACCATCTTTATTTGGATTGTGATTATGGGTCAAGATCCAGAAGCACCGACATTCCACCAACCGACATGAATAGAGTCCATGTAGTAAGACTTTGTAGATCTGCATCTACTTCTCTGAGAGAACCTAATATGTAGTTATGAATCATTAAGGAACAGTTAAATAAAGAGCTAATTGAGCTTTTCACCGGAGAGTGGTTTTATTATACAACTACAAATCAACGCTAGTTCTCAAACAATCTATCTGCATTTAATTGATCCTCAACTACTTACTTGCTGATTTTTAAGACTTACAAAATCGTCTCATTGCTTCCTGCAACTTATTAATAATTGATGTAGTGCTAGAGAAGAAGATTTTTTTTGTTTTTGTTAATAACAACTAGCAACCTGTTCATCCATTATTCTATTGTGGCATACATCAATATCAATGTTCCTTTTGACTTAATTCTTAGTCAGTGATTTTGTCATGTGTTGTTTCCATCTATGATCATGAAAAATTGAATGTCCAACTGTGCTGTGATTTGGTTTCTACTTGTTTAATCACTCTTGAGAGTTGACAAGACTTTCTATGAAATTTTATGAAAGAATGTGATGACAATGGGCTGTCCATTCAGTAGCTGTATTTTATATCACTGATTTGCTTGCCTTCTCAACAATTGGAATACAGCATTTTGTTGACATCATGCAATGTGCTTTTTCATACAAGGACTATAGTGGCTGATGTGATTTTTCTGTTTGCTCTAATATGTGGAACAGGTTTCCAGGTGTGTCATTCACTTGGAGGAGGCACAGGGTCCGGCATGGGAACCCTTTTGATCTCAAAGATTAGGGAGGAGTACCCGGACAGAATGATGCTCACATTTTCTGTTTTTCCTTCACCTAAGGTCTCTGACACGGTTGTTGAACCCTACAATGCCACCCTCTCAGTGCACCAGTTGGTAGAAAATGCAGATGAATGCATGGTCCTTGACAATGAAGCACTGTATGACATCTGTTTCAGGACTTTGAAGCTCAGCACTCCAAGTTGTGAGTACTTCAATCTTCTTACAAGGATTGGAATACTAAACAGTAGGAGTGTAGGATGATAGTGAATATCAAACCCTGATAACTTATACATCTTTGTTTTGCAGTTGGTGATTTGAACCACTTGATCTCTGCAACCATGAGTGGGGTGACATGCTGCTTGAGATTTCCAGGGCAGTTGAACTCTGATCTGCGAAAGCTCGCTGTGAACTTGATCCCATTCCCACGTCTCCATTTCTTCATGGTTGGTTTTGCACCACTCACTTCTCGCGGATCCCAGCAATACATCTCCCTCACAGTCCCAGAGCTGACTCAACAAATGTGGGATGCCAAGAACATGATGTGTGCAGCAGACCCACGCCATGGGCGTTACCTCACAGCTTCTGCCATGTTCAGGGGGAAAATGAGCACCAAAGAGGTGGACGAGCAGATGATCAATGTTCAGAACAAGAATTCGTCCTACTTTGTGGAGTGGATCCCCAACAACGTGAAGTCGAGCGTATGTGACATTCCACCAACTGGGCTGAAGATGGCATCAACATTCGTGGGTAACTCGACATCGATCCAGGAGATGTTCAGAAGAGTGAGTGAGCAATTCACAGCCATGTTTAGGCGTAAGGCTTTCTTGCATTGGTACACTGGAGAGGGGATGGACGAAATGGAGTTCACAGAAGCAGAGAGCAACATGAATGATTTGGTTGCAGAGTACCAGCAATACCAGGATGCTACTGCTGAGGAAGAGGAAGACTATGATGAGGGCGTTGAAGAGCAGTATGAAGGCTAGAGAAGTAGTAACCCCCTATTCTGGCCTCGGGGAAACACGAAACTATATTTCAATCTACTACCTATTAATACGTGGGTGTTGGTTTTCTTGTTGAGCCGGTTCAGTCTTCCTTTTTCTTTTCTTATTCTTTTTGTCTTGTCTTCTGGACTTCGTTGTACTTGATTCATATTGGTTTTTATCAATATGCTGTTTAATATGTTGATGTCCTTGATTGTTTGATGCATGCAGTCATAAAGTTCTATTACTAGTAACTTTTTAGCTTCAAAATCATTTTCCAAAAGTTGCCTTTTTTTTTTTTGTTCGCTTTTGAGGTTTATTGTACTATATGTAGACAGTCCTGAGACCCTTTCTAGATTCATTTCCTGGATTTCTGATTAAACAAACTAATATATTTGCATGGGCTTGGCATATCTATAGTGATGTTTTCCTCTACAAGTATGACAACAGTTGATACAGATAGAGATCAGGAAGTAAGCAATTTACATTAAAGGTGAATTCTTTTTTGCTATCACTTCCCCTTCAACATCTTCTCTTTTCATTTCAGAAGGTTGTTCAATCTTCTAATGCTTATTTATTAGTATTGTATAAAGGGTAAATTCTTCTTTTGCATTTATCTATCAAAGCAATATATTGCAAATCTTAATTTCTAGAAGTAAAAATGAAAAATATTTCTCATTGTGTTTATGTTTGACTGTAATTAAAGAGATTATGCAAAATTTTCAACTAAAGAAAATAAATTCTTTAATATATGTTTTTTTTTTTTTTTTTGAGGCTGCATACATGATACCCTCCATCTTTAAACACATTTAGCGACATATAAACATTATATTTGCAAAATAGTCTCCATTTATGGAAAAATCCCGCCAAAATGAACTTTTCAGAAATGAAAACTATTCTGTTTAGCAATTCTGACATTTTTTTAGATGAAAACCGGGTTTTCTGTACTGAAATGTATTAAATGCCAACGGTTTTGCTAACAAGGCACGCGATTTTGCTCTAAACTCTGAACACGGTTTCACATTAAATTAAGTTGTTTAGTCAATTTTCGACACGATTTTGTTGTTGGAAAACGGGTAATGGACATATAAGTCATTAATTGATTGCCACCTTTTCGAAAATATTTGAATTTTGTACAAACTTTAAATTTTGTTGTTGGACTCGGGTTCGATTTTAAACAATAACTAAAAACTAGACAAATCTCAAACATCAAACCAGTTATTTAGTCCATTTGCATTTTATATTTATTTTCAAATATATGTCAATATAATTATTCAATAAATAATTTATGACTTCAATCAAACAAAGAATAACATGATAAACTTTCCTTTATTTTCAACATCTCAATATACATTATACATACATACATATATATATATATATATATATATATATTCAATAAATAATTTATGTTAATACGAAATAAATAATGTCATTATCTGCATTAATGAAATTGTTTATATTTAATTAAATAATGAATAATCTAATTCCAAAAGAGATGAAAAACAATTGCAAAATTAAAGTAATTAAATTTTTGTTAATAAAGTATGCCTGCTGCACATCATGCTTTGGGAAGATGAAACAACTGCACGCCTTAGGCTTGGAAACCACCAACAATTCCCAAGCAGAAGACTAATTATAAATTTGCTTTCCTTCTTTTGTTTGCAACAACATTTGAATTGTCATTACAATTTAAAGACCGATCATTATAACCCCAAAGATAGAAATATTTTTCATAATGCCGCCCCTTTTCTGCTGTTCATCTTTAATTTTAAGATAACACAACATCCATTACATATAGAAGTAATCCAACGGAAGTAAGTGAAGATGAAATCAAGTTGTAACAACAAAGCAAAGGAGATCCGTGGAGTTTTTCGCATCTAGGCAGTCATGTGAAGATTACAAAATCAACAATTACCTCAAACAAGTGAAAGGTGAATAGTACCTCTTCAAAAGGTTAGTCTTTTCCTTTTCCTTTTATATTCAGAATTGTGTCCTTTATAATGGTTTTTCATTATAGTGCATAGATTATGAGTTCGATATAATAAATTGAAACAAATAATTAAAAGTTAAAGATTAAGAAACAAAATTTAATAATCAAGAATGACATATATAAAAAAAATTATTATAAATTTTGGAATACTTCTTTAAATACAACATTTGTAGTTGATTTACAATCAGTACTACCATCACTATCACATATTAAAACTCGAAGACCTTTAGGATTGGTAACTCTAGAGAAAGCAACATACAACTGACCATGACTAAAACTTCCTTTTTCAAAAGGAGACCTACATTAGACCTTTGGGATTGAATAGAACTTCCAACGTTATACTGCTGCAACGAAACATTTTCTGCAATATACATTTTATATGACATATCAAATATTCATGAAAATACACGAATTCTAATAATAAAAACAGAATTAAATAGAATTGAAACATTAACTGTAACATAATATTTATTGCCCAACAACGTCATATAGCCTATTTTTAAAATTTTTATTATATAAGTATGACATAAGCCCATTATTGTACTTGATATTTTGTAATCTCACTACAAAAATTTAGGCCAGGTCACTTGATATAAATATAAGATATAAAAAGGACACATTTACCATTAAGCACCACACGTGTATGGGCTTTTACGTTGAGCCCACACTATTTTTGTTGTAACAAAAATATTTTAGATATATAAGGACAATCAATTTTGTAAGCCCATTGTTTATAACTGAGGATCAAATCCATTATAAGGCCAATTTGTTTAATTTATCAAAAAACAGCCCAATATATGAAGAAGGCCCTGTTCATATGAAAGCCCATCTTCAGTATGACCACCTAAATACATAGTCATAAAGATGAAAGCCCATCTTCACTCTATCCACCTACATACATTTTATAAAAGATGAAAGCTCATATTCAGCCTATCCACCTAAATACATAGTATAAAAGATGAGTTTGACCCACATCTCTTATTCCAGAATCTACCTCCTTGGCAAACAACCAACACCTCGAAACCCTGATCCCGCAGACGCTTCGAAACCCTAATCCAGACGCTTCAATTCATGGCCCAACCCCAACTCTAGAGATAGTTTAGGATGGATTCTTCCCGAAAGAGAAATGAATTGGTACTATTTTGTGATAATATATACAAATAAAAAAATAAATCACAATATTTATCAAAAGAATGTAAATATTACCATTTGTGATATTCGATAGAGGAGGAATGTGATGTGACAAAACATTTTCTGCAATATAAATGGACTGTATTGATATAAATCAAATTATATATAAAAAAAATAAATCTAACATGTATATATATATATAGTAATTATATTGGGAATAAAAAAATCCTAACATAATACTTAAAATATCATCAAATTGATTGAGCCTATTTATTATGAACATGCCATTTTATATAATAAGGCCCATGTATTTTATAGTTTAATGTGTTCTTTTTTTTAATGCATTTATGTGTGGCTATGTTTCATTTAAATTTATGTGGGTAGTTAAAGCTGACAAAATATATAGAATAGGTTTTTTATTTTATTTAACTTTAAAAAAAATGTGGAATAGTTAAGCTTTGTGTTATAACCACTCAATTACTTTACACCTCTACCAATTTCTCATTGAGTTTTTGATTTGGTCATTAGTTGCCCTTAACTTTTCAATATTCTTTTTATATACAGATTTAGTCATGGAAATAGATGTCTCGAGATGCCTACCAGCAAGATAACTATTGCTGAAATATGAAGAATGCATCCTATGCAAGATAAGCATACTTACCTATTTTGTATTGCATTTTCTTTAAGAAAGTTTTTAATACAACACTTTTTTAAATTTGCAAATAGCAACAAACATAACTATTGACCGTGGAAGCATCAAGAGCTGCAATTCCAATGTCATTCGTAAATTAGATAAGTAAACTTTGCATAGTAGTATATATTTATGCAGCCAACATATTATAGAATAATATCTCACATGCTTGTTTTAAAATGATTAAAGAAGTTAAAATACATTATGAAATCCACGTACTACTGCAAGAATTTTGATATACATAGAGGTATAAAGTATTTTAAAAGCAAAATAAACGCATAAATACATTCTGAATCTTAAAAACTGACCTTTAAAGAACATTTGTCATACTTGCTTTAAAGAAATTGAAAACCAAAATAATAGCAGAAATATAAGAAGAATGTACATCTTAAAAACTGACCTTTATTAGGACAGCCTTCCTTCTTGTGCTTGTTAGATATAGTAAACGATTTTGTATTCTTCATGTCCTTAGCCTGATTTGTTAATCTTCACTGTCTTGCTGCTCAAACTTCACTCTTCTGATTCGCAAGTGTTTGTAGAATTAAAGGAACTATAATGGAATGTTTAATATGGGTTTAATATGGGTTCAAGATTCTGGATCTTAATCAAAACGTAAGAATTGTGAGCTATTGTTGTTATATATGCATAACTGAACCCCATGTATTCGGCAACATAAAAAAATATTTTTTAGTATGCCAATAAAGTTGTCAGTCTATTTTATTTTATTCTTTAATTCTGAACACTTGATAAATAATACTTACCGTGACCCCTTGTATTCTTCAACATAAAATATTATTTTTTAGTTGTCCAAGGCTAACCTTTGTGCATTTTGATAATTTTCTCAAAAGGTCTGTAAATGTTGCTGTCATTGTTTAAATTATTTTTTAATGCTAAACCCAATATAATGAACTGTGACGTGACCATTGTACTCTTCAATTTAAAAAGAAAAATTTATTCAACATAAAATATTTGGATTACTGAACGTGACCCCATGTATTGTAACATAGAAAAATATTTCTAAATTCTATCAATAAAGTTGTCAGTACATTTTATTCTTTAATTTTCTAAACACTTGATAAAGAACACTTACAATGACCCTTGTATTCTTCAACAAAAAATATTATTTTTTTAGTTGTCCAAGACTAACCTTTGTGCATTATGATAATTTTCTCAAAATGTCTATAAATGTTGCTGTCATTGTTTAAATTATTTTTTAATGCTCAACCCAATATAATGAACTGTGACGTGACCATTGTACTCTTCAATATAATGAACTGTGACGTGACCATTGTACTTAATCAATTTGATTAAGTATATTGATTCAAAACTCTTATGCTGATTCAAAACTCTTTCTTGCTCAAAACACTTCAAGCTCATACACATTACATTGCAAGAAAAACATCTTAATGGCACATTTATCAATTATATATCATAATTGCCTAAAAATATTTTGGTTATTGCTTCGTATTTGAACTTTCATTTATCGAGTCTATAAATACTTAGCAATAGGTGACTATACATACGCTATCGCTTGTAAGTTCAACCTAGGGCATGCCTTGATATAAAATGATTATTCATTAGTGGCATGTTATTACTAAGGATTGAACAACTGCTTTAAAGAGCTGTATGTATAAGTCAATTTGTAGTAATGGCCCCAAGCAAATAGGAGGAGATTGTTAGGAATATGCCCGTAAAACAGCTGATATATGTATGCTATTAATTAAAGTAGTGTACCCCCCTCAACTATAATATTTTCTTAAATTGCACCTTTTATTTAGACACCGCGGTTTAAATTCACGAAATTTATCCACCAAAGACTCACGTCACTATCTGTACATATTATATTTACCATAATATTCAAAATAAAGATAAGAAATTATTTTAATGACCATCTTTATGTACAAAGAGGATTTTAGAAGAACAAGGGTAATATAGTTAATTAAAATACTAAAATGACACTATGGTTAAAAAGAATGCCTAAATATGATCACATGAGTCTTACGTGTGCATTTTATGTCAACTTAAATGACAGTGTCTAAATTGAAGTTACAATTAACAAAAATGTTATAGTTGAGGGGGCATATTGCTTCAATTGATAGTTGAAGGGAGCAATTCAAATCTAACCCATAATTTAGGGAGATTATTTGTAATTTACCCTATAGAAAAAAATTGGAGAGAGGTGAGTAGAATAATCGCTTCGAAAATAAGACAAAATGCATCCGTTAACTAAGTGGCGTTACGAGAACCCATTTGGGCTTACTTTCTTACTATTAATGTTTGACTGTTATTCCTACCGTTTAAGACAAAGAGTCTACTCTATTATTTTTAGATATTTTATTTAAAGAGTTTATTTTCAAAAAATTATGCTTACAATTTTTATAATATTTTACCTTTATTCTTTATTTGTGTTGTAATTATTTTGGTTGTGCTCAAGTAGTTTTGTAATTATGACAAACTCTAATGAAACTAATATATTCGTTAATAATTATAATTTTTAAACGTGGACTCTTTGGGACCTTTGGGTAGAACAGAGGGAGTAAATTATTTGGGTGAATTACAGGTCGCTCCCTTTTTGGACATTTGTAATCGCTCCAGTCCACCATACTTTTTTGAAAACCAAAAAATGTACTTTTAGGTTAAAAAGACGATTATGTCATTAATGAAATATTTACCAGAGAAACTTCATCATCGCGATGCCCAATTACGATGCCTAATTTCATCATCGCGATGTAGCCAAATGAAGATTTACCAGAGAAATTTTAGTAAGTAAGATTCACTAGAGGAAATTTTGGACTCGATGCTCAATTACAATGCCTAATTCTATATACAGCCAAAGGAAAATATATCGGAGAAATTTTAGTAAGTAAGATTCACTAGTGTTCTATGGAATGGAAACAGAGGCTATCCACAAAAATCAATTTTCTTTGCTACTAGCTATAGGAATGGAAACAGAGATACACCGTAGAAATTTTAGGAAGGGAGATTTACCAGAGAAATTTTATGAAGAAAGGAAGATTCACCGAAAAAATATTAGGAAGAGGTTATCTGGAAGATTGACCGAAGAAATTTTATAAAGAAAGTAAGATTCACCGGAGAAAAATATTAGGAAGAAGTTATTTGGAAGATTCACCGGAGAAGTTTTAGGAAGAAAAGAAGATTCACCAAAGAAATTTTATGAAGAAGCTACTGTATATGTTACTGCGGGCCATTTCAGGAATAATTTTATGAAAGTGCCTTTTAACGGTTAAAAAAAAAATGAACTGAAGAGAATAAATTTTTTTTCAAAGTTGACCGGTCAGCAATTTTTCGAAATTATTTCAAATAGAGAGCCATAATGCAAACAGAATTGATTGGACAGGAAATACAAATTTAGTACTGGGCTTGGATCACTGGATCAGGCTGGCCAATCAGCCCATTATTGATACCCTAAACTCTATCGTCTTCCCTCCCTCTCAAAGAAAGAAGGTGGCCCATTATTGATACAATAAATTCAGTACTAGGTATCTCTCTATCTTTTTATGGCTCTACTACCTATTTCTCTCCTAATTTTTTTCAATTATTATAATAAAAAAATTAAAATTCCAAAACCAAGTACTTAATCTCGACGCCAAATCCAGCCTATATATTTTATGCAACCACGTAATCCAAATTAACTGGGTGAATTATAATAGGAATAATGCCATAGGCACCATTCACCAAATTATATGCATAGACAATGTGTTATTTTGTGACTTTATATTTATTAAACTTGTAGATTCAATAATTATATTTTTTGATAAAAAATTTTGTTTTGTTTTGGTCGGTATGGTGTTGACAACAAGAATCAAAACTAGATGGAGTTTGAGTAGCAAACTCAACTACTACTCGTACTAACATCTATGGTTGATACTCCCTTCATTCATATATATTTGTAGTCCAACTTTCCATTTTAAATGTTTCAAAAATTTTGGTCACTTATATTTCTACTGAACATTAATTTATTATGCCCTCCCTGTTAAATAGTACTGTAGTAACTTTAGGGAGTCTCTATAATATGAAGTGATGTTTTAGACAAGAATGAATGAGCGAAAGAAAGATAGGGAAGAAAGTGTGGGCTATCTTATCTAGGCATGAGGCAGGGAGAGGGAAAATAGTATCGGCCCAACAAGTTGCACACCACAACCACAAGGTTTGAATCTCGAGGTGAGGTTGTAATCATCTCATCATTAATTAATGAGTTGTATTTATAATGAATAGTAGCTTGCTCTCACGCGAAGTACACGATCGAGGGTTCGTATTCTAACATGCCACTTGTACATTCATTATGGACATGATCAGTTGCATTATACTTACTGCATGTACGTACTCCCCTTCACCATCGTAACTAATATATAATCAACGTAAAATCTATTATGAGTCAACCAAAAAAAAAAAAATTTTTTTTTGTCTCCACAAATCATTTTTCAAACAAATTGAGTCACAACCGAAAAACTCTAACTCATGCTAGTTGCTCCCCTATGATGTCCTTCCCTCCCACCACTTTTTGTTCGCTCCAACACCAGCCCGGCTCCCTTCCCGCCCTCTCTCCAGTCATCTAAGAGTTGGAAACTAAAAATCACAAATTTTGTTCACATACACATAATCACAGCATCACAAGTACACACACACACACACAAATAAAAAAGTATACACAAAAATACAAATCTTTCTCATAGCAAATTTATACTCCTTCCGTTCCATCCAAAGAGTCTACGTTTGAAAAATCTAATAATTAAGGAATATATGAGTAGTATTGGAGTTTGTCATAATTACAAAATATTTTAGCATAGTTAATATGTTTGTACCATATGTGAAGGGTAAACTTGAAAATTTTATGAAAATTGTTGATATGATTTTTTAAAGTAGTCTCTTTGCCTGGAACCGGAAAGAGTACTTCTTATCCCCAAAAGAATTGCTCAATAAAAAAAGGGGTTAAATTATTAACTTTTTATGAATTCATTGGTGTTTTCCATTGCAATTTCATTATATTTACTAAACGCCTGAAAATGTTTTCCGACAAACTTGTAAGAAATTTACCAAACACCGGAAAGTAAAAGACTTTCATATTTCAGAGATTATTTCTTACAAATTATTTGAGGAAGTTATTTTTCGTGAAGGAAATGGAGCATTAGATCAACAAAAATATAATTTAAATGTGTCTCTAAAATATGTGACATTTTCCAAAAAAATATATATATATATATATATATATATATTTGGTTGTGTTTGGTACGTGAAATTGCCCAAAATTGAATTAGTAATTCCATTTAGTTAGTGGAGTAAATTGGAACAAAATGGTAATTATGGACAGAATGCAATGTTCCTGAGAGTGAGAGGGAGAATGGTTAATTATTCCTTGAGCACGAATGACAATTTTGCTTATACTCATTTTCACACGCACTCTCCACTTGCATAATTCATTTTAGTCAATTAATATTCCTCCGTACTAAACATAAAATCGATAAGGACAGTTATTGTTTATTATCTATATCAAACTTGTAATGTAATCACTAGAAAAAGGAATATTATTGATTAAAATTTCTATGTATGAAAGCAAATGTTTATGTTACCATTTTCGTTTTCTATCCACTTAAACTCTCTCTCTCTCTCTCACACTACTATTGAGTACATGAATTTTAAAAAAATAGTTGAATCTATGTAATTTCTTTAGGGGATAATTATGTTTTTGACCAGAGTACGATGGTCGGGGAGCAAAATTGACAATCGTATTCTCAAAGACCCACTTTTGCCCTGTGTACTTGCATAAGTTGGAAACAATTGACACACCCGTTATCTGTCCATCCAAAAACTTAACGACCGTCTCCAAAAACTTAACGATCGTCTGATGTGGAAATGATTTTTGTGTTAAATCTCCACCGTGGCAGCCAAATGGTAAGAAGATCATGTTTGATGCACGTGATCTTCTTTTTCAATTCATAAACTCAGGCACACTGTTAGGGTGGAGATTTAACATCAAGAGGAGTGGTAACTACTACAGCCAACCACCAGTCGCTGCCCTGGCGGTAGCATGAACCAACAAATTCTCCTCATCTCCACTACTCTTAAGTGACACCTCCATCAATCCCCTCTTCGCCACCTCATAGGCCGCAAAATGAACCGTCGTAAACGGTGCATTGATCACCACAATAGTCCTATAAGCTACATAAAAACCCCCAATTTCTTCTTCAACAAATACCCTCTTCACACAATCCCCGACTCCTTTATACGGACTGTTTTTCAATTGCAATCTCTATTTCACAATGTCTATCGGTGTAATCACTACATCACTACACACAATTGCACACACTACGGAAACCACATGAGCTAAGGAGTTGTTTTGATTTTCAATTGTTAAGACTTTCTTGAAAAATTTGTAAACGGAGAAGTAAACAGCGTGAGCTGGTCCAGCGCCGAGACCCATGGCGGCGATGCCACGGTAGAGGCCGGTAGGACCCTCAAGCTTCAAAATTGAGGAAAGTGATTGACGGAGGTTGACTTGCATTGAATAAGGAGATGGCCCGATGACCTACATACGAGTCTTAAGGGTGTCAACTATGGGTGAAGGTGGTTCGATTTGGTTCAGTTTGAGTCAAAACCCCAAACCGAATCA
This sequence comes from Platycodon grandiflorus, assembly GCA_016624345.1. Classification (NCBI taxonomy): domain Eukaryota; kingdom Viridiplantae; phylum Streptophyta; class Magnoliopsida; order Asterales; family Campanulaceae; genus Platycodon; species Platycodon grandiflorus. Next base: position 58,290,692 of record CM028364.1, on the reverse strand, counting down.
CCCCCTAACGGTTTCACATATTTCAAACCGAATCGAACCGCCACAAACTTCAAACCGAACCGAACCGATCGGTTTGGTTCGGTTCCGCGGTTTAATTATTTAAATATTTCAAAAAAGAAAAAACTTTTAAATATCAAAAAAATACTTTTAACATAAACTAAATAATTAAAAGTCAAAAAATTAAATTTAAAATTACAATAATTCAATCAAAATGTAGGCAAACAACAATAATTTTCTTATTAAATTCAATTACTAATTACTAAATAATATATATATATATATAATAAAAATTAATTGGTGGTGGTTTGATTCGATTCGGTTTGGCACCAAAAACCGCAAACCGAATCGAACCGCTCAGTTTATAAAATTTTCAAACCTAAACCGAATCGTCCTAACCCAAAACCGAACCGAACTTGCCGATTCGGTTCGATTCGATTCGGCGATTCGGCGGTTTGAACTTATATCCCTAGTGTCAACAGGGAACAGCCATGTGTTCGACGGAGCCGGTGATGGTGCCAGCGGCCATGAATTGCCAGAAATAAAGGCCGTCGTGGGTGGGTAGAGAGAGGGAGAGTTTTGGGTTTTGATGGTGGTGGGGGTGGTGGTGGAAGGCACGCTGGTGGGTTTATGAATTGAAAAAGATCATGTGCATCAAGCATGATCTTCTTACCATTTGGCTGTCACGGTGGAGATTTAACACAAAAATCATTTTTACGTCAAACGACCGTTAAGTTTTTGGAGACGTCTGTTAAGTTTTATAATGGATAGATAACGGGTGTGTCAATTGTTTCCAACTTATGCAAGTACATAGGGCAAAAATTGGTCTTTAAGAGTACAATTGTCAATTCTACTCCCCGACTATAGTACGTTGATCAAAAATATAATTATCCCTGCTCTTTAGTAATGTCGAATTATTAGATCTCACTTTCTTTTCTCATCTTACAATTGATAACAATTTGTTTAAACAACATTTTTAAAATAAAAAAAGCATTGTCTTACAAGTATTTTTTGTAAGACAAATCTCTCTGACCCGAATCATTGTGTGTTAGTGAACTAAGCTCTGAGAGAGTGAAATTTTGTCCTACGAATTAGAATTCGTAAGACAGTTTTACAGAAGACCTAATACAAATAAATACTATGTAATTCCAATCTCGATGCAAAATTTAAGACCAATGTTGCCAATGCAGATTTTGCTTTAAGGGGTGCCATTGAAATAAGAATAATGCTATGGGTACCTAAAAAATATCAAATTTTTTGTACCAAATAATGTGTCATCTGATGTGGAATAAAAAATAAAATTAAAAATTATATTTAATACATCACATTAGCTGACACATCATTTGATATAAAAAATTTAGTACTTTTTAGGTATCCATAGCATTACCTTTGAAATAATGATATGTAGTAGCATAAGAAAAAAATTTACGGACACAAAATGAAAATAAAATTACACCAATAGGGTTATGATAATAATAATAATAATCTTGAGAATTTTTCTCAGATCAGATAACTATATTTATACTCATCAATTCGTGAAAAATATTTGGTAAAACTACACTTTAACTAGCCTAAATAATAAAATGTAATTTAATATATAAATCAAAAAATCAAGGGGCCACGCCCATGCCCGTGGTGACTTCTCCCTTGGCTTTGGTTCTTCACCTCTTTGATCTTCATCATCCTTCTCCTTCTTGCCTCTGCAGCTCTAAACCTGCTGTTATTATCCATCAAGACTCTGCTTATCAGATCCAACGGCTTGGAGGAGGGAGGGCCCAACACAAAAGTCTCCTCAGCACAAACATTCAGATCAGGAATGCCACGTGGGCCCATCTGATTCATCAAGCCCAATCCATTGTAGGGTGATGATCCCATTGGTGTCCTTTGACCATAGGGATCTTGGAATCTCCCACTTATTTGAGACTCATAAGCAGCAGCTGAAGCTGAAGCTGCCTGATCCATAAGAAGAAACTGTTGATGTTTTTGATGAGGGGCAAACATGGTCATTTGGTAGTGGTGGTCTAATTGCAACCCAAGATTCCAGCCCCCATTCATTCCCAATTGAGGGGGCTTCTCTGTTTTTTGGCTAAAATTTAGCTGTAAAAAGAAAAAAAATTAAATAAATATTTATTAGATCCCCATCTCAAAAAAGGTGAAAAAGAATAGGAAGTGCTAAATTTAGTGAAAAATAGAGCTCAATTTGGTAAGAAAAAAAAGTACAAAATTAAATAAAAAGTGAGAATAAAATACTAGCTAAATTTGGTGAGATTGAGACATTTTCTGTAAGAAATTAAAATGAAAAATGTGATAATTATAACAAATCATAAGAGAAACAAAATATATACCTCTTGTTTCTTTGCTTTCAACTCCAAATTGATAGCATTCAGCTTGAAATGTTTACTTCTTACAGAGTCTAGTTCCTATTTGATTGAATCAAGAAACATTAAAATTAGGGTTGATTTCTTAAAAAGTACACACACACACACACACTCAAGATAAGGTGAGATATTGTTGGAGAAGAAAAAGACAGAGCGATAACAATCTTGAATCTACAAACTCACCCCTCTTAGCAATTCTCTGTTGTGATTTAGTCCATCAATTATCTCCAACCACTCTTCTTTCGTCTGGAAAGTAGGCACAACAAGAAAAAGCAAGAAAAATAAATCTAGGCCCAAAGACGGGAGACTTCTAAACAACATTAAGATAATGTAAAATTTTCCAAGAAAATAAAAAGCCAGATATCCAAGTAAAACAAAAACCCAGATGTTAAAACTCCAAGAAAACACAAACCCAGATTCCAAAACTCCAAGAAAACACAAACCCATATTCCAAAACTCCAAGATATCCATGCGTTAAAAACTATCCAAATTTCACTACTACTACTACTACAAAACACACACACACACACAAAGAAAGTCATATAGTAAACCATTTAACTAGGGAATCGAAACCCAGATTCCAAAACTTCACGAAATTGAATGTCCGGATTGAATTCAAACTCATACAAATAATCTACAGTGTTATTAATATAATTGAACTAAAACTTAACTAAATTAACGAAAAGGAACAAGAATCAATACCCTTTTCTTGGAATTTGACTTAAGTGACTGTTTGGATGATTTGTTTTCATCAGATTCACTAGGGGAGAACGAAAGTGGAGTAGAAGGACTGGTGGCCGTCGCCGCCGCCTCAACCTTCTTCTTCATGACTTTTAGTATTTTCCGTTCTTTCTCCGGTTGACGGCACAGCGAGGGTGTCGTGGACGTCGTTGAATCTAATACAGATCTCTTTCTTTTCTTTCCCCAACAAGTGAAGGGGAATTGACGGCGCCATTCGGAATCGGAGATAAGGGTTGGGAGATCGAGCAAGATTTCCAAAACCTTAGTCTCGTCATCGTCGAAGAAATTGACGTTAACAGAGTTGCTTGTAGTACTCTGTTTCATTGGCTCCCGCATCTTTGTGAAGAGTGGGTTTGATTTCAGTGAAATCTGTCTTTATGCGGAGTTGGAGAAGGAATTGGATAATGGGAGAGAAAGAACAGAAGAGAGAGAGAGAGAGAGAGAGAGAGAGAGAGAGAGGGATGTGTTGTGTTGGGTACTTGTGTTGAGTTGCTTGGAGCGGAGGGGTAAGGGAAAATAAGGGGAAATCCGGGGAGAGAGTGGCTGTTGCCACGTGTCCCGCTAATAGAGATTGCGGGGGGTGTTGTTTTAGGGTTTTTCTTGCTATTCGCTATATACAAGTCCGATGTGTTGAAGGAGAGGTTGAGACTTGTGGCTGTATGTGTGTTTTTGTGAGTGTGTGAGGGCCGTGGGTTGTATGCGACCCGGAATATTTTATTGAGAGTTATGTAAAATAAGGGTTCTCCATTTCATTAAAGACATTCTAAAATAGATATTTTTTGTTTTTAATTTTAGAAATTGTTTAAGTATAGCACGTTTCCGAGATAAAAAAGAAGAGAGAGTCGTTGATTTGACACTAATAAAAAATACTTTGAGAAAAAAAAAATTTTTTTGAACGGTACTTTGAGAATATTTAACAAATTGTATGGAGTCATCTCTTTATAAAAATTAGTGTAAAATCACCGGAGAACAATATTTTAAAAGATAGCATTTTATAGTAGTTTGGTATTTTCATATCAATTTTGGTACTAATTTGTAAATTGAGAGTCGTTGTGGGTGTGTCCTCCTTAAATAATTTAAGGACTTTAGTTTTTTATTTTGACTTTACTAGTTTCTCTTTACCTTTTAATTACTTTTATTATTAATTGTTTATAAAATATAAAGTTTAAAATACCTACAGAAATTACCATGCTACTAACACATCCCGTACCCGTCATTTAATATTACACAAATAAATCAAATTAATTAGTAGTGAAGTCAATTAATGTTCATGTATTATGTGTGCATTAATTATGCGCGTGCATAGTAAATAAGAATTTCATACCTTAAACACTTAGTAATCAAAATTAATAAAAGATTATGTTGGTCTTTTTAAAGCAATAAATTCTTTAGCTTGGATATAAAACTAATTATATTAAACAAATGCATTAAATTATTATGAGATAGTTATTATTGTATAATAAATTAAGCTTAAAATATTATTATAAATTATTCCTAAGGGTAATTAGAAAAATCCGTTAATCCCTCAAGGGTATTATGGTGTAATCTAATTAAAAGTATTAGTCATTTATCTCGACATTTAGGATAATTAATCCCCTAGTTGCTCAATTTTTGACAATGAATTTTAATATTTTAGTAATGATATTGATAATTTTAAAATTTTTATTCAAAATCGAATGGAGTGATGAACTTGATATTTATGTCTAATGCTTAAATTGATAGTTATTAGTGTATTTTCTTTTCATCCTGTCAAAGTAGGGTGACCGAATTGCAATTTAAGCCTTTTGACTTTCTTTTACTTTGACTTTACTAGTTTCTCTTTACCTTTTAATTACTTTTATTATTAATTTTTATAGAATAAAATTTTAAAATACCTCAAAATTACCATGCTAAACACACCAGTCCAGTATTTTTCACTTTTTGTGTGCATAATTTGTATGTGTTTGCGCGCGTGCATAGTTGAACCCTTGACATTTGTACAACATTAAAAGAGTTAAGAAGTGAATCATTTATATTTAACAGAGAATATATTTTACCCTGTTAGTGTAATTGCAATGTGCCCCCTTAAGTTTCTTCAGTTACACTTGATCTACTTTTTTCATCCTAAAATAAGTGTTTCATATATTTTAACCTTCATTTGATTTCTACTTTAATTGCCGGGGCTCAACTATCACATAGGCATCTTTGAAAAACATACAATATCTTAAAATTTGTAATGAAGTCAATTAGCTTTTCTTAAACTGTGCATCGAATCAAATTGAACTTTTCTTTTTTAAAAATAGATGGAGTACAAAATATGAAAAGCACAATAATGTGAAGCTACTATACATAAAAACCGAACATGAATAAATTGTTGCATAAACGTAGTAATGTTTAGAATTATATAATTATTTGGTCCATCCACTTTATGAAAACTATGTGTTTGGTCCCCCTTCATCAAAATAATTCATTCTGGTCACTCGATTTGAATTTTCTTGTGAGATTCCCCATTCAGGTCGTTACCGTTATAATTTCCGTCTATTTTTAAAAAATGCCCAAACTACCCTTAATGCTTCCCCTACCCCGCTTCATGAACAACTCAAATCCAGTTCTGGGTTATGAACAACTAAAATCCAGCACAGAAACAAACCCCTAATTTGTTTCTTAAAGCAGAAACAAACCCCTAATTTAATTTTGATTAAGGTTGTAAATATGTAAAAAAAAAAAAAAATTTGATAGAATAAAAAACATAGTACTCCCTCCGTCCTGGATAAATGTTCCTACTTTCTATTTTGGGATATCCCAACTAATGTTCCTAAAGACTTTTGATCTACCTATTCTCTACCATTCTTCCTAATATACCCTTAAAACTTCATTTCATATAACACATTCCAAACAAACTCAATTATTTAAAGTAGTTGAACTCAATTAATGTTCATGGGTATTACGGTCAGAACACATTTTACAGCACATCATTAATTATGTTTCTTAATTCCTGTGTTTTATCCACTAGGAACATTTATCCGGGACGGAGGAAGTAGTCGTATACTTCTTGAATAATTGACTTTTCAACAAAGAAAAAAAATCAAAGAAGAAAAAGTAAGCAAATACCTCGAGAGAAGCTTGAGCTAGGTGATTTAGAGTGGGCCACTTGGCCATCCACCGGTTAAAATAATCGATGACCGCCTGAACCCTAGTTTATTGAAGCATTACTTCAGAAACCCAAACAGCATATGCCCTTCTTTCACTTTCACTTTTCACCAACACCATTGCTGATTCTTCACCACGGAAGGTCCCTCTCGTTGAGATCGTACCATTTCAACAGTGATGACCTGACTTCTAGGGTTTCATCTTTCTCAAAATTGAAATCTTCAATATCCCAAATAGCGAACTCTTCTTTTGGAATTTTAGGGTTTGATTCTTTGACCTTCCGTGATCTCTTGTTGGTGGTGGTGGGGGTGAGGGTGGTCTTGTCCTTCATTGTGTTGTGGCCGATAATTGCAAAGATAAAATACGGCCACCGGCGGCGACGTCTAAGGGTAAGGGAATGTTGAAGTGAGCTGGAATGAAGAGTCTTTCCCCTAAATTTTTTTCAAACTTTTTTTAGTCAATATATCTTAATTACATGCTGCTTTAAGAAAAACGTCTTAATTCAAATTAGGGATTTGTTTCTGTGTTGGATTTGAGTTGTTCATAACCTACATCTGGATTTGAGTTGTTCATGAAGCGGAGTAGGGGAAGTATTAAGGGTAGTTTGCGCATTTTTTAAAAAACAGATGAAAATTATAACGGTAATGGCTTGAAGGGGAAATCTCATTAGAAAATGTAAATCGAGTGATTATAATAATTTTTTTTGATGAAGGGAGACCAAACACATAGTTTTCGTAAAGCGGAAGGACCAAATAATTATATAATTCTAATGTTTATAGTAATATCATTCGATGCTTCATTCTAGGAAGTATATTCCTGATATTCAGTATATTTACTTAAGTAGTCTTGTTTTCAAAATGAAACTCAAATAACCCATTAAATTAATCATAGTTAAATTGATAAGAGAAATAAATTTCACAAGAAAAGTTAGGGTCAATAAATCATTAGCACTTTTGATAGATTATGGGCTGAAAATTTCAGGATAGTGTATTTCTTTAAAGAGTTAAATGCACCACTGGTCCCTATACTTTACAACTTTTTAGCATTAGTCCCTAATTTTAAAAAGTGAAAATGGTCCTTTCATTAACTATCGTTAAATGCTTTGCATGTGAAAATTTTTAGGGCAAAAAAAGTAACTTCAGTTTTTAATTTTTAAATAATTATTCTTTCTATCTCCTCTCTCTCTCTCTTTCTCTCTGAACACAACATAGAAACAGAACACTATTGGAGCAGAGCCCAGCAGATTTAGCACTCATTTGTATGCAAGCTGATGCTACTATACCTCTTGCCCAACGTCGTAATTACACAAATGCATTCCATGCACTCTACCGCATTACTGCAGATGAAGGGGTGTTTGGATACAGATGCATCTGCGTCCAGAACACTTTTAACATCAAATGAAGCAAAATCGAGAGATGCAGTAGTTGTGTCGAGTTATAGTGACCAAATCTCTACAGCTAACCCTGTAATTCATACTATTGTTGATCCAATCTCGTCTAAGTTGGCAGCAATACATCATGTGTCTCAAGCTATTAAGTGTCTAAGATGGAAGCGACATCTCCAAAGTACTGAAAATGGTGGCCAGACAGAGAATAGTTCGCCTTTCTCAACAGATTTCTCTGTTTGTTCATGTGGTGACGCCGATTGCATTGAAGTCTCTAAAGGAAAGTACCCGTACACAGGATCTATGGATTGTGAAAACCCTGAAACAGCCGTCCTGAGCGTAACCCAGATTCAAGGGCGGGTGGAAAATTGGAGAGAGAGTGCGGGTGGTTTGAGATTAGAGGTGAATTTGAGATGGGTTTCAAGGGATGGGGTTTTAAGGTCGTTCAAGATTGGGAGTTTGGGTTTGAGGGTTTCGGAGACGGTGAAGAAAGAGGAGGAAATTTCCATATATAGCTTTTGTTTCCGCAGGCTTCTAAAAAAGGGGAGGAAGAAAGTTACGTATTTACCCCCTAAAAAACGGACATGCATTGTACATGGGGGGGTTAACGACTATAATTCTAATGTTGCCTAACGGCAAGAACACTGACAAACTAAAAAATCTACTTTGGACCTAATTTTTTACTACTTTTTAAAATTAAGTTTTTAAAATTAAGGACTAATGTTAAAAGGTTTAAAATACAGAGATCAGTGGTGCATTTAACCCATCTTTAAACTATACTATAATTCTTGAAGTAACCAAGAAAAATTAGCACATACCAAATTATATTTCTATTAATTTATAAAGTCTAATATAATTTTTTAAATTATACTACTAAATTTTCCAAAGCTCCACCAAAGAAGCCCTAAATATGTCACGAAATGAAGAAATAAGGAAAATGAAGGAGCAAAGTAAAGCTGACCAAAAAAAGCAGGGGTGACTTAACTCCTTTGGGTAAGTTTTGCCTCAAGAGAGTAAAAAGTAAAAACACGCGAGATGTAGCGCGTATCATACACTTTCCTGCAGTCACTTGGCAGCGAGTCTTTTGACGAAATCTTCGTTACCTCTTCGAGCTCTTTTTAAGTACTTGGTCGAACAGCGTCAACCCAAAGTCTTCCTGCTTGCTGTGTTCTAATTTCATTTATTTTTCTCTTTTTTCTTTTCCTTTGAATTAGCATACTTGTAGTAGTTTTTAATAAGGTAATTTCTTGCCCAACAAGTTTTATTTTTGTAAAATAACAAATACACTTAATCAATGTCAATTTTAATAGTACCAACTATTGTTAGGGCCAATAGAAGCCTAGCCTGACTTTTATTTTTGGAAAATAATATATAATCACTTCCCTTGTTGTTATATCCCATTTAATTGTAACTAATTACAAGTACTACATCATTTTCAAAATAATTGTTTCGTTTTCACATTTTTAAGTTAAATTAATTGTTTTTCAAATAAAAACTTAACATGTATTTCTTTATTTTTTTTAAATTATAAAACACCTAATTCGTAATATTTTTTTATACTTTAGAATGATTATAATTTTATTATTAAAATTAAAATATATATATATACTAAACACCTAAAATTGATTAAATAGACTTTAAAATTACAATAGAAGATATTTATTTTGGAACATCTCTAATTTGGAAAGCCCATAACCACCGTCTTCAAATTTTAAATCAGCTCCCATTTTGTTATATTTTGCCTCTTCAAACACAATTTAGCACACGAGAGTTGAATAAATAATGTTGTATGCGGTCAAGTGGTACTAAGCATCGTCCCTCAGAATTTATAAAGAATGAGTTTGATTTTTGCGATTCTCGATTTTAAAACAAAAAATTAAATAAAAATAATGCTACCGACCCATTAAAAAATCAAATACTCCACCATCAGATCCCTCACCTACCTCTCTCTCTCTCTCTCTCTCGGAAGTTAGTTAAACCATTGTTATACTCCATGTTTCAAAATTCTGCTCTTATTTCTTTCGTTCTTTTAATTTTTTCTTTCTAAAAGATATAGGCATGTCTGCCATTGTGGTCTTTTTTGTGGTTAGTAATTTTTTTCTTTATTTCTTATATTTTTTTCATCTAATCATTATAAAATCATTTTTAAAAAATCACAACCCCAAAGTAACTATGAGTCCAAATAGGACCGACCATAACTTTACTTAAACTATACTTGGCGAACAAGTAATTAAAGATAAATACTCCTGAAAAAAAGGAATGAGTAATTACAATTACATTTAAACATTATCAAATACACTCCATAATATGAAAAATAATGAAGTAAGTACTACTTTGCAATGGTAATTGCCATTGATGAGACATAATCGTTCCGGCTTTGCTGAAAATTGGTCACGCTCACAGGGGTCTCCCGCACCTGGTTGCGGGTTTTGTACACTTCCTCACATCCTGAAACTAGGACGCTCTCCTGGTTCACGCTCACAGGGGTCTCCCGCACCTGGTTGCGGGTTTTGTACACTTCCTCACATCCTGAAACTAGGACATCCTGAAACTAGGACGCTCTCCTGGTTCACGCTCATAGGGGTCTCCCGCACCTGGTTGCGGGTTTTGTACACTTCCTCACATCCTGAAACTAGGACGCTCTCCTGGTTTCAAACCCCTGACCTCCAGGTTATAGTCATAAGGCATGGGACATGTGTACCACTTGAGCAGCTGGTACTCATGTCCCATGCTTTATGACTATAACCTGGAGGTACAAAACCCGCAGCCAGGTGCGGAGAGACCCCTGTGAGCGTGACCGACTTCCGGCAAAGCCCGGAACGATTATGTCTCATCAGTAATAATGAAGTGTAAATATTATTGACAATGAACTTAATTAAAACTGTTTTGAATATAGTTCCAGAGTAAACAAAAAAAAAAAAACCTGCTATTTATTGTGAGCTACCATACAAAGTATAGAAACAATCACAATCTTACAAGTTTTGAAGAATAAATAAATTCACATTTGCCGAAAAATAGTCGAATTGACAGAGTTAAATTAGAAAATACTAGAACGGAAGTAATTTTCATTGATCATTAAAAAAATTCTTCTTTAACAATTTTGCATAAAGAGGATTAAAAAAAAAAGAAAGTAAAATGGAGCCGATTCAAGCTTGAGAGACCTTGTTCATCTTAGAAGTTATTTTGAACTCCAAGGAATAATATACTAGGTTGTAGGAGGGCATCTAGATTACATTTGTGCTATATATAATTTGAATTAGTTTGTTTATGATACAATGTCATAGTAACCAAAAAAAAAAAATTTCAAACAAGCACCCACATAAACAACATTGAATGAAATTATTTAAAACTCAATTAATATATATAAAACATTATAGTTATTGATATATATATATATATGTATATATATATATATTCAGATCTCAGAAAAGTGTATTGATGTGCTTTGAATCTACTTCGATTATTGATTAATGAAATGGCTTGAACTGATCATCAAATTTTTTTTTTCCTTACTAACTTTAGGATATATGTAATACATGCGATATGTGATAAAGAAACAATGTGTATTTCCTTTCCTCGTGTTTTGTATCAAATTGAACAAGATTTTATGTCACTCATGAAAAAGAAAAAAAAAACACTGACAGTGTATAAATTTCTTACTCAAACTAAATATATTTTTGTTTTAACAGTAACCATTTTCTCGGCTCTAAACATTTTATTTTGTCAAATATATTTCTCAGAAAAGATAAAATTAAAATTGTTGGAGGATCAGTACTCCGTAGATAACTTTTTACATGTCTTTTGTTTACATATTGAGATGCTCTAAAGTTTCCATATAAATTTCTGATTTCTCTATGTTTTTTCATTGATCATCTACGGTTAATTAGATATATAAATTGCACACCAAATTAATGTCGATCCCAGTTCTTAAATCATCGATCATCATTAGTATTATCGCCATATTCTTCTTCTTGATCAGCTCCATGATCTTCGTCATTGTAACGATCATCATCATCTTCTGCATCTTCATCATCGTTTGTTTCTTGTTTCAAAAGGTTCAAACGCCTATTTACCAATGACTGAGGAAACAAATTCCTCATTAGAAAATTAAAGCAAGACAAAAGAAGAACAAATAATGCAGATAAGAACTAAACAAGGTAGGGCTTCGATATTTTTTGATATTATTGTACGTATTTTGTGTTTACTTTATTTTTCCAAAGTTGCTCTGCCAAATTAAATTGAATCATATAATATACACTAGGAAATAAGTATACACAAATGCGTGTGCATCTTTTTTTTTCTTTTACGTTTTCTCATTTCATAATTTGTTATTTTTTAAAATTTTCTTAAAAGTTAAATAATTAAAGGTAGTTAATAGTTATTATAGTGAATTTAGTGGTAGTTATTCATAATTTAGTGGTAGTTACTAGTTACGTAATTATTCCCTCCGTTTCACCCAAGAGTTTACGTTTAAAAATTTTAATAATTAAAAAAATACATGTATTATTAGAATTGGTCATAATTATAAAAATACTAGAGCATATATATGTTTATATCATATATGGAGGATAAAGTTATAAATTATGAAAATTGTAGGCATAATTTTTTGGCAAAAAACTTAGAAAAGACTGTCTTATGTGTATTTTCTATAAGACGAATCTACTTGACCCGATTCACCATGTGTTGTGGGCTGAACTGTGAGAGAGTGAGACTCTGTCTTACGAATAAGAATCTGTAAGACTGTCTCACAAAAGACCTAATCTAATTTTTTTAAAGTAAACTGTTTATGTGAATCATCCCAAAATAGAACACTATTTGCCAAGAAAGGAGGGAGTATATAAATATATATGTGTGTGTGTGTGTGATGATTTCTAAAAGAAATTACATGAATGTGTGGATTATTTATGGAGAATCACCTGCAATCCTTCATTTGATTTGATGAACTCCTTTAACCTGAAATTCAAAGCTTTTTGCTCCTCATAAAAAATCCTTGCCCTCTCTATACCCTGATCATAAAATAAAAATAAAATTTTCATATTTTTAACCGTTTATATATCAATATTTACGTAGAGAAAAAAATTCTGAGTCTTGACGAGGCCGAACATTGTACTGAAACCTACACGTTGGGCAATTAAATTCACTTACCAAAAGAAATACCCTTTTACATTCAGTTAACTCATCCAACTTCTCTTCCAATTCCTTCTTAGACTATAAGATAATAAGGAAAATAAGTTAGAAAAAAGACGGAAACACACGCACATGAGCTTGCATAAGCACAGTAAAACCTATTTTCCATAGTTAAAGAAAGGCTTTTTTAAGAAAAAAAAAAAGAAGCAATTAAATTTTCATTCTTGGTTAAATTTTTCATCTTCATTGAATAAGAATAGAACCCTAATTTAGCCTAACATAAAAGCCTACGATAAAGGAAAAAAAAAAACGATGAACCAAGAAAAAAAATACGAACCATTTTCTTGGGAACTTTCTTCTTCTTGACTGAACGAAGCTTCGGCTTTTCTAATGAAGGGAGAGAGGAAGGAGAAGGAGGTGATATAATGTGGACATCGTCAACACCAGTGGCTGATCTTCGCCGTTTGCATCTCCAATGGGGAATTTCACGAGGAATGTGTTCTTTATTATGATTATCGAATTCAGCTATAAGGTCAGGGAGGGATAGCATAATTTGAACAACTTCAAGCTCATCATGGTTGAAAGAATTTACTGGCTCGGTATTAAGGCGTAAAGGCGTTGCAGTTAAGTTGGTTTTCATGGCAAATTGGTTGTAGTAAATTGTGAGTGGGAGAAAATTAAGGAAGAAGGTTAGAAAATCTGAATCACTTTCATAAAAAGGAAGCCCACTTTTCTAAGGAATAAGGATTGCTTCGGGTAATAATTTGTATTTTTATTTCCTATAGTGAGAAGGAAAGATAATTCCAGAAAGAAACACAAAGAAAAGGTTCCTTCCAATAAAAAGGTACAACGTTTGATTTTTTTTCAGTCAATCATCAAATTTTAAGTTGATAGAAACAAATTAATTTTTTTTAAATAAAAAAATGTAATTAATTTTTTTTAAAATTACTCTAAAAGACTTTATATTGTGTTTTCTTTAACTAATATAAATCCTGATGAAATTTCCTTTTGATATAAAAATTAGTTTGACTTAAAAAGTTAAACTATATCTCTTTACTTAGGTCATATGAAATATATGAAACCAAGTAACACCAGACAATCAGTGAACAATTGTAGGATTCATCACTTAATAGGCAAAAACTTAAAAAATATTTTGTTCCGGGCATTTTCTATGAAACGGATCTCCCAAACCGACCCACCATGTGTTGGTGAACTGAACTGTGAAAGAAAGAGTGGGACTACGTTTTACTAATTAGAATCCGTAATATGGTCTCACAGGAGACTTAATCCACTTAATAATTTGACCTACTGACTATACAAATTGTAATGCTAGACATATTGATGAACTATTGTCAAACCCCCAAAGATCTTATATAGCCTAACTTATTCCAAAACAACTTAATATAGCCTCTTTTTATTTGAAAATCCAAAAATACCCTCTCCTTTTTTAGCGTCTCGCAATCGTTCGAACGACTTACATGGTCGTTCGACGAATGACGAATGCACAAGAACTCAAAGGTCGTTCAACGACTCAAGGGTCGTTCTCAACTAGGGTTTAAGATAGAGATGAACCAAGTAGGGAGAGAGATATACCTGCGATGGAGAGGGCACTGCAAAGACGAAGGCAGATCGGAGACAGAGGAGGAGAGCGTGCGAAGGGATAGAGGAGGAGGCCGTGCTGGGATGAAGACATGAGTGAGAATGAGAGGCTAGTCATGTTTTAAGGGGTTTGGGGGTGTTTTGAGGAAAAGTTTGCATCACTTGTTGGTCAAAGACCATATAACACAACTTTTTTGGATAAAAAAGTCATACTTAATATATACCACATTACTTTGTAATATGACATATCCACTATAGAGATTGTACAACCAAACCGAACCACATCACATCGATTATACAAATCGTACAACCAAACCAAGCCAAATCGCACTGCACCAATTATATTGATTGTACAATCGAACCGAGTCGCACCAATTGACTATACAAATTATACAACCGAACCCCCAAATTGCTAACCCATTTTGTGGCTGGCCATTACTCAAAAGAGCTTTTGGAATATGTCATTTTATCTTTCCATATCTACCCTTAATGAGATAGAGGCATGTTACCAAATTACCCCGGCATTAACATGACAGTTGCTCCTCATCACATTCCTTAACCAGTCCAGTTCTTATTCCTCTAACCGTACGTCTGTGTCTCCAATGTGTTTCACCATTGTTTCTGGAGAAAAATTAATATAAGTCCACTGTTAGTTCCCGCTTCCTCTTCACACTCCGGGATTGGGTGGCCTCCAAGCAACAATCAAAGTACACTCAAGGATTGGAGGCTTACCAGGTGTTTGGATACATACTACCCAGGCCATGGTGGCCATGGCCTCCGGTATGTCCGCGGTCCACCCATCTGATTTATTTTCTACGTACATCCCCTCTACTGTTGGAGACTCTTAATCTTATCCAGTTTCATGCGTATTCAAATACAAGTCCCTAAACATGAGAGGAAGTAACCAATTTAAATCAACTTTGCTACTTGCAGAAAGGGAAAAGATGTCATATACAGAATCAGCTTAGCCTGCAATGCAATTAGGCTGCCAGCCCTGAATAAGTCTGGCGGGGGATCAGAGTTCTTGAACATCATCAATTCATTCTAACCAACCTATATCAATCCCAGTACACTCTTAACATAACAATAAGTTAACATCAGATAAAGGTAAGAAAATCGCCAATGATCAACCTAAATCAAGCTGCTTTTTGTTTCTTGGTCTTTCTACTTATAACAAAGTCATCATCTGATCCATTACCATCTGACGATTCATCATCAGCCTTTCGCTTCTTTGTTTGCTTTGACACAACTTTGGAATCAGGAGTCTTCTTTTTCTGAGTTGAAGAAACCGTTGTCGAGACAGTCTTTTTCTTAACAGTGACAGACTGGGTGGTTTTCTTCACAGTGACAACAGATTTCATTGGTGAACCGAGCTTCTGCTGCTGGCTCCTTTTCAGCTTCTTCTCGTAAACTTTCTTCGCTACCTCCTTGGGTAGCAACCCAGACTCCATCATCCTGCAAGTGCATTAGGTCAAGAAAGTTGTATATCGCGTTTATGCTCAAATATAAAATTAATCAAACATGAGAACAGAGTTAGGAAGTATGAAAAACAGCTAATAATCTAATTAAGCATATACTGGAAGCTTGTACATATTGAGCTTTATCCACATATGACCTAACAGTACAAATTAGAGATAGTAAGAGAAATAAGGCAATGGACTAGACCAGGGACTATATCCCAAAAAAAACAAAAAAACAAAACAAAGCATCATATTAGACCTTTTATAAGACCATCGTCTACAATCATTATGGTCAACTTCTCGTGTATTGGCAGTCATACTAAGACCGATACCATAAATCTACAAAGAGGCCTCACAAACATAATATAAAGAGTATACAAAAGTAAAAGTCACATCGATCCCTCAATGTGTTCCCCCAAAAATGCACTCCATGTAAATACTGGAATGAGAGCTCAAGTCACTATGTCAAGAGTACATGTTTCCTACAGTTTCATCCAGTGGCAATTTGCTTGAAGGAGGTCAATATTATTTTAAGGGTAGAACGTTACATAGAAGTATCCAAATTTAGCAAAAGCGGGGGTTGAAAAATAAAACATAGTGCAATTTTTTCCTTAAAGAAAGGGGTCCAAATTGGTAAATTATAATTTTGAATAGCAAAATGTCAAAACTTTATAATTTAAGAGAGTAAACTGACAATATTTTAAAGGGGGTTGGCTAACCCCTTAAAGTCATATGTGGCTACGTCACTGGTTTCATCAACTTATATAGTTGACTATATGCTCGGACTAAGCCTGTATTACCAACAAATAGATTCAACAAATGACATTTTGCACCTCCTCTCAAGTAAGGTTTACTTAAAATAGAAATTTCAGGCATGCTTCTCTAGCCAACCCCCATGGCTAGACTTTCCAAGATGACGCATGAGCTAGGGATATGTAGCTCATGAATAAATCAACCAAGATTCTACTAAATCCAACATTTGTCCATCGCATATGGTTAGAGTTCAACAGTCTTCGGATGCTCCTAGCTTAATGAGCAAAGTTAATGAACTAAAAAGTAATTACTCTACCACCCAACGTTTGCTCTAGAATCCAGATTAACTCAACCAAAAGCGGCGGCCACTCCTGCCAACTATTCAATCAGGTTTCTAATAGTACCATTATTTTCACATTAAGGAATAGTAGTCTCTGGAAGTAGGACCTACACTTGGGACATTTATGTTGCAGTGACCCATTTGCCTTTTTCAGTCCCATATATCATCCATCTCTGTCTCAACAACCGAATGCATTAACAACCATCATGGTTTGACAAAAATAGAAGACAGAGGGATGTCGAAATACGCTTTTGATGGATTTTAAGTTTATAACATGTTGAATGGCAGAATATATAGTCCATCCATGAGTAAGGCCATGATTGTTATCACGGTTTCCATTTGCCAGCAACTACTAAACTAAAGCATACTCATGGACCAACATAACTCAAATGTTTGCTATTCAAATAAAGAATAGGAAAGGACATAATGACATTCAAGGGGCAGTGGTTATCAAGGTTCCCATTAGCCTTTGCCAATAACTATCAAAATTAAAGCTACTCACTGTAAACAAAGTTCTAAATGTTCATGCTTCAAAAACAAAAAACAGAGATGAACATAATGGCATTCAAGGGCAGTTTTACTTACTGATGAGAGCCTCAAAATATATACTTAAACAAGTCATAGAGAAGTTCCAAGGGACATAATTTTCTTACCAAAACGCAGCCATTTCACTCTCAGGCACTTGGCCATACAAGGATTCATAGAAAATTCTTAATGGATCTCTCTGAAAATCCAAAATACAAAACATTCATTATTTAAACAATTCCCAAGACAGAAGTCAGATATTTACACACAAATATTCAAGATAAGGATACATACTTCCTCAGGAGGGTCTCGCTTCTGACCAGGCAAGTCATAAACCTTCTTTTCCCTTTTCTTACCATTTTGCTCAGATTCTTTATCCCCTTTTTTCTTTTCCTCCTCTTTCTTCTTCTTACCATTTTGCTCAGCTCCTTTCACCCCCTTTTTCTGCATTCAAGGAAAACCAAGGCTGCGTTCTTTCAGCATTTTCAAAATAATTTTCTATTTCCTATTTTCACTATTTGAATCCATATAACGAATGTGCGACCCATCACCGAAAATAATCCCACTTCCAATCCCAACTTTCCATTCAGCATTTTCAAAATAATTTTCTATTTCCTATTTTCACTATTAGAATCCATATAACGAATGTGCGACCCATCATAGAAAATAATCCCAGTTCCAATCCCAACTTTCCATTCAGTTTTCCCGTTTAGAAAGTCAAATATTTAATTTTACAACATATATACGAACTAACCTTGGAAGAAAGTATAATAAAAAAAAGAATTATTGCATCCATGTTGTTTATGGACACACATGGGGTGAAGTTAGAATGTCTTAAGAGTTTCAAACTCTTTTCAAAACACAACTCTTCAGGAACTTTGAAAACAAAAGTATAACTCTGAGTTAAAGAGAAAGGACTAAATTTTTTAACAACTTCAGTAATAATTAATTTTCAAAGAGGATATAGATAAACACATATTAGATTATTATTAAAGAAATCCAAAAGTGAAGACCTAAATTTGAAATTTTGATATCAAAACTATTATCAGTTAGTATGAAAATACACATTCTATGTTTGGGAGCAAGGAATCCCATGGCTTAGAATTGGAATTCGAGAAAATTAGTTCAAAGTTTTAACAATAAGAACTCCAATTCTAATTCCAAGGCTTGGATTCAATGCTCCCAACCAACTACCTTAACAAAACATAGCTGAAGAGCCAAATCACACCCATAATTCAATTAAAATTTTTGAACAATAATCAAAGGAAAAATCTATCATGCACTTAAAGAATATAGATAAGAAATTAATATAAGGGTAAAAAAAAAAAAAAGAAAAAAGAAAACCCAGTTGAGGAAATGTATCGAACACCTTATCGGCATGGTCACTAGAACTCTTCTTCGCAATGGGCAGTTTCGAATCCTCATTGTCATCTTCTTTCTTCACCTTTTTCGAACCGGGTTCCTCTTTCTTAACTTTGGCATTCGCGGGAGAGCGTGATTTGGGGGTATTAGGTTTTTTCTTTACGAGAGAGCCCAGTGATTTTTCATCGTCATCGTCCAACTCCTCCTTCTTAACGGTTTTTGAATCTTCGGAGGGCATTTTCCGAAGGAATTATTAGTATTTAGGGCTTTGTTTGAGCAAAAAGAGCAATCTTTTCTTCTGGGAAATGGCGTTGAGAGAGAAGGCTCCATTTTTAGGTTTCCGGTACAGTGGTTTATGGAAACGATCGGGTGTATTGGTGCGTTCGTACTTCTCCAAAGCCCAATGGGCTTACGGGCCATTGCCCATTCTATTTACTAGGTTCGAACAGGGCTTTATAGATCGGACAAACTGAGTGGGAGTTCCCAATCGCTGCGTGCTTGATTGAGAGATACAAACAAAAGAAGTTAATGTTATTTCTTTGAACTCTTTTTTATTATTATTATTATTATTTTTTTCCTCAGACAAGATAACTAATTGGGAAAAGCTAGTGCATTCTTTAGTGCTAATGACTAATCTCTAAAATCTTACTCACATTGATTCTTTATCATATACTCCTATACAATAAACATCTAAAGTATGCTTTTCCTCAACGTATGAATGGTGATTTGAGATTGTAAATAGTTTATACAGGCTATGATTAGCATGAAGATTTTTTAGGTGACTTTTGAGTTTTGAATTTTGATTTTGTAATGATTAAAAAATATATATTATATAGAGATGAAGAGAAGCTGATAGAAAATCAAAAAACCCCAATCACTATTGGGTGATGCTTTGGGCCAAAGTGCAAGTTTAAAATATAGGGGGTGTTAAATTATGGAGAAATTACTAACTGGTTCAATTTAAAAAAAAAAAAAAAATTAATCCCTCTAGTCTATCATTTTTTTTAAAACCAGAAAAAGATACTTTGATAATTTTCTTTCTAAAATGTCTCATCTCTTTCATCCAAACCAACTATGACTTCCTATAAACGCTTATCACATCAATTTCATAGTTTTTAGAATAAAAAACTTAATTCATCAGATTGTTAACACATAAATTGTCACAGCAATATAAATGTATACAGAGTCCAGTTAAGATACATATAGCGTCCAGTTGGAAATCGCGGTGATGATGAATTGGAATAACTGGAGAGAGAGAGCATTGAGCTCGTGTTTTTAGTTTGCAACGGCGCTTCGTTAGTGTGTGATCGGGTGTCAGGCTTTGTATAAATATTTAAGGATGCATTGATCAGTATTTGGAGGAATCAATCAAATTGGATTTGCGATGCACGAAATGGTGCATCGCGATGCACAAAAATAAATCCCGATGCATATACTCACGAACCAATATAAATCACAATGCATACACTCACGAACGAAAATAAATCCCGATGCACCAAAATAAATCACGATGCATGATTTTAAAGTTACTTCAGTGTTGAACCTTGGGCCTTGGAAGACGGCACATTGCACACACTTAGTTGCTCCAAATGAATCCCGATGCACACACTCAGTTACTCCAAATTACAAATTGAACTCCAAATCAATGGCTTCATCCTCATTCCAGTCCCTTAAACTCAACTTATCTCTTCCTCCAAATTTGCAATTACTCCACCGAAGCCATTCTCAAATAGAGAATTCTTCCTTAGTCAATCTTTTCCATTCTCAGCCGCTTTCCTCAAATCAGATTCTAAATTGTAGTATTATTTATATATCTCATTTATCAAAATTTAATTGACAACTGTAAGATTATATATCTCTTTATTTTGGTTCCAGCTGTAGGATTATATATCTCTTTATTATGGTTCCAATAAGTATCAAACTCCAAAGCAAAAAAAGCTGAGGAGTAGCAACAATAGTGTGGGGCGCACAATTAATGTTACTGGGGATTTTGAATCGCGATGCATTATTTTGTGCATCGCGATGCCTTAAATTGGGCATCAAGATGTCTTGGGTTACTGATGTGCGCGTGTTTTTTTTTTTCATTAATAGCATAATCATCTTTTTGCCCCTAAAATACCTTTTTCCGGTTTAAAAAAAAGTAAGGTAGACTAGAACGATTAAAAATGTCTAAAAAAGAACCAGTTTATAATTCACCCTTGATTAATACGAATAATCCAAGTTGACCTAGTGAAATGCTTGTGAGTAGGACTGTTATGGGTCGAGTCGAGCCAAATAGTGGATTACTGAATCCGACTCGAATAGGCTATATTTGAATACGAGTTCGAGCCAAATGCCTAACGAATAGCTTATCTTTTGCAGAATTTGACTCGAATACCTATTCACATATTTACGAGTCGAATTCAAATCCTAATAGCATATTCTTGAATATGTCAAATACGAGACGAAATAATTACTCAAATATTTAAAGTTGGACCAGGATATAGGCCCTTATTTGACAATTGGGCCTTCAAAATTTTCTTCCAGAGAACTAGTAGCTCTTCAATATTAAGTGGACCACCACTTGAATAGATATACCATAATATATATATATATATATATATATATATATTATTGTAGGCTCTTTATACAAATAAAAAAAGAAAATAGATAATACCAAATATTTTCATAAAAAAGTTATACTATAGGAAATATGTAATATAGAAAATTAAGAACTAAAAAATCATAAATTAAACAAACATGCTAATTAAAAGAAAATAGAAACCACTAACAAAAAAAGTATTAAAAAAATTAAAATTACACGTTCTACAATTTAAAGTTTATTCAATTCATTTTAATTTAAAATAATAAAACATTAAAATAAACTATATATACTCATTTTTGTCCCACTTATGTTATGATAAAAAAAATACTTAAAATTATAGTCATTTAGGCACATGAAGAATACTTCTTGATATAATTTGGAGAAATAAAGTTTATTATAGAGTATTTATTAGAATTTTTATCTTATCAAAAAAATTTGTTGAGCTACTATTTAATTGTTTAAAGAAAATTGTTTATATGTACTTTGTAACCCTTTAAATTCTTAGTATTTTTTATGTTTCCTTACAGAAGCTTGAAAACTAATCACTTGGTTATTAAATGCATTTCTACAAAAAAAAAAAAATGCATAAACAAATACTCCATCGGTCCCGGATAAATGTTCTTACTTTCTATTTTGGGATATCCCAATTAATGTTCTTAAAAACTTTTGATGTACCTACTATTTATCATTCTTCCCAATATATCCTTAAAACTTCATTTAATATAGCACAACACATCTAAGAAAAATCTAATTAATTAGTAAAATAATTAAACTCAATTAATATTTATAAATATTATTATCAGAACATATATTATAGCACATCATTAATTATTATTCGGAACGGAGGAGTACTCCGACTACTTCTTGATATAATTACAAACAACTTACGAGGTAAACAAGCACACCTTTTGCAACCCCCAACATTAATGAAAAGAGATATCCTTCCCTCATCCATGCGGGAAAAGCCCAAATCCCTGGCCTAACCAAACTGCCTGCAGGTTCTATGCAAAAATCAACCTGGTGCCACTGGATACCTGCCACCTGTTGCAGAACGTCGCACGCCTTACTAGAAAACACTTCTTTCTCTTTATTTTTTTCTCCATATTTTTATTACTGCTACACGTACAAGGGCTTAAAAATAAATTATATATTATATTAATATTTATAATAAAATTAATTAGTATTTTTTAATTTGTATGTCAGTCAAACATGACGATTATTTAGCGACAGAGGGAATATTATATATACCTTCCTTTTTGGAATGAGAATATACATTATACTTGTCAAAAATATACACAATCAAAACATTCCATTATATGTCCACAGTTTCAAAATAAGTTTTGTTTTACAATTATATACATATATTACTGTATTACTCTTTTCGTTTCAACTAAATAGTTTATTTTTGACTTTTTTTGAGACAACTAGATTAAAGTTTGACTGACGATTTATATAAATTTATTTATTTCTACAAAGTCATAAAAGTGGTATTTCACAGTATTCTTAATGTATTTTAGTAAATGAGATTTTATTTCCAAAAATATAATTAAAATATATTACATTTTGTTATATTTTCTTTATGGCCTGGCCCAAGCTTTTATGGCAGCCTATTGTTATTTCGGCCCAACCCCAAAGCCCAACTCCCTGGCGGCCCTCTGTAGCTTGCACATTCTAAGGGATTTCATCCTTCTACGACTTGTCCTTTCTTTCAAGGCTCCTTTATCCCCAAAAAAATAGAAAATCTAGGGTTAGATTGAGGGTTTTCTCGAGTCGTCTTTCCCTTAACCTTGAGCCTCTCTCTCTTTCCCTTCTTTCGGTGGGTGTGATGATGTTATACTCTTGGGATTTAGTTAATTTTGTTGTAGCCTTAGTGTCGGTTTGTTCTTGGTTTGGGTAGTGAATGTGTTCTGTGTTGTGTGTGTGTGGTCACGAGTTTTGCTCGATCCTTGGTCTAGTGTCTTTGGGTTACATTGGGGCTTGTGTGGTGGGTAGTCGGTGAATGCATGTAGATCTAGGTGTTTAGCCACTAAGTCGATGAAGTATCGTGGTTTGCTCGCTCTTATCTCAGCTCGCTTCTTTCCATATTGACTAAGTTTTAGCTACTGATTTGTTTCCTATTTTTGGACTAATGATTTGTCTTGCAGGGTGATGCATTTTATTGTGCAGATATGAAAATCCACCATGATCCATTGATGTAGATATATAATCTTTTAACCCTCTCCCTTTTTTTATTGTAATACTTACTTGAGCGTCTTGGTAAGGATCTCCCTAAATCTGTTTGTATTAGGCTCTCTATATTATTCTGTAATATTATTTGACCTTCTTGGCTTCAATCTGTTGTATGCAAAGGGTGAAACAAAGTCTCAATAGTGGTATCAGAGCTTGGTTGTGGCCTTCGTGTACGGTGGTCAACAGCCCTCTTCAAAGGCTCCCTTCGATCCAAATCCAAAATAGAAACCCTAGTCAAGGGTTTCCGGGTGAGCTGTTCTTCCCTTCTTGCCTTAATTTTCACACTATAAATGTGTGGATGATTTATTTTGTGTTGATTAAAGCTGTTGTTGCATGATCTGTGGTTGTTAAATCTGTCATGTTCTGTGTTAGCTTGTATTTGCTGATTTTGCTCTGTTTCATGTTGATTGCTATGATTTGTTTCTGATTGGTAGCCGTATGCATGATTAGATCTATTTTTTACTCTAAGTTGGTTTATGCTTAGTTTTGGTTGGATCTGTTGCATGCTATAAACCTGGTTCTTATTTTGTTTTGGGATTGCTTGTTTCTATGTTTTTTTTTTTAAATGACTAGTTCTTCCACTTCCACGTATAGTCTAGAACCCTTTAATGGAAAAATGGATTTTTCGATATAGCAACAGAAAATGAGAGGCATCTTAATCAAAGAAAAAGTTTTCAAGGCCATAACATTAAAGTTTTCTGAAACTGATACGGAGGAAAGTATAGCCGAAATGGATGAATGCACATATTCATCTATTATTTTAAAACTGTCTGACTCTGTTTTGTAAAAAGTAGGCAAGCTAGACTCCGCAAAAGCTCTTTGGGAAAAACTAGAAGAACTTTATTTTGAAACATCATTGCAAAACAAACTTTATCTTCTAGAAAAGTTTTTTCGCTTCAAACTTGACCTAAGCAAAGATATGGACGACAACATTGATGTTTTCACAAAATTAGTACAAGATATCAAGCAAACTGGTGACAAACATATTGATGAATAAACCCCTATTGTGCTTCTTAATGTCAACATCCGGTAAGGTCCATATGGTGAGAGGAAGGACTCAAAATAAAAACAATGGGCAGAACAAAAACCAATATCAGAATCAAGGGCAAAATTTTGAAAAGGAAAAGGGCAGGAGCAAAAGTAGGTCAAAGTCTAGGACAAGAGGTAGAAAATGTTACAATTGTGGAGAAATCAGACATTTTAGGAAGGAGTGTACTAATCCTAAAAAGAAAAATTTTAATCAAAACCAAAATGGGCAAAATGACTGCAACATGGCTTTGGGTAGTGAGGACGATGCTAATGTGTTTATGGTTACGGAATCATGTGAATCTTTGGTTAATTCTGTGATTACCATACCTGCTTGTAAGAATGCATGATTGATTGATTCTGCTTGCACATTCCACATGACACCATACAAACACTTCTTTAGTTCTTATCAAGAATTGAATGCTGGTTCTGTCTCACTTGCCAATGAAAAAAAATGTCATATAGCTGGAATTGGTGATATTTGCTTAAAATTTGATTTTGGAAATGTTTTAAAATTAAAAAATGTTAGACATGTTCCTGACCTATGCAACAACTTGATTTCTTGTGCATCCTTAGAGGATGATGGTTTTGAGGGAAGGTGGGGATGGGGTAAGATGAAAATTATGAAAGGTTCTCTTGTGATTATGAAGGCTGAAAAACGCCGCAATTTGTATGTGTGTGCTGCTTCGCCATTTGTCTTTTAATGAAAACTGTGCAAACTTAGTAAAAGAAGATAAAACCAGTTTATGGCATAAAAAGACTTGGCCACATGAGTAGTAAAGGCTTAGGAATTTTAAACAAAACTAGAATTTTTGGAAAAGATGAGATTTCTGATTTGCCTTTTTGTGAAACTTGTGTGATGAGCAAACAACACCGTGTGAGCTTCCCCCCGTCCTCTAAACCCAAGTTTTCAAGCAAGAAAATCCTCAAGTACATACGTGCTGATGTATGGGGACCCTCTAGTGAGCCCACTCAAGGTGGTAACAGATATTTTCTATCCATAATTGACGATTTTTCTCGAAAAGTTTGGTTGTTCTTAATGAAACACAAATCTGACGTATTTGAAAATTTTAAGAATTGGAAAACCATGATTGAAGTCAAAATTGGTAGGAAAATCAAAACCTTCAGGACTAACAATGGCTTAAAGTTTTGTAATTCTGAAATGGACAAATTTTGCGCTGAAAATGGTCTAGAAAGACACAAGATTGTCCCTTATATCCCACAGCAAAATGGGGTTGCCGAGAGAATGAATAGAAATCTGCTAGAGCGGGTTAGGAGTATGCTTGCCTCCTCGGGACTCTCCAAAAGGTTTTGGGGAGAGGCGGTCTAGCTTGACTGCCGCCTATCTTATCAATAGGTCCCCTTCCGTCCCATTGAAAGGTAGATGTCCTGAGGTAGTATTTTGGGGTAGAGAAATTGATTTTCAACATTTGAGAGTTTTTGGGTGTGCTACCTATGTCCATAGGAAGAATTACAAATTGGAACCTCGATCTGTTAGGTGCATTTTTTTGGGTTATCCCGAGGGTGTAAAAGGATATAGGTTATGGATAAAAGATGAACCGGGTTTCAAAGTTATCATTAGTCGAGATGTTGTTTTTAACGAAAATGAATTCACATGTTTGAATGTCCCTAATGAACCTATCCCTCCCCCGGCTCCTGTTATGATGGAGCACCCCTTCACATCGAGTCCTATTGAAACTAGAGTGCAACCCGAAACTGAAATTGTTCCTGAAAATCAAAATGAGCATCCTGAAAATGAAAATGTCAATACTGAAATTCCTAACGTTGAGGAAGATGATGTCATAGAAACTATAGAAGATGAAAATCCTGATTTAAATGACTATCAACTTAGTCGTGATAGGCCTAGACACATTATTAGGCCTCCCTCTCGTTTTGATGACTTTCATATGACTTCTTTTGTCTTTAGTGTCTTTGAATCGATTGATAATTGTGAATGAAAGACCTATAATCAAGCCCTAAAATCTGCTAACTGTAATGAATGGATTGTGGCCATGAATGAGGAAATGAATTCGCTTCATGTGAATGAGACTTGGACTTTAGTTCCTAAGCCCAAAAATTGTTCTGTTGTTGCATGCAAATGGCTTTACAAGATAAAAACTGAATCCGATTCTAATGTTAGATTTAAGGCAAGATTAGTAGCAAAAGGATTTACTCAAAAGGAGGGAATCGACTATACTGAAATCTTCACTCCCATAGTAAAGTTTACTACTGTTAGGATAATGCTTGCTCTTGTTGCTCAATTCAACTGGGAATTAAAGCAAATGCATGTAAAAACAGCTTTTTTGCATGGAGAGTTAGATGAAATTTTTTTCATGAGGCAGCTCGAGGGCTATGTTGACAAACAGTTTCCTGATTATGTGTGCTTGCTGAGAAAATCGTTATATGGGTTAAAACAGTCGCCACGAATGTGGAATATCAAATTTGATCAATGCATGCTTGACTTGAAATTTACGCGTAATGCTTATGATCATTGTTTGTATTTCAAAAATAAAAAAGATGTGCCTGTTTTCTTACTCATATATGTGGATGATATGTTGCTTATTAGCCCATGCTCTAAATCTATTGAATTTGTTAGAAATTGCTTAAGTGCGAAATTTGACATGAAGTATTTAGGCGACGCTAATAAAATCCTTGGCATGAATATAATTAGAGACCAAAAGTCTTCGGTGGTTTGTCTGAATCAGATTTCATATGTGGATAAAATTTTGAGAAAATTCTCCATGAAAAATGCTAATTCTGTTGAAATCCCTCTTGCTGCCCACTTTGTTCTTAGTAAAGATCAATGCCCTAAGAATGATTTTGAAATTGAACAAATGAAAAAGGTCCCTTATTCCAATGCCATATGTTCCGTTATGTACTTAATGGTAAGTACCCGCCCCAATATAGCCTATGCCCTTAGTTGCCTTAGCCGATATATGTCGAACCCGGGCCTGCCCACTGGCAAGCCGTAAAATGGTTGTTGAGGTACTTGAAGCATTTTAGGAACTATGGTATAAAATTTTCAAAATCAGAAAATGGTGTTAAACTTATAGGATTTGTTGACTCAAACTACACTAATGATAAAGACCATAGGAAGTCCACAACCTCCTACGTCTTCACTCTTTGTGGGTCTTGTATTAGCTGGAAATCTCAACTACAGTCTATCGTGGCCCTGTCCAGAACAGAGGCTAAATACGTGGCAATTACTGAAGCTATTAAAGAAGCCATATGGCTTAAAGGATTAATTTCAGAAATTGATTTTCTAAAAGAAAATATGGTTGTTTTTTCGGATAGTCAATCAGGTATTCAACTTTGTAAAAACCCTGTCTTTCACAATAGGACAAAGCATATCAACATTAGATTTCATTTTATCCGCGATATAGTCGCTAAATGCATTGTTTACCTTGAAAAGGTTGATACCAAATACAATCCTGCTGATATGGGCACTAAGTGCCTGCTTGTGAAATTTTTTGTCTTGTTTGAAAATTTTAAAATTGGATATCGGTGATTGAAATTCTGTTCTGTTTGTTACCCCCTGAAAATCCTCGGCTTTTTTAGTGGCTGCTAAGGTACTTTCTTGTCCCTGCTTTGTGTGGTGGAGCAAGTGAAGGATAAGCGATGATGAACACTCTATTAAATTGTCCTACGAGTCCTTAAGTTATTTTTTGATCCAGCGTTTGTTCCAAGGTGGAGATTGTTATATTTTCTTTGTGGCTTGGCCCAAGCTTTTATATTAGCCCATTGTTATTTCGGCCCAACCCCAAAGCCCAACTCCCTAGCTGCCCTCTGTAGCTTGCGCATTCTTGGAAGGGATTTCCAGATCCTTCCTATGCGCTCCTGCTTGTCCTTTCTTTCCGGCCGCCGTATTTTTACTCCTTTCTCCCTCCTGGCGTGCGCAGTGCACAAAAAACAGAAAATCTAGGCTTAGATTGAGTGGGGTTTTCTCAGCCGAGTCTGTCTCTCACTACCGATAACCTTGAGTCTCTCTCTCTTCTCCCTTCTCTCAGTGGGTCTGTGAGTGCGAGTGTGTGAGGATATACTCTTGGGTTTTAGTTCTGGTAGGCAGTCCTTTTCGGTGAACTGGTAGCCTTGAGAGTGTCGGTTTGTTCTTGCCAGGTTTGGGTAGTGAGTGTCTGTTCTGTCCAGTTGCTGCTGTGTGTATGGTCACCGGAGTTGGGGCTTGGGCTGGGTGGGTCGATCCTTGGTCTAGTGTGCTGGGTTAAGGACACTTGGGGCTTTTGTGGTGGACTGGTCGGTGAAGGGTTACTGAGCCTAAAGAAGTAGCTATAGCCGAGGTGTTTAGCCACCTGTGACGGCGAGTCGGTGAAGTATCACCGGCATGGTTTGATCACTCTTATCTCAGCTCGCTTCCTTCCATATTGACTAAGTTTTAGCTACTGATTTGTTTCTTATTTCTGGACTAATGATTTGTCTTGCAGGGTGATGCATTTTATTGTGTAGATCTGAAAATGCACCATGATCCATTGATCTAGATAATCTGTTAACTCCCTTCCCCTTTTTTTTATTGTAATACTTACTTGAGCGTCTTAGTAAGGATCTCTCTAGATCTGTTTGTATTAGGCTCTCTATATTATTCTGTAATATTATTTGGCCTTCTTGGCTTCGATCTGTTGTACACAAAGGGTGAAACGAAGTCTCAACACGTTTTAATTTAATTTAGTCACATGTTAAATTTTGAAAAATAAAAGTTGGCTCTTTGGTCGGAACAGAGAGAGTGTTATTTTTCTGCTAGGAACAGTTGAAAAAATAAATTAAGTGGAAATAATTATTAAAAAAATATTTAATTAAGAGGCAATTAATTATCGTGACTTAGAAGAAAAAAAAAGAGATTAAATTAAGCAAAATATGTATTGAAACCTTAAAAGCAACACGTATTTTGAAATTTTCTCTTAGTTAAACACTTATTTTGAACCAAAGGGAGTACTTGACTTGTATGGACGACGTTAACAAGAGCTCGTTAGGTTGTGCATTTGACCAAAATTGCGGCATTTTCATTATTATCTGTTTTAAATGTAACGTTTGAATAAATTGCATTATTAAAATGTAATTTTATTTTTAGACGCTAAAATTTTGTGTTTCTTCCCAAAAGCAGGATTTTAAACGTAACTAAGAAAAAAAAAACTCCCTTTTAAAATAATATGTCAATAACGTTTATAAGAAAAAGTTATCTTTTAAAAAGCTACATTTTAAAAGATTTATTAAAAAAATAAAATCCGCACCAAGCGCCAAGCAGACTCTAAATAAATAAAGAATATATACTTTCCATTGTCTTTAAAGTTTTAAACTTACCTTTTTCGAATCCAATTCTTTTCTTCCTTCCGATTTCTATCCAAAAGTTAATTAGTTGGTTGGCCAATCCCTACTATATATAAATATTTCTTCCAAAAACCTAGAAGCATTCTCCATAGCAAAGAAACGCACACAAACACACAGACACGCACGCACGCACGCACACTAAGATGGGGTTGTTGATGGGAGAGAGGAGGGGGATAAGTTGGAAGGATCAAACCCTATCATCAATAACTGCACCACCCATGCACTTGTTAGCCTTTCTAGGGGTAGTTATTCTATGGATGTCTCTATCAAGTTACTCAAACTACAAGGTTGAGATGGAGAAAAGCATGGCCGGTCTCAAAGTATTCTTGTTCCTCTTGCCCGTGGTGTTGATACTGATCGCCGACGTGACGATGAGGCACAGGTGGTGGCCGGTGGTTCATCAAGTCTCAAGGCCAGCGTACGAGACGGTGCACCGAGAGGGGAGTACGCCGTGGGGCGTGGCTTTGGTGGTGATTTTGGTCTTGGTTATGGTCAATTATCATTCTTCCATTCAATCCGGTTGGTTTTGAAGATCGATCGAATCAGGCCAAGTCTAGTTAGTTGTCAATTGTTGATAAAAGAGCATAAATGTTAACTCTTGTTAACCTAGAAAGAATTGTAAGAGTTTATCGGATTTTGGTTTCTGTTATTGTGATATACGTAATAAGTAGGATGTGTTTGTCCTCGTAATTTAAAAATAATTTCAATTTTGTTTTTATAATAAATGAAAAAGAAAAATAAAGAGAGATTAGTATGGAGTTGGGTCTACGTTCGTTACTTGCCTAGTTTACTGATATGGTTCCCTCGATTTTCTGTTCTTTTTTTGTTTGTTTGTGTTTGTTAGTCATAATTAATTAATAATTTCCTGGTCACTGTACTAAGCTATGACTTCTTCTCTTTCTAAATTTATTGTCTTAGTTTAATTTTTTGAGTTAAATTAAGTATATTTTTTATGATTTTTAAAATTAAAAAAAATACTCCCTGTCATAATTAAAGTTGGAAGAAAAAATAAGGATAAAGTGGTAAAAGTTACCTACTCAGTAAATTGGTGAAATTTAAAAGTATACTTTTTTAATTGGGAAGGGTGGTGTATAAAAGAAAAAGAAAAAAAAACAAACCACTTATATAGGAAGAGCCTAATATTTGGATGAGATTAATCTAGTTAAATAAATTAATGCAAGTTTTATTAAATTAAAGTAAATTTAAATAGTAACTATGGTTATTTCAGAAAGAGAATAGCTTTGTTTATTTTGCGGTGATATCGGCCACTAAATCATATAGCTAAAATTGTTCGCATGTACCAAAAATATATATATATATATATATATAATACCCAATTAGATTTCAGTCAATTTCTTAATTAGGCAACAAGTCAACACTTCCTATTATTTTGGATGGAGGAAGTTAAAAGGAAGTCGGGATATGCTGGGTATGTTTTATTATGTTTATTTATATTATTAAATTACATTGAATTTGACATTAATTTTGCTTGCAACATTAAAATATACTGTTAAATAAATAGCTCTACACATAAATTCGAGTGTTCATATATATTTTATTAGCTCCATTTTTTATTTTATTTTTCTTGATTTAGCGAAAAGGCAAAATACAAAACCAATGCATTTTTATTTGTACATAGCAAAAAATTTTTTTTTATTTATTTATCCCTATAGTTATTTTTTTGTCTTCGAGTGTTCTCTCTCTCTCTCTCTCTCTCTCTCTCTCTCTCTCTCATATCCTTATATTTTGTCTTGTACTCATTTTTCCGTCTTTTTTATAATTGAATTTTGGGTTAATGACACTACTAGTCCCTCAACTATGGCTAATTTTACCAGTAGTCTCTTAACAAATTTTTTTCAAACTTCAGTCCCTTGAGTATCAAAAAGTCACGTGGCTAGTCCTTTTGATAGATGCCGTTAGTATGTTTCCGTTAAGTTTGTCATGTGCAAGGCACCTGACTTTTTTTTGGTATTATTAGAATTTCACGCAAGGCACATGCCAGTATTTAAGGGTGTTAAAGTAATTTCATCACTTTGTTCAAGGGTATTATTGGAATTTCTCCCCCCACCACCCACCCACCCACATCTTCATCCCATTCCTTTAATTTTTCAATTTATCCCATAATCTAAATTTTTCAAAACCCAGATCTACCCACGATTTTTCGTCGTCGCCAGCGATCGTCCTCAGATTTGCTCTGTTAAAGCTTCTTACCTTCGCCATCGAGAGTGAAAAAAGGTCACAGAAGATGAGAGCTAAATTAGAGAGAAAGAATTTAGATTGAAGGTAGTGGTGGTGGTGGTGGTGGTGATGGTGGTGGTGGTGATGGTGTGTAGTAGCGACCGTCTTCTTCCCTCACACACACTCACTCTCTGTTACTTAAAGCCATTTCAGTACCCATTGTTTCTCTCCATTTTTCCTTAATTTGCATCAACGGGGTCTGTGTTGTGGCTTTGTTTGGTGGGCCTTCTCCTCCATTGCTTCGCCGTCTCAGCCAAACAAACCTACATAGTTCACATGAAACACCACCTAAAGCCCTCAATCTACGAAACCCACCACGATTGGTACTCCGCCCACCTCCAATCTCTCACCTCCACCACTCCCGACTCCCTCCTCTACATTTACTCCTCCGCCTACCACTGCTTCGCCGCCTCTTTAGACCCTGACCAAGCCGAATCACTCCCAACAGCCACCATCGCCATTGCTCTACATTTCACCATCTCAGGCCAAGCCTCCATTGATTCCGGCCATATCCCACTGCACTGCCCCGCGTCCTCCGCTCAGAAAATCGCGCCCACCTCGCCGCATTCTCTCTTTCAGCATCATCAGCACAACTCACCACTCACGCAATTCTGTCCGCATCCCCACCTGGCACCCTCCTTGCCGTCGCCATCACTCTGAGCATCATCTCCTTAGCTTCGTTGAATTGAAACCATAATTTTGTCGTAGCCTTATTTTGGATTTGGGAACGAATTTGAAATCTTAGGGCTCTTTTTTTTCCCTTTAAAAAAAAATGTTTTAACAGAAAAGAATAAATGCCATTAACCAATATTAATACTTAAAAAAAGAATAAATTGTTTTAAACCCTAAAAAATATCTTTTCACGTGAAATTTCTTAAATAAATGCCCTTAACCAAAGCCACGTGATGGGCACATGACGGACTTAACGAAAAAATTTTAACGGCATCCAACAAAAGGACCAACCGTGTCTAATTTTCATAGTCAAGGGACTAAAATTTTTAAAAAATTTATTAAAGAACTACTAATAAAATCAACAATAATCAAGGGACTAGTGCTGTCATTAACCCTTGAATTTTTGTAAGATTTTATTTCCTTATTGTATTCTCTAAACTTAAATCCTAGCAAAATGCAAGATTGTACGGACTAAGGAGAAGAAGCAACTTGGCAGCCTTGCATGCCCACCACGTGGTATAGTATCAAACTGCGACAAGGACAAAAGCGTCCAAGATAAACTTGCACTGTCCTCAACCAATCCTATCATTTATACTTTTTCAGAGAATACAATACCATTCTCTCATTCTAAACTTTCCGTCATGTTAATTTGGGGTTTGCACTTTGCACGGACGAAATAGAAAGAGAATATAACTTTGTGTTGTTTTAAAAGTCAAACTATTGAGATTCTGAATAGCCTCACCCCCTCTATTGGCTCCAGGGTCGTTGGTCTTATAGTCGAATTTCGTTAGCGGTCTTTGGGAGTTTAGAGTAAATTTAGGATATAAAAAAAAAAAAAATCAAACTACTACTACTTTTTTTCCCATATTGTAATTTTAGTAATTTAATTATTTTTAAAAAGTAATAATAACTAATTATTTTTACTCCCTCCATTCCGTTCCACCCAAAAAGACTACGTTTAAAAAATCTAATTATTAAGAGATA
This sequence comes from Platycodon grandiflorus, assembly GCA_016624345.1. NCBI lineage: Eukaryota > Viridiplantae > Streptophyta > Magnoliopsida > Asterales > Campanulaceae > Platycodon > Platycodon grandiflorus. The sequence continues at coordinate 58,256,827 of CM028364.1, read as the reverse complement.
TATAAGTAGTATTAGAATTGATCATAATTATAAAAATACTTAAACACAACCAAGATGATTACAACATAAATGGAGGGTAAATATGAAATATTATGTAAATTGTTTGGATAATTTTTTGAAAGTACTCTTTTAAGTAAAATACTCTAAAATAGTATAGTGCATTATTTACATAGAATGGAGGGTTATAAAGTAAGTAATTATAATACTCCCTCCGTTTCTAAATTATTGTCTTCCATTCATTTTTTGTCTGTCTCAGAATAATTGTCTGGTTTGAAAAATTTTCTTTTTAGAACATCATTTTTACCATTTTACCCTTACTTTTTTCCCTACTTTAATTATGGACCACATACATGGACATTAAAGAAAATTACACATTATATCAATATTAATAATCAAGTAAATTATTTTTTCTTAATTCATGTGCTGGATCAAACAAAACAATAATTAAGGAACGGATAATAAGCTTTAGTGTTATATTGTCGTTAGTTCAAATCTACTTAGATCTCTACAGATAAACTTGTCTTTGATTTTAAGTAATGACATGAACAAATAATCTGATATTCTTAAGATTTAAGTGAACTTGATCGGTCGATACTAACACTTAAATTTGTAAAAATATCATAAGTTTGAACTTGTAATATATACCTCTTAATGTAGTTTTATATATCTCAAAAGGTTAGTCGGGGGGCCAAAACTTACTATATATATCTACCAAATTCTACAACATTTCTTTGTAGCAAGAAACCAAAGAAATACACACTCGAAACACATATCCTAGTCTCCGAGAAGTAAAGAGAAGGAAAAAGAAAACACACACACACACACACAGTCGCAAGAACCAAACGGAAAGCCACACGCATACTCACACAAGAACCAAAAGAAAACACAGAGAAATGGGTTGGTTGATGAAAGAGGGGAGGGGGATAAGTTGGAGAGATCAAACCCTATCATCAATATCTGCCCCTCCCATGCACTTGCTAACATTTCTTGGGCTGTTCATTCTCTTGATGTCTATATCAAGTCATTCGGAGCGCAAGATTGAGATGGAGAAAAAAATGGTGGGTTTAAAAGTATTCTTGTTCTTCTTGCCCGTGGCGTTGATACTTGTTGCCGACGTGACGATGAGGCACAGGTGGTGGGCAGTGGTTGGAGTCTCGAGGCCGACGTATGAGGCGGTGCGGGAAGAGGGTGGTTCGCCGTGGGGGGTGGCTTTATTGGTGGTGTTGGTCCTTGTTATGCTCAAATATCATTCCTCTATTCAATCCGGTTGGTTTTGAAAGATTTTTGGGGGTCTAACTAGGGATCTGAATTCTGTGAAGCAAATCAAATCACTGTTATAGCCACGCACAATATTGTCTGGTCAATGCTTAATTCAACGTAGCCTAAGAAGGAGCTTAACTTTTCCGGACAATATAATCCTTTGTAAAACAAAACAATTAAATGGGATGTTGAAATTGTAATTTTTAGTAGTATTTCAATTAGCCTATCACGTTTCTCTCTTTTTCCCTCTCTTAATTCTTAATACCAGCAACACTTCTCTCATTTTTTATCATTCCTCTATTCAGTTCATCATAGTGCACGTTTGGTACAGTATTTTCAAAATACAACGTTTTTAATACACAATATTTTAAAAACACAGCTTTTTTTTCTTATAAATGCGTTTGAAATATCACTTCAAAATACTTTTTTTTCTAGTATCGTTTTAAAACTTGCATTTTGAAAAAAAGTTGAGAATTTCAGCGTTTTAAAACGCAACTGCAATTGCGTTTTGAGTGCAGTTTTTTCTGCCGCAGCATTGAAACATAATTTTTGCAAATAAGTTGCGTTTTATTCTTGCGTTTTGGCCAAAACGTACGACCAAACAGGCTCTAGCGGCCAAAACACCCCCCGCCTGCATTTTTTCTTTTACCCAACCCCTCATAAACAATATTTCAGGCTTAAAATTGATATGTTTCTATTGTAGAAAAAAGTTTATGCAAACATTTAAACATATTGTAATAATGTTCAAAATAATTTCAGAACTCAGTCGGTCAGTCCGTATGTTTTAGATGGTTCCTCCATTTTAAAAAGGAGTGGAACATTTTCATTTTGATATTCTTTCGATTTGCTTTATTTGGTCCATTTAAGGGTAGACATGTCAATATATTAGTGAAATGTTATTTAATAGTGTAAAAGTTTTGAAAAATAAAGTACTAAAGAGTATCTTTTAGTCGTAAAAAGTACTCCCTCATTTTTTGCAAAGTGCTTATGACTATATTATTTTGAAATCTTCTATTTAAAGAGCTTATTTTGAAAAATTATGTTTTTGATTTATATAATCTTTCAACGTTATCTTTTAGACGTGTTAACAAACATCTTGATTAAGAGCTTGTTTGGTGTAACGTTTTTAAAATGCAGCGTTTTTAAAACGTAGTGGTTTTTAAGAACGCAGCGTTTTGAAAACACAGCTTTTTTCTTATAAATATATTTGAGATAATACTTCAAAACGTTTTTTTTCTAACACCGTTTTAAAATCTGCGTTTTAGGAAAAAGTTGAGAATTCCAGTATTTTAAAACACAGCTGCGTTTTTTTTTCTGCCGCAACATTGAAACACAATTTTTGCAAATAAGCTGTGTTTTATCGCTGCGTTTTGGCCAAAATGCACGATCAAACGGGCTCTAAGATTTAATATTTTTATAATTATGACCCTCTGAAGTTGTACTATATGTACATATTAAATAATTATTACTTTTCAAATGTGATTTTCTAGTTAGAATCCCAAAATCCGACCAGAGACCATTTGTGTAGTTTGCTCTAAAAGTTAAATTGCACCCGAAAGCACGTATCATTGTGATTTTCGATTTTCTTCCCAAGCCAAAGCCGACTTCCATAAACTCCGAATCCTTTTATAAACAGCTTTCGTACTCAGCATTGGAATTAACTCTTCCTTATAAATATTGGAAATCTCTTACGAAATCCTATTATTCTGCTTACCTTACTCAATCCCTCCCGTTTACAGTCGACCTCTGAAGTCTCTCACGAAATCATATTATTCCGATTACCTTACTCAATCCCTCCCGTTTACTGTCGACCTCTGAGCACCATCAAGCTCCCGATCGCCGCCGGAGATATCCACCGGTAATTCCTTTTCGGTTCAGTCTCAATCCACTGTTCTTCTTTGCTATTTAAATCACAGTTGAGCCAATTTAATGGCTAATTTTTTGTTGTAATATGAAACAGTTTCTTAGTATATTCATCTGTTGCTACTAATCCATATTTTATTGCTTATGTATAGGTTTAGTTTTAATTCATAATTGTATGATTGTTGGACAAAATATAGAAACGACGTCCTAATTATTTAGTGTTCATCTATTCTTTCAGGTTGTTACTAAGCTCTTAATCATGTCCGGAGAAGAGGAAGAAAATGCTGCTGAGCTCAAGATTGGTGATGGTAATCATTTATCTTTGTCTCTTTTTGGAATATCTAACATGTCTGCATGCATGTTTTGCCCAATCTTTCATCACAATCCTTCTCATATTTATTTGAAACTATGTTGTTTGAATTGCTTTATGATCCTGTTCATTAAGAACTGTATTAGTTGTATTTGATTTTTTGATAATTATTAGTTGCTATTTCTTGTGAAACTCTGGTTGAATTTTTAGAAAAAGGAAAAGGTAATGAACTTCATAGGAAGGAGACTTTACACAACTCTCAGTTTACTAATTGCTCAAGAAAGCGTGTCGTTACATTGGTTTAGTGAATTTTCATTTTAGATCCTAAAGTATAGGAGCTATGTTGTGATTTTTGTGGTAGCTAGTGAGAATCCATTTTTGTATTGTGTTTCATGTTTATAGGATAGACTTTCTGGACAATTATACATGTCAAAACAAGGGGTAATGAGAAATCTAGACTGTTCCGTTTCATAGGGCCATTCTATTTTCCATAGAAGCTGGTTAGACTTTCAACTCTATTTTACATTGCCGAGTTGGTGCTGGACCGTTGGATCTTTAGACTATGGAATAATGGCCAGATAACCGACGTTGTTGACATTATGTTGAATCTACTCTGAAGTGGAGACAGTATCCACTCATCAGTTTGAAGGCTGTTTCCGCGATTTATTCCTTTTTATTGGCAAATTTGTTTTTATCATCATGGATTTCGTATGACTTTGCTGGATTAGTATATTACTCTTTTTTTTTTCTTTTCTTCTGATATGGTTAAATCCGAAATTGTTTCAGTATCCATATAATGAGTTGTACCTGGCACCCCCCCTCTCTCAACCATAGAGAGCTTAATCTTAATGTATAAGCACTGATGACATAATAATGACTACCATGATACTTTACCTTCAGATATCACTGGGTCAGATTCACTGTTTTCATGAGTTTTTTTAATTTTATTTATTAATATGAAAGGCATGTTTCTGACTAAAAAAGAAGTCTGTCTAGCCGTCTAGGATAGATTGAGCAGAGAGGTTACTTCCTGAAACTTATTTGTAGTTTATCTTATTGGTTAATTAGGAGTTATGTCTGCCAGTATATTCTCCACGATAGTTCTTCATATACAATTTGGTTGAAAAAATGGTTTGTCTATGGACAATTTCTTTTCTTCTCATTTCTCTTGAAAAGTGAAGTTGCCTCCTACCCGAGTTTACCTTGAGCATAACATTGAATAACAGCTGCTCTTCTATGTTAAAATTTTGCATTTTCCTTCAGAGTTTCTGAAGGCTAAGGCTCTGATGAATTGTGAAGTCGCTCTAATTCTTGACCGCAAATATGAGCAGCTTCAGCAAATGTCTGAAGATCCTATGAATCAAGTTTCTCAGTGAGTATTTATTTCCTTTAATTTTCTCTCATTGTTCCGGTCTCTTTGAAGTGTATGCATAGTTACAGATTGATACCTTTATTAGCCACATATACAAGTTAGCTCTTTAGTCGTGATAATCCTCGCTATTGCATCGTATAAAGGGAAAAGCAAACAGAGGATTTTATTGCTGTTTTTGGATCACTTCTTTTGATATCACTCAGTTGGCACAACACTAACTATTATGTACTCCATAGTGGGGATACTTCTACGTACCGCCACGTCATCACCCCCGTGTAGCATTAGTACACACAAATTAATAAGTGTTCTCTTGTGAATCTCCAAGGATCTCCAATGACTCCATTGAATCTCCATTTTCTTGGGTACGAAACCCCCTAAGCTTTTCAGCATATTAGTTGGGATCAGTTTGGACCATTCACTCCTAACCTGGGGATCGCTTCCACTAGCTAGCTCTATGCCTATTAGTTGGGTATTAATTCCTTTGGATTCACGCCCGACTATCAGTTATGGGATCACATAAGTGAGATTTACTTCCGCCTATTATTTGGAGGCTGGATTCTCCATTTGACCTTATACATCCTAATGGGCCTTGACTCCGAATATCCCTGTAACAGATTATCTGAAAGGGAAACCACATATCCTTAGTCATTTTCCTGCATTTGATGTGCGTTTGGAGGACACTAAAAAATTTAATAACAGGAAAACCTTTTTACTGCAAAGAAAAACTTACCTGCAAATTGTATCATGCACTTTTTATAGTATTTTGCATCGTGGGATAATTTAAGGATAAATATCCAGTATCTTTCTTTTCTATCAAACACATACACGAAAATGATTTTCTTTTTCTTAATTTAACTTTACTAATTTTTTTTCGAAATCTATTTTCCCGAATGTGTTTCCCAACATTCAAACATGGCCTAGGATCCCAAATGAGGAAGCTTCATTCTAACAAGGTTCCGTTTGAATGTCCGGAATCTTTCCGGAGAAAGTTTTCACAAAAACTGAAGTAAGATATGCATTTGATTAACGAGAAAATTATGGGAAACTTTAGTCCCAAAGTGTCCTGTGTTGCAAATCCTATTAAAGTTGCCGGAAACATTTTGTTGGGAAGTTTTTCTTGCAGGAGAATAGTTAGACGGTTACCAAACTTTCTTGTTCCATCCAAACTCTCATTAAATGCATGAAGACGGTTATGCTTTTCTTTTTCCTTTCCCGATATTCTAATGCAATTGCACTCTAAGGGTAATCATTTTGTACCAGTCTCTATATGATCTCACAACGGGAAGCCATGTATTGTGTCCCGTTATATACCAGTCAACAGACAGATAGGCAAAGGGTGTTTGAAAGGATCCGCTCAACATACTTCCAAACGGTCTTAGGCTGATGAGTTAGGGAACACGGATGGTCTCGGTTCGGTGGCTAGAGAGGGATAGGGAGAGGGACAAGTCACTTCTCTTGTTTAATCAATGGTTTCGGTTTCCTTGTTGTAGTCGAATGGTCAGTTGCCACTTTATGCTCTATTTTTTCAAGTTCCTAGGAACATTATGAACAAATTGGACTTGAACATTGTTTACATAGTTGTTCCCATTTATTATTTATTATTCTACGAAAATAAAAATCAAATGGTACTATTTGTCTGCAAACAGTAGTTGTTATGATGCCTGGAGCATATCATTAAGGCCAAGTTCTTATGATTTCTAATCTGATGAAATGGAAGAAGTGGTGACATTTAAGTTTGACTATGTAGTTCATATTTAACTAATTTCACCATCATTTATTCAGCAGTTATTTGATTTAGCCAAATGCATATACAGTGTGCATAATTGCATTACTACTATGTATCTGCTAATAGCAGCTATTGGACTAGGAGTATATCATCTGGAAGGACTGCATAATTCCTATGTTACTACTATGTGTCTGCTAATAGCAGTTATTGAACGGGGAATATATTATCTGGAAGGTCTGATTTCTTGAAAGGCGACTTCTGAAAATTTTAGGCTTAAATCGCAAATTGGTCACCCTACTTTGACAAAAAATTCATTAAGCTAACCCTAATTTTTTTTTCTCGATTTCATCACTATACTTGGAATCAAGTTGTCTCCCATTCATCACTCATCCAGTTTTTTGGTTAGAAAGCTTTAAAAAATTTGAGAAACCCGAAAATATCCTTACTGAAATCACGTGCAAATCACGTGATTCTTCCACCCTCAGCCCTAAACGCACCACTTCACCATTGAAGCCATTGAAGAAGCTGCAGTGAAGCAGCACCATTTCTGCAGCTTCAATGATATGCCGGAATTGCAAGGCACCGTGCTCTCCGATGCCGCGCAGCTACTCAATGCACGCCCACCACCCTTCTCAACACGACGGCGACACTTACCACGTCATTGCTCTCACCTCCACTACCCTCAGCTCTCTCAATCACATTCAGCGCCATATTAAAGAACTTATTTCTCTAGTTCTAGAATCTGGGTAATAAGTCCTACTTCATTTGATTCTAATCCATCTCCCAAAATCCAATTTTCTCTCCGCTTTTCATCAGATTTACACAATCCTCTTTTGCAAGGATAAAGCGATTTGAACTGTTCTGTTGTCTCGAGTTCGCTCTCACATAAAGCAAAATCAAAAGCTGTGTGAGATTTCCATCAATGTGTCCCTGAGAAAGAACATTGAACAAAGCATTTCTGTCTGTTTAAATCATTATTCTAGTCTCCCCCATTTTTTATTTCTTCAATGCAAGTATAATTGACCCAATTCCCTCAATTTCACCATTTTTATAATTCCTTGGAATCTCTACCCAATCCCAAATCCTTTAATCTTCCAGCTCATTCATTTGGGAATGTTCTTCTAATCTTCTTCCCCAATTTTTAATCACCCAGACACACATTTCTAAGATCTGTTTCATTTCTTTTATATACAGCAATCTGCTTCCGTTCCCATCTAATTTTCAACATTTGTTATTTTGTTGGGTGGTTGTTTGTTATTTTCAATGCGGAATTAATGGAGGGGTTGGATTATATTAGCCCTCTTCAACCGCAACCGAATCATATTCGAAGCTTTTCATTTCATGTTTCCTGTAATTCGATTCTGTCTCCTAAAGAAGATGACCCTGCTTCACCTAAGCCGTTTTGGCACGATAGCGCCAACTTTGATTCCAATTCGACAACCAATTCGAATGTGACGTCATAGTGTCGGAGTTTGATCTAGATGTCATTTCCACGTTCCAGAAATCATTGGAAGTGTTACCGCCGGCAAATCCGTTTTACCTCAAGCTAGTAGTCAATGACAAACAGCAGGCCATGGACGTCAGTGATGATTCATTTGAGGTGGTTGATGCAAAGAAACATAATGGATATGTCACAGATGAAATTCGGAAAATGCACGAAGACGGGCAGCACGAGAAGGTGTAAGAAGGTTGCAAAATGGTGGATGATGGTGGTGCACGGCATGCTCTAAATTACAGGACATTTTTGTCTATTCGCAATCTCCATCCAACTTTACTAACGGAATTCAAACCCAGTGAGCTTGACTCAAAATGCCAAGTATAGTGATGAAATCGAGAAAAAAAAAGTAGGGTTAGCTTAATGAATTTTTTGCTAAAGTAGGGTGACCAATTTGCGATTTAAGCCAAAATTTTATGTTTTGTTAGTATTCAACTGCTTTGCCACCATCCTTTTGCAGTTATTAAGTGTACACCAAATGCATCTACCATTTGACACCTTTGTAGTGTAGCAGTACTGTATAGACAAGGGTATGTAGCTATGGATCTTTTGTCTCTTCTAAATCTAATTTCTCTACAACTCTATCCGTAAGGTCACTTTCATGCCTTCAAAAGTTAAGTTTGGTTGATGCTAAACAACAGTTGTTCTAGGTTGATTAGAAAGATGATGTAAAACAGAGGGAATGGATTATGTTGATTGAAAGCTTGAACTAAACTATAGGTAGCTAACTTTATTCTAGATTCAACACTATGTTATTCGAAACTTCTAGGCGTCAAGTCTCCTCATTGGACGGCTGAAACTTGAACAAGGGTATAGGATATGTGTCCGACACTGAGCTGTATATGTTGCCAAATACCAACAGCTGTATTCAATGATTCACTGTTTCCAAACTGCCATATCACTCTCTACAAATGTTCTTTTCTTTGAATAGTTGCATTCAAATGAATCTTATTTATACTTCATCCTTGAGATTAATACATTAATTGTTTTTCTTGGGATTTACACATTTGCCCGTACTGGACGCTCATACCCGAATACATGCAGCAAGGAATTTGACTGAGTGGGAGCACTATGGCTTTGTTATTGTTTCTCCTTATATATGCTCCCCCCAATCCCAAATCCACATTTTTCTTTGCAAGTGTGGCATGGATTTAAGATGTTCAAAAGGCACATTTAGGTGATACACACACACACACACACACACACATATATATATATATATATATATATACTTAAAATTTCATTTTCAGCTCCTAATGAATGATTTTTCATAAATGTAGTTGATTAGTACAATACCTGAATAGTCGGTTGCTGTGTCTTCATATTTATGCCACTTAAAAATAAACGTGGGCTTTTACAGAAAAGGAGGGAGTATTAACGTAGTACTCTTCTCCAATTTTATGCCTCAAACTGGGTTAGCTGTATAGAAAGACAGAAAGGATCATGGATTCAAAAGTAACATGTGCAGGTTCAGGCCATGAGTTCGAATTTTGACATGATCAAAATTTTCTAATCTTTCTTTTTCAGAGTGTTCGAGAAGTCACGGGAATATGTGACACGTTTTAGCCGCTACAAGAATCCAGATGCTGTCAGACAAGTTAGAGAGTATCCTTTTCAGCTATTTATGCTTGTCTGATTAAAACTTGGTTCCACTTTTTCGTTTCAGTAGAGTTAGATTTCTATATCTTGTAAATTGACAAATTTATCACATATTTATGCTTTGCTGATCAAAAGGTTGTTTCATTAATTCTAATTTTGGGACCTTTTTATAAGGATAAGCTGAAGGTGATGATTCATGTTACTAGTTACTGACAATAGATTCTTGGGTTCCATCTTTTTAACAAGGTACTCATTGCCTGCGTAAATTACTGCTGTTGACAAAATTTCATGATGATTTCATCTTTGAAATAGTTGATATTACAAAGAGAGTATTCTTTAAACATTGTGTTATCAAGGATAATTCTTGCTTCCAGTCTTTTAAACACTTATCTTAATTCTTAGTGGTCAAAAACTTCCATGACTTGTCATGATTCTTTGAAATCTAACCGGCCATATGATTTGACCCACCTACCTATGTGTAAATTCCAGTAAGGTTATAGGGTCACAATTTGATTTGTGTAAGACATATGTCACCTTTAATTATATGGACATTCTTGTAATCTCATTTCATTCACTTTTTACCTTGTGTCGGCCTAGCTTGGACCCATGCTTGAAAGTTTCTATGTATCTAACTGATCTGTGTGCATGTTTTTGAACCAAAACAAATGACGTTATACACTAGAGTATTTTAGTTGCTGAAGAAAGCTTGGGTGAAATTTGGTTGTATCCTTCGTATTTTATTTTTCTGCTATATTGATTCTATGATATACCATTAGTTTTTATCTTAACTGACAGTCAGAATCCTCAGCGGATACAAGATGGCAGAATTTGAGGTAATTTGCATAGTTTAAAGAAGCAGAGATGCTTTTTCTAGGCTTTTTCTTGGCTTTTTCTTCTTCTATGTTCGTCTTACTGCTTCTAAACCTCTAAATGTTATGTAGCTTTGTGTCCTTGGAAATCTTTGCCCTGATACTGTGGAGGAAGCTACAGCGATGGTCCCATCTATCAAGGTACCTCATGAACTGATCTTTATTTGAGCATTCTTGTCCCAGATATTGGAGGTTACCATTTACTTCTTATGGGGCATAGAACACTATATATTCATGAAACCTTCCTGTTGAAGTAAAAAGATTTTTGAAACCAAAGGGGTAATGCTTTCTATAATCCATGACTTTCTACTTGATATGATTGAAACCATGAAATGCGCCAAGATCACGATTTTCTGCTAAAGCTGGACCCACTGGATTGCAAATCGAAAATGTTTGTATGGTCGCCAAAAGTTTATCAAAGTGCATGCACCCATTAGATTGCAAATCAAAAATGTTTTAGTATGGTCGTGAAAAGTTTATCAAAGTGCATGTAATCAGTGAGAAACTCTAGGTCTAATCATGAATGGTGAGATCCAGAGGGAACCAATCGCATGATTTGATAAACTTTTGTTACACAAATGTTGGTAATTATATACCATTATCAAAAAAAAAAAAATATATATATATATATATATATATATATATATATATATACTATCTAGCTATGAAAACCCCTACTGGGACTCAAAGTCTATGAGTGGCAAAAAGGGAATTGTATAAGTTGTAAGAAAGAGTGACAGGCAAGGCAATCAACTCCCCGTCCCCTCATTGATGCTTATGAAGTAATGCAAATTCCAGGAAGGAGAAAGGCCATCCCTGTCCGAATTGCTGCATTATGAGGAGAGGACAATCTGGATACCCAAGGAAATGAATTGGCCAGAGAGTTATTCCTAACGAATGTTCTTCCCACAAGAACACCTGGATCACGTTCCCCACTACGGAACATTCACCAATATGAGGAAATAAAGTATGAAGCATACCCAAGACCTGTTCGCCACTATGAAACAAATGTCGAGAAAGAAAAATATGAGATCACTGATGAATGAATCTCCAAGGGGGCTTGCCAAGGTAACAGCAGAAACTGAATCAGCGTCATCCATTTCCTTAAATGCTGATTTTTTTTTTGCTTACCCTGTGCCAGAGAGTAGGAGGCTCCAAAGGGGAACACCAAAGCCATTTACGTACAAAGAAAATGTTCATGAGGACTAGATTCCCAATGCCAAGACCTCCCTCATCCTTAGATTGGCACACCACATCAATTCACCAAGTGGTCTTTACCCCCATCTGCCCGAAAATTCCTTCCACTCTACTTTCGATGCTCATCGGCCATCACTTCACTGGGATTCTAGAGCGATTAGCAAACTGATGGTGTATTAAAGAGACATGACGTGATAAGATCCAATCTACCCCCTGAAGGAATGAAAACTGTTCCTATCCTCCAACCACTTAGCTACCTTCTACAAAGTGAGCGACTATCCTTACTATAGCCATCCTGTTTAAGTGAAAACGACAAAAGGGTGCTGGTGCGTCAAAGGGGCTGCTATCTTCAGAAAAAAGGATATTAGGGAGAAATGGATAGGTTTTCTATTTGGCCAGAGGTGCAAGTCATGTGAAAATAAGGAGCAAAAAAATTACTCCCTCTGTTCCACCCAAAGAATTCACGTTTGAAAAGTCTAATTATGAAGAGATATATTAGTGTCATTGTATTTGATCATAATTACAAAAAATATTAAAGCACAACCAAGATGATTATAACACAAGTGGTGGGTAAAGATGAAAGATTATGAAAATTGTAAGCTTATGTTTTTGAAAGTGGACTCTTTAAGTGAAACATCTCAAAATAGTATAGTAGACTCTTTCCTTGGAATGGAGGGAGTAATATCCAAGTTTGCTCCCTAAAAAATGAAATTAGGGAGCAAAACTAATATCCAAGTTTGCAGTGGGGGTTTAGATTTTGCGGTTATTATGCTTGCTTCACCTCCCTCCAAAGTTCTTTTACTGGTGACCCTCACTAAAACATTTTCTATTAGTAGCTGAGATAACAAGGTTAACGGTGTTTTGAGTGGGAATTCTAGCTATAGGATTCATTAGTATCGGTCTTATCATGTTCATTCAGATTCATCCATCGTATACAGCATTGTTTATTCCGAGTATATTTTGATTACTCTCGATTGATGGGGATCTTCTTTTAATTTGCAGTCAAGAGGACGTGGGCATGAAAATGAAGCAATCGAGAAAATGTTGAACGACTTGTCCATGATAAAGAAATTTGAATAGTGTGGCCAACCTTGGGAGGGAGAAATGGAGACGCTGATATCTGTCTGAGCTACAACCGCAACATATTTTATTCTTCAGCATGGGTATTTTATGAAAGGAAAGCAAAATGAAATTTATAAAGGAATCGTTTACATGGCAATACTCTGTTATGCATCATTCGGTTCAAATTTCTTGAGAAAATTGTGGCCGGTACACTTTGGTGAATTTTCAATTACTTTAATACCCTATATTTTTTCAAACTCGAAAAAGACATTTTTGTGTATTGCGATGCACAAAAATTTAATCGTGATGCATTAATTTGAAATCGGAATATATAATAAAAGTGGATTTTTCCAGTTTGAAAAAAATATAGGTATTAAAGCGTTGAAAATCTACCAAAGTATACCGGCTCGCAATTTTTTTCAAATTGTTATATGACTTCAAAAAATATATATATAATAAAAAATTTTAACCTTGACCTTTTCTTATTTGTATTTTGTAAAATCGTCTTATTACATGAAATACTCCATGAACCCAAGAGAGCATGAAACAGCACTAATGGCGTAATCCATAGAATGAGAGGAAAATAAATCATACTGACATGTGGCGGGCCCAGTTTGTATATCTATGGTCAGTTTTCAAATGATCAGGCAACAAATTGAGCCACAGTTGCACTGTTGATCAAGATTTATTGTGCTCCACGTTGAGGGCAAATAATATTGTTGTTGCATTTCAAATCTCCCTCCCTCTAACTTTCAATATTTCATTATTGGTTTTCTTACGAAATAAATGAATTATAATTAATTATTATGTAATTATTTTTATATCATTTAGTCTTACTCACACCTACAAAACCTTGATTATACATTATTCGATATCATTTTGACACTGTGTCATAGGCATGTATACAAAGACCTATTATTTTGATAAAATAACTCAAAATTTTGAGGAACATATGAAGATAGAAGTCTAACTCAAAAGAAAAGTTTTCACGCTTATACATGTTGAACAAAAAATGAGATAATTCAAAATAAAGATGCATCACATTCCATTTTTTCGGCAGTTGGGGAAAAGGAGGAGTTCGCCAAAAGTTGAGAGAGTCGTATGTAAATTTCAAAGCTCTTGGCTCGTTATTAATAATCACAAGTAATAAAAGTGTGTTAATTTCTTACCGTTATTAGTAATCACAAGTGATGGACACAAAAAAAGTAAAAAAAAAAAAAGTGATGGGAGTTATATATTAACTTTTCACTCATAATGGTAAGCACAAGGGACGAAGGCATATAATTTACATAAATTTATTTATTTTAACAAAGTTATGAAAGTTATAATTCATAATATTCATAATGTAGTTTTTAATTAATAAAATTTTATTTCCTAAAGTATAAGTAAAATATGCAAAATTTTAATTTGATTTAGAACTTTTAAAAATAAAAAATGAATTATTTGCCTGAAACAGAGTGAGTTTTAATTTCATACACGTTTAGTAACCACTATTAATTTTTGGTTCGTTATTAATAAGTGATAACCACTCTACTGACGCTAACACCGAGTGACAAACACCTTTCTTTTATCCCCCATGCTAGGAATACCTAAAATTTAAAAGGATGTGCTAAATACAACACCTTAAAAGTACTAAATATAACACTCCGATGAATTTACTATTTTTCCATGTTATAAATGCAAAAAAAAAAAATCAAAAAATTTGACAAGACCGCCACCCCTAGGCGACCATATCCCAAACATCCACCATAGGTGGTGGTCCATTTTCATTCATTATTCCGTTAATTTTTTTTTTATAATTTCAACCCCTAAAGTTAATATTTTCATTAAAAAATTAACAAAATTGTTAAAATTTTAACGAAAGTTGGTAGAAGAGGCGGCCATCATTAGAAGAGCCGCCACCCCTAGGCGGCCATCCCAAATTCCACCCTAAAGGATCTATTTGCGCTAAATACAAACTTTAGGGGGTTTTGTGTAAATACTCATTTATATTAAATGAGGGGCAAAACGCTACAGCGTACTCACTAAGGAGCGTTGCATTTAGGACCTATGAATTTAAATTGCCATCCTGAATCCTGGTTGTATAGAAGGGCTGAATTCCTGCCCCGAATTTGAGAAACTAGGCGTGAGGTAAACCGAGAAGAGAAATGGGTAGCGAGGACGAAGGAACAGTAGAGCAAGCAGCCGCCGCCCGCCGTGAGAGATTGAAAGCTTTGAAAGCCGCTCAACAGCTTCTAGAAACTCCCGATGAGAATAATAAGCCTGACGATGACGAACAGGAATATTCCAATGGCGCTGATACCGAAAAGTAAGCTCTCAAATCCCCTCCTTTTAATTATTTGATTTATTATGGCATGTTTATGAGACTTATTACTGAGAATTTAGTTGTTCGCACATTGCAATCTACTTAATTCTATGTATTTTATAACTAATCAATTAGGTATTTGACAGTTACTACTGAAAAAACAAAAGTATGATTCCGCGGTTTTATAGTGATGGTGGTAGTGAAATGATACCGTCTTGGGCTCCTAAACTGCTAGTTGCTTCACTGGCATCAGTTCATCTGTTCATGTGCAGGGATGAAGCTAAAATTTTAAGTAAAGAAGGGGCAAAAGTGTGATGGGGTTCAAAGTTACTGTCTGAAGTTAGTACAATGGGTAGTAAAATAAAAAATTAGAAATTCCTTCTACAATAAGGAGGAAAAAAATACTCCCTCCGTCCCTAAATTATTGTCTTCCTTTCCTTTTTCGTCCGTCCCAAAATAATTGTCTTGTTTGAAACTTTCCTTTTTAGAATATCACTTTTACTATTTTACCCTTACTTTTTCTTCCTACTTTAATTATGGGCCACATACACATGGGCATTAAAGGAAACAACACACTTTTTCAATACTATTCCAATATTAATAATCAAGTCAATTGAGTTTCTTAATCCGTGTGCCGGGTCAACCCAGACAATAATTTAGGGACGGAGGGAGTATGATATAAGCTTGTTTTTTTTATCTTGTACAGTTAGTTACCCGAACCTTGGAAAAATATAGGCGAACATTCCCCAATGTTAAAGAGTACTTTTCTTCTTTTGGCATTTTTTTTCCTTTCTCTCTTTGTGGGGGATGGGAGGGGGGTTGTGGGATGCTCCCCTTCCTTAGTAGTGTAGGTTGCCCCTATTAGTGTGTATTTGAATGAAATATGCTTTTTGGAAATCTTGTTACCCTATTGAAGTTGCTGCACACTTTTTTCAGCAAATTGTCTTCTGTAAGGTGGTGGATAGCGTTTTTATGTTCCCAACTATGTATTGTTCTATAAAGGCATGTATCTGGTTTTTCATAAACTCATCCATCCAATAATGAGAAGAACCATAGCATATTACTCTTTCTAAGGTCTTTTTGTTGGTAGGCCTGACTTGCTTAAAAAAAGTATATGCTGTAGTGAAAGTATATGGAAGTAAGTGTTATAACTTGAAAAACATTCTAAGTCTACAGTAATGAGCATCTAGGTCAAGTATAGTTATTAATTTGCATGCTACTCCCTCTGGCCTAAAAAAAAGTCTCACTTTTTTGACTTCTATTGGTCATCTTGATTAAATATTGACCAAAGATTTATAAAAAAATTTACTTGTTCTTAGGATATTCTAAAAATTGTTATTGCTAGTTTTCTTAACATTCTTTCAACGATTGAAATTTTTTAACCTAAAACATAATAAATACTACCTCCGTCCCAAAATAATTGTCGTTTTAGCAATGTGCACACAGATTAAGGAAGCTTTCAAAAAGACAATCTGCCCTTATTTAAGTTCAATTATTGTAGGCAAGTTTTAAGAGTATTTTTTCTCTTTCTTCTTACTAACCCTCTTTAATGAGAATAATAAATAAGGACACTTTTGGTAGAACATGGACAAATATTTCTTGAAATCCTATAATGAAAATTATTTTGGGACAAAAAAACTTTGCTAAAACAATAATTATTTTGGGATGGAGGTAGTATAAGTTAAATAGTAATTTGATATTATACTAGGTTGACTTTCCAATAAGGAAAGAATATTTTTTTGGGATAGAGGGAGTATGTTATAAGAGTTTTTCATTTTTGGCACATGCTGATTTGAAACTGCTTATTCTTTTGCAGCAATTCCAATGTGAAATTTCGAAATTACCTTCCTCATGATAAGCAGCTTCAGGAGGGCAAGCTTGCCCCACCTGTACTACCAAAGTTTGAAGACCCTGTCGCTGCGGAACCTCCAATACAGGAGAAGAAAGAGGTGCGTTATTTCTTCCATGATGATTATTTTCCTTGTCTATGCATTTGCAGTTTTTTGATGGTGTTCCTTGTATTCTAAACTATTTCAAAAATCTTCAGGATCCATTTCTAAACATTGCCCCAAAAAAGCCAAACTGGGATCTTAGAAGGGATGTACAGAAGAAACTTGATAAGCTTGAAAAGCGCACACAGAAATCAATATTTCAGCTTATGGGTATGTAATATTTCTGTTAGTTTTTACCGTCTTCCAGTGTGAGTACTACTGGTTAATTCTTTGCTTCTTGTTCATGATTGAATTTTCATTGATCGACTTTTCCTTGTTAAATAAATTGGTTATTGAGATAGAATACTACTTCTTCCATCCCAAATTTAGTGTCCCTTTTAGGTTTTTGCAAATATTAAGAAAGTTGACTTTTATGTCATTTTAGTCGTAGATATACACTAATGCCTTAGTGTTCACACTATAGTTTGGCAAGTGCATATTGGACATGATCGAGAGCAAAGGTGAATTTAGTAACTTTATACAAAAAGGGCTACTCATTTTGGGACAATTTTTTTTCACAAAAGGGACTCTCAATTACGGACGAAGGGAGTAATTTGTATTTTACGGTCAAATCCCTTTAATTTTTTCATTTATTTCCTTTCTTGCCTTGAGCTTTACCATTAGGCACACCCCTTTGTATAGGTTAAGTCTTACAATTGTAAATTAAGGCAGCTTGGTACCTCCTTCCTCCATGCAAGAATGAAGTTAAGCATTAATAGAGAATCAACCATCTCAGAGATTAGTTTAGTTGAACTTTGGATTTTTGGGTTATCCACTTCAGGAGACAACTACGCCATCTTATTTTTCTATTGGTATGCTACTTGATATCAGGAGCTGCATGAATGCTAATTGACAAGTTTGGAACAAGGCCCACTATTTGTATGGGGACACTCTTACCTCTGTATGGGGACTCTCTTACCCTCACCAATAATTTAAATGTTGCCAAGCATAGTTATTAAAGGCGGTCGCCTCAGCCGCCCGAGGTGCCTGGAGGCGTGAGGCGAGGCATGGCCGCCTTGAAAAGGCACAGGCAAGGCGTTTTCACAAAGGCGGGTCAAAGGCGCATGCCTTCGTCGACTGCGAGCAAGGTGAGAGGTGGCGAGAAGTGTGACGCCTTTGTGACAAGCGTAAAACCTTGTTTTTTTTATTTAAAGAAACGTCGTAGTTTAGGAAAGTAGTTTTAAGGAAAGTAAGAAAATAAAACCCTTTTCACTCGAGATCTCTCAATCAGACTTAAAAGGTAAAGAAAACTTACCTGCGAACAAACCCACGACACCACGCGACAAACCCTAGCCAGCGAACGACGGCGACCAACGAAGAAACGACGGCGACGACTACGATGGCGACGGCAAGTGACAGAGGAACCACGACGACTCAACCCTTGGCGACAGGTACGTACCACTTTCTCTCTCTTTCGAGTTTTGACTTCGCTAGTTTCTTTTCTTCTTTTTCTTCTTAACAGAGTCACGCGAGTCAGCATAGTTGTTTTCCTCTTCTTTTTTTTGATTTTTTTCTTTTACTTTTTTTTTTTGGATATTTTATTTATATTTTTTTCTTATACTTTACTGATTACTCTAGCCCAGTGACTCCAGTCAGCATAGTTCTTTTTCCTTTTTTTTTGGACATTTTTTGTGTTCTACTTTACTAACTGTTTACTCTACTTGTATAATGTATACTGCATACTATATTTTTTTCTTCTTTTTTATTTTGTATCATACTGTTTTTATTTTTCCTTTAATCTGTTCTTAATCTTTACTATACTCTAGGTGCAAAATGTTGAATTAGAGTTGTTGACTTGTTGCTAATATATGTGAACTTAATTTCAGATTTCATTCTCATATATATATATATATATATATATATATATATATATACATATATATATAATTTTTTCTATTTTTTCGCCTTGCTTGCCTTTTGGCCGCCCGCCTCTCGCCTCAAAAAATTGCCTCTCGCCAGCCCCTCGCCTTCCGCCTTTAATAACTATGTTGCCAAGATGACCAAGTCCTAACTAGCAAAAGCATCTGTTTGAATTTTTTTGATGTTTGTTTGGATCATTTTTTGCATAGTTTGACTATTCGATAAATTAAACTCCCATCGTCCCGTTTGAAGAGTCCCTTTTAAGTTTTCACAAAGTTAACATTTTAAGGAACATTTGAATCCCTTGAACTTTAGCATATAAGAAAGCTCCTATTGGTATCCTAACTTGTTTTTAGATATATGAGGTTTAAAAGTTATTGATGAGCATGGGAGTATTGTGGTATTGATGAGCATCTTTATATATGTACGCGTGGTAATAAAAATGTTATTGTTTGGCTTTGTTTGGATCTAGGATTATTTAAGGGAAAGGGTACGAGAATGGGAAAAAATCCATATTGTACAATTTGAAAGGCTTGGAAAGTGAGATAGAAAAGAGTTGAGGAGAGATGAAGTAGTGAGAAGATATAATTTTGCTAATAATTTGTCTTTTCCTGGTTGTTTCTAGCAAAATTTGTAGAACTACAATCATGAATTTTCCTTTCCTTGTCATTGTCCTTCAAAAATATTTAGCTCCAATCATAGTTATCGAAGGCGGTCGCGTGGCGGGAGGCGAGGGGTTGGCGCCTTAATGGAGGACATGCGAGGCGAGGATGGACAGGTACGACCAAGGCGTTCGCCTCTCTCGTCTAGACGAGAGGCGTGAGGCGCTCGAAGGCGTCGTCTTCGTGACAGCACCCTTTTTTTTTTTTTTAACAAAACAACCCCTTTTTTTTAACAAAATGACTTAGTTATAATAAAAACCCTAAAACTCGACTCTTTCACTCACTCGACAAACCTGGTGACGAAGGAAAGAAAAGCTGCGACTTGCCCTAACGACGGCTTCCTGCAACCCTAGCGACGGCGATTGCAAAGAGCCCTTGCCATGGCGCGAGCCCCAAACGACACGACGCGACGCGACCATGTATGTCTCTCGTGAGTCTCGCCTTGTTCATCTTTATCTTTTTTTTTTCTTTTTCCTTTTTTATATTTCTCCCTTTGGCTGAATACAAAACAAAGATGGTATTTATCTTTGTTTCGTTTTTTGGACTTAATTTCAAGTTTTTTTAATAAATTCTACTTCTTGTTTTCCTTCTTTTTTTACTCTGTTTTTTTTAGTACAAGCACAGAGTATATATATTAGATAATAGTATACTACTACTACTTTACTGTGTTTTTTTTCTTCTTTTTACTTTTTGTCTTTTTTTCCTTTCTATTACTCTATAGATTTGGATGTTGAATTTGTGTTATTTACTTATGTGAACTTAATTTCATATATTGTTCTCATTCATGCATGCTTTGGAATTTGTTACAATAAAATAAATAAATATATACACCATTTTTCCTAATTGTTTACTATTTTTCCTAATTTGTCGCCTTGCTTGCCTTTCGGTCGCCCGCCTCTCCCCCTAAGAAAGACCTCTCGCCCGCCTCTCGCCTTCCGCCTATAATAACTATGGCTCCAATCAAAGTGTTGCTGAATAAGTCTCTTTGAATTTCAGAGCACCGATGAATCATTTAGTAGGTTCATACCTGGGACTGTGATCAGTGGATAGAGGCTTGTGGTAGGGCTTTGCGAGTTTCACTGTTATTATTCGAAATGATATATTTTACTTTCTTTGGGGTTGAGCATTATGTGCATTTTTGTTATCATTTGCACTGGTATAGAATTCGACTTCTCTCCCTTTCTCTCACTCAATATATGTATCTTGTCTGTTTCGGAACAGTTGTTGCTGCTAAATGTAAGACCACCCCTATGTGCAAGTCGAAATAAAATTAGACTCGCCGGGTTTGGGGGGATTTAAGGTTCAGCAATAGACTTGGGGGTGCTATTTGGGCGCTTTCTCCATCTCTTACCTTGTCTCAACATTGGAATTTGCTCTAAACTCCTCAAGTGGTTTGGTATATACAGGGTTTGAGGAAATGATCGAGGGGATGAGGAGAATTGTACTAGTCTAAGATGGAAGACCGATTCCAACTCTCGTGTTGTTCAATTATCCCACGAACTTAAGCTTTTGCTTTCATTATTTTCATGTTTATGTTCACCTCTAGTGCAGCTGCAATAGTTACCTCAATTTCAAAGTCATATAGATTTTAAGCTGATCAGGTCAAGAACCTCAATTGAGCATCCAAAATTTTGTTTATCTTCAATAACTGGTTCATCCTAGTCAATAGATGGTTCTTCAGGTGAATAACTTGAGCATTTCCCTCATCTTCATCTTCTCTTCTGTAATGTCACATTTGTTGTCAGCATCAGCCTTATCTCTCCAGTCATAACAACTGCTCGTTTGTCAACTTTGTTTCCATTTGATTTTGCGCGTAGTTTGGACCAAAGGAATTTTAAATTACAACCACACTACAAATTTCACCACAAGTTGAATTTAGCTACACTGTCTGCTACGGCCTAGGGCAGTAAGGGACGAGAAGTTGACCCTTACCACAAGAAAGAATTAAAAGTTTAGATGGCATCGATGATTTTACTGAGAGTTTAAAACCATGCTTTTTTTTCATCCACGTAATTAAGTTTCATATCCTTTGATTCTTCACCTATAACTTTCCAGCAGAGAGAAGCAGCCCCTCATGTGTATTTGGATGCAAGCTCTACTGAAGATGATATTTTGTCTCTCATATATACGAGTTTCCCACTGAAAATCCCTAGGTGATGATGCTAGGATAAAGGGCTAGTGTGTTGACTGCCGCTATGCTACAATTTATGAGGTGATGAACCTAAACCTAGTAGTATGTATAGTCTTAACTGAAACTAGTTCACTATTATTAGGACTTAACAGAAACTACTAAACCCAAAACCCTACCGGGTTTTAAGTTAGAGTATGGCTGAAGCTCTTTTGGAAAACTGACCAGCTATGTTTAAATCAAAATGAACATGTAAATGACTCCAGAAATCTATATTTCACCGTTACAATTCCAAAGTTCCATCTTGTGGGTGAGGCAACTTCCGAATTCCTTGCATCATTTGTTTACTCTTCCTTGAACGTTTTATAAATTGCATCAGTGCAATCTGTGACAATTGGACAACCAGTGGTGATGGTATATTAATGACCATTGAAGGATGGTCTTGGTGGTGGACTTGTCTTCGATAATTATTGATGCTTTATCAGTAGAGAAGAAGAGTAGAAAAGATAGGGACAGAAACGCTCAAGTTATTTCAAGCACTGGAGTTGTTTCAATGTTTTGAAATATCGGCTCTATTGCATTTGTGGGTTTTGGGTGTTTTTGATGTGAATGGGTTTTGGCACCCCAGAAAGTTGAGTGTTTTGGGTGCTCTGGTTTTGGGTCTCAGGTGGATGGGATTGGCCGTTGACTGTTGTTGGATGTGTTTAGGTGCATTGAGGTGTTTATGATTAATCAGTAATTAACTGGCTAAGGAAAAAAAAAATAAAGAGTAGAGCTTTCGTCAAAAATAAAAAGCCAACATATTATGTTTCTAGTTTGTATCATATACTCTCTCCGTCCCACTCAGAAATTTCGTATTTGTAAACTCAAATGCTTAATCATGCATAATTACCTTGGAAGTAACCATTTTGTTAAAATATATACCAACTTGTTTATTTTATATGTACAAATGCGAATTGCATGCAAATTATTGCATCTAACATTGGCATTATTTTGATTATTTTGAATGTTGGACCTTGATAATCATTCCCAATATTAAGACATTGGATAAGGTGGTAATGCACTCTTTGCCACCTGTAACATAGTTTGCACACTCAATTTTGCACCTGAAATAAATTGATTGACTTATACATTATTTATTTATTATTAATTTTTTTTGTGTATTTTTTTGGCAGAGGAAGAAGAAAAAAAGAAATTGGCTGAAGAAGGAAATGGTGAAGATGGTTCAGAGAACTAGCAGGCTTACCTGTAGGGAAGAACAGTTCTGACATCAAACATTTATTCCCAAGTTGTAGTCATATGTTGTATCGTAGCTTTAGTAAAGTGAAGAAAGAAAAAAAAAGGTTGTTTTGAGAACAAATGAAAACCAACATTTGGATGTGTAAGACAAGTACATTCCTACACTGATATAATACTTATAGCTGGGTAAGTTTCTGTCTCTGAGCAAAACATGTCTGAACTAACAATTTGGTAATTCCATTAAGAAGCACCCAAGTTCTTTCACAAGGACTCGATCTGAAGCTAAAAATGATATTCTTCTTCTCTCTAGTTTATAATTACGTCATTACAGTTCTACAATTTGCTTCTGCTCGATGAAACTTATATGGAAGAGCTATCAGTAAAGCCTAAATAAGCAATACACAGCAGAGCTATCAGTAAAGCTTAAATAAGCAATCTCCCTTCCGTAGATAGAAGGCTTGGTAACTACTGACTACTGAGAGCGAGGTCAAACTACCGGTGAGATGAATTCTTCAATTTAGGGACTTTGAACCTTGAAGTGAACAATTTTGGAGTCTCTGAAGTAGATGCCTTTCTCTTTGATTGTCTAGATCCCTGTTAAGTAGTAAATATTACTTGGGCGCCCTCTCCATCTCTTACCTTGTCCGACCATTGGAATAGGCTCTAAACTCCTCAACTGGTTGTGGTTGAGGGATGAGGAAAATTGTACTAGTCTAATAATAATATGGAAGATGGACTCCCACTCCCGCATTGTTCAATTATCTCACAAACTTCAGCTTTCACTTTCATTATTTTCACGTTTATGTTCACCTCTAGTGCAGTTGCAAAAGTTACCTTGATTTCAACCTAAGATTAAGATCTTAAGCAGTTCAGGTCAAGAACCTCAATTGAGCATCCAAAATTTAGTTTATCTTCAGTAATTGGTTCGTCCTAGTCGATAGATGGTTCTTCAAGTGAATAACTTGAGCATTTCCCTCATCGTCTTCTTGGTCCCTTCCGTAATGTCATCATGTTTGTCAGCGTCAGCCATAACAGCTGCTAAACCCAAAATCCTACCGGGTTTTAAACTAGAGTATGGATCTTCACCCATTCGGCAAACTGAAGCTCTTTTGTAAAACTGACCAGTTGTAACGTTCAAATCAAAATAAACATGTAAATGACCCCAGAAAATATATATTTCACCATTAACGATTAACAATTGAAATATCGTCGAAAGAAAAATAAATTCATAAATTGACAAAGTTCCATCTTGTAGGTGAGCCAACTTGCGAATTCCTTGCATCATTTAGTTTACTCTTCCTTGAACGTTTTATAAACTGCAACTTGTGACAATGGACAATCAGTGGCAGATGGTAAGAACAGTATTAATGACCACTGAAGGAAGCTGTTGGTGGTGGACATGTGAACAAGAGACTCTTGACTGTGAGTGGTGGAGGGCGTTGGTTGGCTGTATTTGAACAGTATTTTGTTGAAGATGGCGAATAGCATCGAGGGCATAGGGTGCTTTCCATTTGTGGGTTTGGGGAGATTTTTATTTGAACGATTTTGACGCCTCAGGAATCTGAGAGTTTTGCGATATGTGTTACCTAGTGAGGAATAGAGTTTGCTGCTCCTTTTTTGTCTCACTCTTCATTTTTTGGTTTGGAAGAATGTAAGACAAGTACATTTCTTCACTGATACTCCAATGCTATTAGTTGGGTAAGTTTATATCTCTTGGCAAAACATGCCTGAACAAACAAGTATCACTCATGGCTGGACATACACATGATCAGAGTCTTCACGTTTGGGTTAAAAATCTTGGCAGAAAAAGAATAATATACAAAAAATTGGTACCTCCATTAAAAAGTACAAAAGTTCGTTTGCATGGACTCGATGTAAAGCTAAAAATGATATTCTTCCTCTCTAATTTAATCTTACGTTATTACATACAACGGTATAATTCTACAATTAGCTTCTACCCTAGAACAACAGCATAATTTAAACGAAATACAATATACTCAGATAAAACTTGTACATAAGAGCTATCAGTGAAGCCTAAATAAGCATAGCATAGATATACACGTAGCAAATATCTGTCCCTCCTGAGATAGAAGGCTTGGTAACTGCCAGGAGCAAGGTCAAACTACCGGGGAGATGAATTCTTCAATTTAGGGACTTTGAACCTTGAAGTGAATAATTTTGGAGTCTCTGAAGTAGATGCAACTTCAGCTGCCTTTCTCTTTGATTGTCTAGATCCCTGTAAAGTAAATAACTCTCAAGTTTAATAACCACACTTCGTGAAGAAAATACAGTCGATACTTTATCTGACGACGGACAAAGAATGTGAAACAATTAATGCATTGGCAGTTATAAAATCGTAAACTGCATGAGCAAGCAATCGCATGGGGAACAAACCAAGCAGTGATGTCTAGTACTCTGCAGTACAAAACAGTCCCCCAACACACAAAAAAGGAAGACATCTAAACATTTCTATTCTTTCTTATGATGCAAAGTTAAGATTGTCGTCAAACCAGAAACAAAGAAAAAGAGACCCTCTGACCATGAAGTCAACAACAGCCACCATAATAGTTAAAACACGAGAACACCCACAAATGTCGTTAGCCTAACCAATGGGCATGTATTAAACGTCATTGTAAAGACGAAATAATGAACATGAGAAAAATCCCCATCAATGAATAGCTACCTATATATCATGTTAGGGAGTCAAATTTCCTGCTATCCACTAAGTTTGAAAAAGAGAAACTTCAAATTTACCAGCAAGAAAATTATAATGTCAAAGGACTTCCATAACCTTGATACTTGGGTGCATGTAGTTGTAGTAGCAATCAAGGATCAGGTACAGAGGGTCCATCTTCCCAAGAACCATGTTGGATAACCTTTCTGTGTCAAGCTCCTTACTCAACGTGGCTCAATTTTCCTGCTATCACACTATCTAGTTTGAAAAAGAGAACTGCAAATTTGCCAGCAAGAAAATTATATTGTCAAAGGACTTCCTTAACCTTGATACTTGGTGCATGTAGTTGTAGTAGCAATCAAGGATCAGGCACATAGGGTCCATCTTCCCAAGAACCATGTCGGATAACCTTAATGTTTCAAGCTCCGTACTCAACGTGGCAATACTAATTCAAATTTGGCAATACTAATTCAACATGAAGTTGGATAACCTTTCTAGAAGAAGAATAATAATTTCAAGAAAATGGCCCACAAGGTACCAAACACTTCACACAGTCATAAGACCAAAGGCATTGTTCCAATCAAAGCAAACAAAACATTGTCATTCATTTCAATTGAAACAATTCAACCGCTGCAAGGTGCTAGGCGCTTGCGGTAGTTTAATCATACACTTTCAAGCAGGGCATGTCAAGCATCAAACATTCTGCTCGAAATGTAATACTTAAAATCTAGCATGAAATCTACTGCAAGCCTGGAAATCTAGTAACATATCAAAAATTCCAAGTAATTCTTCAGGGAAAATTATCCACAACACTATTCCAATGTCTAATAAATCGAGCATTATCAGACATTTCAATAAGTGGAGTTTCTTACATTGTAAATTAACGCTTTAAGAGTTCCGGGTTAAAAGGTGCACCAATCTTATAGGAAATGTTTTTTTTTTTGATAAATCTTATAGGAAATGTTTCACGCAAAATTCATTTACCATCTAGCTATGCCAGATGCACAAAATTAATTACATCTACCAAATGAAAATATATTTAATTCATGATTACCTTTTCAATTATTTGAGAACCATGCAAGTCTTTCTTAGCAGTGACATTTGAACCATCCGCACCACCGTTCTTGCCTCCAAGGCGAAACTGTCCAGATTCTACAGTACAACGCCGTAATACAGGTGTAGCAGAATCACTTTTTGACTTTCTTAACAGCTCCAATTCCCTGGAGAGTCTAGATATTTCGTCACTCTTTTTTATTGAATCCGACTCCAGCTTAGCTAAGTCACCTTTCAATGTTAATATCGTATTATCCTTTTCTATGTTCATAGATTCTAATTGCTCCATACCAGTAAGAAGATTCTGTATCTTCTCTTTTGCACTTGCAACTTCATCACATTTCCTCCTTATCTGTTCATTCAAGTCTATCTCCATCGTACTTAACTGATTCCAGACAAAAGTATTCTCTGTCGATAGAGCAGACACTTTATCATTTTCCCCCAATTTAAGTTTCTTATTTTCATACTTTAGCCTCCTCAGTTCACTTTCCAATGCCTTATATTGCTTGTCTTCACCCTTGTTACTACTTCGTGTTATGCGCTGCAACAAATTGAAAACTCATTAATTCCTGAAAAATAAATCCACAAGAAAATTTCAAAAGCAAAACAAATGAACCTACTTCAGGCTCACAGCAGATGCGAGAGAGATCGTCAAATAATGTTTTTAAGTCTGCCCGTTCCTCATCTACATCTTCTGCATTATAGTTAAAAACCACCATCAGTGTCAGATAATTGAATTTGACAAAGGAGAACATCAAGTCCACAAAATTATTTCCCTAGCACCAATATAGAAAATACAAATGAAATACACATTGAAACACCTGGGGTCACTTAGAGTAGTTTAACGACACAGTCGATGAATATTTCCACCAACAAACACCCACGAGTACAAAGAGAGCAGAATATCAGTATTGAAACAAATTAATGTCAACCTTGCACAGTAACTTCTCCGTTGAAATTAGGTAAAAATTTAACAAACGACAGAAAGTCTAGACAGAAAACCCCCAAAGCACAAGAGTTAGTAAACTAGGAACAATGAATTTCACATTAAAACTAAATCTGATATCACCATCAAATCCTAATAGAATAAGAAAGAAGAAAGTTAAATAACAGCCAGCATTCAGTTCTTTTTTCCTTTTTCTTTTTTGCAAGTCATTCAGTTCTTAATCATAGAATAAACCATTATTCTTAAGGAGAAAAAACTAACCAAATTTAAGTTTGAACATAAATGCCTCCCTTTGCTTCAAACCCAAAAGCAGATCCGACTTGGCCGCGTCAGCCAACCGCGCCATATCCAGAATAGTAATGTCCCTCTTCATCTAAACAATAACGAAACCCTAGAACATATCAGAACCCCCAAAAATCAACAAAGCACACAAACCCCAATGACCGAAATTCTAAGAGAGTTTACCGGAAAAATTTGGTCTTGGAACAGTTTAAAGTCAGAAACCCCCAAAAATTCTACAAACACTGAAGAACCCTAAATTTAAATCAAAGCCCAGAAACGAAATTCGCAAAATTGAGGGGGTTTTACCTGAGAGATTCGATCTTGGAATAGTTTAACATCAGAAACCCATCGATCATATTGCAGCTTAATTCTTTTTTCGAGGAGTTTTCGTTCTTTGGCTAAAGACTCGAGCTGTGTTTGTTGGGTTTGCGTCATTTGAACCAGAACTTTGAAAATCTTTTGCCATGCTAACCGATCGGACGTGGCTTTAGAGCCTTTGGGTGTTCGCATTGTTGAAGACGATATCAAGAAGCAGTAGAAATATGTTTCGCAGTTGGAAAGAGAGCAAAGAGATGAGCGAATGTGACCGTTTGGTTTGGAAATTGGCCCAACGGTAGTCTGCTTCTAGGTTTAAATCCAATCCAAAGGGAGCCGGAGCGGACCTAGATTCTATTCGGACCCTTTTGTTGAACCGGACTCCAAATTCCCGTTCCAAAAAAAAGGGGAAATCTCTCCTCGGAGAGCCCCTACACTTCAGTTCCATGAGAATGTGAGAGGAAAAATTACGGTGACTTAACGAGGAGAGCCCCTACACCCCAGCCCCATGAGAATGTGAGAGAAACCCTTACACCCCAGCCCCATGAGAATGTGAGAGGAAAAATTACGGTGACTCAGCGATTAAATAGCTAGGAGGACACGTGACTAGTACCTACAATAGTCACCGATTAAGTAGCTAGGAGGACACGTGACTAGTACCTACAAGGAGCCACCCCATAAGAGGATGAAACCCCCACACTGCGGTTGCTAGGATTCGATCCTTGGTTCTGTTCCAAATCTACTAGCTCTTAACCAACTAAACTACGCCCGTGAGGGCAAAATTCCAAATTCCCTCTAGTATTTAGTAGTGATATAGTTTTTTTTTTTTTGGGTGTGCTTAAGATACAATATGTGACTAATTTTGTAAGAATAATGCTATAGCCATAGGTATCTAAAGAGTAATAAATTTTTTGTACCAAATAATGTGTCAGTTTATGTGGCAACAGATGTGATGTATTAATTATAATTTTTAATTTTATTTTTTTGTACCACATCAGCTAACACATCATTTGGTGCAAAAAATTTGACACTCTTTAGATACCTATAACATTGCTCATTTTGCAATGTCAAGTTCGTTGTTCTTAAATTTTCGACGAGAAAATATTGGGCTAACCGCACTTGTAGTCCCTTGATTGTAATATTTTTCGCATTTTAGTTTTCCGTAAAAGGTTTGTCACCTGTTGGACCGTCTAACGAGTCGTGTTATCCGTTACTTGAATTGAAAAACTTGAATCGTATTTGAGTCATTTGTATATTTAAGTCAAATTTTATAAGATTTTAGTATTCATTTATAATTCGAGTCGAGTTGACTCGCCAAGTTTAATGGATATTCGATAACTAAAACCGAATTTGACTTGACCCGCAAATATTCAACTTGGTTTGTTATTATTCGAATTTGAATTACTTTCTTTATTTTTTCTAATATAAATAATATTTATTATTTTATAAATAGTCTTTATGCAAAATTTTGGAAAAAATAGCAAAAGTCCCGCTAAAATGGAATAGTTATTAGTTCATAATATCTTTTTTATTTGATGTAAAAATCCAACATTTTTAAAGAAACATAGAAAGGACACAAAGTTGGTTTCAGGCTTACAAATATTTGTACATAAGGTGCGGGCTTGCAATTGTGTTCAATCCTTTTTTATGGCCATAAAAATAAAAAAATAAAATAAAAAAGTAAATTGAGTCTTACAGACTTGAAGTTTTCTAAGCCATTTTCACCAATAAAGCACAAGCAAACCACAGTTTACTAGCTATTCCCCGCAATTCTCTATAAAAGGTTTCCATTTCTACCCCTCTTACGTAGGGCACAGAAAGGGTTAGCTTTATCTAAACCTGTGTTTAATTCAAAAATTCTGTATTAAACATTTTTCAAAGTTCCATTAAGGGCAAATTACACAAATGGTCTATGTACTTCTGACTTTTTTGAGATTCGTCCCTAAGTTAATTTTCGTAAAAATTATGTCCCTGTACTAAACAAGTAAAACGCAAATAGTCCTTCGGTCCAAGTCCGTTAATTTTTTCCGTTAAGTCCACTCATGTGCCTTGAACGTGCTTTTGATCAGGGGTATAATTGTCCATGTCTTTTTTTCTTTTGAATAGACAAAAATACACATAATATCTTTATTTGCTAAAACTTGATACAAGGACATTGTTGTAATTAGATAAATTATAGGAATATATTTTACACCCCTTTCTTTTTCCTTTCCACCCGTTTCCACCATGGCTGCCACCATCACTACCGTTGCCGGCGAACACAAGTCCACTGTCACCACCTCCTCCACCTGCACACCACCAATTTCCAGAACCACCTCCAAACCCACCACCAACTCCCCCTCCAAAGCCAGCCCCGACACCCAATCCCCCATTACCACCTCCGCCAAACTAGCCCCGACACCCAATCCCCCATCATCACCTTTGTCAAACCCTCCTCCGCCACCGTCTCGGAGTCCAGCACCCCCACCAAAACCAGCCCCTCCACGTAATCCACCACCCCCGTCACATCAAAACCCAACCCACAAATCAACCAGGTGGTCCGATTTCAAACTGGGTACCCACCAAATCAACCAGAGTCGACATTTCGGTCATATTCCCGACAGTCTCAATAGCAGTCTTCAGATCAGGAAACCCAGCAAAAACAGTCCCATTCCCCTTCCAATTCTTTATTCTCATTTCCTCTCACTCCTCCCCAATCCCTTTATTTCCATCCCTCGATCCACAGATCACTATGTTCATCGTCACCTTCATCGCCCCCTGAAACAACCCCAGAAACTCAACCTAAAGAAAAAGAGAAAGAAACAAAGTAGAGAGTTGAGTGGAAACTTAAAGAAGATAGTTTGGACTTTGATATAGAGATAGAAACCAGGAGTTTTTAGAGAGAGAAAGTCTTGTGTATGATTATGATATTGAAGAGGATATGCGATTTTGGGTTTGAATCTGTGTTTCGCAACCTCTGACAAGACTCGAAGGAGAGATATGAGTTATGCTTGAAGATTTGAGTTTGGTTCTCAAAATAACTGCAAATTTAGAAATTGAATCTTGAAAATATTCTTGAGTTATGCTTGAAGGTTTGAGTTTGATCCAACGATGGTGATGGGTTTAGTTTAGGGAAAATTACACAAAAGGTCCCTGTACTTTTTAACTAACAATGACTAATTTACTCTTTGGCAAAATCACGTGCATCTCACGTGATTCCACTTAACGTCAAAAAATAGACGGTAATGGACGGAAGAACCAATTGCGTCAAAAAATTGAGTTCAGGGACCGCTGGCGTGGGGTTAGGACCAATACCAAAAAAGTCGAGAAGTAGAGGGACCATTTATGTAATTTGCCCTTCCATTAACCCAAATCAAAATATTGGTTCAATTTATTGTGTTATTTGAGCATTCAATTTTCTACTCCCAATTAAAATTAATCAAGTCCACTTACTAACTAACTAAACTGTTTAAAATTCAAGTCAAACGGATTGTTTCGTGCAGGCCTAACTATATCTACATACCCATGTATAATAATATAACCTCATGTAAATATATTAAATAGACTACCAAGCGCGTGAATCAATTGCTGGTAGGGGGTTGTTCAATGAAAATACAGTTGCGTTAAAATTTGGTACGGAGAGCTTTACTACTCTTGTGGTCCTGCCCGACTCGAAAGATTAGGCTTCTCCGCCTAACTTTTTATTGCGTTAAAAAAAAAATTAAATAGACAATTCCTTCAAAATATTTTATCTACAAAATAAATAAACATACAAAAATAAGGACAATTTGTTTTGCTTCCATTATACCTTAGCTTCAATTGTATTTTAAAGAAACTTAAAATGAACTCAGCTTATTAATTAAAAAGTGAAATCTAATTTGTTAAAGTTGCCATCTGGAAAAAGACACGTGAATTTCGTTAATTAAACCAAGTAAAGGGGCTGGCATGGATCACGAGGGTGGGAGGAGGTCGCTGCCCTCTTAATTTAACTCTATCTTCTCTTTAATCCTTACTACTACTACAAGCTTAATTCTAAACACTAATAATTAATGTCTTTGGGAATTGTGTTAATTAACAAGTACAGTAATAAGTACACCTTTTCTTTGATAATAATTACGTTTGAAAAATTTTATAGTAGTCTCTTTGGATCTGTCTCCTCAAATAAATAATAAAAAAAAAAGTATTTTGATTTTAAATTGACCATTTTTAGATGAATATTTATATTTTTACTTAATTGTAGAGAATAAAATTATAACATAGATGTACAATGAATTTCGTGTTTTATAATTTAAAAAAAATAAATAAATTTACATCAAAATTTTATTTTAAAAAAAATCAAGTTGATTTGGAAATCAAAATGCATGCAATTCTCTTTTTCGGCCGGGACACATGGAGTAGTTATAAAATTAGTTAAACGTAACTAAGATATATACTTATATCATATGTAACAAAATAAAATCAAAAGGTTATAAAAATTATTGACATAATTTTCAAAAAATAATTTTGAAATAAAATATTTTAAACTAAGATATAATAAACTCTCTTTAAAAAGAAGGAAAAAAGTATCTGCTTATTCTGATATATAGTACAGAGATGTTGCACGGATGACGTCATGGAGAGCAGAGCAGAGGCTGTCCACATAATTAGAAAATATTGTGCTGACTAGACACCACATAATTGGTCCCCCCAAAATACTTATCTATGATCTAAAAATAGCATTTTGACCAACTTTACTAATATGTCTGTCACCTTCATTTGAGGACGGACGTATTCAGCTAGCCTAAATAGTAGTTTCAAGTGTTAATTGCTCTTTCTAAAATAACCTCCTTCAACCTTTAACATCCAATTTCCATTTTCTTCCTATATACGCCTTTCTGCACATGTGTATTATTGACGACGTTACTATCAAACTGCCCTTGAAATTAAATTAATAATTCATTCCATCGACAATTTTGGGCTAAAAAACAGAAAAATTAGTTGCTAGCTAGCTATTGTCGACGACGACATTATGTACAAGTGGTTTGGAACACGTACAGCATGCAAATCATCAAGTTGAACCGAAACTCGGTTACATAAAATAAAATGGGTCCTAGAATAGAATGGGGTGTTTACATTTTGAGAAACAGTTACATGAGTTCATGCATACAGCTTAGCAAAGGACTCCATTCATGAACCTTGGTGCTCACTTTTCGTTGTATATGTTAAAATCGAAAAATCATAAATAAACAGAGAATTTTGAGCAACACCTTAAAGCTTAAAACGTATTTGAACAATTACGTACAAAATCTTCTGTGTATAAAGCTATACTCGTTAAAGTTAGACCATCTGTAGTCTTGATTGCTTGTGATTTTATAGTTTTGTAGCAGTCTTTGTTTTTAATAAAAGTCTAATTTACCGAAAAAAAAAAAAATGAGGGTTAGACCATGCCATCAAACTTCACGCGTAAGTTTGTAAGTCAAACTTGGGCAACCTTACATTCTACAAATGATGCAACAATTGCCACTCTTTCACTAAAAATTGAACAAAGTAAATTAAACATATATGTTTTTTGAATATTGAGTTGCACCCTTGAATTACTTTAACTAACAGTAAATGCCTATAAGCTATTGTACTTAATAGGGTTGGTTAGGTGGTGATTCCATCTCAATAAAAAATAATCAGTAGCTTCGGTCAATAAAGACTAGAAGATTGAGTTAAAATTTTCATTACGAGCTACATTGTAGAATTCTGACCTAACATTTAAGTAAGAAGCGATACGAAACTCGTAGATCTAAAAGATTCCATGACACAGTTTGATACTTGTTGTTACAGAGCCTCCAAACCAACCAACTAGTTTGACATGTAATGCTACCAACGTGCTATGGGTCATGAATACCACTCATCCCCCAACATGGGATGGCTAAATTCTCACCCTCATGATTTACAACTACGTTGAGTTGGACCAGGTTGCCTACATGTTCTTCCTATCTACCTTACAGAGCGTTTAGCGAGACCTATCTAGATTGGTGCTTGAAAAAGAATCACGTAAAAGATAGGGTTGACTTCATTACCTATTTTAAAGTGAAACTATCATCACTGGGCAAAAAGTTAAACTAAAGGTATAAATTTATTCCTTTATATCCTTTGCTTTAATAACATACGGTTGACTTAGATAAGATTCGACATTTTTGATTTATGCCAACTCAACCATCCCCGACCTCTATCGAGTCGGGCTCACTATGGCCCCTCAGTTTGTGCCCATATCTTTAAATTAAGGCCTAATAGTAAATGGTGAGGTTGGTGGCGAGGGTAAGCACATATGAAGTTGTGTAAAAGTGAGGCTGGTGGCTGGGTAGTTATATAAATAGCACAAAATGGAGAGAGGAAAATAAGAAAGGGTTGGGATACATAAATGTAGTCTAGTCTATATTGCATAGTAGTAAGGGTATTTATATCTTCTTCTCAATTCTGTTAATCTTGTCTTATTGAAATTGTAGGTCAATAGTTCATCGTAATTTTCAATCAAATAAAATATTAGGAAAACAACACGTAAATCCTAAACACGAGGTTACAAAAAAAAATAGCGTAATACTATATTTACAATCGAAATATCCAAAAAATAGCTTCAACTTTCAAACCAAACAACTGTGTTGTCAAACTCATCTTAATTTGTAGTCAATAATAGTCTTTTTGATAGACAGGTCAAACTGAAATCTTTTATTGGAACAACAAACATGTTGGTGCAAAACACAATTAAAATAAGAAACACACTCACAAATCCTTCGTAAGCATGGAAAGAGATGTCAAACGATGGGATGAGGCGCGGATTAAGTCACTCTCTTTAAGACAATTCGCACCCCTACGGATGGTTTCCAGCGTTGTAGGTTCTAGCATGCCACCTCCAGGATAAAACGACCAAACCTTTTTAGTTGTCACTTTTATCCGTCTAGACAACTTCAAAAAGTAGAAGCTAAACACACTTTTGCTTATAGAGAAAGAGAGAAGATAGAGAATTTTTCAAACAAAAAATGTACTCAAAACCTTGGAGAGGAGTCCCTTTAATAGGTGTGGAACATTGGAGGTTACAACAATGTCATAAACAAGTTTTTAATTTTGAAATTAAGAGGAGAATAAAAGTAATGAAAACTAAAAATTGTCAATGAATCTACTCTCTCCTCCCTAGGGCATGCGAGGGAATAGCATAGGAAAGGTTTGAAAAGCCCTAGTAATTTTCTTCTTTTTCCATTGTGTGATGCTAAACCTCTTAGTAAAGATGATGTTTTTATTAAAATACCCATTTTAGAAACAACAAAACATGTGTATTGTATCTTATCAAGGATTTAAGCCCGTGCCTATGGTACAATGTCAGTATGAGATTGAGTCAAGCAATTTAGGCCCGTGCCTATGGCACGATGTTAGTATGAGACCAGATTAATGTATGTTTGAGGTATTGTAGGGAATGATTGCTCAGAATATTGATTGAATTCGACCTCTACAAAATTAGTATCAAGAAGGGTATTTGTTAGCTAATATGAGTTTTTAGTGTTGTTGTTGAGACTCCAGGGATTAGAGAGACAATTGTGCAAAATGAAGGCAATTCAAACTCAACTGGAAGACTTAAGACGTCGTTGTGTGCAACAGTATAACTACCTTCACACATATGAATTCTATGATTAAATCGTGGTTGTAGAATTTTAGTAGATGAAAAAATCCTGACCGTTAAATAGCTCATGTCAATTGTACACGCATAAACCAATCTGTTTTGTAATATAGAGGTCAAGTATTACCATTTCACAATTTCTAATCCAACTAAAGTAACTATCGATAAAAAATTTAATATAAATAAATACGTAACATATCTTTTTCCTTTTTACCTAAAAGTTTCTTTTATAAAAATGGAAATGTCCAAGTTCTGGGGAGAATATCCATTCCAAACCACAAAAGCATTTTCCCAAACAAAGCAATTAAAATCAAAGACTCGCAATCTCCGGATCCCCAATTTGTCCTCACACCCATCCGAAGAAGTCTTCCCACAAAATTACTCCCTTAATCTAATTAAAAAAACATTTTATTTTGCTATCGATTACAAACCGTGCTTAAAAAAATAATCTAGTTTTTTTTTAATATTTATATTTGCAAGTATAAAAACATACAAACAAATGAAATTATAATAAAAAAAAATCTATTCCTCAGATGAAATTATTTTTGTAAGATAAAAAAATGTCACACTAATTACATCTGGCCCTATTTTGACATGTCATTTTGGTGCTATTTTGACATTTCGCATATTAGTGTTATTCTGAGAAGTGTCAAAATAAATTTTGACACGTTTAGATATATTATTTTTCCTTTTTTTTTTTTGGATATACATATTTTGTAATTTTATGTACACAAATAATGATTAATACGCCAAGTGTCAAACAATTGGCCATTAAACTAAAAAGACACAAATTTATTGAGCCAAATATCAAAAAATTGTTGAGCCATGTTATTAGTAGATAGTGCAGTAAAGTGAATAGTGATAAATAGTACTCTCTCAATTCTTAAATAAATATTTATTTTAAATTTTTTTATTTTTAAATAAGTGTTTATTTTTATATAAAATTATTAATTTTATATTTTAACACATATCATAACTTACAAAACAAAACTATCACTTGGACGCCATTTTAAATCAAAATAACGCCCAAAATAAAACATCCACCCCAAAAACCCCTCCCGAAATCCCTTTCGTGGGGGATATTTCTAATTTCTCCCAAATAACGTTAAAAAATGACAAGTTGGTCGGAGATTTCCCCAAACAAATCATCGGATCTCCCGAGATATCCTATGTGTCGGTCACATTTTGCTGTCTTAAACCCATATCTTTACTGGGTTATCCAGTGGGTTATTCTTCTTGACTGACTTTATCCGGTTACTTTATAGCTTGGCAAACTCCCCCACCCCATCAAACGTATAATGTATATATATAGAGCTATAATTGGCAATAAGGTCTTCTTTCTTTCGTCTTGTTCAACTCCTCTTCTTGATCTTCTAGGTTTTATCCATTGCCCTCCCACCAACCTCCTCAGGTTTGCTTCAGCTTCTTTTCCCATTTCTCAGTTTTCCAATTTATGGGTTTTAAACTATTAACTGCTTTCTTTCTGTGTGTGATTTTTCTTATTTGGGTTAGTGAAGGATCTTGATTTCTTTTGGGTATTTTGTAAATTTTTTGTTATTTTGTGGGCATTATGTAGTATTTAGAAAGAAAGATTTGTTTTTTTTTGCCTGTTTGGCTTACTAAATGATCTTGATTTATTCTGGGTTTTATGTAATTTTTACTTGGTGTGTGGACATTATGTTGTTCATGTTTATGTTTGATTGGTTTAACGAAGTCTTAATTTGTTCTTTGTATCATGTTATGATTAATTTCTGGGTATTGTATTGTATTTGGAAAGGAAGATTTGTTTTTTGCTTGTTTGGCTTAATGAGTGATCTTAATTTTTTCTGGGTTTGATGTAACTTTTAGTTAATTTTTGGGCATTATGTCGTATTTCAATGAATGATCAGCTGTTTTTGTTAGTTTTTCCAAGTAATTTGATATATGTGCTGAGCTTTTTCATGATGGGTTTTTCAATTAACAAGCATCTTTCCTGTTTGGATGCTTAAATAAGTTCTAAAGTTTGTTGCTTGTTTGGATTATTGCTTTGGAAATACATTATTCCTTGTTTAAAGGGTTTGTCAGTTCTACCTAGATTTATGGCTATTTGGTTGACTTTGTCATATTTGATTGTACTAATGTTGAAAAGCTTCTTCTCTTTGAAGATATGTTCTGCAGACCTTAAATAAAAACTAAAATTAAAAGACCATGTATATATTTTCAATTGAATGCAGAATTAAAGTTATTCTTGGATTTTTTCCGTTATCTTTTTAGAATTGGAAGGTCATCTTAGACTGCTATGGATTCGAATCCCCTTTTGAAAACGTAAGTGTGCAACATCTTGATAGATGTTTGACTTATGCTGTTTGGAATTAAAGATCCAATTTTGTTGCATCATTTGATGTTTAGATGTTTTCAAGTTTTTATGGTGGTGCACAAATCAAGTGGATTGGTTGAGGTAGTTGACTTGAGGGAATTTGTATGTACAGAGTAAAGCAACCTACAACCTTAAAATACATTGTTACAAACAGTTGTAAGTTGACTTTTAGTTTAAGACAACCAAGTTCGGTTGGTCTATGTTTATAAAACTGATTATTTTGTTTGATCAAATGCAGATATTTGAAACCATCGATTATCACTAAATCTATCCTGAAAATACCTAAAGTATCTAAAAAATGTCTCCCACAACCTCTGTGGACACACCTCCGAACGGAACTGTAAAACATACAGAGTCGGGATCCTCATTGTTTGAAATAGACGACTCTGATTTGTCAAGGTTATTGGACAAACCCCGGCCTGTGAATATCGAGAGGAAAAGATCCTTCGATGAGAGGTCCTTCAGCGAGATGTCTTTATCACCGCCACGCAACCTTTACAGAAATCCTGAGAACAACTCTCGCGTATTTGAGCATCTTGAGAGTATATATTCTCCAGGGAGATGGACTGGCACTCCTCGAAGCACTTACTTTGAGCCACATCCTATTGTAGGAGAAGCATGGGATGCCCTGAGGCGTTCATTAGTTTTCTTCCGTGACCAGCCGGTTGGGACTATTGCTGCTTTGGACAATTCTTCCGACGAGCTTAACTATGATCAGGTGAATTTCGTTTATCTACTTTATATTCCAGTATTTTGCTAATTAATGTACACCTTTTTACTCCTATTCTTTTTTTTTTTCATTTAAAACATAGCATTACTTATGAGTTACGGGTCATCACTATACCACCATGAAGATCACTTTGCCATTATGACAATCAGTGGGAGATGCACACATGCCTAATTTTTGAAGAAAAAAAATCAGAGTATTTAAAGACACTATGAAATTATTAAATATTTTCTGGCAATTCGACCTCAAATGCTTTTATAGTCTGTTTTATTGTATTATTGCATGCTTTACTATGTAAAAAGATGTTTAATTTCCTTTTAACATATTGCACCTTTATATTAGTTTATAATTATTATTTTTTAATAGTTCACGTGTTTGAAACATGGTTTCTTATCTTCTTTCTCTCTCTCTCTCTCTCTCTCTCTCTCTCTCTCTCTCCCCACAAGGTAAAAGCAAGTTTTAATGAATAAATGCGTATAATAGTCCACCAGGTTGAATATAACTCAATACTTAATCAGTACTAATGAACCATCTTCCCACAGGTTTTTCTGAGAGACTTTATCCCGAGTGCCTTGGCCTTCTTGATGAATGGGGAACCCGAAGTAGTCAAGAATTTTCTTTTGAAAACACTTCGCCTCCAATCGTGGGAAAAGAAGGTAGACAATTTTAAGTTAGGGGAGGGGGTAATGCCAGCAAGTTTTAAAGTACTCCATGACCCCGTTAGAAACTCGGAGACTATAATTGCAGATTTTGGTGCAAGTGCTATAGGGAGAGTGGCTCCTGTTGATTCTGGTTTCTGGTGGATTATATTGCTTCGCGCATACACAAAGTCAACGGGAGACTCTACTTTAGCCGAACTGCCTGAATGCCAAAGGGGTATACGCCTTATTTTGACATTATGTCTCTCCGAAGGGTTTGATACATTCCCAACCTTGCTTTGTGCCGACGGATGTTGTATGATTGATCGTAGAATGGTTAGTATCTTGAGATACCGTCTCTTTGTACTTTACAGTAGAACAATGACTGATCTTGACCTCTACACAATTCAATTCCAGTTGTTTTTGATAATCAATTCATTCATTACTAAGTTTAGCATTGAGCTGAAAATAGCTTTACGCATTGTGAAACAAAGAGAGGAGAATAGCTTTTAAAAGAAATAAGTAGATACAAGAGTGGGAGAAAGGAGAGCTTTGTTTCTTGGGAAATGACTTGGATCAAATCTGTAAATCATTTTCCTTAGGAGAATGGGTTACTTTCCATTGACTGGCATGATATTTTACCGTTGATACAGTTTTCTGAAACTCCCAAACACCAGAAAATCCAGAAAATGTTTTCTACAACTCATTTCCTTTAAACAAACAGGCATTAGCCATACAATTTGCATGATGTAAATGCTATCAAAAACAACGTACAGCTCTAAGCCTCTAACAGTGTTTTTCTTTTACGTGTTCAGGGTGTTTATGGGTATCCAATTGAAATACAAGCACTGTTCTTTATGGCCTTAAGATGTGCTTTACTTCTACTTAAGCACGACGAGGAGGGTGGTGAATGTATTGATCGAATAGTGAAACGCCTCCATGCTTTAAGCTTTCACATGCGCAGTTACTTTTGGCTCGACATAAAGCAGCTCAATGACATATACCGATATAAGACGGAGGAGTACTCTCACACTGCAGTCAACAAGTTTAATGTAATTCCTGACTCGCTTCCTGATTGGGTTTTTGATTTCATGCCAAGTCGTGGTGGTTACTTTATCGGGAATGTCAGTCCTGCCAAAATGGATTTCCGTTGGTTTTGCTTGGGCAACTGTGTGGCTATCTTGTCATCTTTAGCAACCCCTGAGCAAACTTCGGCAATAATGGATCTGATTGAATCACGCTGGCATGAGCTGGTTGGTGAGATGCCGCTAAAGATTTGTTATCCCGCAATGGAAAGCCATGAATGGAGGATTGTTACTGGCTGTGATCCAAAAAATACCAGCTGGAGCTACCATAATGGCGGATCTTGGCCAGGTGAGTCTCCTTCGTTTCCTCATGCTTTCCAGTTTCCAATATTATCAAAGTTAGATTTAAACCATGAATCGGGATAACTTGTGGCGGTTTCTTGTGTAAAATTGATTTAGTGCCTAAAGTAAAGGCAAATGGAATATTTAGATTGATGGTCTAATGAGGTTGTGACATTCACATGGGTACTATTACAAGACAATGGAGTTGCTAATACTTGTCCAAGATCCAAAATTTTGAAGTTAATAGATCTGTTAAAGGATTAAATGTGCTACTAGTTTCATTATTGTTCTCTTTTTTCTTTCTTTTTTGAAATTGACAAAAGCTTGATAGGAAACAACTAGGAAGGATCTTATTCTGTGTTTCTTTCCCCAAAGTAAATTCATCGCCTCGTCACAAGAAAGTTCATGAAATATACTCTCCTTAATGATAAGCTGAAGGTCCCTATGATTTTCATAGAGAAATTATGCATTCATATTCTTTCAACTCAACTCAGGCTTTGTCCTTTGTCCCAATTTCTTGGGCTCAGTTACATGATTCATTTTTCACCGTTTTCTATTCATATTCTTTCCCTCGAATTATAAAATAAGGTCGAAGTAGCAGTACTTAAATTACAATAACCAATTTTCTCAATTGTTCAGAAGTCTGAGAACACAGTATGCCCCCTTATATTCAACATGAATGGTGAACTTTGAAATTACCACCTTTGGTACAACAAGGTTGTGTTTGCTTCATCAGGACGAAAATGGTTGGAATGGAATGGTAACAGAATGGCATTTTGACAATATTGAAAATTCGGAAAGAAATGGCGTTTGTACTCAGGAACCGTGCCAGAATGGAATGATGGTTCTATTGCTTGGTTATTCATGTTTGGTAAGTGGTAATGACTGGAATGGAATGAAAATGGTGAGGATTTGTCAGAAATGAGGGGATGAGTCATTAAGGTTAGGAGTTTAGTATAAGAACGGTCGCGTAGGAATAATGGAACATAGGTGAGGGCATTTTTGTTCAAAGAAACTCTCTGAAGGAATGGTTTTGACGGAGTTGCCATTCTCCACTCCTTCAACGAAATTCCAACTCTAGTTCCTGAAGGAATCATCATTTTATCAATTAAGCTAACCAAACACGGATTCCGGCCTGATTCTGACGTACCAAACATAACCTAAGAAGCTATCCTTATAACTTTTCAGAGCATAGAAGAATTACATTAACAGAATCAATAGCTATAGAATGTTCATCCCATTTCTTCTTCTTCTTCTGCTCTCTCTCTCTCTCTCTCTCTCTCTCTCTCAATTTGAAAATTTACCAAATCTTAGTATTGACAATCAGCTACGAATCCTGTGTTGCCATTCCAATTCTTTCTACCCAATATCTGCCTTTATGGTCTATAAAATCTTTAAGTTGGTTGGCAGCTACCTAAAGCAACTTGTAAGAAATGTATCAGTTCAAAAGTTATGATTTACTTCACAAACTCAAACTTGTATCATGTTATTTACGAGAGGTTTGGTTTTCATGTGTGGGTGCAGTGCTTCTATGGCTCCTCACTGCAGCGTGCGTGAAGGCAGGACGGCCTCAAATTGCAAAGCGTGCCATTGAACTTGCTGAATCCCGTTTACTGAAAGACCAGTGGCCTGAATATTACGATGGAAAGCATGGTCGATTTGTTGGAAAGCAGGCTCGTAAAAACCAGACATGGTCCATTGCCGGTTACTTAGTGGCCAAGATGTTGCTCGAGGATCCATCTCATTTGGGCATGATATCGCTAGAGGAAGACAAACAGATGAAGCCCCAAGTCAAGAGATCTGCTTCATGGGTTTGTTGACAAAAGCCATATTTATTTACTCTGGTTTGTCCTTGCTAGCAATATATTTTTACCACGTGATTTGGTTTGAACTTTGTTGGTTTGAGGAAACAATGCAAATTGATGAAAATTTTGAAGTTATAT
The DNA here is from genome assembly GCA_016624345.1 of Platycodon grandiflorus. NCBI lineage: Eukaryota > Viridiplantae > Streptophyta > Magnoliopsida > Asterales > Campanulaceae > Platycodon > Platycodon grandiflorus. The sequence goes on along the minus strand of CM028364.1, from coordinate 58,213,970 downwards.
ATATTTAGTCTTCTAGCTAATTGTTGACATAATTTGCAACTGTTCTGTTGTTACGAGAAGTTGTAAGAAGGATGGACTCATTCAGTTAACCTGATAATAGGCTATCAGATACAACCATGAATTCCCAAAGTGATATTGTGTACATAAATGTCATTTCCGGGTGTATTTTTATCAACCATTGGTACGCATTTGTCATAACTCATAATGCTAGGTTCAGTAGGGAGGATAGAAAATAGAAGATTGGAAAATCAAGGGTATAGACTTCGATTTTCTATCCTCAAGTAAGGGAAGTAGCTTTCTATTATGTTGTTTAGTTGTGTAGGAGGAAACTTGGAAGAGTGCCAATCTTAGATATCTCTGGGTAGTTAGTGATGATGTCGGATTTTGCACGACTGCTAGGGAATTTGCTTGGATGATATTGACCTGCAATAGGACAAAACGGTGTCACTAGGCACGGGGTGCTGTGCAAAGTCCCTCTCGGGAGAGAGAGTTAGTGTGATGCTGATAGAAAGAGAAAATGTCAAAAGAGGAGCAAATTAGTCCGTACCTCTCATGATTGTGTAGGCTACTATTTATAGTAGGGCGTGGAGAATTAGTTATGATGTGTGAGAATTTTTCTATAAAAGAGTAAAAGGATACGGTGGTCACCACCATATTTGACAGCTATGATGCGTGTCTGTTAACAGCTGGGTGACTGCCGGTTAGCATTTAAGGTGGCTGTCCGGCCGTTTGTTGAAGCCCGCCTCATGAAGATGTTCGACCGTAAAACATTTTTGCCCTTTATATGGATTTTGGATAATACATTAACTTAGGATGTGTATCAAGTTTTGTTCAATCTTTCTCTCTTCTTCTTCCATTTTCTGGAGGATGAGAAATGATGCACCAAACTCGAAATCTCATCCATTCTATTTTCGTTTTCGTACACTTAGTCATCCTATTTTTTGGGTACAATTTTCTGTCAATCCTAACATTTAAAATTTTTGGACAATAGAAAATGAAGGCTTTTGTCAAAAAAAAAAAAAAAAAAAAAAAAACTTACAAACCTCCACCTTCTTAAGTCATTTTTCAAAATTGAAAGCCAGTTGAAGTCATTTTTCGAGAATGAAAGCTACGTGTGTAAGTCCGAACTGTAAAATTGAACCGAACCGAACTGAGCAGTTTGGCTTGATTTCTTGATTTTAAACTAGAGCGGTTCGGTCACGATTTTGAAAATTTTATAAGTCGGTCAACTGGCCACCACAAGCTACCCAAAAGTCCATGGATAGGTTGGTGCCCAGTGGTAGTGGGTGGCCACTTATAAGGCATACACAAGTCCCACCCGATGTGGGATATCACAATCTCCCCCATTTGAATCCTTGACGACATGATCTACTCGACGTGGAATATCAAGTGGTTCGGTCACAGTTTTGAAAATTTTATAAGTCAGTCAACTGGCCACCACAAGCTACCCAAAAGTCCATGGATAGGTTGGTACCCAGTGGTAGTGGGTGGCCACTTATAAGGCACACACATGGAATATCACAATCTCCTTCATTTGAATCCTTGATGATATCTACCTGATGTGGGATATCAAGTGGTTCGGTCACGGTTTTAAAAATTTTATAAGCCGGTCAACTGGCCACCACAAGCCACTCAAAAGTCCATGGATAGGTTGGTACCCAGTGGTAGTGGGTACCCAGTGGTAGTGGGTGGTCACTTATAAAGCACACATAAGTCCCACATCTACCCGATGTGGGATATCACAATCTCCCCTACTTGAACTCAAAAGTCCATGGATAGGTTGGTACCCAGTGGTAGTGATTACCCAGTGGTAGTGGGTGGTCACTTATAAAGCACACATAAGTCCCACATCTACCCGATGTGGGATATCACAATCTTCCCTACTTGAATCCTTGACGACATCTACTCGATGTGAGATATCACAATCTCCCCCACTTGAATCATTGACGTCCTCGTTAATACCCAAATGAGGCCTAAATGATCGACACCCCGAACAATGTGTTCCAACATATTAGATGTGAGATATCACATCTCTCCCACTTGAATCCTTGACGTCCTCGTCAAGACCCAAAGGAGGCCCAAATGATCGACATTCCGGGCAATGTGTTCCAACATATTTTTAGGCGGGACCCGCTTTGATACCATTTATAACGATCCGAGCTCGAAGCCCGGTCCGCCATGCATAACCCACGCACTGGCCCACTAAGCACTTGAGTCAACTGGCCACCACAAGCCACCAAAAGGTCCATGGATAGGTTGGTGTCCAGTGGTAGTGAGTGGCCACTTATAAGGCATACACAAGTCTCACATCTACCCGATGTGGAATATCACAATGCATTCCACAATGATTCTGGTCTTAACCTGTGTAAGAAATTCCACAAAGCTATGCAAAACAAGATAATCGTAGTTATCTATACATAACAATTCCACAGAAGAAGGCAAGGCAAACTCTTGAGAAAACGTATGGAAAACAACAATTTCATTACATTCACCGGGTTTGAAAATCAGTCTAACAAATTTCCATTTTTATACAACATTGATTAACACAACAGCACCATGCATCGCCACAAGATCATAGTTACGTATAAAAATAAAAGATTCTAACACATTTGATAAGATCTTGATTCTTTCACATAATCTATCATGCATCCACACAAAAAAAAAAAAAAAAAATTCCACATGCCTAACAGAATTACTATGATTAACACTTTCAATTTCCAAGCTATTACAAGTCAAAACATGTACTTTTTCAACAAGACACACACAACCTTTCCATGTTTGAGCATGCTTCAGAAGAATTACTTTCAACAAGGATGATTTAACTCTAAGTGTGTCATGCAATCCATAAATCTTGTGAAAGAACAATGCAACATGGATAATCAGTTTTGAGAATTAATTTGCATTTATAAACATAGATTACTGATCCTTTTGCACTTCTAACGCAAACCACAATTCCAATAATCCCATGGAATTTACACAAAACAAATATGACAAGCTTCTAAGCATCTTATGTATTCCATGCATTTTAGCATCTTCATGAGAGAATACTTCATCGTGGGGAATATTACCAAATCTGTGACTTGCATCAAAATAACTCTATAGGAGAATCGTGCATTCTTACAGTCATGGTACTCTTAGTCACTCTTAATGGACAATTCAGATTTATCAATTCATCTTTCAATGCACAACACAAATCTACCAAGTTAACCTTTAAGGCACATTTCAGAAATGGATCTACATATGAATGACTTGATTTATGTAATGACATGTATAACTTATTGTCAATGCCATGGTGATCAACATGTAACAATTCATTATGATTCTCAAGTCTCGATAACTTAGTATCACAAGAAAGAATGAAATCATACCTTTGAGATTGTGTATGCACTACACCAATCTCCTTGCCTAGTTGATCATCAAATTTGGTGCTCATAACTTCCTTGCTCGATTTGGTGAACACATCAAAAACCTTTAAAGAAGAAACAACATACGGAAGAGACAATTGATGCATCATCTTAGTATAAAAAGGTATCTCTGTAGAGATGTGGAATACCTCACTTTGATTCTTTTTCAACTCCCTCATGGCCTCACTTGGGATGGTAGGAAAGATTGGTTTCGCTCTCTCTTTGCCATATGTCAACCAATTCTTTTTTACTCTTTTTCTCTCGTGTTTCCTCCCTCAAGTTTTTATCATTTTCACTCTTTTTTATCTCAACACTCAGGTTTTCACTCTCTTCCATCAACTCACTCTTTTAACTTTTCCTCTCAGCCTCGCTAGACTCACTTTTCTTGGCCTCTTCACTTGGGTTTTCTCTCAATTCTTTCTCAACACATTCTTTATTTTTCACCTCATTCTCACTATTCACTTGCTTACTATCTCTAGCTATCCTCTCCTTTTGCTCGGCTATTTATTGATTCACGCTTTCTTCTTTAGCCAACCTCTCATTATTTTCCCTCAAACACTCCTTATATTGTGATGAACCTACACAAGTCCTCATAGGTACAACACTAAAGCTCGTGTGTTCCCCCACCTTGGGTCTACTAGGTGAGCTAGAGAATGACAAATAAGAAGAAGAAGAATTAACTCCACGAGTAAAAGTACCTCTTCTTTTAAGTTGATTCTTAACTTTGATGGTGGCATGCACTACCTCCTTCATATCGACATACTCCCTCAATTCCACCACATGGACAATCTCTTTATTTAACCCACTAATGAATTTATCCATGGTGGCCTCATCATCCTTATCGATATTAGCTCGAACAAGAGCCATCTCCATTGCCCCATAATATTCTTCCACCGACATACTACCTTGAAACAAATTTTGAACTTCTCTCAATAGATTATGATGGTAGTAGTTAGGGACAAACCTTTTATGCATGACCTTTTTCATCTCTTTCCATGTCTCTATAGGTCTATCACCCATTCTCCTCCTCGTCGTCATAAGTTGCTTCCACCACACAAGTGTATAATCAATGAATTCTAAACTAGCAAGTTTTACCTTTTGTGCCTCCGTGTATTGGTTACAACCAAAATTCATCTCGACTTTACAAACCCACTCTAGATATTCCTCGGATCTTCCCTACCCTTGAAAGGAGGAACCTTCATTTTTGTGACGACCCGAGTACGAGATTCGATGTTGAACCCCAACTCGGAGCGCCAAACCCAAGAAGAACAAAATAAAGCGAGCCACAAAAGCTCGAAACTAAACCAATGCAGCGGAAAACTCAAAACAAGGCAGCGGAATAACAACGGAGCTTAAACTTCAAAGCTCGAAACCAAAACCAGAGCAGCGGAATAACAGATGAACTTGAGCCTCAAAGCTCGATTTACTAAATCCCAACAACATAAATATAACCTCCACGGCTAAACAAGCGTCGGAGAACAACAACAACTACAACACCGCGAGCCAACGCTCGGGAAACACCAATAGTAAAATACCAATGGGCATACGGCCACAACAACTAAGAAAACTGGAATTATAACAATAGTACCACCGGCACGACTCCACGAGTCGGCACCAAATACAAGAATAGAAAATACAAGAATCTCTACCCGACATACTAAGTTTGCATAACTCAGTTTAACCCACGATCTCACACATACATGAAATAAATAAAAAATACTAACTAGATACAACTAGGGTCTTCGAACTAGAGCCTCCGCCGAAACGTATCCCGCAACTAAGGAAAACAAATATGGAAGGGATGAGTCGAATGACCCAGTAAGCTACTAATGAAACAATATGGCATGGCATTATGCACATAAGAATAACAGGAAAATAAACAGGTTGTAGCACATAAGACAACCAACCCTATACTCACGAGAGGCTCAGTAGCCGCCAACCGTCATGCACTGGTTGGAGACCACGACCAACATTCGTTCATATAGGAAGCACATAAAATGTAAATAAACACATAAAGGTGGATACGGTGGATTCGAGGTACACCTCCGAAATCCCTTGAAACACTTCCGACCTTATCGCTCCATGAAGCCGTAGTAAACGATCGTGCCGCTCCACGAACCGTAAGGATGCCTCTGCTGCTATCCCACAAGATAATAATAACAATAGATTCCTGCGCCACTGCTCCAGAAAGCCATAATAAATAACTGTGCCGTCGATGCTGGACACATCTCTCAATACCGAACATAAAACAGATATAGATGATTGTGCTGCTGCTGCCGTACACAACTCACAGAGGGACCGGTGCTCGTATCCCCAAATCAAATATAGGTACCCGATCGCGTCAAGCACGATCTACAAGTACCCAACCGATAATGTACCCGACCGCGTCCCGCACGGTCTACAAGTACCCGTTGTGGACCATTTCCTGTATCCACGTCGACGTATCGCTCGATCCCCTACGACCCGAGACAATACGGCTCTAGCCACTTATAGGTATCACAAGGGACCGGTGTCCGTATCCCAATGCATACAAAACAATGTCGACAATGCACAGTCGCCGTTTATTCCGTTCAACTGTGGGGCTAGAGAAACCCCTACCGTGGCCAACGGTAGGGCGAGGCCCAGTGTATTGGCCTTCGGCTATTACGAAGCCCCGCTCCCGCAATAACCGAGCCAATACACCTCCAATGCACATATGCCACTGGACTCTATGCAATGCACAAGTAGATGTTTACTCATGCTAAACTAGTCTAAGTGTGTTCTATTGAATCACAACTTAATAAACCAAAACGTGATGTGTTCTATGAATCACAACCCAAAGAAATCAAACCATAATGTGTTCTATTGAATCACATACTAAATCAACATAATGTGCTGTAAATACTAAACACACAATCAATCATCAAAGTAGGATGATTGTCCTATTGCTTACTAGAACAACCACAAATACACCAAATCACTTTAGTCCGCCATTGCTAGACTTAACAATCATCACATATGTAAGCCTACTTGTACTTACAACCATATTCCAACGTGTTGCTAACACGCGCAACTTAGGATCTCTACGGTATTCCACGATCGCAATACACTCCATCTCATGTATATATAATCTACCTCATTTCCGTCGTATATTAGATATATTACGACTCCCTACAAGTCACATCGCCCGAAATGGAACGATACCAAAGGCGTGTCATACTACCTAGAATATAACTAACTCGAGATCCGATGATTGAGACTTCGTCTCATATGAAATGTCGCGTACTATGGGCATCACTAGACGATAACACTTAAGGGAGACCAACGTGGATAATTAATCCCTTGCTAAGGCGTAAGGTTAAGTCAACGATTCACCGCACACCATAGTCGGTAATGTTTGACCAAGTCAACCCAAGTCGAGTTCCATCGGGTCATGATGTCAATAATTCGTCATCCTACACCGTAGGAGACTACAATACAACCAATATAGGTTTATACTACACATTACCACATTACACGACGTATAATCTTTACGTCTTATACAACGCCGCTAGAGTTGGTCATCAATAACTAAACCTCGGATGAACCATAACATTAACCTTAGTTAACGGTGTCAACCAAAATAATCAACATTCGGGGTATATGTTACCCATATAAATCTCACGAGTCATCGTGAGAGTTCTAACGATAAAAATCTCAAAGGACTACACATGCTCAGTAGAACTAAATCAAGTCATCGGCGACTATAATGCCGGAACCCAACTATAACGTAAACCCACGAGTCTGTAACTCGGGAAATAACAACAATAATCACAACCCAATCTCGAGGAGTCTCTACTACTCGAAGACAACAATCGTCATAATAATAGCAACAACGGGTACACAATGAACTCCACAAGTCTCTAGTATTCGGAGACCACAAAATCATCCACAATTCATCTATACACGTCATTTAGCATGCTAGAGTATCACATTGATCACGTATAGCATGTAGAGAGTTCATATGCACATAAATAATACGTAAACATCGCGATACTACTCTACGATGCTCAAAATCTAAGAAAGAGATTAGTAACTTACTACACAACGCAAATTCTCCACGAAATCAAAGGGCTTCGGGTAGAAATGTACTCCTCCGCGAACTCTACGCCGCTACGGAGTCCAATCAACGATCCCAAACTTGAACCAAGCTCAAATCAATTTCCTCTCTCTCAAAACACCACTTTCTCTCTCTAAAACGTGGGAGAAGAGATGGGTTTATGATATACTAACAGATCGGACGATCCCTTTGGGTAGAAACGTTCCCCTCGTCGCTAGCTACGCTCCAGCGAAGACGGCTCGTCGATCCGACAAGCGGAGCTCAAGATATCGCGAGATCTTTCTCTTCTCTCTCTCCTCTCTCTCTTCTAGCTCTCTCTCTCTAAAATCTGAGTTTGAAGGAGGATAATGAGGGAAAATAAGATTGGGTTATGTTATTAATACCATGGGTAAGTGTTTGGTCCAATCCCGGGCTTGTTTGAGCATTTTAAACCACTTAAAAATGTTAAAAACCGAGAAAGACGAAAACCGGACGAGCAGAGACGGGCCAGGGCGATCGCCCTGCCCTAATCAAGGCGATCGCTTTGTACTGGTCACGGGCGATCGCTTTGTCTTCCCAGGGCGATCGCTTTGTGTCAGATTCTTCGAACTCTCCGAAAATGCTCCGAAACACCCCCGAAATGGTCCTAAATGATCCCGAAGTGATTCTAAGTCTTTGGGAAGGTCGAAATACTTGAGAAAGGTTCCCGAAAGGTCCGGAAACAACGCTAGAAGTTCAACGTAACATTCACGCAATCAATCACATAAAGATTTGAGCACGAATCGGGGCACACGAAACACTCGAAATGACTCGGTGTGCGAGTTAACGACAAGATCAACGTGATCATCCATCGTGAAGGAGTCTAAACCAATATTAGGTCAATGGGACGGGGAAAAATGAACATCGTACACGAATGTTAATCAAGGTCGAGAATAGTCTCAAATGGAGAAAGGAACAAAGCGCAACTCACCACGAGTTAAACGCGAGTCAAATACGGTCCTCGACTCAACACGTCACGCTTAACAAGCATGACACCTCACTCTCCGAGGGTTTTAAGGTTGATAAGAAATGATTATGAGTTAACCAGAAGGAAGTAGGGTCGGGGTGTTACATCCTCTCCCCTTAAAAGAATTCGACCGCGAATTCAAGGATCAAACGTTCACGGGAAAACATATATCACAACAAGGCTATACCATAGCCTATGCAATCATAATTCTACCGATAGAGAGTGAAAGTCCAACGAATAAAGGGAGTTGGTCCAAGTTAGAGGTCATCAACCTCAAGTAGTGTACGCATGCGAAATATCTAACGAATTGATATAATTTCGAGACGTGAGAAATCTCGGGGTTTCATTACGAGACCAACTACTGTCTCCAGTCAAGTCCAAGTTCAGAGTATACTTCAAAGTGTCATACTGACTCCTTTCGAACACATACCACCACCACGCTTCCGCGCGCTAAACAAATCTCCACTTCCCGTGGTACAACTCTCAACAATTACTCACAGAAAATCCCGCGATCAAATAGGTCTGGTTTAATACAGTCCATAGGTTCACAGAGTTACACAGATACATTTATATAATCAAAGAACGAGTTCAATAAATGGCACGACGCTAAAGGTCACATGAGTTGTAAAACTCTGACGTAACAACGACACTACCGGCCATATAACAGGCCGACAAAATAAAAGGGTAACGGAATTGTAAGTTAACATGCTCGCAATGCGACTACTCATGTCAATAAGTCACAAAGTCGACATAAATGATAATAAGAGTTTCAAACTCTAAATACATTCGATGAAACGGATCGGTATCATGGGACACCAATACCATATACTACACATGCTAGCCGAAACATAGAGTGTAACACACTCTCAATGATTACATCCACAGATCAACTACAAGATATAATATTCTAACGAACGAGTACCCAATCAGAGTACAAAAGGTAGTCCGATAACAAGGAGACAAATAAATAATAGAATAAGTCACGATGAACATGACTCTTACGGATTCAATTACAGGGTCTCACCCTTTTAGCCTTGACTCGCTCTGTTAGAGTCTTGGGTTGGTGCAGGAGGGTTCGGTGGGAACACTTGCTCCACTCGGGGTGTCTCACCTAGGGCCACATTCAGTTGGTCCTCAAGTTCTCTCAGTTCTCGCAGTGCGTGTCTGAGTTGAAATACGGTCGGATGCATAACTGACATCCTTGCAGTCTTTCTAGTTCGCGCCATCCTGCTACAGGCATACAATAGAGACGTTAAATCTCTAATGGGAAGTGAAACACATTAAGTGAATCAACGGAGGCATACTTATCAATATAACGTTCTAAACTCTCAACCCAACACATATAACATGCATGTAGGGTCCTAATGATAACCATCTCACTATGCCAAAGGGCACATGCGCAAGGTGACACGATCTATTCGTATCGCAAAAGTCTATAAGGCAAGACTGAATTAATACAATGTATCCAGTCTACATCACGTCGCATACAATATAGAAATCACACGCTCACCGCCGAGGTGACAAATCAATTCGATACCTCTAAGGCGAAACAAACATATAACACACGTGACAATATACAAGTCACAAGGGCTAATAGCATACCCGAAATACTCATGTTCAACTAAGCACAACGGCTCAGACAATATCAAATCAAATCAAACCAATACACGAGAAACGATACACAATCCAAACACAAGGTACACAACTTGTTCAAGCATACTATTCCATTTACTTGTCCATTCCGGTTGGTAATAGGGTCAGACAATTTCTATCTATCATGCTATCAACTTAGTCTTGACGAATATCTCTTGACAACCAAATCAGGGGCCCTTCTGAAGTGGCTTCAAAAGCTATCGTCACCAGGGCGTTAGGGATAAGTGATTACAAATATGCCCTTAGAGTCGGTCTCATGCACATAAGTATCAAATACAAGCAAATGCACCTGTGTGACACAATGTCTCTAGTATGCACAAATGTCGCATTCCATGATGTGATATGAGAAAAATAAAGTGTCTAGTACGTACGGACTTATACACTCGCACTATCGTAACCCGACACTCCACGATGAACACTAGTGGATTCGTGACCCAGAATCTCGGGTCTTCCACCTCCATTTCCTCAAATGATCACTAATATCAAGCTTAAGACGTTCCCTAAAACATCTCGGCTACACTTCTCAAGGATCAACAGGACACCCAATAATGGTCAAACCTCACTGCTAAACCTATCAAGCGACTGACACTAAGTCATCAACATTCTAGCGAGGACTTACAGCGCACTCACTGATTCTCCAAGAAAAACAACCGACTATAACCGTTAGTCTCCGCTCTCATGAGCGTAAGAACCTAACTAATTCAGTCCTACATGGACCATCACTATAATTTACCAATATCCAAGGTAAACCTAACACAAAACTCGACGTTAAACGCTAAACCCAATACCCAAATCACCTAAGCCGAGGATCCTATCTGGCGGACCTAACTTAAGCTCGATACCAACGTGACGACCCGAGTACGAGATTCGATGTTGAACCCCAACTCGGAGCGCCAAACCCAAGAAGAACAAAATAAAGCGAGCCACAAAAGCTCGAAACTAAACCAATGCAGCGGAAAACTCAAAACAAGGCAGCGGAATAACAACGGAGCTTAAACTTCAAAGCTCGAAACCAAAACCGAGCAATGAATAACGATGAACTTGAGCCTCAAAGCTCGATTTACTAAATCCCAACAACATAAATATAACCTCCACGGCTAAACAAGCGCCGGAGAACAACAACTACAACACCGCGAGCCAACGCTCGGAAACACCAATAGTAAAATACCAATGGGCATACGGCCACAACAACTAAGAAAACTGGAATTATAACAATAGTACCACCGCACGACTCCACGAGTCGGCACCAAATACAAGAATAGAAAATACAAGAATCTCTACCCGACATACTAAGTTTACATAACTCGTTTAACCCACGATCTCACACATACATGAAATAAATAAAAATACTAACTAGATACAACTAGAGGTCTTCGAACTAGAGCCTCACTGCGCCGAAACGTATCCTGCAACTAAGGAAAACAAATATGGAAGGGATGAGTCGAATGACCCAGTAAGCTACTAATGAAACAATATGGCATGGCATTATGCACATAAGAATAACAGGGAAAATAAACAGGTTGTAGCACATAAGACAACCAACCCTATACTCACGAGAGGCTCGGAGCCGCCAACCGTCATGCACCGGTTGGAGACCACGACCAACATTCGTTCATATAGGAAGCACATAAAATGTAAATAAACACATAAAGGTGGATACGGTGGATTCGAGGTACACCTCCGAAATCCCTTGAAACACTTCCGACCTTATCGCTCCATGAAGCCGTAGTAAACGATCGTACTGCCGCTCCACGGAACTGTAAAGGATGCCTCTGCTGCTATCCCACAAAATAATAATAACAATAGATTCCTGCGCCACTGCTCCAGAAAGCCATAATAAATAACTGTGCCGTCGATGCTGGACACATCTCTCAATACCGAACATAAAACAGATATAGATGATTGTGCTGCTGCTGCCGTACACAACTCACAGAGGGACCGGTGCTCGTATCCCCAAATCAAATATAGGTACCCGATCGCGTCAAGCACGATCTACAAGTACCCAACCGATAATGTACCCGACCGCGTCCCGCACGGTCTACAAGTACCCGTTGTGGACCATTTCCTGTATCCACGTCGACGTATCGCTCGATCCCCTACGACCCGAGACAATACGGCTCTAGCCACTTATAGGTATCACAAGGGACCGGTGTCCGTATCCCAATGCATACAAAACAATGTCGACAATGCACAGTCGCCGTTTATTCCGTTCAACTGTGGGACTAGAGAAAACCCCTACCGTGGCCAACGGTAGGGCGAGGCCCAGTGTATTGGCCTTCGGCTATTACGAAGCCCTTGCTCCCGCAATAACCGAGCGTCAATACACCTCCAATGCACATATGCCAGCTGGACTCTATGCAATGCACAAGTAGATGTTTACTCATGCTAAACTAGTCTAAGTGTGTTCTATTGAATCACAACTTAATAAACCAAAACGTGATGTGTTCTACTGAATCACAACCCAAAGAAATCAAACCATAATGTGTTCTATTGAATCACATACTAAATCAACATAATGTGCCTGTAAATACTAAACACACAATCAATCATCAAAGTAGGATGATTGTCCTATTGCTTACTAGAACAACCACAAATACACCAAATCACTTTAGTCTGCCATTGCTAGACTTAACAATCATCACATATGTAAGCCTACTTGTACTTACAACCATATTCCAACGTGTTGCTAACACGCGCAACTTAGGATCTCTACGGTATTCCACGATCGCAATACACTCCATCTCATGTATATATAATCTACCTCATTTCCGTCGTATATTAGATATATTACGACTCCCTACAAGTCACATCGCCCGAAATGGAACGATACCAAAGGCGTGTCATACTACCTAGAATATAACTAACTCGAGATCCGATGATTGAGACTGTTCGTCTCATATGAAATGTCGCGTACTATGGGCATCACTAGACGATAACACTTAAGGGGAGACCAACGTGGATAATTAATCCCTTGCTAAGGCGTAAGGTTAAGTCAACGATTCACCGCACACCATAGTCGGTAATGTTTGACCAAGTCAACCCAAGTCGAGTTCCATCGGGTCATGATGTCAATAATTCGTCATCCTACACCGTAGGAGACTACAATACAACCAATATAGGTTTATACTACACATTACCACATTACACGACGTATAATCTTTACGTCTTATACAACGCCGCTAGAGTTGGTCATCAATAACTAAACCTCGGATGAACCATAACATTAACCTTAGTTAACGGTGTCAACCAAAATAATCAACATTCGGGGTATATGTTACCCATATAAATCTCACGAGTCATCGTGAGAGTTCTAACGATAAAAATCTCAAAGGACTACACATGCTCGGTAGAACTAAATCAAGTCATCGGCGACTATAATGCCGGAACCCAACTATAACGTAAACCCACGAGTCCGTAACTCGGGAAATAACAACAATAATCACAACCCAATCTCGAGGAGTCTCTACTACTCGAAGACAACAATCGTCATAATAATAGCAACAACGGGTACACAATGAACTCCACAAGTCTCTAGTATTCGGAGACCACAAAATCATCCACAATTCATCTATACACGTCATTTAGCATGCTAGAGTATCACATTGATCAAGTATAGCATGTAGAGAGTTCATATGCACATAAATAATACGTAAACATCGCGATACTACTCTACGATGCTCAAAATCTAAGAAAGAGATTAGTAACTTACTACACAACGCAAATTCTCCACGAAATCAAAGGGCTTCGGGTAGAAATGTACTCCTCCGCGAACTCTACGCCGCTACGGAGTCCAATCAACGATCCCAAACTTGAACCAAGCTCAAATCAATTTCCTCTCTCTCAAAACACCACTTTCTCTCTCTAAAACGTGGGAGAAGAGATGGGTTTATGATATACTAACAGATCGGACGATCCCTTTGGGTAGAAACGTTCCCTCGTCGCTAGCTACGCTCCGGCGAAGACGGCTCGTCGATCCGACAAGCGGAGCTCAAGATATCGCGAGATCTTTCTCTCTCTCTCTCTCTCTTCTAGCTCTCTCTCTCTAAAATCTGAGTTTGAAGGAGGATAATGAGGAAAATAAGATTGGGTTATGTTATTAATACCATGGGTAAGTGTTTGGTCCAATCCGGGCTTGTTTGAGCATTTTAAACCACTTAAAAATGTTAAAAACCGAGAAAGACGAAAACCGGACGAGCGAGACGGGCCGGGCGATCGCCCGCCCTAATCAAGGCGATCGCTTTGTACTCTGGTCACAGGGCGATCGCTTTGTCTTCCCCAGGGCGATCGCTTTGTGTCCAGATTCTTCGAACTCTCCGAAAATGCTCCGAAACACCCCCGAAATGGTCCTAAATGATCCCGAAGTGATTCTAAGTCTTTGGGAAGGTCGAAATACTTGAGAAAGGTTCCCGAAAGGTCCGGAAACAACGCTAGAAGTTCAACGTAACATTCACGCAATCAATCACATAAAGATTTGAGCACGAATCGGGGCACACGAAACACTCGAAATGACTCGGTGTGCGAGTTAACGACAAGATCAACGTGATCATCCATCGTGAAGGAGTCTAAACCAATATTAGGTCAATGGGACGGGGAAAAATGAACATCGTACACGAATGTTAATCAAGGTCGAGAATAGTCTCAAATGGAGAAAGGAACAAAGCGCAACTCACCACGAGTTAAACGCGAGTCAAATACGGTCCTCGACTCAACACGTCACGCTTAACAAGCATGACACCTCACTCTCCGAGGGTTTTAAGGTTGATAAGAAATGATTATGAGTTAACCAGGAAGGAAGTAGGGTCGGGGTGTTACAATTTTACTTCTAAAAATTTCCCTTTTTTGTCGTGGGTTATCTATTCTCTCACCTTCCCTTCTATTTTTTCTCCTATTATCCTCAAACTCTCTATCTACCCACTCATCACCCTCTTCAACAACGTACGCTCCCTTCCTTGCTTGGAATCGATGTGGATTCCCTCAAGGTTGTGCATTCCCTCTCTCTTCTATTCTAGCCAAATGTTTAGAGAAATCCTCCTTCATCCTTAACATATGCTCATTAGGATCTACCGGATTCTTCCCATCTACTCACTCACTATTTCTACCCTTTTGTGACATGTTGAGACAATTACACACAACTCACAATCGCTCGTGTATAAATTCTCTCACTCACACACTCACAATTTCTTGAAGAGATTCTCTTACCCACGAAATTATCAATATGGAGTGCAAGTTTGAAAATGCTACGACTTGGGACTTAAACAATGCAATCTAGGGTTTAGATTTTTGTGGCAAAATTTCAAAGTGAGGCAATTTCACAATGAAAGCAAGAAATAAATGAATTTTAATAGATGTTAGAAAGATTTGATGAACAAGATGAATGTATGAAAGTATTTTTTAGCAATATCACGTTAATGAAATTGACAACTTTGAAGCAATTTTCCAAAACCCTTTTTTTTTTTTTTACAAATTCTGGCTCCTTCAACTTTTTTTTCTTTTTTTTTTTTTTTTTTGCAATTTCTTGATCAAGCTTTGATTTCTTTGACTCAAGAGATTTTTGGAGCAATATTACTTTTTTTTTTTTGTAACTAAGGTTTGGAAAGAAACAATAAGAAATAAAGATTGCTGGAAAAGTTTGTAAGAAAGAAGAAAACTATGAATCTAACGATATATAGAAAAGATGAAAACAAAATTTTATGAAGAACGCTAGATCAAAATCGTTGGTTACCTTTTTGTTTCTCTGATACCAATTGATGTGATTTCCAGATCGTTGAAGGGAAACCAACCACGAACACGAATTGAAAACAGAAAACAACGAATTGAAGAAAGGATAGGGATCTTCCCTCAACCCTAAGACAGATTTAATCCCTAGAACCTTGGGGTGCAACCTTGACCCACTAACCGCAATTGATTAGGAACCCAGACTACGAAATGCCATCAACTTGCAGCTCAACAAACTTGATAAGTTTAAGGGTTTGAGAATTCTAATCCAAGAAATCTTTCAAAAGCTCACAATATAGTGAAAACTCAATTTAATTTAATCATATATCAAAAGTTATCAATCCAAAACATAAGACGACCTTTATATAGGCTAGAAACAAACCTACTAACCCTAAAAGTCGTTTAAAAACGAATCCCAAAGAAATAGGACAAAACCCTACTTTAAAATAACAAAAATACACAAAACCCGTCGTCGGTGCGTTAGGGCGCGCATATGGTCACGCTAAGGCGCGAGGCTCCCAGTGCTTTTGTTCAAAAACGTTCAAATTAAGCAAAAATGTCAAATTCAGAAAAGGAGGCACGGCACGGCCGCACGACTTGATTTGCACGAGGGCTCTAGGCAAATTTTCAACTGGGCAGACTCAGAGCGAGCCAAGGTACGGCCACTCTATTTCTGCAGAATTTGTTTGGTCAAGTTTCGTGCTTATTTGACCCTCCAAAACGTATATATATATATATATATATATATATATATATATAGGGAGTATTCAATGATTACTTCAAAAATATAATCATCAATGATTACTATTATATCAACCATTGGATTGAAAATCAAGGCTAAGATTAACGGACCTCAACCAAATGGCTTTAATTAATTCAAAACTTTGCGAGTTGCCTTGAATACTCCCAAAATGCTATGAAATGATTCTTTAAAGCTCCAATAATGCTCAAAAAATCTGAAATTCATAGAGAACACAATAAATGCACTTTCTTGAGCAAAATACATAGAAAATGGAGACAAAATATGGGGAAATTATATGAAAAATTATGCACTTGTCATTTACGCACCCAACTCGCCCTTTCGGTCTATTATGATTACATACTCGAGTTTAAATGTTATGGATTTATTATACTATGTGACTGAAAAAAACGTATCACAGAGATTTATATCTCTGTTTACATTATAAAGTATATACATGCTTTATTTATTACAAAATAAAATAACTATAATATATACTTAAACTTAAATTTAATAAGTATAATACATGTATTTACATATCAAATGTACAGAAATAAATATATACAAATTTACAAATTAAATGTATTTATTTACATATTGAAATAGATAAATAAAGTAACGAACGGAAGGGGTTACCTTGTGTCGTTTTACAGAATTTGGACCAAGTTCTAGGCCGTTGTGTTATATTTGATCAAGCTAGCTCGTAGCCTGGCCATTGTGCTTCCACTACTACCGATACGAGGAAAGGAAGACTTACGTTTAGTGTTTGTGTTGTGTGTATTGTGTATGTTTGTGTATGTGAGTAAAGGGGAGAGAGTCTGATAACTCTCTTTTCCTTTCTTTTCTTTTTTTTCCTTTCTGCCGTGAAAGAAAGAGAGAGAGAGAGCTGAGAGTGTGTGTTGTGAGAGAGATAGATTGTTGATGGTGTGTTGTTGTTGTGTTTGAGGGAGAGAGCTGAGAGTTCTTATATAGGAGGCTAAGAGGGAGATATTTCTCATTACTCTCAGGGCTAAATTTTTAGGAAGCTTCGTTCGATCACCAAAGTCTTCAGCAGCCAGACGGCTTGCCTTATTAGGCAAAGCTTGGTTTGGTGCGCGGCGCACCTGGTATGGTGCCTGCGCATCAAACTATCTTTCATTCTTTATGCTTCAGGTCCCTCATCAATTTTATTTAATCTTTGTGCCTTGAAGTTGTTCCTTTTGTGCTTTGACCCTTCAAGCTTTGTATTTTCAATTTTGACCCTTTATGTTGATTTAACTGTAGTTGTTATGTTTGTTGGACGTTGTTAGTCCTGTTGAATATTTTGTTTCCTGAAATAATCATAGAAACACGTGTTAGTCTATTTATAAATAAATAATTATTTATAAGATAATTCGTATAATGTGGAGTACGAATTCTGGGTGTCTACAGCTGTGTGACCTACTAACCTGTGTCTAATTAGGAGCGGTGCATAGAGATTAGAGATTAGAGAGAGAAATCGAGAATCTTCATCCAGTTCTCAGATCTCACTTCTCAGCCTAGTCTCACCGCACCTTTCCATCTCTCATTCTCTCACCTCATGCAGTGGGCGCAGCTTGTGACAACCACCCATACGCCGGCGGCCGCAGCCATGGACAACCACCCACCCTCGCTCACGGCTCATCTCTCTCCGTGTCCATGACCCGATTCTCGTGACTGTCTCGAGCACGCGTTACTTTCTCCGGCGCAGCCTCTCTCTGACGATTTGGGTTGGGTTGACACATTTTAGGCCCTCAGCCTTAATATTTTAGCCTACACCACACCACCAAATAGTGGGTTTAAGAAGCCCGTGGGCTGGCCCAACCCGCCAAACCGCTCTGACAGCTCTACCCTGTACTATGCGTGGTGGCAAAGGCCGTTACTGGAGAAGATGGCAATTAAAGGCTCACTTGGCCCCCTTATTTTTAGTAAAAGTTTCAAATGGCACCCTTTTTTAATAAAGTATCTCATTTGAAGGGTAAACAACCTAGGAACGGAAATGACCATTTTACCTTAAGTCCAAGGCACGTGAGAGATCACATGACTACTTAACACTTCATAATCTAATGTCGTCCATCACAGGGACCAACGGTGAGCAAAAACTGGATACTTTGGTTACTGACAAGACAACTCCAAAATTGGGGACTATTGGTGTGCAAGCCCAAACTTCGGGGACCAATGATGGAGTTAACCCATACTACTAAGGCAAAAAGATTACCAGAAAAAACATAGTAATTCTTTGGCCAAAATACGAAAACCCCTTAAAGTATCCACCCAATCCCACTTTGCCCCCCAATGTTAAAAATGTCCCAAGTTCGTACCTAACGTTGCCATTTGTCCCATTTTGCCCCCTCCCGTCAATTGCCGTTTGGAAAATCACGTTAAGTTGCATGTGGTCATACACGTGCAGGGCAATATCGTCATTTCCAGGGTTAACACCTTCTTCCCAGATTTCCACCATAAACAAGCTTTAAAAGCTTTTCCCATGTAATCCCGCTAATAACCCAAACCCTTGTTCCTCTGTGTGTGTGTGTGTGTATGTTTCAGTTTGCTGGAAATTGAGCAGAAGAATAAAGGCAAAACCCATATTTGGGCCACTTAACTATTCACAAAATTGCAATCCTGCCACCACAAGTTTAAAAATATTATTTGGGCTACTCTACTTCAATTATCTTGCAAGCAAGCCCATTTTTTGGATGAACGTTAGTTTAGCAGTTAAATTAAAGTAAAATACCAATTTTACCCCTTGCAAGATAACTGAAGTGAGCTCACTTGCAAGATAACTAAAGTGGAGTGGCCTAAATAATATTTTTAAACTTATGGTGGCCAGATTGCAATTTTATGAATAGTTGGGTGGCCCAGATATGGGTTTTACCAAGAATAAAATTGAGAAAGAATACAGTACCATCTAGTAGCACTGATAAGTGCAGAGCATTTGGTCAGAATGATCATGAGATGGTTCGGGTACCGGGAGGTCTTCGAATATGAGTAGATGGCCGTAGGAGTTAAGGCTATCGGATGGCCCTGAATCAGCCCTCCGTTTTCTAGCTGGAGGTGTTCTTAGAATCATTCTATCGTGTTCGCCTTTGTTAGGGTTTATGTTTATCTCTATCTGTCTCACTCTTTCTCTGTATATGTTCAAAAACCTTGTGTCTGCGATTGTTGATTCCGATTTGGAACTTGAATTAGACTGCTAAGGTTCTCCGTCAATGAGCTGGAGCTAGGGTTTTCGAATTGCTTCGAAATCTGGGAATTATTGCTGGTGGAGGCCACAGTTGCAGGAGAAGCAGCAGTAACTGTTAGCGGCATAATAATCTCAACAGAAACAAACTCTTTCATTTCAGCACCGGACGATGTCGCCGGATCGGGTAATAGAGAAATTACTGGGAGGGCTGCAAGAAACACCTTACCAGGAACAAGGGTTTGGGTTATTAGTGGGATCGCATGGGAAAGGAGCGCCGGAACAAGGGCTTAGGTTATTGTAAAGAAGCTCATAAAGCCTGTCATAGTGGAAATCTGGGAAGAAGGTGTTGACCCTGGAAATGATCATATTGCCCTGCACGTATATGATCATGTGTAACTTAACGTGGTTTTCCAAATGATAATTGATGGGAGGGGACAAAATGGGATAAATGGCAACGTTAGGTACGAACTTGGGACATTTTTAACATTGGGGGGCAAAGTGAGATTTGATGGATATTTTGGGGGTTTTCGTATTTTGGCCAAATTCTTTCTTTCTTAAACTGCGCACCCTCTCAGCTCCAACAAAACCATCCCCTATCTACTTTATGCAGAGAGAGAGAGAGAGAGAGAGAGAGAGAGAGAGAGAGAGAGAATGAAGGGACCGAAGAGGCCGATCCAATTTGTGCAGACATGGGTACGTCGGCAACCACCAAAAATCAAGGCATTCCTCGTGGTGGTCTCTGCCATGACCGCCTTGGTTTTCATACGAATGGTTGTCCACGATCACGATAATCTCTTCATTGCCGCCGAAGCCGTTCACGCCGTCGGCATCTCTGTTCTCATTTACAAGCTGTCCAAAGAAAAAACTTGCGCCGGTATGCTCCTTTCCCCCTTTCCTCTCCTAGGGCTACCTCCCTTCTGCCTTTCATCTCTCTTTAAAAATCAATCCTTTTTTTCCTTAGTTACTCGTATGTGTTTGGTTTATTTGGAGATTAATCAGATTATGATGAACATACAATGCATATAATGCCTTTAATTCTTTCAATTTTCCCGCTGAAACGAGGAAATAAAATTGCACCCTTTTGTTATCCTCTGCTTATTTGAAACTTTTATATTCAACTTTTGATCTTGCCATGAATGTTGAAACTTGCTACCTCCATCCTTTCTTTATTGGTTGCATAATCTGATGGGTGTCAATTTTTGGGCTTAATGTTATCAGCTAAATTGATTCGTGAAGCTAAAGAACTGACTTTCTGCTATTTCTTGCTTTTACAGAAAAGGGCATTCATTCATTTGGGGACAAATGTTTTATTTCTTCTAAGTTGAAATAATATAGTAAATAACATAAAATGAGAATCATTTTATCGAAAAATTGATTGTACAAATTGCCTTAGTAGGGTAAAAAATTCACTTACTTAAGTCACTGGCTTTTGTAAAATGTGAGACTCATTTTGGAAGGAAGGTTGTGTTTCCTTGATTAGAAATATTACCCTATTAGTTAGTCTAAGGTGAAAATTTTTTGCAAAAAACAAATAGTAGGACTTGTATTTGTGCCTTTTAGTTCTGTTCTCTCTTTTGAGCACCTACCCCCCTCCCCCTTTTTTTGGCCCTTATATGAACCTTAATGTTGATTTTTTTTGAATAAAGAAAACTCTTGATAAATATGTTCATAATGTATGATTGTTACAGAGGGACTGAGGGTGCAGGATACTAATTCCTCATTAATGTATGTTATGCTGGTTTTCTGCAGGTCTTTCGCTCAAATCACAGGAGCTAACAGCGTTGTTTTTAGCTGCTAGACTCTACTGCAGTTTCGTTATGGAATATGATGTGCACACTTTACTTGATTTAGCTACATTAGGGACAACCATTTGGGTCATCTATATGATTCGTTTCAAATTAAATTCCTCTTACATGCATGAGAAAGACACTGTCCCAATTTATTATGTGGTGAGCCTTCTGTCATTCTAAGTTTCCCTTTTGTCAATGCTTCCATTAAATTGACCTTTAGTGGTTGTGTATTTTGTCCACTCTTCTAGAAGCATTATGCATTATTGCACTTTAGGATATGTCAACACGATATGCCCCAAAATTTTTGCCTATACTTAACATTTTAATAACTTATTTTCATTTGAGATCAAGTCGATTAACACGTGGACGTATGGTTATGTGAATTGACACTATTGATAATCTCATTCTTAATCTTTTCATAAGTTCATGAGAAGTTCATAAGTTTTACTATTTGAATGTAGGTGATTCCTTGTGCCGTACTGTCATTAGCCATTCATCCTTCAACACAACATCATATTATAAACAGGATTGTATGGGCCTTCTGTGTTTATTTGGAAGCTGTTTCAGTACTCCCGCAGCTACATGTTATGCAGAACACAAAGGTAAAAAATAGAACACCGTAAAATAGTGTAATGGAAGTTTGATTGATAAGTTTGAATTTTCTTACATGAACTTCATGTGACTCGTTCTCTTCTATCTTGAATTTGCTTACTAGATTGTTGAACCATTCACAGCACACTATGTTTTTGCATTGGGGGTTGCAAGGTTTCTGAGCTGTGCGCATTGGATTCTCCAGGTATCATGGATAGGACTGGCATAGACCTAATCTGTCATGATAGATAGGTCATTAGTATGTCATCTCTAACTAATATGGGTCTTTCTTTTGTACTCTTATTGACTCTCTGTTAACAGCTGAGATTATTTATTTATTTATTTATTTTTGGGAAGGGGGGGGGAATGGTGAAGAGAGTGAGTCATGGTGTCTTTGTGAGAACTGAGATCAATTGAGCAGAGCCCTGGTGTGTACCAATTCAACCAGATATTCATGCCCCTTAAATTGTGTCTATGTTTCAAAAGGACCTTTATTCCTTAATTTTCATATCTTAGAAAGAGATCCAGTATATTATATGTTGAGCCACTGACACCTGTTGTCTTTGTGACGTTAACATCTTTTGCAACTTATTTAGCAAATTTTTCTCAAAATTTTTTAGCAATATACTCCTTCTTTCCCAAAGAACATTTGAAAAGTCAAACTTTGTTATATTGTACTTTTACTCAACATTTTCATTAAATTGCACTACTGTTATAGATGCTTTTTTATGACACTTAAGATAAACATCATGATTTTGAAGTGAAACAAAAGAATTGAAAAAGAAATTGAAGATTTGTACCTCAAATTTTAGAAATGAGACTCGTTTTGGGAAAAACTAAAAAAGAAAGTGGACCAACTTTTTTGGATGGAGGGAGTATAAAAGAAGATATGTTTTGGAAATAGTATGACATTAATTGAGCTTTTAGAAACACTTGTATTCACGTACATGTATAAAAAACTATATATGCAATATATTGTTTTCTCCTTTTCAAATTTAATTTTTTATTATTTATTTATTTATTTTAACAAAGACGTCTCAACTGCAATGGGAACTCTAGCCGATTGCAAATATCTTGCCAGATACCAAAGCCTTCATTCTATAATGGTGAAAGTTATCATCCTAGACTTCATTTTTAGTTGACCTCAGTTCCCCCTTTACATGGCCCACACAGTGAATGTTGTGCTATTCATTGATCTACTGCTTGGGGATTTACTCTCTCTTGCTCAAAGGGTCCTACTTTTTATTTAGAATCCACTTAAATAGTCTAGTCTCAAAATTAAACTTAGAAATTGTTTTAAGTTTCGAAATTTATGTTTATACTTTAAACTCGAAATTAGAAAAATTATTTCAGTTCTTAAACCCAAGGGTTTTGATTGTAGAAATTGTTTTTAATCCTTAAAATGTTTTAACTTTTAAACGTGGACTCTTTTAGTAGAACGGAGAGATATTATGCAAGTAATCGGTGTCCTCATATAGTCTTCACTATTCACTGTTTCCTCTTTAGTTTTGCTCTCATCCTGCGTTTCTAATAACAGTGACTCTTTATGTTAATGACTATTAAGACCTTTCTAGGCCATCTGGCTAATACGAAGCATACCTTCTATTCTTTTCAAGATATTGACCCTAATAAGGGTTACTTTTTCTACTTTTTACAGATGATTGATACTAGAGGGCGCTTGTTGACAGCTTTAGGTTATGGGTTATGGCCGTCTATGGTCCTTCTTTCTGAAATCGTCCAAACATTTATTTTGGCTGACTTCTGCTATTATTATGTTCAAAGGTGCATTTAATCTTTCCGTGCAGAAGCTTCATTTATACATACTAGTTAGTTCTATAAACACTAATGTGAAGAAGATTCGGTCTCTTTTGTTTGCAGTGTTGTGGGTGGACAACTGGTGCTACGTCTCCCTTCCGGAGTTGTCTGACTGTAAAGATTTTCCATAGAATAAGAAATTTATTGACAAGTAACTCGTAACAGGATATAGAAAGAAAGCCGCATCAACATCACAATGGTCTCTCGTGTTGGTAAACGAGGACTTTGTCTGCTCAGGGTATAACGGAAACACTCAGAGATTATCATTACTCGTGTAACTTAGAAGACATTGGTATAAGCAGTTACATCTAGACCACATGATTCTAGTACTTTAGCTTACTTGGGGGGGCTTTAACTTCGTAGTTCACATTCAGTATTCAATCAAGACTAGTTGTAGTGTCATTGGAGGCAACTTTGTAAATCAATATTCATCACAGTTTTAAGAGAACTTTGTTGATTATAGTTTATCAGTATAATTATCTCAATCTGCGTTACTTTTGTTGTAAAGTTAGAGATTAGAGATTCCAACTTTTGTTGGATAGCCATCATATTGGTTATCATGTGTAAATATGAGAGCTGTTGAGCTTTGGGCCTTAGTCGGCGGCTTATGATGGGCGCACCGTGGGCTATTCTAACTGCATGTGCCAATGCTCGGCGAATAGGCCCAAACCATCTGAAAGTGACTTAACTACCAACTAACACCTATTTCAAAATAAAGGATAAACTCTAGGTCAAAATATTATTTACCTCCCAAAGTATTCATTAAATTTTAGTTTGCTATTCATATTTCATTTTGTCCTATTACAATACCTAATGTTGCTATTTATCTCATTTTCATCCTTAGGTTGGACGAACGTTATGAAACTATCGTTAAATAGCACGTGGTTTTTCACGTGCGGGCAATTTGGTCTTTATCCATTTTGAGATTGATTTTTGCAAGGCGTGGGCCAATACTTGGCTCAATTGGCCAAAAATATCTTTTCTACCCCTCTTAATTTAAGTGTCTTGTCTTCATTTATTCTAAAGACGTGTTAAGAAAATATTGGACTTTATATGCTTTTCTTAATACACTCACGGTATCTTCTAGTAGTATCAAATCAATGAGACTATTTTTATTTTTTCTGTCTCGCAATAAAAAGGGTATTACATGCAGACAATTAGTTTTAAAAACATTCTAAAAAAGAAATATAACATTTATTTTAACATCTCAAAATGAAATAAGAAACATTTATTTTGGAGCGCAAATAATACTTTCTTCGTTCTAGGCAAAAAGTTTACTATTCTGTTTTGAGATATTTCACTAAAGAGTTCACTTTAAAAAACTATGATTATAATTTTCATAATAACCTTTCATATTTACCCTCCACTTGTGTTGTAAGCATCTTGGTTATGTTAAAGTATTTTTATAATTATGATCAACTACAATAACACTAATATATCCCTTAATAATTAGACTTTTCAAACGTGGAGTTTTTGAGTGTAATGGAGGGAGTAATAGTTAATTAACTAACCACTCAGGCAGTCACACGGAGTTTTGTGAGAGGTTTTCATTTTAGGGGAAAATCAGATGTCATTTATTTATTCTGACAACATGAAGGATAAACCCTCTCTCAAAGAGGTGAAATCAATGGGATTCAGGTTCAAGGTTGCTAAGCAGTCTGTGTGCTGTGCGTGAAATTGAGGGAGTTTTCCTACTTGTGATCTCACTCTGACAAGCGAGGAGGATGTTTTCGGTATATATATATATTTAGTGTGTATTTGCTAATGCAAATTCATCACTTTTATCTTTCAATTCCTCACCAAAGATTGCACATTTAGTAAAGATTTGGTCACTGCACTTGCATTAGTTACAGCTTTTAACCTAGCTACAAATGAACGTGGCAAAGGAACTAAAATTTTCAACACGACGTACGTACAATATCATAAAATTAATGTAATCAAACTTTGACATGTATTTTTCTTTGATCACCGAAAAGATTCGAATTCGTGGTTTCCCGGTTGTTCACATCTTGTTTTAGGGTATTTGTCTCCTTGATAGAGATCTCCAAACCCCTCGAATGACTTTGATCGATGATCAACTTTATGAACATTGCTTCTGCAACTCCAAGTCATCCAAATTTAACCCACCCTCTTTATTATTCACCTCATAAATTCCTACTCCCTCGATCTATAAATACACAGTTTTTTCGTGAGTTTAACTTGTAATTGAAATTAATTAACTAACTGTACGTAGTATAACCCATTTTCTTCAAGTATTGTATTGTGAGCCATGGGAATTGAATATCCAAATTAAGGTGTGATTGCTTCACTACTCGATCGTCATATATCTCTCCTTCTTGTTGACCGAGTTCATTCAAGCTGATGATCAAATGGTAATATTTTTCTTCTCTTTTACAGTACATGATAATTAAAATAATTAGTATGGTTTAAATATTTTCTCTTCTTTATTTGCTTTTCTAATATTTTTCTCTTCGATTGAATAGGTGAATACTCATGGCATTGGGGGCGCACTCTCCTCCAAACCATAGGTTGCATTTTCTTTTCTAAATCATTTTTCTCCGGAAATTATTAGAATCCAGCTGGTCAATTCAATTCACATGAAAAATGTTTAAAAATTTTATTGCATTAGAACTTGTACTGATATAAGTGCAAAATACTTCCCCAACGTTCTCTTGGGTGTCCTTTTGCCACTCAATTTTCAAGATTGAGAGATGGAATTAATGGATAATTATAAAACCAAATGGAGTTAGTCAAAACATAAAAGGCAAAACAAAAAGCACGTCTTTTGTTACATGAGTGCAGTGGTTATACAAAGCTAACTGATGCAGATTGTGGAGGGAAATGCAATGTGAGGTGCAGCAAAAATTCAAGGCCGAAGATATGTGTAATTAAGGGCACGTGGAAGTTGCTGTGCTCGCTGCAACCGTGTCCCCCCGGGCACTTACGACAACTACGACGCCTGTCCTTGTTACGCCAACATGACTACTCATCACGGCAGCCACAAGTGCCCTTAAATTTCATTTCTCTAAATCTCTATCAGTTAACTACTAGCTCTAACACTACTTTTACGATTGACTGTGAAAGTTGGGAGGTTGTTTAAGATATAAATAAGAGGCTGCAATGTGCTTGTGTGCAAATTATGAAATCATGTGAATGTGGATGTTGTGGAATGGAAAGACTATAAATATTACTAGTATCTTAGTTTAATTAATGCCCTTTTTCTTCTATTACAACAAAATATGACCATAACAAATGCAACATGCTTATTAGTTTGTGTTTTTTTTTTCCATCTCACATTTGACGAGGATATTATAGATAATTTGCTCAAAGAGTTTTTTTAAAATAGATATAAAACACTTATGACGCAACGGAAAATAGTAAAGGGACACTTTCCACGAGTAATTCCCACACAAACAAGCCTTGACAGCTAGTTCTTTACGCAAAGCGTTAAGGAGAAGAGAAAAAATCAATAATATCATAAGTTATCTAATACATGCATAATATGGGTATTTATATACCCTAAAAATAATCCAAACCCTAAACGAAAAAGGAACCAAAAAATAAAGAAAGTAGAAAAATCAAGAAACTTAACGAAAAAATTAACGGAATGCAATAAAACATGGATGGTAGGGCCTAAATGACCTCAAACGGCCGTAAGATGGTCCTAAAGAACGGGCTGTTTCGGATCAATCATGACAATTTCGTTGCGATCCGACAACATCTTCACTTTGTTGAAATAACACTTGCACCCCACGCTCAAGTCCTAAACTTTGGATTTCCACTAGAACGAAAGTTTCAGAACTGACGCTTCACACCCTTCCTTCCACATTTGTTACCAAAACCATTAGAACCTTCCAACTTGGCTAGGAACGCATCAGCAACTTGTTTTACATCAACTTATTTCAGGACGTCACAAAAAGGATAAGAAACACTTATTTTGGGATGAAGAGAGTATATTTTATTATTTTGTTCTTCCTTAAAATGGAGCTAGTACTATATATAATATGCCTTGATGTAAATTGGATATTCCTATTATATCCCTTTAGTCAGGCCCTATGGCAATCCAATGGCCTCACGCGTATATCTCATGTTTGGCAAATGCTATTAGTATTAGTAATTAAGTTTTAATTAATGATTGGGAAATGGCAGTAGTTTAACGAAGTGAAGTGTGCATCCCACATGACATGGCAACACAAGCGCCCTTATGGCTTGTGAATGCCCATGCATGGCACGCGCACCACGGGCCTTTAACTTATATGGACGACGCATCTCCCTCTGGCTCTCTTTCCCTGTGTTTGTATATATATATATATATATATATGCTATGCATCAACTGCTTAAAGAAGATTAAAAATGGAAGGAGTGGAGTGGAATTATCGTTGTCATAAGTCACAAATTGATCAATTTTTAATACAATATTATACCCTTCTCTCATACGTTAGATGGCAGCACTAATTGGTATAAAAACCCTGTTGTTAACAACTCATTTTCTATCTAATCAAGTTTTTAGTTCTTATAACCCCTTTCCGAATTAAACTAATTAAGCTAGCTCAATATGTTAGCCTTATCCCCAGCTCCTTTCTTTTCTACCACTTCTTGGACCTTAGAGGATCTCATAAGCCCTCAATTTCATTCCCAAAATGATGATACCAATAACTATAATATTTCTGGAGAAACTGATCAATCAGATACACTTGTTCCTTCCCCTACTTCATCTTCCCCACCGAATCATGGGGAATCCCCATTTTCTGGCAGAGTCGTCGAGGAATATGGTCATGATCCCATGACCATGTCAAAGAAGATCAATCATAATGCTAATGAACGTGATCGTCGTAAGAGGGTTAACGACTTGTACACCCATCTTCGCTCGTTGCTTCCAGCAGCAGACCAAACAGTAAGTATGGTTTCGTTATAGTCTCATTATATATTATCAGATTCTGGAACCAAATTAACCTCTCACACGCCAAGCCTTCGATATTTAATACCAACTCTAATGGAAAATGCTGCGGCATAACCTTCAGTTTCTATGCTACTACACTTTATTGTACATTGCGCACCAATTAATTTCCTTAATTTATTACTGACATCATTCGCTTCACTTGTTACAGAAGAAACTAAGCATCCCAGGAACAGTGTCACAAGTGCTGAAATACATACCACAGCTACAAAAGGAAGTTGAGGGACTGGTCGATAAAAAGGAAAAACTAATGTCAGCCTGCATTTCTAAGCAAGAAGATGTACATATCAAGAAGAAACGGAAATGCAGCGTTACAAGCTCAACATCAAGTATTTCAGTTAGTCCACTAGGTGATAGAGAAGTTGTTATTCAGATATCGGGCATCAATAAGAACTCACTGATCGAGGCTTTGGAACATTTGGAGGAGGAGAATGGCCTTCTTCTGCTAAATGCATCTTCTTTTAAATCGTGTGGGGAGCAAGTCTTCAACAGTCTCCATCTTCAGGTATTATAAAATCCTAAGACTATGAGTACATAGCAAGTATTTAACATCCAAGATTTCTAAATTACTTTCTTTTCAATTTTTCATTTTCTTGATCGGCAAATTAAGAGAAAATTTATTAATAAAAGACAATCACACCACATAAAACACACACACACACACACACACACACAAATAACAAAGACTTCTAAACTCTTTCCTATAGTTACTGAATTTGTTACATTCTTAATTCTTTACTCGGATATATGGTGCTATGCAAAATAACCTTCTTATTATTATGCACTTTCTCGATCCGTTAGGCCTCTTTGGTAGACTATAGACTTCGATCTGGATATATAGTTTGAGACTTTGAGTTTTGTTTTTGTTTCGGTTGTTTGACATTTTGGTACTTTGAAATTAAATGATTCGTTAGTTAGCCGAACAAGTACAATTATTAATTTTACTCCTTTGATTTGTTTTGGTGCCTAATTAAATTGGATGCCTCCATTGAATACTTTTTGTTAGTTGTAACTGCAAAAAGGGATTAATTAACGCACTATTATATATATTGATACAACAAGGCGACATCAAATTAAATCACCTTTCCAACCAATGATTTAAAAAAATAATAATAATAATTTCTTGAAGGGGCAAAAAGATTATTGAGCGAAGATAGAACCTGACTTTAATTTTGAGGGAGTACTTTTGAAAATTAAAGGAAATTTACATGTCTCAAGGAAACTGAAGAGAATACAAATTTTTCGACAAGTAAAGATATGGAAATTTAAAATTTTCAAGACAAATTGTCATACTAAAATTTCAAAGTCAAACATGAGATGCATAAGATTTTCCCCTAATTAGATATGATCGATTAGCAAATAAAAAGTTTGTTGAATGTGTGCCTCCGAACTTGAAACCTCAACCTGTCACTCATCCAACACCCCTAATGAAGCTTCATCAAACTTACACCAAAAAAAGGAACACGTACGTACGTTCGCAAAACGGTGTTCTTTTCTAGCAAAATTTTTAATTTTTATATTTTACTTTTCATAGTAAAATGTATTTCGTTTTGTCCGGGTCTTTATGCACCGATGGATAAGCCCCATTGGCGCGATTTGGATACTGATCTTGAGAGATCTGTCCTAAAGAGGACGTACTGAAGAGTTCTATGTGTGGCTTCATTATACCCGAGTCTGCACAAAAAACTAAGAGATATATTTTTTTTGTGCTAAATATTAAAATACATTTCTGAAATCTTCTCTATCTTCTAATGGTATATGTATTTATTGTCAAACTCCATCATGCGAATATTGCTGCAAAAAAGAAATGTATGAAAACATAGTAGTATTATATTGAACGTACAAATGATCATTGAATAGTGTGATTTATTTATTTTTGTTGTTTCCAACAGGTGCAGGATGATCATAAAGTAGAGTCGGAGATGTTAAGACAGAAGCTGTTATTATTCTATGACAAGACAGAAGAGCAACTTCTTTAGGTTTTTTGGCCATGTAAATCAAACTTGTGTAGGAGCAGAACCAGATTTCTTTAGCATATAAGACATCACTCGAATAATTATGACTTGAAAAACTGTGACCTGGAGCTATTTTTTATGCACCAAGAATTGACATGTGATAGATACATCAAGTTTTATCTCACCTACATGTAATCGTTACGAGTTTCATCTGAGAAATGAGGGGCCGGTTTGGGACTGGAAAAAACTTAAATATTACCCATCTTGTTTAGTCCATTATCGCTCGTCGTTTATAAGAAGAAGAAGTTCCCATATCAGTAGCAAAGACTTTTTCAAAACATCATCTTCGTAGGGGTACTTTGAGTTGTTGGTTGAAAGCCTCAATGAAGGAGGTTGATTTCTAACGAGACAGTCCTGTTGGTAGAGAGGACTGGTTGAGAGGCTATAAAGATGGAGAGAAGTGATTCTTGGATGAACAACGTGTCACTGTCAACTTGGCCAAAATCAGGCTTGGAGGTGTATATTTATATGAGAGAGGGGGAGAAAATCTATAGCTATAAAATCATATGGAGGTGTAAATCTTTTTGTACGCAACATAAACGGAAAACAAAATTCTTGTCCTATAGCTGTTTCATGAATATAACATGTACATATAACAAGTTTTAATGATGCGAATGCGATGAAGCAGATTGCGGAGGCAAATGCAAGGTGAGACGCAGCAAGAATTCAAGGCCAAATATATGTGGAAGGGCATGTGGTACCTGTTGTGTGTGTTGCTAATGCGTGCCCTTGTTAGACAAACATGACTACCCATGGCGGCCTGCACGCGCAAGTGCCCTTAAATTTGAATGAATTATTCAAGGCGTGGTTACCTAGAAAACATAAACATTTCTTTTAAAGACACCTTTTCCGTTCCAAAAGGGGAAATCTCTCCCCCCGAGAGCCCCTACACTCCAGCCCCATGAGAATGTGAGAGAGAAAATCACGGTAACTTAGCGATTAAGTAGCCAGGAGAACACGTGCCTCCAGCCCCATAAGAATGTGAGAGAGAAAATCACGGTGACTTAGCGATTAAGTAGCTAGGAGGACACGTGACTAGTACCTACAAGGAGCCACCCCCACAAGAGAATGAAACCCCCACACTGCGGTTACTGGGATTCGATCATTAGTCCTGTTTCAAATCTACTAGCTCTTAACCAACTGAGCTACGCCCCGTTTCATATTTTGTAGTGTTATTGTCATAAAGATGAGTGTGACTTTATGTATAATTGCAAATTAAAAGCAAAATAAGGATGAGCAACAAGATATAAAGGATTGTATGAATAGAGTAACCTAACACCTAAATCTACAAAAACAGGAGCAACGGAAGTAATAAAGGGATAAAACTGTAAAATGGGACCACGATCAGTCCTTGGACTTCCCTTTTAAGGGCAATTTTGTCTTCCATCAGGCTGTACGGCTGGTGCGGGGCTGCATGAGCTGTTCTATATACGCACACATATAGGCTTGATGAGAGAATTAGATACGCGAAAAAAGTCCTAGTGTGGATGTGAGATTAATTTAGACTAGATATCATTATTTAAAGGCTTAAATCGCAATTCGATCACTTTATTTTGACAGAAAATTTATTACGCTCACTCTACAAATTTTTTTCTCAATTTCATCACTATACTTGGCATAAATCCCACATTAATCACTCCATCCAGATTTTTGGATGAAAAACTTACTATTTTTTTTAAATCTCAAAAATACCCTTACTAATAACTATCAATTTAATCACTGCACTTAAACATAAATATCAAGTTCATCACTCCATCCTGATTTTTGAATAAAAAGTTTAAAATTATCCTAAAAACCCAAAAATATCATTACTAAAATATTAAAATTCATTGCAATCAAGAATAAACAAAAACCCAAAAATTGAGCAACTAGAGAAAAAGATTAATATTTAATTATCCTAAAAAACCGAAAATGTCATTACTAAAGCATTAATATTTAATCTATTACTAATTCTAATTAAATTAACATTAATATTTAATATTATAACTACATTGAGATAAATAACTAATACTTTTAATTAGATTAAGATAAAAATTTGTTATAATTAAATTTCTTAGGAATTTTCCATAACACCCTTGAAAAATGGCATGTACCACATGATTGACTTAACGAATTTTTTCTAGTGGTGTCATTAACCCTTATTTAAATATCGATAATTACTTATGAATAATTTATAATAATATTTTAAGCTTACTTTATTCTAAAATAATAACTATCTCATAATAATTTAATGCATTTGTTTAATATAATTAGTTTTATATAAAAAAAAGTCAAGCTAAAGAATTTATTGCTTTAGAAAAGACCAACATAATCTTTTATTAATTTTGAATAAGAACTCTGATAAGTTAACCTAATTTTTGTTTAATATTTTTAAGAATTAGTATGAAATTATGTTATTTTATTATATTTGAAATAACTTATTTAACTGATTTGATTATTTTAAATATTTTATACACAAAATTTTATACTATTAATTTTAATGCATTTTCTGTCAAAGTAGGGTGACTAAATAGCGATTTAAGCCATCAAAATAAAATAAGGTAAAGGGCATTTTGGTCTTTTTGCAGCCCTCCATCCAACAAAACTAACGGAAGTCAAGCGCGGTGAGCTTATTGACTCAACATGCCAAGTATAGTGATGAAATTGAGAAAAAAAATTGTAGAGTGAGCTTAATGAATTTTCTGTCAAAGTAGGGTGACCTGTTAGGAATATGCCTGTAAAACAACTGATATATATGTATCCATATTCCAACACAGTGATTTTCTTGTTCCCATTACAACGTATGTTTCACAAGTGGCTAAAAGGGCTGCGTACCGGTTAGTGTGGCAGCTTGTTAAAACAATGCATAGGTCATTAGACTAGAAAGTCTTTGTACATATCCGAGTCTTTGTCCTACCAAAGTGATGACAAACTTTCATATGGATTAGCTCTTCATGCGCCAGCAGACATGTCCATCAGCAATGTCTCACCAGCAGACATTCCTTCCAGCCGTGTCTCATCAGCAATCTCCACACCAGCAGTATTATATTGGCAGATCTCAGTGTCAGCCAAGCTCTTCATCAGAACAACTGCAGAGAAGCTGATTATTCAAGAGGACCATCGGTCGTTGCTCAAAACGCTACAAGTCAAAATAGATCTGTTACAAGATCTTTTCTGACAAGCCCAAGATACGCATCGATGACTGCGCCTTCACTATTACTCAGAAGACATTTCCTCTTTTGTGTATTGGTTCCAGTCTCCAAGGCTTCATTCTATAAAAGACCAAACACAGTGCGCTACATCCCAGGCATGCATGACAAGTCAAATTCTGTCAGCCTGACTCACGGACCAACTTCAAGACAAAAGCTTAACGGAAGGTCTTTGCCCAACAGTTTGAACGACGCACTCTAGTGCATTAATGATTCAGATTTCCAACGGGCAGAAACTCATTCAAAGCTCCAACGAACCCTTCATCTTCTCCAGCCTATATAAGAAGACTCTTATTCTCACATTCAACCTGTGTATGCGTATACTTGTGAGAGGATGTGGTATTGAAATTGTTCTTCATTCTTTGAATCTGAAACCACACCCAAAGGAGTGAGAAACACAAGTGTAAGAATAAACATTTTGTGTGAGAGAGAAACAGAAATTCCAAAGGCTAAGAAGTTCTGCTTGATCAAAAACTTAGTTTTTGATTTGAGTTCTTTCTTCCTTCGAAAGACTCAGTCTCTTCAATTGCTGCATTTCAAATCTTCAGCAAGAGACCAAGCATTCTCCAAATCGTTGAAGACTGATCAAGCTTGAAGATGTCCGATGAAGAGCCAGAGCATTATAATCCATACTGCATTCATATCGGCAGACTTGTACTACATTATAAGTGCTGTCGATTGTGCAATGAATTGTTGTCACTTTTGGCCGAGTGCTTAGCACTCAGTTGTTCAAATACGTGTTATTTGAACAATGCCTAAAATCCTCTTCTCACAACAAATATATCAAGTTGATACTACAGGAAGATACCTCAATAAATATTGAGTACATCTTCTAATGTATTTTCGATATATTTGATTTCGCTTTCTTAATCTCTCCTTTTTCTTTCCTAAGGAGATTGCTATGTTAGAGAGTCTAGGTTGATGTACTAAGCATGTTTGTCTTTGAGCAAACCTCTGCTGAATTTTAATATAAATCATATTTTAATACATTCAGCCTTTACTTATCTTTCCTGTAATATTTGACATATCTTGTGCAATCTGGTTGTGGAAAGTAATTGATGCATCTAATACAAGATTTTAGTTAATTGTTATGATGAACTTGTACACATTTGCTTACAGTTGCTTTAATCTTGTCTGCTATACTTATGCTGCAAATTCTTCCGCTGCTCAAACTATATTCTACCAGCTAAGTATAATAATACCTTCCTATTATCTATTCTTCAAGACTGTCGATGCACATCATCTGATACAACTATATCGGCTGAGTTTCTTGAACTAGAAAGATGACCTATTCATATTAATTATTTCATCCATGTTTTCCAACATACAAATTAAAATAGGATGAAATTTTTAATAAAGGTAGTATAGGCTATTCACCCCCCCTTCTAGCCTATACTCTGAGCACATCACCATGGACCTAACATGACCAAATTGCGATTTAAGCCTTATTTAAAAGTAAAATAAACTTACATAAGATATGTCCTTAAAAAATACCGAATAACATGATGTGCATCACGATGCACAAATTTTGTGCATCGCAATGCACAAAATTCAACAAAATCAACAATCTAGAAGAAGAAGATGGATAAGGGGAATTGTCTTACTTAGACCTTCCTGAGAGACATGAAAAGCCTCAATCTTTTCCAGTGCTGGAAGGAAAGAACCTATCTTTCTTCTCTTTCGTTCTGAAATCCATGTAAGAAGATGATGCAAGTTCAGTGCCCTTCTAAGGACTTTAGTCCTCCCTACGGCCATAGATGGCACAGTTAAAAGAGATTAGGTTGATGGCTTCTCCACTTTTTGGAATCTTCTCCCAATACCTATCATAGGAAGCAATGGCTTACTGAGATGCAATTCCACTTTGCTTTCCAGTGGGATTTCCTCATTTCCTTCTTTACGTCTCATATTCGCCTAGGGGAATACAACCATTGCTTGAGCGATGAATATGTCTTTTCTATGTGCCTTTTCTTAATTTGAAGCGGGTAAGCAGGACTATTGAAAAATGAAGCATTAATGAAAATCAGTCTTCTAATCCCCTGATGATGATAATTACTTGGAATTGGAAGGGTGTGGGTAGCATGATTTTCAGATGAACTGAATTTCTTGGAAAGTGAAGGGGGTGGTTGTAGTGTTGGAGAGACGAATTGGGTTTATTGGGAAGTGAAGGGGGTGGTTGTAATGTTGGAGAGATGAATTGAGATTGACGATGCACATTTCACACACATGATGATGCATAAAATATATTTAAAAACGTCATATGTTGTTACGGGGACAGTTTTGAAACAAATAGTCAGTTTATCACTTAAAATGAACTTAAGTGGTTGGAAACAAATATCGTGTCCTTAAGCAATTAAATATTCTACAAAAGGTACCGGCTCGCAATTTTTCCTAATAAGTTTGTTTAGGCATTTACAGATTCACTATAAAGTTACTCATTCTATTCATAAATAACTAGATTTATACCCGTTCGTTTAAGGCAAAGACATAAAATTTTTAAATAAATTATATTTAAGCAAAACGAAGATGAAAAATAAAATTAAAAGAATAGATTAAGAAAAAGTAATGTTGAAAGCAATTACTTAAATAGAAATACATCATTTTATTGATAATATCATAGATTCTGAAAAATTTAATGCTAACAAAATAAATAAATAGTAATTTACACCCGTGCGTTTAACGCACGGACATATAATTTTTTAAATAAATTATACTTAAGCAAAACGAAGAAGAAAATAAAATTTAAAAATAAATTAAGAAAAAGTAATTGACTCTATTGTATATATTTATACTTAAGTAATTGATTAGACACAAAGATTAAGAAAAATTAATTGACTCTATTATATATATATATATATATATATATATATTATGTGTTTTCTTTAAAACTATTGTGCATGTGACCATTATTAAAGTAAAAAAAAAAAAGGTAAAGTGATAAAAGTATTTTTCTAAAAATGAAAATTTTAAAATAGGACAAACTTTTTGGAACGGACTAAAACAAGAAAGCACTACAACTATTTAGTAACGAATGGTGTACTTTTTTCTTTTTGTGTGCGTGTTCAAAAAGAGCATGAAAAAAAAATTAAACTTAAGACCTCACAATTTGTAAAATCTCCATTCTACCTCTAAGTACTATGGAGTTACTTCCTTTCTTAGAAACAACTAATTACTAATTGTACCATTTACTTTTCAAAAGAAAAAACTAAATATACCATCTAATCATTTACTGCAGATACTAGTGGTAATATACTGCATATACTAGAGGAAATATACCGCATAAACTAGTGGAAATATGTACCTAGATATGCCCAAATCGGTTCCAGTTCCTGTTCGAAATCAATAGTTTCACAAACCGTAACAAGGCAAACCAAACCGTAGATGGCCGGTTCGGGTTCGGGTTTGAGTTTCTCGATTTCCCAATTTTTAATTTTTTTAATTATTTTAAATTTTGTTAAAAAAATTTTAACATTTGTTTTTATTTTAAAATTTTAAAATCTATTATAAAGTGTAAAAAAATGTTATTAATTATCAAAATACAAACTTAAAAAAAATGCTTAGGGTGTGTTAGACATTGTTAAAATATGTCTCAAATTCATAAGAATTTTAGAATCCTATACAAACTAGGATTGTATTAATTAATTCTAGTGTTAATTGGAGAAGGTTAAACAATTTTATACCAGTTGGAAAAGGATTCCTTTATTGACATGGATTAAGAGTCTTAATCCCAATTTGTTAAGGTTTTTCTTAGGGCCTATATAAAGAGGTAATGAGACGTCAAATAGAGACAAGACTAAAAGTGAGAGAGACACAAATTGGGGAGAGACGGACGATGGACACAGTTGGTGGTCGAGGGTCTCGAGGTCTTGGCGGTATAAGACAAAATAGTGCGTGACTATTTTGAGTTGTGAGAGGTGTGGTACTCTGTGGGATCGTGTCAATCCTTGTAACCCTAGTACTAAGTAGGGTGAGTACATTGAAAACTCTCTATTGTAATTTTTCATCGTTTATAGTGGATTTGTTGCTTGCCTTGTAGTGGTTTAAACCACGTAAATCCGCTGTTTCCTTTTGTTTGATTCCATTGTATTTTCTATTTTCTTGCCATTATTTCTCCAAATACTTGATACTTTTATTTCCGATCAATTCGCTTCTGCATTGAAGATAGAAACTTTGAATTCTTAATCCAAGAATATCCTCATTTTTATAACAAACTGGTATCAGAGCTTTGGGATAGTCGAAATTATGAATCAAGAGATTGGAGTTTTGAAGATGGGAGACATTGAAAATTCTTAGCAATTCCAATTGGAGAAATTTAACGAAAGTAATGACTTTAGCTTGTGACAAGTTAAAGTTAGGGATGTGTTGATCCAAGCAAATCAAGAGATTGATTTGGAAGGAAAGGAAGCAAAACCCGACGATACGAAAGATGAGGTATGGAAGAGAATTGATCAAAAGGCAGCTAGCACTATCCGGTCATGTTGCGCAGATAATGTTCTAAACAACGTTATCTCCGAAAAATCTGCAAAGGCATTATGGGAGATGTTGGAGAGTCTCTACATGGGAAAATCTATGTCAAACCGGTTGTACCTGAAGAAGGAGTTGTTCAACTTCACGATGTCTGAAGGTACGAATATTCATGATCACTTGAATGCTTTAAACAAGATACTTTGCGAGTTGGCGAATATCGGTGTTAAAATCGAGGATGAAGATCAAGGTTACTACTGTTATGCATGGGAAAGACAAGCTTACTTTGGGTGAGGTACAAACTTCATTATTAACTAATGATTCTATGAACAAGGGTTTTAAGAATAATAATAATAGTGATGCTTTGTATGTGGGAAACAAAGTTAATCATGTCAGAAATTCGTCCGGTGAAAGTTAAGTGGTGGTGAGAAGAAAAAGAATACTTCTAAGATAAAGTGTTGGCATTGCAATGAGATAGGTCACGTTGTTCGTAATTATCAAAAACTCAAGGATGAAGTGAAGAAAGAATTGAATTCTAATGCTAATATTGTCATTTTCGATGAGGGTGGTATTAACAATGACGAAAATAGCGGTGATGTACTTAATGTGACCGTGGGTGGTACTAATCTACGGACTGAATGGGTTCTTGATTCCGGTTGTTCTTTTCATATGTGTTCCAATAGAGATATGTTTTCTACTTACAAAAGGGCAAGTGGTGATGTATTTCTAGCGGATGATTCTTCTTGCAAGATTGAAGGTGTTGGGACAATTAAAATCAAGACTCAAGGTGGAGTGAAAACGCTAACTGAAGTTCGTCATATTCCTAACTTGATGAGGAATTTAATTTCATTGGGTTCCTTGGATTCGAAAGGTTGCAATTACACAATTCGTGGATGAGGGGGAGGGGGAGGAGGAGGAGGAGGAGAGAGAGAGTGAAGAGTAGCTGTCGGGGACGATGGTGACGCGGACTAGGAGTCGTGGTGGTGGTGGTGGTGGTGGTGGTTCGACTATGAGTAGGGCGGTGGCGAGTATGCAGCCATGCAGGCGGTGGGATAGTTAGGGTTTGGGAAGCAAAAGAAGGGGAGTGGTGTTGCGTTGTTCTCTCAGGGTGAGGAAGGACAGTTAAGGCAACAGATTAGCAAAGTATCTTCAAGTTCGATTCCAGATAGTGTTACAAGAGAAGATCCTTCTACTAAATACGAATTGCTCCATGAACTTGGTAAAATTTTGTTTCCATATCAAGTGAACTTCAATCAAGTGATATGTACTATATCTCATACCTGTTTTTCAATTATTACCTCTTAAACTTGGAGTTTTTGGATTGTTGTTTATTGCTATATACAGAGTTTCAGAATATATTTTCAGTTTGCTGTTTTCGTTGTTTGACATTCTGCTAATGTCTGAAGGTTTCCAAACAATTCAGGGTAGAGCATCTTGATTTTATATACCCGGTCAAGAGTTTGTTAGCTCTAGGAGTTGGGCAGTTATATATGTTTCTAGCTATTCATCGTCCCCGTAGATATGGTTTTCACTATGAGATGTTGGACAGATTGTCGGTGTGTGTTCTTGATTGTTGGCTGTGCAAAAACTAATCGTTTTCATGAATTGTAGCCGTTACTGATTTTTTGATTATTTCTTGACGGAATTGACTCGTGACAAAGGCACTTTTTCCAGTGACACGTGGTAGAGTATGTGTTGCCTCCTGCATTGTTCTGGATCGGGCATGTGGGCTTCTTTGACTTTGGTTTGGACTTGGACTTGGTATGTTTGACTTGTGAACCCATCTTTCTAGCTAATTAATTGGGGCTCTGACGTTTATTTGGGCTATGTATTTGACGTGGGAGGTTTATCTGTTGTTCTCGTTAAAGATCTTAGTTTAAGTTTTGTAATTTTGGATTGGATAATTTCTTTTCATGTTGGTTTTGTTTAGTTGCTTTTTAAGATTTTT
Organism: Platycodon grandiflorus; assembly: GCA_016624345.1. Lineage (NCBI taxonomy): Eukaryota > Viridiplantae > Streptophyta > Magnoliopsida > Asterales > Campanulaceae > Platycodon > Platycodon grandiflorus. The sequence continues at coordinate 58,173,450 of CM028364.1, read as the reverse complement.
TCTTGAATTGTTTTCGATTTACACATGTTTTAATGTTGGAAGGCCTTGGGTTAGTTTTTGAAAGAGGGTCTTTCGACCATCAATTTTTTTGCCTTCCTTACAAATGATCTTTTATTGGTGATCCTATAGGTTGGGTTAACTTTAGTAGACTAGTTGATTGGATTGAGTCCAAATCATATTGAAGATATCATACCTAGCATGGACCACGTGGTGTAGGACCAGCTGAGCTGGAGCCCGGCACTGTTCCTAGATTCCCAAGCTCTCTTTTGAACACACAAGCCCGCTCCAGCTCTCTCAAACAACATCTCTTACTTCGGCCCGCGTGATAGCTCCCCGAGCTGAGAAACTTAGCTCTCTAGCATGACAAGCTCCCTAGCTGATAAACCCAAGCTCAGATGTCTTCATTCTCGGGGTCATGATCAAGTGAACGATTATGGCCGCGCGCATTCAATATCAACCTGTTCCACCGTCATACCAAGGACCACTAACAAGCTTCTCATTGGTTCACCAATAACCTTCCTCCTAGCTGGACGTACAACCGAGAGATTTGCACAGGTACCAAGGAAGAGACAAATCTTCCCCTGCAATGCATCACCTTTCCATAAATGCTCATCAATGGATTTGGCGACGCTTATAAATGGTCATAAATGGTCATTTCCCCGCCAATCCTAAGCTGACATCTGGCAACCCCACTTGCACTAAAACGACTTTCCTTCGGTATAAATACAAGGTGATTGCTTCATTTATGGCCCAAGTTTCATTTATTACTCTTCAACTACCAAATCTCTTAAAGCCTCTTGTGCATTTACTCCCAAGAGTAGCCTAAGGACTGTATTCCCTTCCTATATACTCACACTCTCACCGGAGGGCTTTAGCCAGACCACGGCCAGCTCCCTAACGGTGTTTTCTTTGACATCTCAGGTATCAACCGGAAGACAAATTCCACTTCACACTTGTCTATTGAGAGCTGGGGCATCCTACCAAACGATTAGTTGCACATGTGGACTTAACGTGGTCACCTGAACAATTTTTGGCGTGATCACATATAAGTGTCATGTTTGAATACAAGTTTTTTTTCTTCGTAATTTGGGATTTATTTTTTTATTTTTTGTTATATTCACCAAATTATTCTCTTCTTCTCTTTCTTACTCTTTCACACAATTATTACAAAACCACAAAAAAAAAAAAAAAAAAATCATAAACCACAAAAAAGACTTCCAAATAGGGTTATGGTATGTTTCACCCATTTATAAAAGGCAAAACACACAATCGGGCCACTGTACTTTGGAGAAGGTTGCAATTCGGCCACTTATTGTTTGAAAATGTTATTTGGGCCACTGTACTTCAGTTATCTTGCAAACAAGCCCATTTTTTGGACGGACGTTAGTTCAACCGTTAAAATAATATAAAATATCAATTTTACCCTTGTCTCTATCTTCATCATCTATAATTTGCAAAAAAACCCTAATTTTTTTATTTTCACAAAAAACTTAATTTTTGATTTCTCAGTTTCAATTGCCTATTTTTTGAACCCTAGTTTATTCCGTAATTTTTTTATTTAACTATTTCAATTGCCTAATTTTTTATTGCCTAATTTTTTATTTTTCTGCTCCACCTCCAAAAAAAAAACCCTACTTTTTACTTCTCAGTTTCTTTCGATTTGATTTCGAAGACGAAGAAGAAATCAGGTGGGATAGAGGTGAAATTGTTGGAATCGAGGTAAATTTCTTGGAGGGAGGTGAGGTTGGAAAGGGAAGGTAAGTCGCCGGAGAAGGATTTGGATTGGAGAGCTGGGTGAGTTCGTTGAGTTTGGTTGGAAGGTGGCCGGAGAGAGATTATGTTCGGAGGTTGATTATGGTGACTCTTTTGGAGTTGTCACAGTTGATGCCGTTTCATTGGCATTATTCGGGCCTGACTAGGAAGAGAGATGGCGGTGTGGAGCTTCGTCATCACTGCACCAGTTCCTAAAATACTATTCAACTGCCAAACAAAGTTGTGATATCTCAAACAACTCATAGTTCTTCCGATTTGCAAGGATTTCATGAAAAATTCTCCTACAATGTTTCGTTTCTTAATTCCTCAATTGTCATCACAGTGAAAATAAATCCTAATTTTTTTTCCAGTTTCTCTGAATACAGACAGAGTATCCTATCTCGAACTCTCTTCGATTGAATGCTTTATAGATTTTCGAATGAATTTCAGACCATGCCTACGAGCTCAAAAGGCGCACACAATTTTTATTCCTCTTGAAATGGTTTCTTTCAACATGATGATTTGAGGTCTTGGAATATGCAAATATCTTGGTTTGCTGGAGAGGCTTCAAATTAGACTTGTTCCTGTTTTGTAAGGAATTCTCAAAATTTGAATTCTCTCCTGGCACATAATCACACAAAATTTTTTTTTGATGCCAGTAACCATGAAAATTGTTATTATAATTTCATTTGTTTAATGATCTCTTGTACAAGCAATCATAGTGATAATAATTATCATCGGAAAAGGGACCATCGTCGGAGAAATCAAAAATTAAGAATGGCTAGGGGTAAAATTAGGGAAGATGAAGACAAGGGTAAAATTGGTATTTTACGTTATTTTAACAGCTCAATTAACGTCCGTCCAAAAAATGGGCTTGATTGCAAGATAACTGAAGTATAGTGGTCCAACTAACATTTTCAAGTAATCAGTGGCCGAATTACAAATTTTCCTAAAGTACAGTGGCCTGATTGTGTGTTTGGCCTAAAATGTTTACGACAATTATAAATAAAACAAAATTACTACTCTAAAATAAGGGGTAAATAAGTAATTTGACTGACTGATAATTAATAAATGTCACGCAACGTCCATGACTTACACGCCGAGTTGCAGAATCGCATATCATGATTACATGCATATGCCCCCGTGTCCTCGAAAATATGATCGCCGATTCTTTTCTGACTCGTCAGACAGTTCTACAGTACAATCAGGCCCCCAATTCAAAAAGAATGAATCCCTGCCGTCCACCCTGCCGTGTATGCATGGTTTCTTACGTGGTCACACTACACGCTGGCAAGTTATCCCACGTGGCATCCACGTGAGACAACTTTCCGCACTTTGGAGACAACGATCCAATGGCCGTCAAAGACTTTAGTATTTTCTGCCGTCGATCATAAAAGTGACGTAAGAAAGAGAAAGAGGTAGAGAGGCCGTTGAGTATTTCGCAGAGAGAGAGAGAGAGAGGCAGAGCTTCCGTTTCCCCGTCTGTTTTGCAGAGAGATTCGAGTCCCTTTCTCTCTCTACAATTTCTAGAGAGAGAGAGAGAGAGAGAATGAGCTAGTGACCAGTGAGTCTGTTACCGTGTAATCATTGATGCTTATTGGCGAAACCAACTATCTCTTTTTCACTTTCTACACCAACAAACCTCTTACCAGAGAGCATAATTTCACCTACAACAATTCTTTCTCCATCAGTGCCTTTTGGGTTTTGATCTGAAAAAGAGTGTAGCTTTCAAAACGGCAATCACTAAGGAGTAGATATCCATCTGGGTTTTGATTTTCATGTTGGTTTTCAAATTCTTTTTGGGACCAATGAATTCTTAAAATTGATTAAGCAGGTATCTCTACTCCTTTCTCCTTCCTCTCTTTCCTTTTTGTTGAGAATGAGGGTTATGTTGATTTAGTGAAATGGGTTTGTAATGTTACTTGCAATTTGTTTGATTTTGGTATTCCAATTTTGTATATGGAAAGTGAAAATGAATGAGAAGTATCCCAGTGGATTTTTTCAGTACCTTTTCATAATACTGGTGTTTGAGCTTTTTCTTTCCTGTGAGTTCTTTGCGTGCGTGAATGTGTGTGTTGTGTGAGTGCTTTATTTCGTGAAGAAGAAAGAGAACCCGATTCTCAAAGCACTAAAAAGGACGATTTCACTTTTTTTCTCTTTCCTCACACACACTCTCTTTTAACAACTGCCCGGCCTCTTTTTTGTCTCTTTTCATTCTCCCCGTTCTTCAATTGCTTCACTCTCCCTTTTCCGGCGCCGATAACTCCCCTCTCCATTATGTAAAACATATATATATATATATATATATATATATATAGAGAGAGAGAGAGAGAGAGCGCGAAAAATAGGGTGCACTAGTAGGGAGAAACGTCGAAGTATCTGGCAACTAAATTGATGCATACAATTCGTACTATAATTACGGCAATCTCTTGGTACCAACCAAAATCCAAATGCCAATTCTACTCCCCTGTCTCTGTGTGTCTGTGTGTATGTTTCTGTTTGGACTAACTACTAAATTCTTACATACCCATCTCAAAATTTTCTGCAATTTCTGTCCATTGAGGTCAGAGTTGTCCATTTTCCACTGTTTCCTGTTCGATTGGTTTCCAGTTTTTTGACGTTGTTATCAGCTCCTTTTCTCCCTTGTTCATCCTGGACTACTTTCATCTGTATAAACCCATCTCAAAAGTTTTTGCACATTCTTCTGACTACGGATCGATTTGCTTGTTTTGGATAATTTCGTGAACTGGGTCCGACTTGCTATTAATTTGGAAACTGTTTTCAGTTCACATCTCTCTCTCTCTCTCTCTCTCTCTCTCTCTCTCTCTCTCTCTCTCTCTCTCTCTCTGACACACACACACACACACACACACACCCCCCCCTAGTAACTGCATCATTGTTACATGCCCAGCTCTTTTATTTATGCAAATTCTTCTAACTGAGGACATATGTTTGTTGGTTTCGAACTAATTGTGAAGTGGGTTCTATTGAATTTTAGCTATGGAAGCTATTTAAAGTTGTGTTCATTCAAAAATTCAATCTTAGTGTTGTAATTATTTGAAACTCAGAAATGGACAAGGCTCGAGACTATAGGCGTGGAGGATCCAGTCGGTTCTCGGCTACCAAGCGACCATCTGGTAAAGTCTGATCATGCTTGATGTAAATTTTACTTTATTGTCCCTCTCTGGTAATTGAATTTACTGACAAAACAACAAAAGCCCCATCAATGGTTGTCTTTATCTGTACTCCTACAAATTCTTACTGTAAGGAAGTTTCAGTTTTGGTTTGTCATAAAGAGTTTGGTAGCAATGTACTCTTTGCCCTCATCTCTCCTCTCTCTGTTGATTTATTTGGTAAGGAGATTTGTTTTGTTGCTTGCACACCCAATTTAATCCCTCTCGCTTAATTTATTTCTTTTTTGTCTGAATTTCTGGCATGAATTGAAGGTATTGATGCTGATGGAAACTGCGGAAAATTGAATAAATCAAAGAAAGAGAAGCTGAGAAGATTGAGTTCTGTAGGCAATGAAATGGACCACCTTTCTCTCTCTACTAGTTCTAGCAAGAGACTTAAGCTTCCCAAAAAGGTGAAATATTAAATGATAAGAGCATATTTGCTTTAGGTTGTTAAATTAGAGTGATTTGACAAAATCTTTCTGTTTAAATATGCAGTTTTTTGATGAGGACTACGACCCAGTTGATCATGCCTCTGTCCCACGAAAACTAAGATCAGGTGTGTAATCTGTGAGTCAAATTACAAATATAGTTGAGTTAAAAGTGGAGTTTTGGGTTGATAATTTGTAGATTCTATAGGGTGGGTCTTTAAGGATTTTTCTTTAACTTCAGTGCTATACTATACTCTTGTATACGACCTTTTCTAGTTCTTTCAATCTTGTTCAGTAACGTAAGATTCTCTTTCTGTTTGTATGTGTGTGTATTTTATTTTTATTTATTTTATGTTTATTTTCTTTTATAGGGGGGGGGTTGAATCAAATTTTCTCGAGTTTCTACTGAATCAAAATAGTATTATACAACGGAAAAATTGTTTTCAATTCAAAGATTGAGTGCCTAGAAATGCCGCAAATTTTCTTAGTTGGAGTGCCTTTTCATTAGTTGAAGCCTGAAGTTATATTGGCTGTTTCTGGTGGGCCATTTAGGAGTTCTTGTCTGTTTATGCTTTATAATTGTGGATTAGTATTATTCTTGCGATTCTTTTGGACCTGGGTTACAAAAAAATATGCAATAAAACTTTATGTTCTTTTTTCTTTTTTCCGCTTTTTTCTTTTACCGATAGTGATTCTATATGTATTTTCCTTCAAGTAAACTGCATTGCATGTTTCACGTTTGCATCAGTTGTAAAATTCCTTTTGCTTGAGCCTTTATTCAACCAGGATGGTTTTGAACAAGAAGGAACTGGGAAGCTTATAATTTTGATTTTGAGAGAAAATTATTGATAAAAGTTTCTGCTCTATAATTTCAGCCATCAAGAAGCGAGCTCGTGAATCTGTTTCTCCCCCTATGCCATATTCAAGGAAGTTGGGACATTCTGTAAATAAAGTCAAAGTAGAAGCAACGGATTGTACTAAGAAACTCAAATCGTGTGTGGTTAGTCATTTCAAAATTTAAAGTATCTATATGTTTTGGATTTCTTTCCTCCCCCACAGAGCATTTAAAGATTTGAGCATTTGAAATGCTTCTGCAGCGACAAGACTCCAGAGGGTCTCCAGAAGAGGCAGTTGTAGGAACAATCACAAAAGAAGAGGAAGAAGTCGTGGAGACTTTGTATGCCTTGGCTGGAATGTTCCCCGACAACAACAAGGCCAACAACAAAACTATTTTGAAAGAAAAAACTTCAGAAAAAAAAATTCTAGTTTTGCCAGGTTTGCCTGTTCTTATGTTCATACATTATGCCCTCTAATTATATTTGTTCACTTTGTGGTATATTTAAACTGAATTGTATGTTATGTTCTGCAGTTCCAAAAGATGAAGACTGTAAATTAATTTGCCCAACAATCAGAGCTGAGGCTGCTGACAGTACGTCAAAGTTGGAAGGCCTACCTGAGAATTTGCTGCCCAACAAACACTTAACCATGGAATTAGATAATTCTATTCCTCGAGTAAATCTTCCTATGATCTCTGCCTTCTCTAAAGATGACTCTACCATTGAAAGGCTGTCATGCAAATCCATGGATAAGCTTCCTGCTTGGTTGGTGAATGCAACTTGTGCCACACAACCTTGTTCGTCAGAAAGTGCTGGTTTAACCGAAAAGGTCTATTTAAGAACTTTACTCTTATCGGACTTTAGATCTGGTTTGTAAATTGTCTAAAAGTTTTAAAACTTACATAAGCATGTCAGTCAAGTTTACTCTGTACAACTAATTATGCAGGATTCTACAGTTCTTGCTGATAGGAAGAAGTCGTGGAAGACATGTTCAACTCATGTTCACATAAGTCGTCTTATCAGGGTCTTAAAAATTGCAGAGGAAAAAGAGGAATTGCCCATTCAGATCAAACCAGATGAACGATCAAAGCAAGAAGCTCTTCCAGCAGCCAATAACCTGCAGATGGGGATTGATGGTTCTGCTGAGGAAAAAAGCTCAAATGAAGTCAGAAATGCTATTCTTTTGCATAAGAGGCTACTTCAAGACCAGCAACATGCACGTACTACATCTGGGATGTACAGTTCACATAATCAGGTGAGCTTGTTATTGGGCTCACTAGTATTTTTTCACTTTAATGATCCCTTCTGATTGGTGTTTTCTCTTTGGCAGAGTTTTGATGTCTTATCCTTCTCTGGTGGATGTTGCCGGGTGGAAGCTAGTAACATCGCAAATAGATCTGGAAATAGTTTAGAACTGACAACTAGATTTCATAATCCATACCTGCATTCATCATCACAGAATCACATGATCATGCCTCAAACATTACCCCAAAATTGTTACTCTACTTCGTATGCTGACCATCTTTCCGCAGCTGCAGCACAGCAGGTGATTTTCATTTGCCATCTTATGACTTTGTATTATAAATTATGTAATCAACTAAAACTCAGGCAAATAAGGATTTTTGATCGGCTCGGGGGTTTCTTTTTTCTTTTGGCTTGAATAGGCTCGGAAATCAAATGATGTTATGTCTGCTGCACAGATCTTGTGAGGAAATGGAAGGGAAAATGAAACAGAATTGTCCTCTAGGAAAATGGGTTGAAAAATTAGGCTGCAAATCTTATTTCTACTTATCAATTCTTTCATTCTTGAAGTGCCTATAAATAGTTGAATTACTTTTTGATCATGCTTTTCCTTTCTGTCCTTTTTCCAAACTAAACCAAAACCAGAGTGCCAAGTGCGTAAATCTCATACATCTCATGATGTTACTTGATGAGCCAATTTGACTGTTAATGTAAATTTTGGCAACTCATTTGTAAATTGCATGTAATGATTAATGGTGTTACTCATCAACTAAGCATTGTATTACTGATTACAGGTCCAGATGCAGCTACCTCCATATTATGGCCCGTCATTTTCTGGTCCTTCAAATACGGCTGCCTCAGTCTTCCCTAAACAACAGGTCTGGGCAGCTCAGGTTGCCCCACCTCGGTATTGTCCCAGAGAAGTTGCTGCAGCACATCTTCCAAACTGGCAAAACAGGAGATACGATTATTCTGCCCCATCTCAAACTCTCCTGCCACTCTCCTCCCAATCTTCAGTAGATGTGCTTGTTGGCTCCAAGTATGTTCCGAGTTCCTTGCTAGAAGTATTCGGCCCAAAATATGCTCAGATATCGCCCCAACAGCAACAATTTATTCCCATCACTTCGTTATTGCCCCCTAAAAGAAGGGAATCACACCGGCTTCCTCTTGGCTATGAGGAAAATGGAGGTTTATATTTCCCTGATAATGTGTCATCGTTGCAACTGCTATGCAACGAGCATCTTTAGGGCATTCGAGAGCTACTGGCCGAGGATGAGAAGCTTCAGAGTTCAGACCATCACTAGTTGTTATCTCTCACCTGTGTATGCTAACTTCAATGCTCACCTGTGATACGATGAACTGGGGAGCAGCTGACATATTGCAGTTGTTTGGATGTCAGTTTAGTGTTCATCTTGTTTGATCACCCGAAGAAAATCAATTCAGCGATGGAGGTGCCCGTGGTAGTCGAGTCAGACATACTATAGAATCTATACTAGAAGAAAGATACTCCTACATTAGAATGTGCCTTATAATTTCTTCCAAGTATTCCATTGCCACATCGTGGGTCGTTCTCTTTCTTCCTTAGCTAATCGATTGCCTTGCCACAATCCAATTACTACTAGGTTATCCAGTCCACGAATTAATTTAATTGCACTACTACAATCGAATGAAGAAGAATCAGTTGCTCAAGTTTCAAGTCACTCTAGGGATGATACCAGCTACTTTGATCGCATGATCTATGGATCACTCTTTAAAAGATTTTTGAAATAGTTAGACTACTCTGTCATGCTTGAAGGTTGTGTTCAGTTCCAAGCACAGTTGAACGCCAGTTGCATGAAGTAACTTAACAGCCGAAGTAAAGTTTTGTCAAACTGTATTTGAACATGAATCAATGGATATATGCCTGAAATCTTGCTTTTGACATAATAATAAATAAATAAAAAGACATTTATATAACTAGCCCCAACAAGTTGAGAAAGAAACTGAATCCAACTAAGTTATCAAGGTGCCTCTAAATATATGAGATGAAATGAGGCGTTTAATTTTATGAAGATGTTATGCATACCAAAAATGTGCGTAGAAAATGTGCATCAAAAGCCCCGTCAGCATATTTTGACTAGTCACAACATTTGTAGGTCATACCTCTAACCTTTTGACTAATCAAAATTTGCCAACAAGAATATTTTTACACATTTCACATGTACTTTTGAGGCATATAATATTACTCTTTTATGGATATTATTCAAGTAATGCTACATGCACCTAATAATTACATAATTTAATTATGTGCACAAGATAATGTGATATCTTATTTGTCATCTAGTTGATATCACTTTTTAATTCGCATCAGAGCTTATAAAATGTCAAATAAAATGACACATAATGTGATATCATTCAAGCACATGGTTGGCAACAAGTATAGTTGAAGGAACATGGCGCCCATAAAGTAGATAAGAGGAAGGAGAATGGAGACTTGTCTGGTTAAGGAGAAAAAAGGAATTTGCAGAAAAATGGACAGAAATGGGCAAGGTAAGAGAGACACAATTTTAGCAAATACTGATAAAGTAAGTATATCCATGCCCACAAATGGCAAAGTTCAAGAAATCAATTACAACTACATCTAAAGAAAGCTCTATTTATGAACAAATGAATACCCAAACTGCAAACACAAACTACATTAGGGTGTAAGAGAATTAAGAAAATACATGCATTCCGAATACAAATCCTTGTCCAATTTTCTAATGCTGATAGAGGAAAAGTTGAACTCATGGACCACCCCACCATGCTGCTGGATAACATGTTCACTCCTGCTTTTCCAGTTCCCCCATTCTCTCTATGATGGCCTGCAGTTTAAAACAATTATTAGCCCAGGTAACACATTTACGTAACTCAAGGAAAAATTGAGATTATGAAAAAACAATAAAAAGAAAAAGAGAAAAGAAAACCTAATCTTAATAGAGCTGGTGAATGGCATTTTAACATCACCACCAAAATTAAGCATGAACAAAGGCGATAGTAAGTGGCCTTGTTATAAGCATGTCAGTGCAGACATGAGGGCATATACACTTTTGAGTGCCACACACAAGCGGAATATAGAGCAATTGAAACAAAAAAAAAAAAAGTACCTTTTTGCTTGTTTCTTGGAGTTCCCCAGCAAGAATGAACTCATCGAGTATCAGATAGACCTATTTCAACAAGAAAATTAGTCAGATAAACATAGAAATATAGTATGCCAACAAAAAGAAACGAAAAAGTCGGATTGTTGTCATTTTGTGCTCGATAAAATTAACTTGTACTAAAAACATATTCAATTCATGGTTCCTAAAGGGTGATAGCAAGCATGAATAGCTCAAATAGCTCCATCAGAGAATAACAGAAGAGTAAATTCAGCTTTGCATCCTATATCTTTGATTGCATCTTAGTAGAGCTTTCTCATATAATTTTGGGTTCATAAGAAGAGAATTTACTTTGAGACCCCTACTGTTTTTTCAGTCTGAAAAACAAGCAACTATCACCATAATGGCTGAGAAAGCAAGAGCAAAAAGAATAATCTTTTCCTAACGACATGTATTGTAGGGATCTCTATCAAACATAAGCAGCCATTAAAAAAGATTCAGATGACTTGCCACACCTTGTGAAAGTTAAACACCAAATCTAGCTCGCACACATTGCTGAAAAAGTGATCCAATATTTCGACAAATAAGTGGATGCACTCCAAATATGCTAGCTCATTATCTGTTATATCAACACATAGTGAGAAAAATAATCCAGCATATCGCCTGTAGATAACTTTGTGTGTACGGAACTGCAAGACGAATCATACAAAAACAAATTATGTCCTGAAATATAATGCAGGAGATTATAATAAGCAGTCTACAGAGAATTTATCTTAAGAACAGTGTAACTAGGAACAGAAAAGCCGGCTACAGAAAACCCTAGTCCTTACAACCTACGTAATCATGTGAAAGCAAACTTATCATACAAGTTCATGTAAAAAGACCTAACAAGCCATGCATGCTGCCACATCAGTATGCCAGAAGGACCTGTTCTACCAACAATCCGCTCCAGGCAATCTAATACCAGGGCATTGTAAAACAGAGCAACCATACACATCGCGATAGTACAAGCAGTAACCCACCAAAGTGCACTTCATTTACAAAGGCAGCCCCAGGAAGGAGGAAGCCTGCTAGCATAACCACCTCATGAACACTTTCAGGTCATCAGGCATTCTGTTTGGTGGACAAATGTGTCAACCCGCCATGGGCCCCATGCGAGGTCTTTGTCCGGCCTTCATATGATAAATGATGATTCTTTGTTGTCCTCGAGAGAAATGCATGATATGCATAATTATCTATATACAGTTGTAAGTGAAGGTTAACACTTCGGATGTGAGCATTTTATCCCAGAATGGCTGGCAACTCGACCTTCTAGAAGTAGTATCAGTCGCATGCTCGGCAAGTAGCAAATGACTCTCTCTCTCTCTCTCTCTCTCTCTCTCTCTCTCTCTCTCTGTGTATGCAGCCTGCTCTCTCTGTGTATGCAGCTGCAGGCTTCAATATCATCCTATTTTTTTGAGTCCTGACAACTTTATTTCTTATTGTTAACTCCACAAACCCTAACCTCTTAATGAAAACAAAAACGCATGATTATTAAAATCCTCCCTTTAGCTACCTTCCAAAACCAGCTGCAATCTCCTGAAGATTGCAACCACATCATTTGGTTGAGTTGCAACCACTTCAATCCCAAGAGTTCTGACAATCCAATTTCTGATAAGAGATGCAGTGAACCAAAGATTGTGATATGAAAATGACATCCAAGATGCCAAGAGTCCAAGACCGCAGTGAACCATGGAAAAGTTATGGATAATGGAGGGTTTTAACTTCATTATAGATAGTTGAGAATTATAATGTCGGCCCTTATGGTCTCCTTCAAGTAACCCAAGGGTGGAATGATGAAAAAGCCACCTTATGCCAAATCCAAGATGCTAAATTCCAGTGAACCATTGAAAAAGTTTGTACAGATGGAGGGTTTTTTGAGCTTCGTTGTAAATTATCGTGAATTATTATATTGGCGATTGTGATCTCCTTCACGTAAATATATATATTTTTTTCCTGTTGGTCATATCTTTAGTTTATGCAAAACTTTTCTTCACTTTCATTGCTGACAATCTCGGTGCTCTAGGTTTTTTGTTCACCTACAAGAGATTGTTGTCTATCACTTTAAATGGGAGGGGGGAAAACTGTGCATCAAGTTCCGATTCCCAAAGTATTGCCAAGGGAATATCCCATTACCAAGTAAAATATTAATTTTTCTAAAACTAATATAATAGATCAAAACAATAAGAATGACATCTAGATATTTTCTAGCGATGCTTATCCAGATTATGAAATTTAATAGTTGGATAGGCCTAAAATGCAAAGCCTAAAATCAGGATAAACATGGGTACAAAATACCTAGATATCGTTTTTACTTTTCAATACTATGTAAGTTTAAAATATATAATTATTAATTTTACTTGGAAGCAATATATATATATATATATATATATATATATATATATATATATATTCCCTTACAGAGATTCAAATGAGTTGGAAAGTATCTCTAGCTTCCAAACATTTAGTTAGCATATGCAATTTTCAGTTCGGAAAACATTGTTTAACTTCAAACCATGAACATTATTATTGAGCTTGAAATTCAAACAACTATGCATATGAACTCCCACCAACATCAACGGGGTAAAGAGCTAGAAAGCGAAACAGGACATTTTACCATGACTAATCCTTCCACCTAAACTCCAACAGGGATTATAATACAGTTGATGCATTACCGCAACCACCAGAAAACGCTCAATCCCTTGCCCAATCATGTCCTGTTTACCACAGCCTAATTCTCAACGCAGCTTCAGCCTTGAACATCATTTCTAAGTTACGAATCTTGATTGCTCTATTTCTTAATGTTAACACCATAAGAAAACAATTACGAGTCTTGACTATAATTCTTATTGTTAACCCCATAAGAAGACAAACACACAAGATCATTAAAATCCCATTCTGCCCCCACCCCTCTCATTGTTAATCATAAAAACCCTAACACGTCATTGAGAACCTAAACATAGGACCACTGTAGAAACCTTATTCTCTGTTTAAACAATTCGTATCTCACATCGTTTGATTGATTTGCAACAACTTCAATCTCCAAAGAACTTGTCGATCACAAACCATGGATTTTGATATGAAAACAACATCTTATGTAAAACCAATATACCAAGACTTGAGTGAACTCAACTCAACTCAGTTTTTCTCCCACTCACTTAGGGTCGGCTACATGAATCATTTTCCGTCAATTTGATTTTGTCCAAAGCAATGTCATCCCACACACCATACTTAATCATATAATTCTTTATTATAGATGTCCATGTTAGTTTTGGTCTTCCCGAACCCCTATTTTTAGTCTATTGATATTTTTACACTCGCACTTCCTAATGGGTGCACTAAGTGATCTACATTGTATGTGTCCAAACCATCTAAGGAAGTTTCACTCATTTCTCAGTTTATCTGCTATTGGGGCGACTCTTACTGTGTCACGAATTTGTTCATTATAAATTCTATCTTTTCTATTTTTAACAGATATCCATCTTAAAATTTGCATTTTAGCTACACTCATCTTGTTAACATGTTCTTTCTTAGTTACTCAACATTCAGTTCCATAAAGTGGTACATGTCTAATGGTTGTCCGATAAAACTTTTCTTTCAACTTAACTCATATACGTCGATCACGTAACTCCTAATGCAATTCTCCATTTACCCAACCTGATATTTTATCCTATGACTAACATCATCTTTTACCTCTCCATCTTAATAGATAATTGATCCTAAATATTGGAATTGTTTTTTTTTTTTGTGGTATTCCTTGACCGGCTAACCTACTCATTTTATCGCTAAGGTTGCATTCTGTGTATTCTGTTTTACTCCTACTTAGTTTAAAGTCATTGACTTCTTAAGTTTTTCTCTACTTTTCTAGCTTATCATTGACCCGTTTTTCGTCTCATCAATCAAAACAATGTTATCAACAAACAACATGCACCATGGTATATTATCTTGTATATGTTCGGTTAATCCATCCATCACCAAGGCAAAAAGAAATGTACATAGGGCCGATCCTTGGTGTAATCCTACGGTAATCAGAACTCAGAAGTCTCTCCTGATGTAGTCCTAACTAACGTCGCTACTCCATCGTACATATCCTTAATCACGTCACAATATCTCACTTTAACCGCTTTCTTCCCTAACACCCATCAAATTAACTCTCTAGAAACTCTAGCATAAGCCTTTTCTAGGTCAATAAAAACCATGCGTACATCCTTCTCTCCTTCGTTATATTTTTCATCAATTCTCTTAATAAGTAGATAGCTTCTATTGTTGACCTTCCTAGCAACAAATCAAATTGATTCTCTGATATTATTGTTTCCCGTCTCAATCTATTTCCAACTACTCTTTCCCAAAGTTTCATTATGTGACTTATTAACTTAATACCCCTGTGATTTGTACAACTCTGAATATCACCTTTATGTTTGTATATTGATACTATAAAACTCTTCCTCCACTCATTACGCGTTTCCTTATAGAATAATATTAACGATTCTCGTAACTGTTGCTTTGGAAGAAAGAAGTTTTTCGAACTAAAATTTAAAAAAAAATCTTATCTAAGATCGACAATGTCTCAACAAAGGAAGTGAACTAGCTTTATTATTGATTGAAAAAGAATTGTTAAATGAAATCGATTACAAAAATTTAATAAATGATTTTGCATCCCAAAAAGCACGAAAGATAAACGTCAAATAAAAATACTAATAATTTTAATAATTTTTTATTATTTGCTTTCAAAATGCCTCATCTTGAGTTCACTTTAGGCCTCCATACGTGTTGGGCTGCCCTTGGGCACTGCGAACAGACTTCTGCAAAACCCTACCAGCAACCTTCATTGTTCATGTACACATTAACATTGCCAGAAATACATTTTGAAAGCAGACGAAACCCATACTTGCTTGTCTACTTATAATGTTTTTACAAAGTTAAGCAACTAATAAGGGGACGATATCTCTAAGGCAATGAAATTGGAATCAAGAAAGGATCTCTATTTTGAGGAGGAATGCAAGAGCTATAGCATGCCGTTATCTTCACATTAAAAACCTCACATCAACATCTTTGCCTAATTAACAGAATTGTTACAAACTGTAAACTTTTTGATATCACCTTTCCCTATAAAATCTTAGAGGATCAAGAAGCCATTAGGATTAAAATGTGACAGCAAATAGTGATGCCAAAACTCAACTTTACATTTTTATTATTATTTTTATTTAATCATCAATTAGATAGTTTATCAAGTTATGATAAAATTACCAACTCAAAAAGTGGGCAGATGACATCCCAATGATACACCAAGCTACTAGATACAGGAACAACAAATGCCCAGCTTATAAATACACACCAGAGAAACCCCTGCACAAATTGAAAGTCTAGATCCCACAACACCCCATAATCACAAAGAAAATTAATATGTTAGCTAGAAGCTTAACATCGACCCGAATACATAAAGAGCAGACAACTGATACATCTTTAATTCATTCAGCAAAAAGTGTCGTTCGAAAGTTAACTCTAAATCTTTAATGCCAAAAGGTTCGCATTTTCTAATGATATTTCTATCTCCCCTATGTTTATTTTCATTGTAAAATGTTTCCAGACTTTTTTTTTTTTTTGATAAGTATGTTTCCAGACTTTTTTCCCACTTAAACAAATAACTCTATGAAGCAAAGCATTGTGAACCTATAACATAGATAAATTGACAACCATCAGAATAAATGAATTACAATATCTTTTGCCCCAAAAAATATGATATATTCTAATACATCAATATTATACATTTTCCTAAAATAAACGAGTATAAAATAAAAAATTTGCAGCACATAATCAATCAAATGTACATACCTCAACGAAGTTGGTGAATTTGGGATCTCTGTTGACAACCAATCGATGAACCTATAAACAAACAAAAAATTAGAACCCTAAAATTAAATACCCTAACTAAAAATGTCAAAGATTGGCCTCAAAATTCAAATCAAAATTACTGTTAAAAGAAATGATTTTTTTTTTCGGTTACCTCGTATTCGACCTTGTGTTTTTCGGATTCTTCAAGAGGAATGTAATACTTGGCGAGACGAGTTTTTCCTTGCCTGTTTTGAAGTAGTATGAATCGGATCTGATCCAATTCGAGGAAAAAAAATTTACTGTTAGGTTTCAAAGAGTAAAATTAGAAGTGAATCAAAGGAAGGCGTTCATGAGGAATCAAAGTTGAGCACATTACCATTGTCGCGTAATTGGAGTTGCAAAAATGAACAAATGTTGTTCTTGTTCGTCGTTGTGACTTGCAAGAGAGAGGGAGAAAGAGAGAACAGCGGGAGATGGCGGAGGATGGAGGTCAAAGCCGAAGTCTTGAGTCAATATTTTCGCAAATAATACCAGTCTTTTTTTCTTTTTTCTTTTTTCTTTTTTGGTTTTTTTTTTCTTTTTCTTTTTCCCTTCATTTTTATTGTTTTAGAGGAAAAAAGAAAAGAAAAGAAAAGAAAGATAAACCATGTTCTTGGTAATTTCTAAAAGTCAATGGCCTACAATTTTGAAATTACTATTGAGCAAATTTAAAGCTGAATCTGATCGGGTCGAGTTTAATGTTAACTAGTGTAGAGCCCGTGCTCCGCACGGGTTTAATTTATTTTTGAAATTAATTGATACATTTTAGAAATATTTTTGAATAAAATTATTATTATTGAGTTTCTTTTTATAAAGATGTTTAATGCTTTTTCTGAGAATTTGATTTTAACATTAATTGATACATATTAAAAATATTTATATGAAAAATTATCATTATAATTATAGGCGTTTGTTGGTATACATGTTATTTTTAAAGTAGTCTTTAAAGATATCAAATTGTTGGGTTTCTTTTTTTATCTCGCACTTAATAAAGATATTTTTGAAGAATGTTTACTAAATTAAAAATAAAATATCTACTTTCGGACATATTGAAGAAAAATAATAGTCATCTCTTTTTGAACAGAAAAAAATTATTTAAGGATTGAATATAATTATATTTTTTAATATAATTTTTAAAAATCGTTCAATGGTTAGAAAATGTTTAATTGGATACAATAATTATAAAAGAGTCTATTTTGAAAATGTTTGGGCTTCATAAGATTGAAGATTTGAAGAAGACTCATTTATATTTCATTTCAAGTACACTTATTTGAAGTAGACTAAAAAAAACACTTCATTGACACTCTACATGTGTGGTTCGGCTACATCTTCGGGGCTATATAATTAATTTATATCAACATGATTTATACCGTAAAACCATAAATCGTGAGAAATATATATTAACCTCATAAGTATCCTCTAAACAAACCCAAATTAAATACCTTAAATTGAAAGATCAAAAAAAGAAAAACAAAAATAAAGATCAAGTGCAAAATAAAAAGAAAAAGTTTTAATACCCGAAAAAAAAAATCATACCCAATTTTAAAATAAAAACTAAAATCAAATCAAAGAAAAATTAAAAATCATGAGCTAAGTAAAGGAATAACCAAAAGCATTATCTAAAAATCAAGTCATTGCTAGAAGCCAAACAATAAAGGGTCAAACCCCAAATCTAACACAAAAAAAAAAAAAAACAAAAACAAAAAAGAACAAACAAAAGAATCAACGAAAAAAATATATTTTAATAACCAACATACAAAACAGAAATCGATGGCAATACCAAAATGAAAAGAAAAATATAAAATCAATAAAGAATCAAAACTAAAAACCATAATCTAAAGCAAAAACAAAAATCATCATCTACACAAAATTAAATTATTAATCAAGTCTAAAAATCAAAATTAAAAGCCAATAATCAAATCCAAGTCTATTAAAATATAAATTTTTAATCAAGAACAAAACTAAAATTAAAAATAAAACTAAAAACAAAATGAAAGTCAAATCTAAATTAAAGGTTTGAGGAAAAGCTAAAAAACAATTCAACAACCATAAGCAAAAGCAAAAGTAAATAAAAAATAAAAATCATCATCTTAAGAAAAAGCAAGAATGAATCAAATAGCAAAAACACAATCAAAATTTTAGTCAAGAATTGTAAACCAAAATCGAATATAAAAACACTAAAAATCAAGAAAAATATTAGAACAAAAAACACAATATTTTAATTAACAAACTTTCTAGATCTAACTATAATATGATCGGAGTCGGATCTTTTCATCAATAATAATGAAATGGAAGACTAATCAAAATCCCTTAGTGACTCATATGAAGTTGATGCAAATGAAGCTCCATAGACTGGTAGGAATATGCAGAAAAGAACTCCAAGAGCACACCTATTGTATTCTCAAACAATATAATCCATTCAACTATTGTGTGCTAGTGAGAATTACAAATGCGTTTTGTGTTCAGATTATAATTGAGATGAACAAAACCAAAGGTTTACGTAAGAAGCCGAATAAAAGGCTATGAACAAACAACCGTCAAGATGAGTAATTGAAAGCATGAAAAAACAAAACAAACATGGTGACTTTAGGACTTCTAAAATTAATACATATCTTTCAACTTCCTAGCACAACACTACTATTATTCGTATAATTCTTTGTAACCTACTATTAGCAATTATAGTTGGGATTAATTCTCAATATCAAAGCTATTCAAATTATGTATAATTATTAAATAATGACACAACAATCATCTAAGTTGGAAGTTGAAAGGACACTCTTGTAAGGAGGCTTGAGAATGCATCTTTAACAAAAGGATGTGAGGTGTATTCATATAATATAAATGGTTGAGTTGATTTAAGGTGATTTTTCATATTTAAAAAGGCGTGGGTTCAAATCTTAACATCAACTTTTTTCCTATCTTTTCATTTTCTAGCCAATAGCTAATATTCTTCTACTAATGTATTTGAAGAATGTTATATATCACAATATCATACCTATAGTCCTATAGCTAAAACTATTAGCTAATGGCATCTTCCCTAGAATTTCAAAAGTCAAGCCATGAGAATGAAGCTTTATTAAATTGGTATGAGGTGGCAAACTTACATACATCCTCACTAACTTTATATATATATATATATATATATATATAGATTTATAAGTGAAAGTGCAAGTTTCGTCAAGAAAGAAAAAATAATTTGTGTAATTGATTCTTCTCAATGATAAACATATGAATTTAGAGATTAAGTTTTGGGTTGATAACATTTAAATTGAAAGAAAAGTGACATATCTTTAATTTAGAATGCCAAGTAAACAAGTTGGCCAATTCAAAATTAAAATTGATAGCTAGGAAGGCCACCACCATGCATTTGAGACGGACATATTGAAAAGTATTTATTATCCTCCCTTTCTTTTATTTTACTCCATCAGTTCTTAAATTATTGTCTTATTTTATTTTTATGTCTGTTCTAAAATAATTTATTTGTTTAAAAATTTTTTTTAATACAACAATTTTATCATTTTATCCTTATGCACATGGGTATTAAAGAAAATTATACACTATACTAATATTAATAATTAAGTCCATTATTTTTTTTTAATCCGTGTGCCAAGTCTAACAAGACAATAATCAAGGGATGAAGGGAGTAACTTTTTTTCTCTTTGAAAAAGAAGAATTCTTCAGATATTCAGAGTTTGCCAAAGCAAATGCTTCTAATTTCACAATGAAATGCCAAATATGGAAAACAAAATAATGATAAAGGAACACTTGAACAAGCCCCATCTAGAGATGTTAAACGGGCCGCGAGTTAAACGATCCAGTTTTTTTGGGCACTAATATTACGGACCTAACTCTAGCAGTCTTCGGATTAAACGGGATATTATCGGGTCACGACTAAAAATATAATATAACAATATTTTGAAATAGTGAATCGATAAACCACCAAAATATTAGATATTTTTTTATGTTTTTCATAAGAAATATAAACTAGACATTTTTTTTACATCGCTGTGTTATAATTTTCAACTTGTTTTTCTTAAAATAAATATTCTAATAGCTTTACTTAGCAGTCTTTCCAAAAAATTTGTTTATATTTTAGTATTTATTCACAAGTATACAAAGAAGACCCGTAGTGCAAAGGATAAATGTGTTTGAATTTAGATTAGAAGGTTATTGGTTTTATTCTCATGGTGATTGTTTTACGTATCTCCTAAAGTTTTTACGGCTTAATTAATATTATGCGGGTCAGCGGGCCAACTCTGAAACTTGGCGAGCTAGCCTTAACGGGCCACATGTTAAACGGTCCAGGCCAAAAAAATCCTGATTTTAAACGAACCAAAAATATTAAGTTCTAACCCTGTTTTTTTGGGTTTAAAATGTCGATACTTTTAAGATCTCTAGTCCCATCCCATCCCAATGTTAACAAGAGTATAGGTTCCTGTTCGTATAGGTTCCTGTTCTTGTTCAGTTGGTTAAGAGCTAGTAGATTTGGATATAGAACCAAGGATCGAGTCCTAGCAACCGCAGTGTGGGGGTTTCATTCTCTTGTGGGGGTGGCTCCTTGTAGGTACTAAGCACGGGTCCTCCTAGCTGCTTAATCGCTGAGTTACCGTGATTTTTCTCCTCACATTCTTATGGGGCTGGGGTATAGGGGCTCTGGGGGGAGAGTTTCCCTTTATGGATACAAGAGTATAGGTTCAGTTTGGGAATTGGGAACATGGGTTTGAAATATTTGAGTGTGAAGTCAACATCAACATTAGATAACAGAGTTACGCTTATTTTGCAGTAATTCCAATTCTCAAAAATGAATACATTTCCCATGCTCCCAAATAGATCCTAAGACAAGAAGTCTATCAAGAAATGGATCTCAAATAGAATAAATTATTATTATTAATAATTATAAATAAACAAAATGGAGACTGTTCATCGTACAATTTCAATTCAATGTTTCATAAAAGCTCACATTTACATGTGTGAGAGCCAGAACATACAGAATTTGATACAAATGATATATCTTATCCCACAAGTGTACATTATTCAAACAATGCTAACTACTACAAAAATTTCAATTTTGAATTTTCCTGCGATTCACGCACCTTACACTCCCTAGTTTCTCTTTATTCCCAATCCCATCAATTATCTCAATGCTATAACTACCAGACAAATCCGAAGAAAAAAAAAAAAAAATTACAATCGTTTCTTGCTTATTGAGTCAAGAAGCAACATACAACTCAAAGAAACCTTTGTCCCAACTACTCATGATCGGCTTGGTGATGACGTCAACATGTCTTCCAAAGATCAGTGTTCGTATTTTGAGTTTGTGGCAGCCAAGAGAGCGGCCCCTATCCCCGATCCATCCTTAGAATGTTCTATGACAATGTTTTTCGATAATTCTGGTCCTACAAGCTCTGTGACTGCATCTTGAAGATATTGTCTGTATTGAGGGTAGTGTTCATACAAACCTCCATCCATTGCCACCACAGTCCGCTTCCCAGAGATGATACCCTTTGAATCGTCCTCCATCTTTTGGAGAATACCAACAATTCCAGCACCAGCCAACCGCCCACCACGTTTTCCTATAGTGTCACAAACCTCCAATACAATCTTCCTTGCACTTAAGCTGGAGTCTACCTGGTATCAAGATTGTGAATTTACGAGGAAAACATGAATTTCAAGCATAATATTCATGAATGACATCTAGCAACCGTTTCTTAACTTGTTTAGAGGATGTATATGGAGGAGGCTTCAAAGGAAGAAATTTACCCCAGCCACGTCATAGAGGATTGATCCAACAGCTTCAAGATCTTTGGTAGTGTCCTGCTGCATGGAACTTATACTTGGGGTCCTACAAAATACATTTTGGAGCAACTTGAGGATGAGCACGAATACAACAAATGTGTTATGTGACACGTTTGATTGAGAAAACGAATGATTAATGATCCATTACTGATATGGGAGACTGGCATAATACATTATTACCATTTGTACCCCTGTTCGGACAGATTTTTTGGCAATGGTTTCTACTTTTGATTTCCTTTGTAATATTAAGAAGGTAATTTTGAACTGTTTTCACAAAATAAAAAGCCATTTATGAATGTGTACAGTTTCTTTCTTCTTCTTTCTCCCCACCACCGGGGTTGATTACCAAATAACGAAAACAGGAATGGCTCCAGCCTCCAAGAACAACTAACCAATCAGGGAAACCACTTCAAAAGAAACACTTGCCCAAAGTTAATTTCACGAAGAAAATGACAGTTAGCGCGCGTGTTGTGCTTCTTATTATACCATATTCAAGCTGTCTTATGTATGATGAGTGGATAAGATGGTATATTTACCCGATTAAGAAGGGTGTGTATAATTTTTCTGGAACAATTTCGCCAAATAAAGCCGCTGCTTCAGCCATCTTGATGAGCACTCGTCTCACAATTTCACCAAGGTACATACCGGAGATTGTTTTCTCAAATAACTGCCTCCGTGAATACAAGGAAATGGAAGTCAGAAAATTAATTGCTTGCTTGCATGACAGCTATTAGCAGTGTAAGAAAATTGAAGTTTTTACCTGCTCACCAGGGTTTATACTCTCTGCATCCATTTCTATGTCAAACTCAGTCAAAGGAAGACCATTTGAGAACGCTCCCCACTCCGTATTCACAATCTATATGCATAGATATATTCATAAGAAAAAATTGACCCATGATTAAAACAAACTGTAGTAATACTGCAGGTAAAAAAATTTACAAACCGTTCTTCCAGAGGTAGATTTATGGCCGAGAAGTTTAGGAATGGCATCCACGTGTTCTACGTAACAAGCATTGGTGCCAGTTCCCAGAATGACAGCAACCATGACATCATCATCCCAATATCTTGCTCCGGCTAGTGTTGCCACAGTGTCATTAACCTAAATCAGTAACAGATGGATCACCACACCAGGACTTAAAAAGACATATGAATCATTCTTTCAGCCAAAAGTTATGGAAGGTTGATGTCAGGATGCACAAAAACTTACGAGGGCAGAGACCCGCATATCTAGTCCTTGCCTCTCCATGGCTTCATTCAAACATGAAACTACATCCTTCCCTGCCTGCAAGGAATTTAAAGATCTTATAGTTCTTTAGCAAATGAATGGCTACCACTGGAATATGACAGAACGTGTGCTGCAGAATCCTAGATTTAACATCCTGATGCCGAAGAACTAAATATTGAAGAGAGAGAGAGAGAGAGAGAGAGAGAGAGAGAGAGAGAGAGAGAGAGAGAGAGAGAGTCTGTTCCTGTGGGCGTATAATTGCAATGAAGCACGTATTTCTACATGAGCAGGGTTTCCAAATCTCGTAAACACCAGTAATTGAATACCAAGGCTCCCACTAGCAGCAAACAACGCAAATGTTGTATCAATGATATCAATATCCATAGTCGTAGGAAGTAAAGTCAGTTTTAGATTTTTAGTTATGTTATGTTTTACACCAATCCCGTACAAGGGAAGATTGATAATCAGATGAGACTGGACTCCGGTCAAGGCTTTGAACTTTTAAAATACTGAGTATTACGTAAAGTGGTAGACATTACCGGGTGCCTATATTAAAAGCACACTAAGAAGACCAGACGCTGATAGATGAGAAGACGATTACTCGGTGCTTTTCTCATTTTGGCGGTCCTATAGAATGGCAGACTAGCTAGGTCTGATTCTTCTTTTGTTTCTTCAGTCGAAAAGAATGAAAATTATCTTCCATTATATCATTAACTATCAGACTCTAAATGTAACAAAATTTTCATCAAGATCAAGACTTGGATCCCTTGAATGTCACTAACTCTCCAGTCAGCTGGGAAATGAGGGGCGGCAGCTGGGACATCCTAGGTATCTAATAAGAAAGTGTAAGCTCAGTATTTGAGCTGTTCACTTCATATTTGGGTAATTTCAACTGGAGTGTTTTTAGGTACAGGAAGATCATCCATACTTTCGAGTGAGTTTGAGATTCAAAGCAGAATTGGCAGAATTCACTGCAGGAGAAGGAGATATCGGCAACACTAGAACCAGCAATGTATTCTAGTGGCGATCTAGATGACTTCAACCTTCTATGTTTAAAAAGCATAAATGAAGCTCTCACTAAAACTCTACTAAGGCCTTGATGTGTTGCCCCTCCCCCAGCGCTACCTTTGCAGCTAAAGGATAAGGATCATACTGGGACTAGGTCATTTACTCCATAACAATGTATAACTAGTTTTTTACATTTTCATAAGTAATGGGAGAAAGTCAATTGCACATAAGACAATGTATCATAACCAAGAAATATACTGGGTATAGTTAAAACCAGATGTCTGCTTCAAATAATTGTAAAAGATTTTGACTAGTTAGCTATCCACTCAAAAGTATGTGGTTACTACTTGAGTTCCTTACCAATTTGACTCGAAATGTTAATAACATTCTTCATGGGAACACCTTGTATGACTGAAAGTACACAACTTAGACGTAGAGATCATAAAAGGCTGAGACTAAAGTTAGCACAAAGAGTATGAACATTAGGAAAAAAATCAGTTTATTGATCAGAAATCTTTTTCTGTTTTCTCCTTTAGTATAAGTTTCAATTGCTTTAATCATTAAAATGCTCAAACTTTAATGTCACATTATTAGTTTCCATTGCTTTAAGCATATACTCCTCCCTCCGTTCCAAGCAAAGAGTCCAATATACTAATTTTGGATGTTTCATTTTAAAAGTCCACTTTCTAAAATTATGCCTTCACTCTCCATAAACTTTTCAACTCTACCCTCCAAATGTGAGATAAACATGTTGAATATGCTTAAGCATTTTTGTAATTATGACCAACTCCAATGGTATACATATATTCCTTAATAATTAGACTTTTCTAACGTGGACTCTTTGGGTGGAACGGAGGGAATTAATACTACAAAACATCCTAACTATGTTATCTTTGTAAAGCTAATCTTAGCATATCATGGTCCACAATGCCTCCGGGTAGAAGTAACACTACCATGAAGTAAAAACCAATCAAATCATAGTTCTGGGTAACAATGGACCATGTCCAACTCTGGCCAAGATTGTCACTATTAAACTGAAACAGTTTCTTCAAAAAGAAACACTGACCGTTCCAGAAACTGCAAAACCCTTCGTCCACTTGATCAATATGCCAGAATCAATAGACGTTTGCTTCACGGGGAAAGAGAATGTAAACCCTGTTTCTCTTGTCCGTCCGTGTTGCAAATGAAACTTTCCACCCTCCTCCACGACGAATTTTGCCAGCCTAGAAGCAATAAAATCAAAAAGCTCCTACAAGTATAAAGGTTCACACAATTAGATCAATAGTCGTTATCCAGAAATTTACACCATGGAAACCACTTTGAGAAGATAGAAAAAAGCAAACCTCAGATGTACCAAACATCAAGTCTTGTGGGATGGAAACTTGCTCAAATTCAGTTGCGATCACGCGCTCATTCCTCCCTCCTAATTGCACTCTTAGCACTCGGAAATTCGTACCTCCAAGATCTAGTGCATAAAACAATCCTTTCTCATTCCTAATATACCAAAAATTAACCATGTAAATATTAATCAGAATTCACAAACAAAATAAAGTAAAGCAATGAAAGATAAGATCGCTTAACTACAAGAGATCAGCATAATTTGTACTTTGATCCAATAACTATATAATTTCATATGTAGCATTGTTGTTACGCCCTGTTTGGTTCCTGTATTTTGGGAAGGACGGTAATGTTAAGAAAAAAATCCACAAGACAAGCATAAGAAATTAATCTTTTGGTTCAAATTCATTGTAGTCATGTTATAATTATCAAAATTTAACAAAATTCTTGATTTTCCCTCCATGCACTAGCAAATAACACTTGAAATTAAAACATCTAACGACTTTACAAAAAAAATATAATAGAGTTAAATACTCATTCTGTTCCACGCAAAGAGTCCACTTTTGATTTTTTATCGGCCAACTTAGTTAAAGTTTGACCATTAATTAACATAAACTTAGTGGTTTTTACAAAGTTATGAAACTTGTAGTCATAGTATTTTTAAGATAAAACTCATCGTGCGACTAAATAAAAATAAAATTTTACGTACTTTACTTATGTTATAGGTGATAAAATTTCATTAATTAAAAATTATCATAAAAATACTATGGATTACAATCCACTATTTTATTTTGGATGTTTCATTCAAATAATCCACATTCAAAAATTATGGTTACATTGTCCGTAACCTTTTATCATTACCCTCCAATTGTATTTTGTGCTTAAGTAATTTTGTAATCATAAATTATTTTAATAGCACTAATATATCCCTTAATTATTTTATTTTTCGGACTTTTTGGGTGGAACAAAAAAAGTAATTGAAATAATGAACACAACATAGTACAGTCAGCTAAACTAGACGAAGTCAAACTATGTCAGCGATTTAAACATTTGAACAAAAAAAACATGAAACATACCCAGTTGGCAGACTATCAACATAGCTAAGAATCATCTTTAGATCACTTCCACCGTCCACGGCAAGCCCAGCACGCATATCGGCAGCCATGGCGTCGGCCACGTGGCGCAACAGGGGAAGAGGAGTGGCACAGTCTTTTTGTAACTTAGTCAAGATTGGACCAACTGAGACGATGTTAGATCGGACGGCCATAGCTACAGTCAACCGTGGCACTTTCCGGGAGAAGGATTGTACGCGGCGATGAGAGAATGATCGGACGGCAGGGGGATTGGCGGTGACCGGCATTGTCGGCTGACGGTGAGATCAAAGAAGGGTGGTAGTTTGGGCTGGAGACAGAGAGAAAGGAACATATTATGAGCCATAAATTTAGTAGTTTCTCTTTTTATTTCTTGATGGCGAGGTTTGAACAGTGGAGATTTCAAAGATTTGACTGCTAAAGATTTTTTAAATCAAATAAAGAAGAAAAGTAGTTGATTGTTAACCGTTAGATTAGTTATGGTTAACTACCCATTATATAAACATAAAGTATGTTAAATATGTAGTACTACATTTGTCGCAAAATAAGTTTCGATATTTTAGTAATTTGTATACAAAGTGTCGATATTTTAGTAATTTGTATACAAATTAAGAAAAAAGTTTACATATATATTGATCTACTATTATTTAAATTTATTTATTATATATAATTTGCATAAGTAGTAAATAAATATGGACAAATATTTCTTAAAATCCTATAACAGCACTTATTTTAGGAAAAAAAAACCTGATAAAACGACAATTATTTCAGGATGGAGGTAGTATTCATTAGGCATATGCTAATATTTTAATTAGTAAAACCATAGATTTTGTCTATATCTTAAAGTAGCAAATTTTATGTTAAAAATAGAAAATAGTTTTAAAATTGCTAAACAAATTGTTCTAAATAGCCAATAAATATCTAAGTAATTCACGAATGATGCATCCAGTTCAAAAAGAATTAACGAACTAATATACGTTTGTGAAGTGTATTTATTATTTATTGGATCAAAAATCAAATATTAAGATTAATTGCATTAAATGACTCACATACTTAACTATTAATTACATTAATTACATTTTTCAACTACTATTTAAATCTTAGTCTTTAATTTTTGATCAATAAATAATAATAATAATAGTAGTAACCATCAATGATTACTATTACTATAATCCATTAGATCAAAAATTAAAAATTAAAATTTAATGGTTAATTAGTTAGAAAATATAATTAATGCAAGTAGGGGATCATTTAATGCAATTAATCTCAACCCCTCTATACGTAATCTTTACATGAGAGCTGAAATGCATTCTCTTATTTTAGTTCTTGCTTCCAAATTTATGTAATTGACAATTTAGAAAGTCGTATGAAAATGTTTCATGGACGGTTATTCTTTTAATGTTCTAAGTTTATTTCTTTTTGTGCATTCGTATATTGAATGTCAGTATTTTCCACGAGAAAAAGGCCATAGGCTACTTAATGTTATTAACAATAAATTTTTTGGAGAAATTGTTGGCTGGTTCACTTTCTCAAATTTTTTTTTTCAGTACACTATTTTTTTAACCGCTAAAAGGCATTTTAAAAATTTTCTTTCTAAAATACCCTCAACAACATCGTTGCTTCATATTTGAGATTCAAATTGATGTATAAATAATTTCATGTTGTTAATATAGTCTTTCCTCATGTTTGGGTATCAATTTTTATGCATAAAACACGAATTTGATCAAATTTAAAATTTTTAAGTTCATCCCGTTTTTCTTTGTTCTTGAGCTGTTTTGGCCACTTAAATCTCTGTTTTAAGCTTCGAATTTGTTTAAAATTAATCTCATATTATTATCCTAATTTAGTACTATATGTGTGTACAATTTTTCTACCAAAAAAAATACTATTTTTGAGCTTCAAATCAAGCTTGATAGTGTGCTGTCCTAAAAAACAGAATAAGATGTTCTTGGACTGATTTAATTCGCCAATCGCAGTATGCTGGGCAACGCAACGGGGTTCGACCTGCCCGGTTAGGTCGCAAGGGTCGAGGGGACAGCGTCCCTCGTGGGGGTTCGAAAATCAAGTTTCCTAAAGCGCGCTGCGATGATCGCGATGCACCAATTATTGTATCGCGATTGCAAAAGTGGTGCATCGCGATTGCAAAAGTGGGATGCACCAATTGTTGTATCGTGATTGCAAAAGTGGTGCATCGCGATTCCAAAAGTGGTGCATCGCGATTTGCAAAAGTGGTGCATCGCGATGCACCAATTGTTGCATAGCGATTGCAAAAGTGGTGCATCGCGATTGCAAAAGTGGTGCATCGCGATTTGCAAAAGTGGTGAATCGCGATGCAACAATTGTTGCATCGCGATTGCAAAAGTGGTGCATCGCGATGCTTTGGTTCCCTAAAGCGTGCTGCGATGATCGCGATGCACCAATTGTTGCATCGCGAAGCCCCAATTTGTTGCATCGCGATGTCAAAGTGGTGCATCGCGTTGCCAAAGTAGTGCATCGCGATGCCTTGGGTTACTGAAGCGCGCGTGTTTTTCTTTCATTAATGGCATAATCGTCTTTTCGCCCCAAAAATGCCTTTTTCCGGTTTTTAAAAAAGATGAGTGAACTGGAGCGATTACAAATGTTTGAAAAGGGATCGGCCTGTAATTCACCCAAATTTTTTCAGATTTTGACTTAAGTAAGCTTAATTTTTAAAAATATATATATATATAAATTCAAATCTTCTCAAAAAGTAACTGGCGCATTAAAAGAGACACAATTCGCATTTCCATCCGAACCAATCTGCAAATTTATGAATTGGATTGGGTTAGTCCAATTGTGGGTGAATTGCAAATTAGGTGACATTGTACTCTCAAAATTGCTCACCCAATCGAATGTGAACCCCTAGAGTTACCCTAGTATTTCTAGAATTAACTAGACAAAACTTAAAAAAAAAAAAAATTTTTCTCTTAGAAAAACAAGTATGCTTGAAATGTGCATTTATTTTTTTTCTTTATTTGTTTTGGTTAATTTTCTGCAATTAATTTAAATTATTTAGTATTTACTTTTGTGGCCAAAATAAAGACAAGCGTGAAGACAGGCTGTAGGGGGTGGGATAATAACGGTGGACGGAGAAAACGATGTCGACAGACAACAAAACATATCTGATATCTCTACTTTGTTGTTGGTGGAGGTGAATCAATCCAATTCAATGTTTTCAGATGATGACTCCAATCTTACCAGGCATATTCTCTTATCCTCTCAAACATTTTTTGGGCCCATATCATATGTAAAGTATGGATAAAGTACAACGAGTTCTTCTAAGTCAATTGATTTTCCTTAACGAAGAAGTCATGTGTTCAAGTTTCACAAACACCATTTGTTCTAGCAATAAATTTTTTTTTTTTGGATAGAGTTTCAAACTTTTTGTTGAAATCTTTTTATCTTAATCTATGTACAAACATCAATTCATTAGAAATGACATTACATGTGAGTATGAAAGAGATTTTAATCTCTTCATTTTATTTAATAATTATTTATTAAATTATTTTTAATATTTTTTGTCTTTCTTGGATAACACTCAAAGATTTATTTACTTGCTATCTTTATAATTTTATCAAATTATGATTTATTAATATCTTTTGTATATATGGTATATATTAATGTAGATTTGATTTATTAACCTATTAACAATTTCCTAGAAGTTTCTTGTTCCTTATTGTATTAGATCTCTTCAAGGCAAGTCTTCAAATTAGAGATTATATACCTCAAAGTCTTGGTTTATTGTTTAGTATTTGGTACTCTTTTTGTTAAAGAGTGTTTTTGTTTTAGCATTTGTTTTCATCTTTCACTAAGTTCTTTTTTCATTGTAACCGTATTACACCTTTGATTAGTGTAGCTTTTTGCCATAAGGCACATCTACAAGTATTGTTTACTTGTAGATAATTGTCAAACAAATTGTGTTATTTTTTATTTCTGCTGCTGTCTTATTTTCGGATATTCTAACAAATGTTGCAACATCTTTGACAACATCTTTAATCTGTCCAAAATTCAATTTACTTTTCCTAGCTATCAAACCTTTCAGAGTATGTGCGTTACATCTTAACAAATTAATTAAGATACTTCAGTGAGTTCGTTCATTTATTTTTTTTCTTGTATCAAATGATTTATATGTTACCTTATAGAGTGATGCAATAAAAAATAAAGTGCAAATAGCATTGCCCTTATTTTTATCTCAAGACATTTTTTTTTCCCCTTACAAATGTATTCCATGTGTGCAATTGTGAATCAAGCACACCTCCCGACAACTGTAGCAAGGGAATGCACCGTTCAATCAACGGAGGAACGAGTCAGTGGGTGCTATGGTGCCCACTCAAATTTTGAAAGTTTTGTTATAGTTTCTTTCAAAAGTTTAAATATTTTTCAATGGAGAATTATGCTTTTAGATGAAGATGAGAGAGGCTGATGTAATCAACACTGTGATGACACTTGGTGGGTTGTTACTGGCTTTTTGATATAAAAAATTGATATAAAAAAAGTACTACGAATTACGTATTTTATAATTTAAAAAAATATATATACATTAAACTTTTATTCAAAAAATAGTAAGTTTGACTCAAAATAATCGAACAAAACTATAATTTAGAAAAGGAGTAAGTAATAATTATGAGAGTCTCAAGGGATATTACTTCAATCATTGGGACAAGATGAAAATTGTACACAACCGAATCGTTAGGCATAGTAGCCAACCAAAACAATAAAAATTGACCGAACTAAATTGCCTGTGAATTTCTACGGTACATGTATACATTTAGAGTCCATTCGGTGTAGTATTTTTAAAATGCATTTTTTTTTAAAACGTATATTATTTAGAATGCTAATTTTTTATAAACATGTTTGTGATATTTTCTCAAAATTAAAATTTTTTTCCCAACAACATTTTAATATCTATGTTTTTCGAAGAAAAAAAAACTAGAAATTTCAATGTTTTAACATTTTGGCCAAAATACAGGATCAAACATGCTCTTAGTTGGAAAAGAAAATGAAAGTGGTTCTTAGAAATGCCAAGGATTAAAAAAATAAGTAAAAAAAAAAAACTAAATTGAGTTGAGTTAATGAGTTTGATCGCAGGGGATCTCCTTAAATAACCATGAAATGCAGCCAATTAATTAGGCTTAATTGCACGTAGAGCTTTAGGAATATGAGGCTTTCAAAGCCTACTTTTTCTGTTGGGCTTTTAATCAAGGTAAACAGTCTCTTTTTCTCTCTCTCTCTAAATCTCCTTGGAATGGGCCCACAGATCCGTAAGACTAAATGGAAACCCCACCCCATTCAGCAAACTGTAGCCTCACCTTCAAAAGAAGATGTATTTCCGGTACTAGTCCAGTTTAGTACTACTAGCCTATAACAGAATTCTAAGTGAAGTGGACGCGAAGAAACGAATTCCTCCATTCCTCTTCCCTTCCTCTTTATTTACACTCTTCCTCCCTCCTTCCCTTTAAACAACACCACTCTCTCTCTCTCTCTCTCTCTCTCTCTCTCTCTCTCACTTGGACTCAACAGTGGTGGTGGTGGTGGTGAGGATGGTGAGATCAAGGGCAGAGATAGATACAAGTTCACCATTCCGGTCGGTTAAGGAGGCTGTCATGCTCTTTGGAGAGCGAGTTCTTGCTGGCGAAGTCTATGCCAATAAGCTCAAAGAGGTTATTCTCTCTCTCTCTCTCTCTCTCACACACACACACAATTTACATCTCTATTTGGTAATTTTTATCTCAAACTGATACCTACATCATGTTCATACTTAGGTACATTATATATACTCGAACGAAATTTTTGAGTTTTCTCCTTTT
Organism: Platycodon grandiflorus; assembly: GCA_016624345.1. NCBI lineage: Eukaryota > Viridiplantae > Streptophyta > Magnoliopsida > Asterales > Campanulaceae > Platycodon > Platycodon grandiflorus. Next base: position 58,140,707 of record CM028364.1, on the reverse strand, counting down.
CAATGGCCCCAAAGAATTCTAGTTTTCTATTTGTTATACGATACTCCTTCCATCCTAAAAAAAAAAATAGTTTTCTTGTACATTTCTTAATTGTAAGAAACATATTTTTCTTCTTATAGGAAAATATATAGAGGACTAATCAAGCTTTTAATGAAGGTTGGCAATGAAACGAAATTGAGATGACATTTGAATTTTGTGTGTTTATTTATACACAAGTTGATCCTAAACAACCCCAATTAAACTTTGTGTTTTCTTACTCAAATCGGTCCGGTCAAAGTGTTGTGATATTACCTCAATTTACTAAACAATACACGATACTCATTTTGAAAAAGAAAAAATAAAAAGAAGTATTATATAACAATGTTGGAATTTTCACGACTCATACATGGTCAAGTTGAGAGAGATCAAACTGCAAATATAAAGTGTTTAGCTCTTGTATTGAATGCAACTCGTATAAACCACAAGTTCATCTTGAATCGAGCTTGAGCCAATCTCAAGTAATTCGACTCGAGTTCTTGCAATTATTTTACTTACTTTCCTTTACTTTATTGAATTGTGTACATTGTGTCCCTTATCTTTTTCTAGTTGTAGGCACTACCCCTTAAAATACTATTAAGCCTCATTAAATGACTTTAGTATCCTTACTTTAGAAAATTATTTCTTAAACACATGACTTCCATTCTCTCTCTCTCTCTCTCTCTCTCTCTCTCTCTCTCTCTCTCTCTCTCTCTCTCTCTTAAAAGATCAAATTAATATGCATATTATGTTTTCTATATTTCCCAATATATATATATATATATATATATATATATGTTTGTTTGTTTTTAGTAATTTTCATCTTTTTATTACATAAGAAATAAAAGACTAATTCAATTGGATATTAATCATCAGGAAAACATGAAAACATGATATGTTACTTTTACTTTATTATTACATGTAATATATGTTCAAGAGTGATACTTCTTTTATTTCAAGACATTTGATTGGTTATAACAATAGCAAATGTAAACGGACTCAAAGACTTTTTTTTTTTTTTAATCTTAAAAGAAACAAAATAACATTGCATAATGTATGATATAGATCAGTTAAGAATTTAAATGACTTCAAACAACATTGGAGGTTTAGGAGATGATTGTGTAGAATGCAGATTGAAGTATTCATTTTTTTCAGTTTTAAAATTCGAGCTGCATTTGAATTTTTGGTGATCATCGATCTTAAATGACTGAAATTTGGTGTAAATGTAGATTGAAGCCAAAATAAATCCAGGAAGATCAGAGTGATTGGATAGATATGTTTACTTAAACTTGAATAAAAGCATTTTTCCTAGTGGACTGACTCTGACTGTACATGTGGCATTTGCCAGTGGCAGTGGCAATGGTATTTAGCTCTTCCATCAAGGGAAGGAATAAAGTGGTAAATGATTAGTTATTTTTAAATTAAATTACACTACCTAAGTTTCAAGTAAGTGTTTTTTTTTATTTCTTTTTTCTTTATTAAAATGAGGGTTCAATTTTTTTCATGAACACTAGAACACAATCATTTTGAGACGGAATATTAATGTAGGGGTATATATTATTCAGCTAAGAGTAATGCTATGAGTACCTAAAGAGTACTAAATTTTTTGTACAAAATGATGTATCAGCTGATGTGATGCATTAATTATGATTTTTAATTTTGTTTTTTGTACTACATCAGCTGACACATCATTTAATACAAAAAATTTAGTACTCTTTAAGTACACGTAGTATTACTCTTCCGCTAATTAACAGTACGCTTGGGATAGCTTATCCTTTTTCAGAGAATCAATCACTTTGGTTAATGTGAAGATTGAAGACATCTTATATACGCATCCAATCATACCCCTAAAACACCCAAAGAGAATTGATCTACATTAATTTACTTCAATATCAAGAAAAAAAAGGTGTCAAAAGAATATCTCCCTACATAAACAAGAGCTTTCTATTTATTTATAGTATTTACTATATTCGTAATATCAAACCTCTATCAAAATAATAAAGTTTTAGAGCCCGTTTATTCATGCGTTTTGGCCAAAACGCAGGGTTAGAACGCATCTTATTCCTTAACTTAGCGTTTCAATGCTGCGTTATAAAAAGCAGCGTATTCAAAACGCAGCTGCGTTTTAAAACGCTGAAATTCTTAGCTTTTTCCCAAAACGCTGATTTTAAAACGCAGTAGGGAATAAAAAGCTGCATTTTGACATAATATCCCAAACGCATTTATAAATAAAAAAGCCGCGTTTTAAATAATCTGCATTTTAAAAATATTGCGTTTTCAAAACGCTACACCAAACGGACTCTTAATAGTGAACCCCAACACTGAGCGGTCATTTATGGGCCGGATTTGGGTTGTTTCTCTCTCGACGACGGCAACCGTGGAATTTCAAGAACTTTTTTTAATTCAATGCGCTCTTTATTATAACTTGAATAAACTATAAAGTTGTGAGAAGCTAGTGTATATGAGTACATACATAAGGTAGTGTATATAATTGAGATAATGTCGCCTAATCATTAAGCTAGCGTTCAGTATTTTCTCGTGAACATGAACACCAAATTCACTTCTCCAGAACTTTTTCTTTTCTTTTTGGAACATGATAACCACGCAATCTTAGAATTTCACTGTGAATGTATTCTGTGCTCAAATTTAAAAACACACACACACACACACACACACACACATATATATATATATATATATATATATATTATATTCGCTTGAATTAATTTGGTCTTAATTTCCTATAGATGCAAAATGGAGCAAATGAACATGGCACTGTCCCTCTCAAACCTGAAACTGTGACAGAAAATAATCAGACATCTGAGCTAGAGGAGACAAAGCAAAGCCTTCAAAAAGCTAGAGAAGATGGAATGCTAATGGCAACTTGCCTCTCTTCCTTGCAAGAAGAGCTTGAACGCACAAAGAGAGAACTCGAACAACTCAAAGAGCAAGAGTCCAAGAAACAAGTGATCATCGAGCCAGAGATAGACCATGAAGAACTCAAATTTGTGGAAGATTCAACAAAATTTGAAGTCATGAAGGAAGAAACAACTCATGAAGAGAAAGTGGAGTTCCACAAAAAAAGATACGTAACTTTCGCAAATCCTCCATCTTTAGCGCATGTTATAATACCACAAGGCGACATAGTACTGGAGAGGCACCCTTCTCTCCGTAAGAAGAAAAAGAAGCCCTTGATACCACTATTAGGAGGGATATTTTCGAGGAAGAAAGGAAGCTCTCAAGTTGAGTCGCAACAAGCTCGATAAGAACATGTGAAGAGTAATTAGGTGCTGACCATAATTGCAGTACAATTTCAATAACAATAATTCCGGAATTTATCAGCCTAAAATGAGATTATGATCGGAAAAGAGAGTTAGGCATGTTTCCATGATTGTAATAAGGCATAAGCTTCACAATAAGTGAGTAAAATTTGTTTTTTTGTTGTGCAGTTGACTATAAAAATCCGATTCCACACATCTCTTGAAACAATTTCAAGGGTTCAAATTAATTCACACACATACATGATTCTTATTGTCGTGCTCTAGAAGGTGAGAGTGACAAGGCCACCATAACTCCACTTGCACCCGAGAGGAATGATTCTGAGGGGCGATTCAGCAAATAATTGCCAAAATCTTACAACAAAGATTATTGTACTGTATAAATTCAGAATCCTTTGAACAACCTTCTATATAACAGCATCAATTACAGTAAGTTTCAGGCTTGGACAAGTGTTCTAAAGGCCAGCCGTAGAGGTCTCCGTAAAGACATTTGGTTTGGGGAGGCGTCTGTGTTTTGCTACATCCCACATTGCTGTGAAAGGAAAAGATTGCAGCAAGGTTGGGTACAAAATCGAAGGCTCAAAGCAAAAGAAAGCATACCTTTCTCGGCCTTTTGGCTAAGATCAAGTGTAGTATCTGTTCTTATCAGTTTAATATCTGATATGTGGGCTATTAGCCCACACGATATTAATCTTATTTTTTGAGGGGGAAGGCCCAATACAGTAGCTTGCTGCTGGGGTCTTCGAGTGTCGCCCATGCCTTACACTACTGCATGGGCTTGGCGCACCCCACCAATCTTAGTCTTAATGTTTCTAAAGCCCAAGATTACCAGCTTAAAATCCGTGATGAATTCTTTAAGGTCGGAGGGTTAATGTAGACAACATAAATTTGACTGCGTTTTAATTTGAGAATCAGAATGTTTTAGATTCCTTAATTTTGTTTAGAATGTTTCTAGCTTCAGTTATGGGGTCTGCTGGCTGCACTTTATTCATATTTCCGTCCAAGTATATGTACGTATGCCATTTCTAAACATTTCAAATAAGATTTTGATGACATATATACTAGCTGATAATTCAAATAAGCTTTTGATGACAAACAATCTCGTCCATTATCAGCTAGTATGTCACAAGGTCACAATGCAGGCAAAGTAAAGATAATATTCGTTGCGAGTCTTTCAGGATTTGATTCACTTCATTGTTATCATCTGGGCTGCCGATCCCAGTTTATCCTTTTTTTCGAATCCAATTTTTCATGCTGTCAAGGTTACAAGTAAGAGTAATGCTATGTGCACCTAAAGTGTGCACCAAAAGTTCTTGTTGGCATCTTTTGGTTGGTTAGAAGATTTAAAAGTGGTAGGACCCACAAATCATTTAATCAATCAAAAGATGACAACTGAGATTTTGGTGCACACTTTAGGTGCACATAGTATTACTTTACAAGTAATTATCAGGTTCTCAAAGAGAAAGAATCCTAGATACTGGGGGAAAATTGGACGAGCAGAACTCCTCGACGTAATCACTTCCCAGTTGTGAGACAAGTCATAGCCTACGTAACTTGGCCCTTAAACCTCTTTGTCCTAGTGTAGGTTGACTTAGGAAGCTGGCTTCATTGAGTTTGACTATCTGGACTTTCTTGTTTTGCTGGTATGGCGAGATGTTGCAGACATACCCCACATGATATTGTATGCAAATGAAAGACCGAGAAAGCACACTGTATCATTAATGAGGAGGATATATCATATATGCTGAGAAGGAATTGTCAACAATCAAAGCAGTGGGTGCACAACGATTGGCAAGCGAAAGGATGAACTCACCAAAAACATGAAACTCTTCGATTAAGCTAATAATTTGGAGAGTTACCTCGATCAGCAACAGGGTAAAGCATCAGATGCACTAAGAAAGTAACATGTGCCTACCATGAGTTCCAGTCATAAGGACTGACACTATCTCCTTTTAATGTAGAATTCATGCCATGAAATTGGATTGAATATGAAGTCAGTTCTTTTTTGCACTAACGGTGCTCTGGTTCCAATCGCTTATTGCAAGGGCCTGGCTCACCCTACCAATCTAAGTTAAAGTATTTGAGTGCTTACTCAACAAAAGAAAAGACCAAATGGTTAATAAGCCTCCACAAACAACATTTTCTTTAGTTTTTGGATTTGTACTGATAGGCAGACAGCTCGAAAAAGCTTACAAAAAATGGAATCATGTAGAACTGGCTAGTGAATTTGTGTAGATTTGAGATTATTTGGATTTCTTTCAGAGAAGGTTACTTGGATCTCTTTGAGGCAAAAGATTAGCAACTTGGCAGCGTTAATTCATTGCTAAATTCACGAATTGATTCACTTAACAACTCAGGAATTTTGTGAATGTGAGATAGACATAGACCCATGGAAAGTGCTTCCATTCCTCTCTAGTCTGTAGTCTCTACTCGTCTCATAAATAAAGTTGAATTAATCAAATACTAGCTAATAGTAGCTCTCTTTCAGCATTATCCTTTACTACATTAAATTTAAAATAATAATAATAATAAGAAGAAGAAGAAGAAGAAGAAGAAGAAGAAGAAGCAGAAGAAGCATATCATGATGATCATCATCCATCAATAAATCAATATGTAGAAGATAACTGTAAAAACAAAAATATAAGATTTCCCTCCAAATCCTAATTAATTTTTAGTAGCTAAAACATTTTTTTCTAGTGTAAATAGCCTCAATATCACCATGCTTATAAGAAAAATATTCACAATTGTTGTGTATTCCCGTCGTTCGCGCACGCGGACTGGAAGTACAAATACAGCTTTAAATAACAAAAGCCTAAACAACCAATCTATGAGATCTCACTAAGACGCTCAAATAGATTACAAAAGGGGTGGGGATAACACTTTATCTACCCTATGAGAATTACCCAAACAACTAATCTGATTCCACTCTTATAACCTGCAAATTACTAACAAGTTAGTATTACAACAAAGAGTAAAAATAATCAGAATAGTACTAATAAAATAGAGAAGAAGTGAGTAATTAAGGAAAACAGAGGACTTCTCTGTTTTCAGTATCACAGGCCACGGCCTCCACTGAAGTTGCCAAGGCTCAGGTTCCCTTTCTCGACCAAGTCCACCGAAGTGACCCACGAAGAGAACACTACACAGTCCAAGGTGAAGAATCCAAACAAAATTTCCGGCCACAACTTCGGCAACCCCAACAAATCCGGCGACACAAAGTCACCACCGCGTCTCCCTCGACCACGCCACAAGCACCAGCTCACCTCACGTCCACAACCACCGGAGTTCACAACTCCAAGAAACCCACCAAATTGAAATCCCTCTCTCACACACAATCTCACACATTACACACAGTGAGGAGGAGAGAGTACACTGATTTTTCCGTTTGCAAGGGAAGAGTGATAGAGCAAGCTTGTGTCGAACAATTAATCGGGCGTTGGGTCTCTTTTGAGAGAAGAGAGAGCTGACATTTAAAGGGGGGAGAGCTGCTGGGAGAAATGCACCAGACATGGGGGAATCGCACCGGGCTGTATGGGGAAAGCAAACAGGCCAGTCAAAGGGGAGAAAGAGGGAAGCACGTGGGGTGTGAAGCTTCCGGTTTGCACAATGAAGTAGGCGGGCTACCAAGGAGCAGGGCCAAGGACTGGGCTGCCCGCTGTGGGCCTCTCAATATTCCAACAATCTCCACCTTGGAACAAGTGCTAGTTCTCACTACATGGACTTACAGGACTTTATAATAAATGGGAATCATCATCGTATTAAACCGAAATAGAACTTGTTCCAACACTAAATAAAGAACAAATCACGGGACAACATACACAAAGTATGCAAGGAAATAACCAATCTATCTTGTTCCACCGCACAAAGCAGGAGCGAGATAAACACCACAGCAAACACTAAGTATGCAAGGAAAAACAATTTATCTAGCTCCACCGCACAAAGCAGGAACGAGATAGACACCACAGCAAACACTAAGTAAGCAAGGATTTTATGGGGCAACAACAGCACATATGCATCAATCAAATTTCAAAATATTTAAACAAGTTTCAAATTTTTAGTTACCGCCAAACATTTTAACTCCCAATAAAACTGAGCAGTCAAAGCACATTTAACCCTAATCCTCTCATGTGACGACCCGAGTCCGAGATTCGATGTTGAACCCCAACTCGGAGCGCCAAACCGAAGAAGAACAGAATAAAGTGAGCCAAAAGCTCGAATCTAAACCAATGCAGCAGAATACTAAAAACAAGGCAGCGGAATAACAAATGAAATAGGGGTTTCAAAACTCAAATAACAAAATCCCCACAAACATATAACACCTCCACGGGTAAACATGTGCCGGAGAAACAACCACATCTAAAATACCACGAGACAACACGCTCGAGAAAACCAACAGTAAAATACCAACGGGCACACGGCCACAACAACTAAGAAAACTGGAATTATAAAAATAGTACAACCGGCACGACTCTACAAGTCGGCACCAAATACAAGTCTATAAAATACAAGAATCTCTACCCGACATACTAAGTTTACATAACTCAGTTTAACCCACGATCTCACAGGTACAGGAAATAAATATAAAATACTAGCTAGCTACAACTAGAGGATCTTCGAACTAGAGCCTCACTGCACCGAAACGTATCCTGCAACTAAGGAAAACAAATATGGAAGGGATGAGTCGAATGACCCTGTAAGCTACTAATGAAACAATATGGCATGACATTATGCACGTAAGAATAGCAGGATAATAAACAGATTGTAGCACAGAAGACAACCAACCCTATACTCACGAGAGGCTCAGTAGCCGCCAACCGTCATGCACTGGTTGGAGACTACGACCAACATTCGATCATATAGGAAGCACATAAAGTGTAAGTAAACACATAAAGGTGGATACGGTGGATTCGAGGTACACCTCCGAAATCTCTTGAAACACTTCCGACCTTATCGCTCCATGAAGCCGTAGTAGATGATCGTACTGCCGCTCACGGAACTATGAAAGATGCCTCTGCTGCCATCCAAAAAAATACTCCCTCCGTCCCTAAATTATTGTCTGGGTTGACCAGGCACACGGATTAAGAAAACACAATTGACTTGATTATTAATATTGGAATAGTATTGAAATATTGTGTTGTTTCCTTTAATGCCCATGTGTATGTGGCTCATAATTAAAGTAGGAAGAAAAAGTAAGGGTAAAATAGTAAAAGTGATGTTCTAAAAAGGAAAGTTTCAAACAAGACAATTATTTAGGGACGGACGAAAAAGGAAAGGAAGACAATAATTTAGGGACGGAGGGAGTATGAAACAGGCACACTATACATCACAAAATAAAATTGATGCATCGTAGTTTAAAATGTGCATCGCGATGCATAAATTGTACTAAAAAGTATTGTTTTTGTTCCATAACGATACATGCAGTTTCTTTAAGAGTTCAAATGGGCGCTACGCCCATAATTTTGGCCTTCACGCCCGTTCCATAATTGATGCATCGCGATGCACGATGCACATCATTGTAGTAAAAAATACTGTTTTTGTACATTGTACTAAAAAGTACTTTTTTTTTTGCCCAAAATTGATGCACAACATCAAAAATCAATTCTACAACCTTGGACGGAAAGTAGAAAAATGGGTATGGTCACTAAGTCAAAAAAGATCGGTATGTTCTTTAAATTCGATAATCATATGTATATTATTTTGTTAAATTATTTGGTTATTTTAAAAAATCGGTATGGTCACTAAGTCAAAAAAAATCCATCATTCGGGTAAATATTTAAATTGACAAACTACTCAAATCGGTATGTTCTTTAAATTCGATAATCATATGTATATTATTTTATTAAATTATTTGGTTATTTTAAAAAATCGGTATGGTGACTAAGTCAAAAAAAATCCATCATTCGGGTAAATATTTAAATTGACAAACTACTCAAATGGTCCCCCTAATGGGTCGCGGGTTAAACGGTCCAGACCAAAAAGTTCTGATTTTAAATGGGCCAAAAATATTGAGCACTAACTTTTTTTTTTTCTGGTTTAAACGAGTCAGTCCTACAAGCTGTAACCCTTTTAACATCTCTATCGGTATTAGTGAACATAAACGAAATAGCTATGTTGAGATAGAGTACTACATGCGCGCACATGACAACGCCTTCAATCATGAGTTAATAGATGTTGGAATGTGAGTAGTAGGACCCAATCTGACATCGATAACCCAAAGGGTTGAAAGTTACATTGTATGTGTTTGATATGAAGATTTTTAGGTTTTAAGTTTTTGTTTTGTAATCGAAGGAAGGAAGAGAAAATAAAAGAGAGATAAAAAAAAGGTGGTGGGCTAAAATAAAATAAAAAATATAAGTTCTACAACCTTGGACGGAAAATAAACATATTGTAATATATGCTGGAAAAAGTCTTTAAGGATTTTGGAAGTTACTTTTTCTCTGCATGTAGAGATTCTTACTAGTAAAAAACAAGGAAACTCTCTAGCTTCCAATGTAGTGTAGAAAAGAGACTTTGTATGATGGGAAACCCGAGGATCGCTGTTATGATCAAAAGCATGTGACTCGCATTAGCACTTTTCAACTACTCATTTTAAATTTTGTGATTTAATAGAGTGATCCAAATTTGAAAAGCACTCCATTTTAACACCTTTTTATTCCCAACAACACCCTAAAAAAAAAAAACCCATACATAGGAACTCATACTTTTAGAACGCATACATAGGAACCCATATTTCCACACACGCACATAGACATGCCCAAACGGTTCGAATCGCCGGTTCCAAAAACCACCAGACAACAAACCGTAACCGAACCGACAAATCACGGTTACGGTTCCGGTTCCGAACCGGCTAAGCCGGTTCCGATTTCGGTTCCAAACCGTAATTTTTAATTATTTTTTTAATATTTTCTTATAATTTTTTTTAAAAAAGATTTCATCTTAAAACTTTGTACAAAGCATTTTTTTGAATTTTTGAAGCTTTGTAAACTTTTCATTTTTGAAATTATAGAGTAAATAAGGCAATTTCAAAATTAAAAATTTAAATTTTGGCGATTTTTCACGGTTTGGAACCGGCGGTTCACGGTTTTGAGAAATTGGAAACCGAAACCGAACCGTGTAACCGGCTGTTCCGGTTCCGGTTCCTCACGGTTCCGGTTTATGCGGTTTTTTGGGCGGTTCGGTTCCGGTTCGAACCGCCGGTTCCGAACCGTTTGGGCATGTCTACACGCACAGAGTGAAAAAGAAGAAAAACACTATTTTAACCAATTAAGAGAGTTAAAATAGTTGTGTCACCACCACGCATGTCAATTTCAAAGGAGAAGTTTCTCATCCGAGCTTGGAATAATAGTTTTTGCCTTTTTGGTGCATCTTTGTGCAACTCTTTTTATTGGCATCAATACATAGGAACTCATATACTTCTCAAACATAGTTTGTTCTTCCCATATATGTCAAAGTCTCAACTATAAACTGTCAATGTATGTATGTTTATTTGCAAGATGACATTAACATTAAGCTAGTGACAAGCGTTATGGAAACTAGCTTGAGTATAGAATCAGCTAATTAAGATTGAGAACTCTTAAATTTGAAAACGAAGGACACAGAAAGAGAGAGCGCATCAACTCCATCTTCTCTAACCAGTCTAAACTCTGTCCCGTCAATGGCTACCTCCGCCCCCACCCCTCAAACCCCCCAAGCTCCGGCCTCTTCTCCGGTCGCCACCCCTCCCGCTCCCACCCCTCAAATCCCCTAATCTCCGGCCTCTTCTCCGGTCGCCACCCCGCCCCCTCCCAGCCCCTTATTCCCGGCAACCCTCCAAGCTCTGGCAGCCACCCCTTCCGCTCCGACCCCTCTCCATCTCAACCACCCTCACCCGACAACGTCCGCTCTCACCCCTCCCGCTCTCACCTGCTCCCATCCCCTCTCTCAATTAATATTTCTTAACAGCAACCAAAACCAACCCACTATAAAGGAAGAGATTTGTTATTTTTACATAAAGTTCAAGATTGGAATGATTATTGCCGGAGCTATCACTTTTATGACCATTCTTGACAACCATGAACTTCTCCAACACAACCATGTTGTTCATGTCATTGTCGGGGGTCTAACATTTTTTAGCTCAATCTTGACCGCCTTCGCCAAGATTACTCTCATGCGGAGAAGAAACATAAGAAGACGATGGATTTGTTATCTGGTATATCTATAAGTTTTAGTCTGCGTGGCTAACGTGGTCCTCCTTTTTCAACCTTCACGCCTGATAAAGATGATTAGGCAGTTGATTTCGGCCTATGCAACAGGTGATATTCTAATTATTGTAATTATTGTTAACGTGTAATTACTGTTAACGTGTAATTAGTTTCAGTGTAGTGTATTTCATTGAGTATTTATTTTTTATAGAAAATGAGTTTGTTAATAGAGTGATCCGAATTTGAAAAGCACTCCATTTTAACACCTTTTTACTCCCAACAACACCCTAAAAAAAAAACCCCATACATAGGAACTCATACTTTTAAAATGCATACATAGGAACCCATATTTCCACACACGCACATAGACATGCCCAAACGGTTCGAACCGCGGTTCCAAAACCGCCGACAACAAACCGTAATCGAACCGACAAATCACGGTTACGGTTCGGTTCCAACCGGCTAAGCGGTTCGGTTCCGTTCCAAACCGTAATTTTTAATTATTTTTTTAATATTTTCTTATAATTTTTTTTTTAAAAAGATTTCATCTTAAAACTTTGTACAAAGCATTTTTTAAATTTTTGAAGCTTTGTAAACTTTTCATTTTTGAAATTATAGAGTAAATAAGGCAATTTCAAAATAAAAAATTTAAATTTTGGCGATTTTTCACGGTTTGGAACCGGCGGTTCACGGTTTTGAGAAATTGGAAACCGAAACCGAACCGTGTAACCGGCGGTTCCGGTTCCTCACGGTTCCGGTTTATGCGGTTTTTGGGCGGTTCTGGTTCGAACCGCCGGTTCCGAACCGTTTGGGCATGTCTACACGCACAGAGTGAAAAGAAGAAAAAACTATTTTAACCAATTAAGAGAGTTAAAATAGTTGTGTCACCACCACGCATGTCAATTTCAAAGGAGAAGTTTCTCATCCGAGCTTGGAATGATAGTTTTTGCCTTTTTGGTGCATCTTTGTGCAACTCTTTTATTGGCATCAATACATAGGAACTCATATACTTCTCAAACATAGTTTGTTCTTCCCATATATGTCAAAGTCTCAACTATAAACTGTCAATGTATGTATGTTTATTTGCAAGATGACATTAACATTAAGCTAGTGACAAGCGTTATGGAAACTAGCTTGAGTATAGAATCGCTAATTAAGATTGAGAACTCTTAAATTTGAAAATGAAAGACACGAAAGAGAGCGCATCAACTCCATCTTCTCTAACCAGTCTAAACTCTGTCCCGTCAATGGCTACCTCCGCCCCACCCCTCAAACCCCCAAGCTCCGGCCCTACTCGGTCGCCACCCCTCCCGCTCCCACCCTCAAATCCCCTAAGCTCCGGCCTCTTCTCCGGTCGCCACCCCGCCCCCTCCCAGCCCCTTATTCCCGGCAACCCTCCAAGCTCTGGCAGCCACCCCTTCCGCTCCGACCCCTCTCCATCTCAACCACCCTCACCCGACAACGTCCGCTCTCACCCCTCCCGCTCTCACCTGCTCCCATCCCCTCTCTCAATTAATATTTCTTAACAGCAACCAAAACCAACCCACTATAAAGGAAGAGATTTGTTATTTTTACATAAAGTTCAAGATTGGAATGATTATTGCCGGAGCTATCACTTTTATGACCATTCTTGACAACCATGAACTTCTCCAAAATAACCATGTTGTTCATGTCATTGTCGGGGGTCTAACATTTTTTAGCTCAATCTTGACCGCATTCGTCAAGATTACTCTCATGCGGAGAAGAAACATAAGAAGACGATGGATTTGTTATCTGGTATATCTACAAGTTTTAGTCTGCGTGGCTAACGTGGTCCTCCTTTTTCAACCTTCACCCCTGATAAAGATGATTAGGCAGTTGATTTCGGCCTATGCAACAGGTGATATTCTAATTATTGTTAACGTGTAATTACTGTTAACGTGTAATTAGTTTCAGTGTAGTGTATTTCATTGAGTATTTATTTTTTATAGAAAATGAGTTTGTTAATAGAGTGATCCGAATTTGAAAAGCACTCCATTTTAACACCTTTTTACTCCCAACAACACCCTAAAAAAAAAACTCCATACTTAGGAACTCATACTTTTAAAACGCATACATAGGAACCCATATTTCCACACACGCACATAGACATGCCCAAACGGTTCGAACCGCCGGTTCCAAAAATCGCCAGACAACAAACCGTAACCGAACCGACAAATCACGGTTACGGTTCCGGTTCCGAACCGGCTAAGCGGTTCCGGTTCCGCCCAAACCGTAATTTTTAATTATTTTTTTAATATTTTCTTATAATTTTTTTTTAAAAAGATTTCATCTTAAAACTTTGTACAAAGCATTTTTTGAATTTTTGAAACTTTGTAAACTTTTCATTTTTGAAATTATAGAGTAAATAAGGCAATTTCAAAATTAAAAATTTAAATTTTGGCGATTTTTCACGGTTTGGAACCGGCGGTTCCGGTTCACGGTTTTGAGAAATTGGAAACCGAAACCGAACCGTGTAACCGGCGGTTCCGGTTCAGGGACGGTTCCGGTTTCCTCACGGTTCCGGTTTATGCGGCTTTTTGGGCGGTTCGGTTCCGGTTCGAACCGCCGGTTCCGAACCGTTTGGGCATGTCTACACGCACAGAGTGAAAAAGAAGAAAAAAACTATTTTAACCAATTAAGAGAGTTAAAATAGTTGTGTCACCACCACGCATGTCAATTTCAAAGGAGAAGTTTCTCATCCGAGCTAGGAATGATAGTTTTTGCCTTTTTGGTGCATCTTTGTGCAACTCTTTTTATTGGCATCAATACATAGGAACTCATATACTTCTCAAACATAGTTTGTTCTTCCCATATATGTTAAAGTCTCAACTATAAACTGTCAATGTATGTATGTTTATTTGCAAGATGACATTAACATTAAGCTAGTGACAAGCGTTATGGAAACTAGCTTGAGTATAGAATCAGCTAATTAAGATTGAGAACTCTTAAATTTGAAAATGAAGGACACAGAAAGAGAGAGCGCATCAACTCCATCTTCTCTAACCAGTCTAAACTCTGTCCCGTCAATGGCTACCTCCGCCCCACCCCTCAAACCCCCAAGCTCCGCCCCTACTCGGTCGCCACCCTCCCGCTCCCACCCTCAAATCCCCTAAGCTCCGGCCTCTTCTCCCGCCACCCCGCCCCCCCCCCCCTTATTCCTGCAACCCTCCAAGCTCGCGGCCACCCTTCCGCTCCGACCCCTCTCCATCTCAACCACCCTCACCCGACAACGTCCGCTCTCACCCCTCCCGCTCTCACCTGCTCCCATCCCCTCTCTCAATTAATATTTCTTAACAGCAACCAAAACCAACCCACTATAAAGGAAGAGATTTGTTATTTTTACATAAAGTTCAAGATTGGAATGATTATTGCCGGAGCTATCACTTTTATGACCATTCTTGACAACCATGAACTTCTCCTACACAACCATGTTGTTCATGTCATTGTCGGGGGTCTAACATTTTTTAGCTCAATCTTGACCGCCTTCGTCAAGATTACTCTCATGCGGAGAAAAAACATAAGAAGACGATGGATTTGTTATCTGGTATATCTACAAGTTTTAGTCTGCGTGGCTAACGTGGTCCTCCTTTTTCAACCTTCACCCCTGATAAAGATGATTAGGCAGTTGATTTCGGCCTATGCAACAGGTGATATTCTAATTATTGTAATTATTGTTAACGTGTAATTACTGTTAACGTGTAATTAGTTTCAGTGTAGTGTATTTCATTGAGTATTTATTTTTTTATAGAAAATGAGTTTGTTAATAGAGTGATCCGAATTTGAAAAGCACTCCATTTTAACACCTTTTTACTCCCAACAACACCCTAAAAAAAAAACTCCATACTTAGGAACTCATACTTTTAAAACGCATACATAGGAACCCATATTTCCACACACGCACATAGACATGCCCAAACGGTTCGAACCGCCGGTTCCAAAAACCGCCAGACAACAAACCGTAACCGAACCGACAAATCACGGTTACGGTTCGGTTCGAACCGGCTAAGCGGTTCGGTTCGTTCCAAACCGTAATTTTTAATTATTTTTTTAATATTTTTTTATAATTTTTTTTATAAAAGATTTCATCTTAAAACTTTGTACAAAGCATTTTTTGAATTTTTGAAGCTTTGTAAACTTTTCATTTTTGAAATTATAGAGTAAATAAGGCAATTTCAAAATTAAAAATTTTAATTTTGGCGATTTTTCACGGTTTGGAACCGGCGGTTCCGGTTCCCGGTTCCAAACCGGCGGTTCACGGTTTTGAGAAATTGGAAACCGAAACCGAACCGTGTAACCGGCGATTCCGGTTCAGGGACAGTTTCGGTTCCTCACGGTTCCGGTTTATGCGGTTTTTTGGGCGGTTCGGTTCCGGTTCGAACCGCCGGTTCCGAACCGTTTGGGCATGTCTACACGCACAGAGTGAAAAAGAAGAAAAACACTATTTTAACCAATTAAGAGAGTTAAAATAGTTGTGTCACCACCACGCATGTCAATTTCAAAGGAGAAGTTTCTCATCCGAGCTTGGAATGATAGTTTTTGCCTTTTTGGTGCATCTTTGTGCAACTCTTTTTATTGGCATCAATACATAGGAACTCATATACTTCTCAAACATAGTTTGTTCTTCCCATATATGTCAAAGTCTCAACTATAAACTGTCAATGTATGTATGTTTATTTGCAAGATGACATTAACATTAAGCTAGTGACAAGCGTTATGGAAACTAGCTTGAGTATAGAATCAGCTAATTAAGATTGAGAACTCTTAAATTTGAAAGAGAAGGACACAGAAAGAGAGAGCGCATCAACTCCATCTTCTAACCGCCTAAACTCGTCCCGTCAATGGCTACCTCCGCCCCACCCCTCAAACCCCCAAGCTCCGGCCTCTTCTCCGGTCGCCACCCTCCCGCTCCCACCCTCAAATCCCCAAGCTCCGGCCTCTTCTCCGGTCGCCACCCGCCCTCCCACCCCTTATTCCTAGCAACCCTCCAAGCTCGGCACCACCCTTCCGCTCCGACCCTCTCCATCTCAACCACCCTCACCCGACAACGTCCGCTCACCCTCCCGCTCTCACTGCTCCCATCCCTCTCTCAATTAATATTTCTTAACAAAGAACCAAAACCAACCCACTATAAAGGAAGAGATTTGTTATTTTTACATAAAGTTCAAGATTGGAATGATTATTGCCGGAGCTATCACTTTTATGACCATTCTTGACAACCATGAACTTCTCCAACACAACCATGTTGTTCATGTCATTGTCGGGGGTCTAACATTTTTTAGCTCAATCTTGACCGCCTTCGCCAAGATTACTCTCATGCGGAGAAGAAACATAAGAAGACGATGGAATTGTTATCTGGTATATCTACAAGTTTTAGTCTGCGTGGCTAACGTGGTCCTCCTTTTTCAACCTTCACCCCTGATAAAGATGATTAGGCAGTTGATTTCGGCCTATGCAACAGGTGATATTCTAATTATTGTAATTATTGTTAACGTGTAATTACTGTTAACGTGTAATTAGTTTCAGTGTAGTGTATTTCATTGAGTATTTATTTTTTATACAAAATGAGTTTGTTAATGCTGCCATACCGAAGTGGTGGAGAACTGTCGGAGGAATCAGTAGGTGTGGAAAAATCTGGATTACTGTCAGAGGGAGCAGCAGGTGTAGAAGAAACTGGAATATTAGGGGAGTCATATGGGTTTATAATTAGGGGTATGGGTGTAATGGGAGGTCGGATGTGTCGTACTGGACGAGATAACGACACTGCCGGAGTGACAAGCTGCTGGAGTGCCGTGGGATGTGAGGAAGATGTAGGTACTGGACTGGAGAAGGATTGTTGGTTTGGAGAGTTCGTTGATGGAGCAATTTGAGCCACGGGGTTTGATGTTGCTGGGAGATGGTTGGCTTGATCAGCAGGGGTAGTTCGTGGTATGTCCGTAGGAGCCACGGGGCTGGATGTTGTGTTTTGATGCTGTCCAGGATTGCATAATGAGGTGGCCCTGTCAATTGCAAAGGGGAAAGAATTTTCGTCAAATAAAACATGTCTTGAGACGTAAATTTTACCCGTGGATTTGTCGAGACACCGATAACCTTTTCTATTTTCATCATACCCAAGGAAGACACAATGAATAGATTTAGGTTCGAGCTTGTTTTTATTGTATGGCACAATGTATGGAAAACATGAGCAACCAAAGACTTTGAGAAAACAGTAGTCGGGAGTTCGGTGAAAAAGTTTTTGGAAGGGAGAGATGTTATCTAGTTGTTTCATGGGAAGACGATTTATCAAGTAGACTGATGTGGAGAAGGATTCCAACCAAAATTTCATGGGAAGATTAGAATGAGCTAAGAGACATAACCCCATTTGTTCGATGTGTCGGTGTTTTCGTTCCACGACACCATTTTGTTGTGGTGTATAGGGACATGTGAGTTGGTGTTTGATGCCATTTTGAGAGAGAAATAAGCGAAAAACATTACTAGTAAATTCACCCCTCCATCCATTTGCACTGTTTTAATAGTGTGAATTGCTTGAATTCGACTCGACAATTGATTTTCAATTTGCAACTTAAAATTTGCAAAGACTTTTACCATTTCAGATTTGTGAGTGAGAGGGAAGAGCCATGTGTATCGAGAGAAGTCGTCTACAATAGAGAAATAGTAGCGACAGTTACTTAATGATGCAACAGGAGAGGGTCCCCAAATATCCAGATGTAACAAAGCCAATGGCTGTTTTGAATTAAATGACCTTGTTACAAAAGGTAATTTGCATGATTTGCCTATAGTGGACATGTATGGCAAAATTTATTTGGACTAGCTCTACCATGAATTGGCAATTGAAATTTATTCGATAGAACTTGTAAAACTTGAGATGAGGGATGCCCTAGTCGAGAATGCCAGACATCTTGATTTTTTCGTTCCCCGACGAGGGCTAGATGATGTAGAACACGTGGCTGAAGTATATTTGCGCAAGATGGAAGGCAATAAGAGTTTTAGAAGGAAGATTGGAAAGTTAAGGGGCAAAGTGGCAAAAGGCAGAACTAGTACTAGTGGAAATCATGAATTGGATGAGTCTTTTGTCGGTAGGGCATAATTTGGGCATAACTTTTGATCTCGGATGAACCATGGGACCCACCGCATACCAAATCGAAACTCTCGACGAGATCTACAAGACTTACTACCCGTGACGCGTTTCGTTTTTGGCCCGAAAAACACTGTTTAAGTATTGTTTTGGGCTTCGGAATTTTTCCTTATTTACTTTTGCCGTTTCCTTTTAGGGTTTGGTTTGTTTAGGGCATATAAATACCCTCTTAAACATTGTTATGAGCAGCTTTTGATTAATATAAAACGTTTTTCTCTCATTGTGAAAACCCTAAGCCGTCTTAGGGTTGTTCTTGGAGTTTTTCGTGGTAAGAACTTCAAAGTTGTTAGTTTCGCTGCGTCACTAGAGGACTATTTGGAGAGCTGGAGTCGAACTTAAGATGGTAGAGACCGTCAAAGATGTTCGAGACTCTCGTCAATAAAGTCAGTATTCCGTTTAGTAGTACTGTTAGGCAAAATAATATGTGTCATTTTTGCCCTTTGGGCAAGCCGAGTTAGCTTTCTTTCTTTGTTCGCACGTTTCATTCTCGTATGCCTTTGGATATGTTGCACTTGGATGTATGGAGTCCTTTCCCAGTAACTTCAATTAGTGGTTTTAAGTATTACTTATCCATTGTGAAGAATCCAAACCCAATTTTCGGCCACAACTCCGGCAACCCCAACAAATCCGGCGACACAAAGTCACCACTGCGTCTCCCTCGACCACGCCACAAGCACCAGCTCACCTCACGTCCACAACCACCGGAGTTCACAACTCCAAGAAACCCACCAAACTGAAATCCCTCTCTCACACACAATCTCACACAGTACACACAGTGAGGAGGAGAAAGTACACTGATTTTTCCGTTTGCAAGGGAAGAGTGATAGAGCAAGCTTGCGTCGAACAATTAATCGGGCATCGGGTCTCCTTTGAGAGAAGAGAGAGCTGACATTTAAAGGGGGGAGAGCTGCTGGGAGAAATGCACCAGACATGGGGGAATCGCACCAGGCTGTATGGGGAAAGCAAACAGGCCGGTCAAAGGGGAGAAAGAGGGAAGCACGTGGGGTGTGAAGCTTCCGGTTTGTACAATGGAGTGGGCGGGCTACCAAGGAGCTGGACCAAGGACTGGGCTAAGGAATGGGCTGCCCGCTGTGGGCCTCTCAATATTCCAACAACAATAACTGAGTAAAATTTGTTTTGTTGTTGTGCAGTTGACTATAAAAATAGGCACTTAACATTTGTTATTAAGAAAATTTGTTTTTTTTCTTTTTATAGAAAATCTTTTATTTTTCTTAAACTTTTTTTTTCCCCTGTATCGTCATTGCATTGTCTAGTTTATACTTTCATTGTGTTGGAGCTACAAGTTGGTAAATTGGAAAAGATGAGGAATTTTTCACTTCAAAAATCAATCAAACAACTTTACTCATATACAAGTAAATAAAGCATCATGCTAGATTTTTTTTTTTTTGCATAATTGTCATTGCTTCATTAGTAAATGGTTTTATTTTAAAAGAGGAACGGGAAAGTAAGAAATAAAAATAATTGGGCCAAAGCATTAAAGTCTGGGCTTTTATTGTCCACGCTTTAAATTATCTTAGTTTTTGGCCCAGTAGGCTCCATGGGGTGTTATAGGCCTGCATGGAGCCATGGATTTTAAAACATTTTCCAACTGAAGGTTATATTCACATCCAGAATGGATTTTCATTCGTTGCAAATCCAAGTTTTTTTAAAAAAAAAAACTTATTGGTGCATAAAAAAGTTTGAGTGGAGAGACTTGTTAACGAGTGCTAACCCATATCAGATCATGAGGCTAAGAACTGCCTCACCCACCCCATCCCAGCGAGAGGGAATCTCGAACTCAAGCTCTTTGGTGAGGAAGTATGATCCCTCAACCATGCACCCACCCTGCTATATATTTGTTTCGATGGTAAACCCAAGTTATTAAGAATAATTAAGGATGTAGTCAATTAATTTGGCAAAAATGCAATTCCATAATAAAAAAAGAGCAGATTTAAGTCTAACGTACTAATCATAAATGTAACCATCTTTCTTTCATATATGTTAGCCAACAGACAATCCTAGATGAAAAAACATGCATAACGCACACCGATCGAGAATATTATAAGATTAGTCGTACGTTTTCAAACAATTAAGTTTATATAGTACTTATGCCAAAACTATATATGCTTAAAATCCCATGTGTTGCTAGCTAGCTAGAACTAGAAGCTAGCTAGCACTCATGTTCTACAACAGCTACTCGTAAATATTACTCCGTCTAGCTACCTCATACAGAGATCTAGTTTCATCCAATAAATAAAGTTGAATTCATCAAATACTAATAGTACGTACGTAGCTCTCTTTCAGCATTATGCTTTACTACGTACATTAATTAAATAAATAGCAAGAAGCACAGCATGATCATCCATCAATTTATTCAATATATCCTAGCTAGAAGAAAATAACTGTAAATACGAAAACATAATTAAGATTTCATTCCAAATCCTAATTAAATTTTAGTAGCTAAACTACTTTTTCTAGTGTAAATAGCCTCCATAGTTCCATGCTTATAAGAAAAATATAATAATAATAATAATAATAGGCTTTATTCTTTAAAAAGTTTGACTTGTCAAATGAGACTATTTTTTTTGGGACGAAGTGAGTAACTAAGAAGCATATATAGCATGATCATGATCATCCATCAATATATTGAAGTAGAAGATAATATTTCCCTTCAAATCCTAATTTTCAGTACAATTTTTTATTTATTTGAAGTGTGAGTAGCCTCCATGATAGCACCATCCATGTTCAGGCCTTAATTAGTTTTTACTCCAAACACATCATATATTTAATTAGCAACAAACACAAGTAAACTCTCTTCGTATGCAAACCTATAGCCCATCAACAACATAAAGATATCAAATTCGCCAATAAACTCAACTTTTCAAATTCAATAAATATTGAAGAAGACAAGTATATATACAAAGCAATATTATTAATTTCACACCATTACATCAGATTTTCTCCTGCCATCAAAGATCCCAGCTTCTTGGGAAGACTTATTAAAGAACTCTATGCAATCAGCAATGGCTTCATTATAGTGAGTGTTTGATGAGTAATAAGAACTGCAAGAAGTCTTTGGAGGGTCGGGCCGGCTATGATCACAAGACTTTCTCCTCGGAGTCGAACCAACGCTCGTCTTCGCCCGAGATCCTCGAGGAGAAGGGAAAGAGAAGATCAACCTCATGAGGATTCGTCTAAACTTATCAAACACCTTCATGGAAGAAAAGTTGAGCTTTGGAGAATTTGGGGTTGTACTACCTTGATGATCTTGATCACCTCTTATGTGTATGACAAAACTGCCAGTTTGAGAAGTAGCAGGGTTCATTTTATTTGCCAGAATTGTGTCTTTGGGAAGTGTAATGTTATTATGGAGGTCTTGAGGAAGATGTATAAAAAGAATATGTGAGGAGCTGAGAGAGATTCTAAATACTTAGTTTTATTCAATGTGTAGGAGAATATTTTGATTGAGAAGAAATAAAGTTGCTGTCTACGACCATGTGACTAAATCATTTTACTTGGGCTACTCTTGTCCTTAAACCAAAATACACTTGTTCATTGATTACATAGTAACCATCGTTTTTAAAACCTTAATTATTATTAGGGCAATCATATTGTCATAGTCGTTGAAACTTATTACTATTTGACTGAATAATGCGTACAACTTCCTTTGCCCGTAGTACATGACGATTGCAAAACAAATCCATGTTATTTCCGTAAAACTTACTAATTGTACAACCTTAATGTAACACACCAATTGAGAGGGCAATGCTAATGATGGCTAAGCTTTGATATCAAGTGTAACCTCAAGTATCAATACTTCTTTATACTATAATGATGGCTAATTATATTACTTAATCACCGAAAAAAATGTTCTTTCAATTTGTAAGACAGGTCGATTATAAAACAGTTTTGTTTGATTAAAAGGTTTGCAAAGCGAAATTTGTATTTGCAATGTGATTAAAAGATGTTCAAAATATGTTATGATCTTATTTTCTGTGTGTGTGTGTGTGTGTGTGTGTTGGAGTTTGATATGAGAAATGTTAATTATTAGTAAAACATTCAAACAAACATTCACCGAAGAGTAAGAGTAAAGGGTAAGGAATAAAGAAATTAACACATGTATTTAAAGTGGTTCGGATCTCCTATCCTATGTCCACTTTTTCACACCCATCTGGTTATCGTGAGGCAATAAATTACTTTATTTCAACAAATACATAGATTATTGACAGGAAAAACACTATTTTTCCTCTACTAGTTAGCCCAACTAGGATACTTTAAAAAGTAAACACAATGAATTAAAGCTTCTTTAAGATGAGTACTCTAGGAAGTCTAATAGAAGCGAGAGTAGGGATCTTAATTTGACAGCTTGATTCTTTAGTGAGCTCGGATGC
Source organism: Platycodon grandiflorus (assembly GCA_016624345.1). NCBI lineage: Eukaryota > Viridiplantae > Streptophyta > Magnoliopsida > Asterales > Campanulaceae > Platycodon > Platycodon grandiflorus. The sequence continues at coordinate 58,117,690 of CM028364.1, read as the reverse complement.
TTTGAGTAGCTTGACTTTGAATGATCTTCTTCTTTGTACCGAGTATATAGAATAGGAGTGGTACTAATTAGTGGAGTATTATCTCTTGTTTTCCTGATGTGAAGCTTGATATAAAGGTGTGAAAGTGTATGTTATTTATAGAGATGAGTTTTTTATATAGGCAAATCCTTGAGTAGCTATTATCCAACGGTTAAGTTTGCAACTTATTGTATCCACTTGTTCAGTTTTGTCAGTAACAGCTTGTTATTGTCGTTATCTCACAGTTATGTTTGTCTCTCACAATCTTTGGTGTTGCCCTAATTACGGTTCCTTTTGAGTAGTAGCATCCTCGAAAGTTTGTATTGCCCTTGGAGTACAAATTGGTCAGTTAATTACTCCATCATAACTCTCATGTAGTTGAAGAACAATTATGTTTCTGAATCATAGTTGTTTCAATTAAACAGCTATATATGACCAATTTTGTTGATAGAAAAACTCTTTTTACAATTATCATAATATAAATGGAGATTAATCCAACCTAAATAACATTAATCTAAACAAAGGTCCTAACAATCCAAATGCATTGTTTAACAAAAACCCAAATATGGCCATGGTACAGGGACTTTTAGTGCAATATTTCCATATATATGATTCTTTACTTTCATAATCCGCATTATAATTTCTAAAGTGTACAGTACAAAACTGTCAGTAATAAAAGAATTAGATTGCTAAATCAACATTCTCCAGTTGTAAGTATGATTTCATGCATATTTATATTCTTTTCATTTTACTTTGTTATTTGAACAAAAATCAAGGAAAACAACTTTTGGCTTTCTAATCGAGTCGTATGATTTAAAAACGGACCCCATTAAAAGCAAAAAAAGAAAATAAAATTGAACCATTCAGAGAAAAAATGAAAAATAACTGACATTTTTGGACAAAGATTATATGTAAAATTAATTTTTATTTTTTTGATTGGACAAATTCCTTGGGACAAAATAGTTGATATATAGCTCATTTCACCAATGATGTAACTTCCTAAGTAAATATATTTGAACTATTTTAGGTGGTTTTATCTATGAATTATGGCTTCTTTTTACAGGAGAAAGGTGTACTTATTACCGGAATTAATTAATGGATAACGATATACATAATAAAAAATTAATCATAACTTTTAAAATTTACACATGTGACATAAGGAGATCACTCTCATCTACCTCTCTCTAACAAAAATACTTGGATCTCCTTGCGTCACGTATATAAACTTTAAAAAGTTATGATCAATTTTTCACTTTGTATATCATTATTCTTAATTAATTCATATACTGTATATGCTCAAGGAAACATAATGACATAACCCCGCAGTCCGCAGATTTAGTGCATGAGATAATTAGCTTTTTTCAAACGGATAACGACAAAAGTTCTGACTCATTAATCTAATACTAATCCCACATTAATTACTGAATTTGAAAGGTGGGTTTGCTTGTTGAACACTACTACCCCGTCCCAAAAAATATAAAAATAAATACATACTTTATATTTGAAGTCTGTCACAAAATATAGAAACACATTTTTTAATTTTTAAATTTCCATTTTTACCATTGGTTTTTTTTTTTTTTCAGAGATAGAATATTTATCTAATTGATGCACGTACGGCCCCAAAAATAAGTAACTTTAGTGTAATTAAAAAACTATGAAAAGCAAAAGTACTGTCTATCTAGCTAGAAGCGAGAGAATGTTTATTTGTAGCAGAGCGATGCTATATTGTATAGAAAAATAGAGATGAAAAATGATATTAATGAACAAGTGAAATATGTACAACACATTAATGTTTTTTTTTTTTTGTATATTATATCATTTTTCCTTCATTCTAAAATCAGCCGCCAGACTTCATTAGGTAACCCCTTAATAAAAATCGATCAATGTTTTTCTTTGGTAGAAAAATCTATGAATAGTATTTCATATTATTTGAGACAAAAGTTCAAGCCCTATATATTTCTATTTCTAGATAAATGGTTGGCCTAAAATTAGGGCAAAACTGAAATTTGGGAATAGCAAGTCAATATAACGAATTGCAATAACGGATGAGGCCATTAAATAAAAATCAAATCTTGAGAAACTTGCGAATTTCATTAAAATTAATAAATAGACATATTAAAAACATACTCATTCAGTTGCAAATAATGTAGCAATTAGAAAAACCTAATGTGATGTTTTTCATTTTTTTTTTCTCTCGTGCGCTCGCGCACACACATGTACATACGAACAAACTCCGTGGACCCGTGGTGGTGTCTTTAATCCATTTTCATCAAAGTTGAGTTCAAACTTCACTATTAAGCCACATCAACGGACAAAGGATTGACAATATATGTATTAAAAAAGATTTTTTGTTTATTAGGTACTGTAAATTTTCAATTATTGTAACTGTGTCATGAATATTTTGATTAAAAGTTATAATGAATATTCTTATGTAATTACATCTAAAATGAGAAAAAACTTGGTATAATATTAATCGAAATGGATTATCAACAATTTGCGAATGTATGATCCTACAATAAACATTTGCCGATCGAGTATAATAAAACCTTAAAAGATAATTTTATTTTGTGACATATGGTTATCGTCTTCATTAATTCTCGTTAGTTAAAGTGAAAGTGTCAGCTAATAATGAGTTGCCTGCTTTTTGTTGGATGAAGAATTGATTATATATCCTTAAACACGTCTTTTTAAGCCAATGAGCACACTCCAAATACTTGATTGAGGGACTTCTTTTTTTTCTTTTTCTTTTTTTAATGCAAAACATACTCTCTCCCTCCGTTCCAAAAAATAAGCAAGTAATGATATAATTTAAAGAATTTGACTTATCAAATGATATTACTTCCTCAGCTTCAAAATTATTGTTTTTGAGTCAAACGGACTATTATAAAATAAAATTTTGACATATATAATTTTTTTCAAAATCATATGACAAATATTTATTTGGATAAGAGGCAGTGCCCCAAAATTTGAGGGAACAACAAGGTTACCCAACAAGCAACTGCAAAGACTGTTGTAGGCCTACTTACTCATCAAATTTTCTAATTATTACAAAAAAAAATCATATTAAAATAAAAATCTATGTTGATATAAAGAAAAAAAAAAGACATTGTTGAATGCTTGATATAAATAAAGATTTAAAAATAAACACTAATTTAGAGATGAATGTGTTATATATTTCACATTGTGACGTGGAACAGCTTTAAATTGAAATAGCCACCTATGATATAAAGTAACCATTCAACTTCATATAGCAGGGCCCATAAGCGTTCAGTATTCGTACTTTATGAATTGACATTGCTGAATGCTTGACATTCACCATTTCCATTCAGCTTTACTGCAACCCATGATCCCATCTCCACTTTCTTTTCCAAACAGAGGACACTAGGCCCTGTTTGGATAAGGGCTTTATTTCTTGGGCAAATTACACAGATGGTACTTGTATTTTCACTTTTTTGGAATTGGTCCTAACCCACATCAGCGGTACCTAAACTCAATTTCTTAATATATTTGGTCCTTTCAACCATTGTCATTTTTTTTTTCATTAAGTAAAATCACGTGCATTTCACGTAATTTTACCCAAGAGTAAATTAGTTATTCTTATTTCAAAATTACAGGTAAACTAAACCCCATTCCAAAATCATCTTCTTCCAAAAAAAAAAAAAAAAAAAAATCTCTATACATCCAGCAAAACAACCAAAATCTCTAAATTAGTCATTCTTTAATGCATTCCCCCCAATCCCAATCCCATGAAACTTTTCAGTTTACATCACCAGGACCATGATGATCTTTTCCAGAAACTAGTCAAAGCAACCATTTTCTGTTATCTCATCGTGGAAAGATTGAAAATTCTTAATTCAGACTCGGCACGTTCCTCAAAACGAAGATGTGGAAGGTTGGAGTCATATCCTTGTAAGGTGTGACATCAAGGAAGTCGTGTTGTACATTCACCAAAATTATCATTATAATTGGCCTTCATGTTTGTTCACCTGTAAAGAACTCGGTCAAGTTATTGCACTTCTCTGTTTGCGCACTGCAGGAAATCCCGTCTTCGTTTAGTCTTGTTGACCTCCAGCTGAAATCCCGTCTTCATTTAGTCTTGTTGACCTCCAGCTGAAATCCCGTCTTCATTTACTTGGCGGTTGCGTGGTAGCTTTAGGTAAATTGATAGAGTTAGTCATGGTAATCAGGCTTCAAGCTATCCATCGCTGCAAGTCACACAACACCTTTGCATATATAGCGCCGGCTCTCAGATCTGACTTGTCTCCCGGGCGGCAAACTCGTAGTCAACCAATCGCTCTCTCTCTCTATTCATCTAATGGGTTTGTTCAACTGAGTTTATTAAAATTTTACTATTTGAGTTCGTTCACAGGGGTTTGCTGAAAAAATCTATTCTTTGAATCAATTGGTTGAATCAAACTCTAGTGTGACTTTTTTTAGAGAGAGAGAGAGAGTGAATGGATGAATTGGGTTTGATTTTAAGTTAAATTTTGGGTTAGATTTTAAGTTGAATTTGGGGTTAGATTTTAAGATGATTTTAAGTTGAATTGGGTTTGATTTAAAGTTGATTTTAAGAAAATTGGAGGAATTGGGGATGGTTTGTTAAATGGTTTGGTTTTCAATTGTGGTGGTGGCTGCAGCCATGGTGGAAAGGAAGGGGTGGTGGTGGCAACCATGGTAGAAAGAAAGGGGGCTGGGAATTTGGAATGGATAAGAAAAGTGTAAAAAAAATTAATTTAGTAAATTACATCAATATACCCTTGTATTAAGTATTAAAAGAAAAAATTATAATGGGTAATTTTGTCAATTTAAATTACTCTAAGGCAAAATCACGTGAGAGGCACGCGTGAAAATTTAACGGCGAAAAACTAACGAAATAGGACGGAATGACCAATTGCGTTTTACTTTATTAGCACAGGAACAAAATTTTTATAAAAATTAGTTTAGAGACGAATCTCAAAAAAATCAAAAAGTATAGGGACCATTTGTATAATTTGCCCTTATTTTTATTTCGTAAACAGACGAGAGGGAAAGACAATGAGATAGAAAGTTTAAACTAAGAAAAAAAAAACACAAAAATGAAGAGAACATACTAATGTTTTGACATGTTTTTTAATGTCACGAGTCCCACAATTTGCATTACGATCCCAAATGGCGTCAAGACTGTTAGGATAAGTTTAGCACCTAAAGAACACACACATGAAATGAAGGCCGTATTGGCATTCAGAAGAGTGGATTCCTTGGCGGCTTCTCCATGGATGTACATTGATCTTTTAACTCCCTAGCTAGTCCCAAATAAGAGTAGCAATTTTTATCCATTCCACTAGCTAGCTCATCCTTTTTTATTCATTATTATCAAAAATAACTTATTGGTTAATAATTTAAATATCCCCTATTATAATGAGTTTAAAATAGGTAACTCGATAAGTACTCATTACTATATCTGGTAGGATTTGTACTTCTGATAAGTACATAACAAAGGTTGGTTACAGAAGAAGAAGAAGAAGTTATAACCCTAGCATTAATTAATATTGTTAAATTACATGCTTGGAGCTATTCAAGAACAGAGGTTATTTAGCAAAGATTTCTATCTTTGACCCAATGTAGGCAGGCCTATTCATCTGACAAAGACTTGAAATCTTCTTAAGTTAATAGTACTAAAAGATACGCAGAGGAGAGCAGAAGAGATTTGGTGATTGAGGAGGCATTTCTTTTTGTGTGATGAGAAGCACTTTAAATTGAAATAGACTAGTCAAATGTTACGTTTCCATCCAACTTCCAACTAACTCCTTCTGGCAGGGCCCAATTACTTTAATATTCTGTACTCAAATCAAATGAAATGACATTGTTGAATGCGCTGATGCTGATGTCCTCCCATCCGATCCCTTTCCATGCATTCAGCTTTGGTACATAGATCATCAGCTCCACTTTCTATTTTAAACAGCTTGATACTACTCCCAACCAGAGGTATCTTTTTAGTACACTACTTTTAATTTATCTGACAAAATTTCGAATTGCTCCAATATGTAAGAAAGTTTGACCATTTCTTAAAAATTTATAAAAATAGTTCAAAATACTAATATTTTTAGTGTAGTTTTCAAATATTTCAACTTTTTTCCTAACTAGGTAAATAATGTTATGTATCAATTAATCTAGATATTGATCGAATTAATCAAGAAAACCAAAACATCTCTTTTTTTCTTTTCTTTTTTTTTTTTTTATGGTTAAACGATAGAAGCATTAAGTAGTTTTTCATGTTTTTCTTCGTTTGTGTTCAACCCCCAAGGAATGGCCCGGTGGAGCTGGTGATGAGCCCAAATCTCACGGCCAAGGACAAAAGGGTGCGAACAGATCATCGAAAGCATAAATTCTTCAAAGTCCAAGTGCTCACATCACTGTAGAATCTAGTTAATGGTCAAAGATAGACTAATCGTGACCCAACAATGCACATCTTCGACATCCCGTTTTCTAGGATTTAGAGGACTGCAAGTTGTAGTAGTACTCCCATTATCACTTGTTACGAAAATATGTCTTATTTAACTTCTTTTTTTTTTTTTTTGGTAGAGGGGTATAAATATAATCATGGGAAAATATCACTGTAACCTGGTTACACTGGACTAGCCTAACGGCGGCTAACGAACTAAATTCACTATAGAGACCAGTCAAGCGGTCCAAAAACGTAGGGCAGCAAATCGATAAATCAGAACATGTACATTCCATTTGAATTTTGAACACAGTACTCCCACTAAGTTAGAATCTATTTTTTCTTATATAAGATGTGATGGTGGGACTATTTTAATTTGAACGTAATCTACAACTTCAAGAGATAGTACTTCAGCATTTTGCAAGGCAGTAATCAAGGAATGCAGCAAATTGATTTCAGACATCTCAATGTTCACCTCATTTGAATCTTCTTCACGACGCACTGTCTAACAAACAAATGACATACAAGTACAAGCAGAAAGTCATTCTGGATAAGATTTGGGTGGCATAAATTCCATGACTTGCTTAATAAGCATAGAGTATATAAAAGTTACATATGTTTTATAGACGTTACTAGAATTTTTCATGCTCAAGTTCAACTCGAATTTACAATGCTCAACACAAGTCAAGCTTGAGCTTGATTAAAACATTAACGTGTCGAGCATGATATATCAAGCTCAGCGCAGCTCGCAGCTCTGCTCATTGATAGACCATGCTCATCGAACCAGCTTCTTTTAGTTTGTTAATACGTTTTACCATTAAATTATTAAAGATATGCTATCATCTATAATTTCTAACAGTTCATTCTAAACCAATTAATCTAATTAAGCAAGAGAAAATCATAATGCTAATTCAATGACACAAGATCAGTAACACTATAAACTTTAGATGTGAAAGATCACAGCAAACCCTAGTAATTATCACATGAACATAATATGAGATAAATTAGTTTTAATTTGGTCCATTCTTTCATGTTGCCTCCCACCAAGAAAGGCCTTATAAGCCCTTCTAATTGACTTGGCCTATCAAAATTTAGCTTCCAGTCAACAGGTTTATTTAGCTTCCAGACATTTTTGAGGTAAAAAATCATCTTTTTCTCTTCCATGGTTCTATCTAATAGCCCGACATTCATCTTTCATCTACCTAGTGGATTGAATCCTTCTTTACGGTCGAAGACGTCCTCTTCTTCTTAGCAATCACCTCCGCCTAAAGAATTTTATTTATTTATTTATTTTGGAGAAATCTACCTTATAAATTAAAGTAGTATGTTTTCAAATCGTAGAAATTAAGATGAGGAGGAAATACAGGTTTAGTAATTTAGTGCACAACATCATTAACTGAATTCGATAATTAGTCATGAGAGGCCATGAAAGAGGTAAGGTGATAGCTGCAACAAAGGTTATAATTGCAGCTTTCATTTACTATATATATGATCAGGACGTTGTTTTTGACCTTTCATTGATTATATACTATATGAGAATTATTTTCTTAATAGAATAAAAGTGGAGTAATTAATACTGGAGAAGAAAGCATCTAGATCAATTATCAACCTGTCAACAGCATGCATGCTACCCCTACACCCGCGAATCTCAGTTACCAACAAATATACAAACTCAGATTAGTTGGCTGACAAATATATATGATAGAAAGACAAGTTAATTTCTTATACTAAAACTACCTATTTTTTATTAATAACTCCAAAAAAATTATATATATATAATACTATTGTTTAATTTTATATAGTTGGAGTGCAAGTTATTCAGTGATGTAGTAGTAATTAAGAAATTGGGTTTTCAATAATTTAAAAATAGATAAAATTATAAACTCTAGAAGGAAACGAAACGAAACGAAACATCCTCCTCTTATTTTAATTAATTAATTATTACTAAAACATAGGCTCTGAATTTTGTGGATATAATAATTAAGTTGAAGAAGTAGCCCAAATTAAAGTCCGAAAGGCATATACGAATACTAGTGTGAGAGAGCATTGAAGCTGCATATATTAAGGTAATTATATATATCTTCCAGTGAAGCAGCATGCATTGCATGGTCTAGTGTTCTTCATTACTCACCGTCAAGTATCCCCTCCTTTCAAGATTATCTGATTCATGGCACGTGCCCTCCATAGTGCCATTAAACCCGGCCCTTTATTTAACTTGACGAGTCGACCACTGACTCGGCATGATTCTAACTGATTTTTTTTTTTTAAAGTAATGCTATAAAACCTAAAGAGTACTAAAATTTTTGTACCAAATGATGTATTAGCTGATGTGGTACAAAAAGTAAAATTAAAAATTATAATTAATGCATTACATCAGCTGACACATTATTTGGTGCAAAAAATTTAATACTCTTTAGGTACTCATAGCATTATTCTTTTTTTTAATACTCATTTTTTGTCCGTTCCTAAATAAAAACTTTCATTTTTAGGATATTACTTTTAACAATTTACTCTTACTTTTTATCCCTACTTTAATTATGGGCTACATGAATATGAGCATTAAAGAAAACTACACAATATACTAATATTAATAATCAAATCAATTATTTTTACTTAATCTGTGTGTCGGATCAAATAAAACAATAATTTAGGGACGGAGGGAGTACTTGTTATATGCAAGAATTTATTTGAGATATTATGTTTCTAAGGGATGATGGCTAGGTTAACATGCTCATCTATTTGAAATTTAAGGAAGACAAAATATATAGGCTACTTAATTTAATATTTATTTTGAGCAACGCTATGGGCACAAATAAGTTATAAAATTTTCGTTGACGGTTATTAATTGGTTGTATAGTTTACGGGCCTGTCATTAACTAATAAAAACCAATCAAAAATTAATAACAAAGCTTTTGTGATTAAATTTTTACAACTTCTTTGTGCTCAAAATATTACCCTTTACCTTTTTGACATTCCTTTTAGGACTCAGCTTGAACTCATAGCTCGAAAACAGGTCGTGAGCCCTAAATAAACAAATTTTTAGCATAGTCAAGTCTACACACCTCTCTCAAACTCGGCTCAAACTCAAAAAATTATTAAACAAGTCGAGTTCAAGCATGCAAAACTTGGTTTAGCCGGATTAAATCGAAACCCAAATTAATTAAGCCATTAATTAATAACGAAAAGTACAAAACAAAAAGTCTTTAACTTTCTATGGCTTTGTAGATGACAACGAAACAAGGAAGTATGGCTCTCGGATTAAACACGTACAACTCCTCAAGATTCGAGTACACTCCCGAGTACCCTGCTACTGAATCGTACGGCCCTGGCGAAGTCACGGCTCCTTCATCCTCCTCCACCGCCGCCGCATCAGGCGCCATGCGCCTCACCTTCCCCGCTATTACGCGACAAACCAGCATGGCTCGGCGAGCCTGGCTAACACCGAGGCAGTCGTGGGCCCTACCACTACTAGCCGTAGTGCGCACCCCTTTCCCGCCCTCATGACCACCACCAACACCACAGCTCCCTGCTCCGGTCTTCTGGCCTTGGAAACCGTGCCGTATAATCGTGCAGACACCGCAGCCAGGTACGGAGCCGCATAGGCTGGACGAGCCGCGCGCGCCGAGAGAGCAAGCCAAGGTCGTGCAGTGGAATCTTAGGAGCTCGTTTCCGTCGGCGGCACATCTGGGGTTCTTTTTCGTGTTGGCGTTATCACGGATTTTCACAGAGTCGCGGCAGTCTTCGAACCGTTGGATGGTGCGACGGGTGTTATGGACTTTCAGTATCCGTTCGATGTTGTAGATGGGGCTGTCCTTTTTCATCCAGCTTGATTTGAAGATTATCTCAACAATGTTCCGACCCGAATCTTCCGGACCTAGTTCAGATACTGTATCATCATAAATTTAATTCGCATTAGTGTAGTAATAGTACCCTTAAATTTATTTATTTATACCCTAGCTTAGCTACATAATAAATCTAACTCCACTTAGTTATATATAAATATATGCGATTGAAAGTCAAATCATCTACAATTCAATGTGAGATGAGATCCGTACGTAGGAGTAATAATATTACTCCTTCACCTATAACAGTATCATTTACTACCAATACAATTAATTCACAATTCATACAATGCAGATGGTACTTTTTTTTCGATATTAAGAGGTGGTAGCTGTAAATTTATACCAAACGGTCCCCAGAAAATGAAGTAGCAGCATATGTGTTTCCAGAAAAAGAGGGCAAATGTTTGTCAATAATAAAATATAAAATCAAAAAAAAAGCCCCCTAGTACTGCAATAGGAATTAACCCTTTAGCATCTTTTTATTTTGTACTGTACTACTTTAAACATTTGCACTAGTGGAGTGTGTTGGTTGGTCAGCAGTGTTAAGTAGCAATTTCCTACTATGCAATATATATATATATATATATATATATATATATATATATATGATGATTGATGAATGAGTGAGTGATTGTACCGTACAAGCTTTTACCTCACTTGATATGCATACGTTTGTTCTGTGCATAAAAGTTAGTGGTGAAAGAGAAATTACCAGCATGCCTGACTGCTTGATGATGTTCCAAGCTTTCAATCTTAGGGAAGACTTCCCCACATTCTGAGCACACACAAATTGTACTTCTTGGAGTAGGATACCTGTATCATTTTGTTTCATAATTAAGATCAATTAATTACAGATAAATAAATAAGAGGAAACTTGGCAAAACAAAACAAAATTTTGAATGCATTATAATACTCCGTTTAATTAGGCTTGTTCAGTATAATAATTCAAATTCAATTAAAAGAAAATTAATCAATTTTTGACTGGAGTAGTAAATTAATGGTTGTACTGCGCAAATTAAGTGTAGCATTGATTAATTAAAATTGAAGTGGACCTGCTAGCATCAAGAACGGCGTGACATTCATAACAGCCAGAAAGCTTCCTCAATTGCATGCCTCTAGAAGTCGCCCTGCTGTTCGTTGTTCCACTTCCACCACCGTTGGATCTCATCGAGCTCCCCAAAGACCTTGACGACGACGACGTTGACCCATGAACATTAGTCCTTTTCCGTGTCAAAAGTCCTGTTTCTTGACCGACACTGCTACTTTCCGGCGAGTTATCAGCTCTATGAACAACCCTTGTATTCCCATTAACAACGTCTCTAAAGCTACAAATTGAACTGCACGATCCCAATTTTGGGTACCCATTTGGGTTTTTGGAAGGATCGTGGATTTTCGAGTCTTCGATTTGCTTACAAGTGAACATATTCTTGATTTGGTCCCATGAAGATGGCTGTTTCTCTTTGGGTTTTTGACGCTTGTTTCGTTTGGGCTTGGAGTGTTGTTTTTGGGTTTGTTTTTCAGATTCGGGTATGAAAGTGAGGAGTGCCATGAAAAGGAGAGCTAGTAGATGAAAGAATATTAGTGTTGCAGAACAAGCTCTCTCGTTCATGGAAGAAAGAGAGAGAGGCTTTTGAACTAGGAGTGTGTGTGTTTTCTACTTTAATGGCGGAATGGATCTGAGAAGGATAATAAGGAGGCAAAGAGGGTGGTGGGTCTTCGCTCTTTACTACCACCCTTTAATTTAATTTACTAATTTTTAATTTCTTTATTTTTATACTAGTAGTTAGTAATAAATTATTCCACTTGGATTTGTAATGTTTAAGAAATTCACCTAGTACATGTATGTGTGTTTTATGTAATGATGCTTATGTTGTTATTTAAGAGTTTCATAATAATCTCTTTGTTTTGTTGATGGTTGACTTTTTAAGTTGACTTGGTCTCTACCTATTGTGGAGAAGATCTTGACTGTAATCTAAGATTACGGTGTAATTGTAATTAAGCTTCATCGCTTTACTCTTTATATTGAATTCTAATGCGTGTGAAAGATAAATGTTTGCTTGCGTTTTATAGGCTTACTTTTTTAGAAACATAATTAATCAGCAAGTTAAGTTTAATCTATTTCATTTAGTTATAAGCTTTAAGAACATTGACCAAGTTAATTATTTTCCTTTTTGGTAAATATAATTTAATTATTCGTTGTGTAGACAGTTGACGTTAATTAACCTTATAACTTTGACTCTTCAAAACAACTCCAAATAATATAAGCTTGCACATATGTTTTAAATTGTTTTATGGGTATAGATATTTCATGCTATTTGCTAATGGCGTTTTAACTAGTAACCATTGACAAGAATAATCTTATCAAATAACATAAGTCAGTTGACCAAAATCAATAGATGTTTATTGATATATATGGAGCATCAATTGATCATTGAGCATACAATTAGTAACATTTTCGGGTGGGGTATTGAATTTTAGTGGCTGATGGACCTCAAACTAGGATTGGCATGATAAAATGTGACAATTGTGGCTTATTTGGACTATTACTTTGGCTTGTAGAAGTAACATGCATGTACATTATTCTGGTTGGATATATATTCTCTTGTTCTTGCACCTTTCTTTTTCTCTAGCTAAAGTGCGAACCTGTGCAAGCTGAAAATGATATGATGGCTAGGTTTCTTGCACTTTGTTTTTTTTTTTTTTTTTTATTTTATAGGCTGGCTTCGTGTATGAAGTTTCTATTAACTATTGAAGATTTTATTCTTAAAGTATTACAAGTCCTTTGATATAATAGCTCATTGCATTATGTGTTGTTCTAATTTTCAATAAATAGTCTTGTGTTGTTAAGCAAAGCACTCATCAAATCACTGATCAGTTTAGGAAACATTCTAACTGGCATTGACGAGACATCGGATGATTTTTCTGATATCTTGGTCAAATTACCATATTTTGTTTACATGGTTTCCCACCCATTTATATATATAATAATAATTTTAAAGGGATTTGCCATTAATTAGCACTCTAATTTTTAACTGTGATATACCTACCATCAATATTTTATTTTACTTGTACTAAATACTTCATATATTGGACCTTGCATGGAGTATCGTAATTGAAAAGTCGAGTGTTTATAACAATCACATTTTGGAATCACGCTGATGAAAAACTACAAAAGTGGTAGCGTTATCTTTTTCTAAAGCGTTATCATCAACCGAAGAATGAAGGAGTAAAATACAAGAACCACATGCGTTATCATCAACTGAAGAATGAATTGAATTGAAGGAGTAAATGAGGGAGATTAGATGAACATGCATGCATCTATTTTACAAGGCCCAAGTGTCTTAATTACATCAAATATATATACTGACGGTCAACTTTAGGACAAGTTTGTCCTGTCATACTCATACCTTTGATCATTTGTCAAATGTGGATTTGAGAATACACCTTCTTTGCTTTGGCACAAAAGCAACTAATATTAATAGAATGAAATCTATATATCCCATTTATGTAATCTAGCATTATAAGATCAATTACAGTATCTTCCAAAAGTGTATGGACAACGATATCAAATTTACATGTATTAATTCTTGAATTATGGCAGGCAGGCATCTACGACGACGTTGTGGATGACATTTGTCTAATTTTTTAATTTGTTGTAGATATCAATCCAGCTAGTAACTGGGTCATTAGAGTCCGATATATTGTAGTAAAAGCTTCTGAATTAGTCCGAGTCTTTTCTATTACTTCAAATATCATGAACATTTCAGTCTAATGTGAAATCCCCCACCCCAACTTAGACAAGTACATCACAAGCACGATCGAGACTCATCTATTCCATAAAATTTTAGTAATATTTCAGAATCTAAGTATAAATCATCCCCCAATTGTGAACAACGCTGCTAGCTAGTACGAGAATCATCCAACACATTGGTCTTCATCATTGTTACCGTGTAATATGTCAACTATATATATGTATTCACAACAAATTAAATACATGCTATCCCTATTACAATGATATGATTTGAGATGCCAACACTTAGGATATATTGTTATAGACGATCAGCTGAGGCTTATAAATCTTAAACATGAATTGATGCACCATCAATCTGTTATGGTACTTTTCTGCCCCCACTTAAAAGGGACGTCTAGTTAATACGACAATATATAATAATCGAATCTCATAAAATTTTAAGTATTAATATGATTCGAAATACTAATACGTTTAAAAAGAAAATTCTCCTTTTTAATCCTTGTTTTCCTTGCCATTAATTTTGGATATTGAATTTGATGCTTATAACGTTTTGATCGAGCCTCTATGATCTAGTGTAGTAAGAGTATAAGACATAGTATAGAATCTAAACGGTAGAGGTGGTGAACAAAAGGAAGAGCCAAAAGGGGCAATCAGATAATACACCAAGGAAGAATATAGTGGATGACTTCTAATGCCAAATTGCTCTCTCAGCTCCCCTCCCCTCCCCAGTTACTTTCTCCGACCCAGTTTTCAGTGGATCGATCCAACTAAACAAATTTCCCCACAGCTTCAACACTTAATTTGTCATTTTACCCCTTAGCTTCTTGTGAAATCGAACCTGCAAAAATTGGTCAGCAACTCAACTATATCCACTCCATTTGTATAACTTCAGTTTTATTTTTATTTTTTATATATATACTAAAACCCACCCCATACGGGATTGATCACTTCTGCATAAAAATTAGTATTATCTCTCTTCAGTTGGAGTTGTTAGAGTCAGATGTAGTATGTTTTTTTTTAGCCAATCTTCCACGCGATCACCAAAATAAAATATAAGTACGATTCATTGTATAATCATTGAATAAAATAAGGAAATTGTTCTTAGTATTTTATTTTTCAAACCACAACCCTCCATAGTTCAGTACAGAACGTGACGCATGCATTTGTTACAAGCAAAATAAAACATCGATGAAGTGACGTAATCGAATTTGGAATGCTAGTAACAATTTCCTAAAATCAATTGAACTTTTAATTGGTGCGTGTTAACCAATTAATATTCAAGCTAGTCTTCAAATCTTGAGCGATTTCGTGTTTAGGTGGAACTCTTGTTATCATGACTTGTTCAAGTTCAGCTTGCTATTCAAATGAAGTTTGATTCGACTCCTCGTCTTGTGAGTTGGTCTCAAGCAAATATCCTTAATCAATCCGATTCCTGGTTGATCAGTTGGATCATGTTTGATCAGTTTTCTTTCTTAAGCCAATTTTCTTAGTTTGATTATTTTAGACTTAGTGAATTTAATTAACTTGTCTTGCAAGATCTATCGACTTGAGTTTGAAATTGCTCAAATAATCGTTTCTCACAAGTTAGATCTTGGTCAAATTTAAACATATATAACAAGCGATCAAACCAAGCTTTGAGTAACATGAACATGCTGTAGCCGTACCTAGCTTGTAATATTACACGGTACATCCAACTAGTGTTTTTCAGTTTCTGTCAAGATCAAAGGAACAATCACTCTACACATAATTGGTAGGATTTCCTACTCGATCAATAGATTTATTAATTTATTTAAATTGCTATTATTATAAAATCTCCCCAACCTATATATTTTCGTTTTGTTTTGTATATATAGTGGATGAGATCGCCAGCGATCGACCTATTCATGTCCAGGCGATTATAGAAAGTAGTCGAGCTTATTGATTGACTTTCCGCTCACAACTACTTCATGATAATTAGGACAGTAAATTAGCATATTAATTGACATGTTTACATAAATAATCTTCTCAACAATTCTAGTTATTGATTTGTACGACTAATATTTTAGCAAATTACCTTTCAAAAATTAAGTTTAAGAACAAACGTAACAAATATATGTACGTACGTAGTAGTATAGGTCATATCAGCATTCTGAGTAATGAAAACGTTAAAAAAGTAAGATGTTTGACATATTGTTAGGAATCACTTTCATTGCAATCGAAGATCTACAGCTGCATATTGATTTAATTTGTTCATCAGCATCCTTAGATTGGGAGGGTAAGAGTTGAAAAATGCTCACATTGTAAATAAATAAATACTCAATTCGTTTCGGACAAAGAGTTTACTATTCTATTTTGAGATATTTCACATAAAGAGTTGACTTTTTAAAATTATGCTTACAATTTTCATAGTTTTATAACTTTACTCCCCACATTTGGTATAAACATATTAACTATGTTCAAATATTTTTGTAATTATGATAAATTTTAATGATACTTATCTATTCTTTAATTATTAAAATTTTCAAATGTGTACTGATTGGGTGAAACGTAGGAGTAAAAACTAAAAATTGAAGTGAGGAAAAGTGAAGAAAATTAAAGAGGGTGATTTATGGTCAACTACATCTTAATAGAGGTTATGAAGGCAACGTGGGCCTTGAATATTTTAAGACTGCAAAACCCTAACAGGAAAGATCATTGTGGGCCTCATTTCCTATTCAAAATTAAGACTGCAATATCTCCCATTCAAAAGAATCAAAACAAAGCAATTGTCAAACTCAATTTTTGAGATAATTACAAAATAAACCTTATACAAGTTTTGAGATTTCAATTTAAATCACGTATTTTTATTTTTTGTAAATTAAACCTTATCTATTTATTTTTTTTAATCAAAATTTTCCGTCAACTTGCTGTTAAAACAAATGACGGAAGACTAATTTGGCAAACCACGTGGATCTTACGTGAAAATGACGGGAAAATTATTCCAAAAAAAACCTTGTACTATTTTATAATTTCAAAAAAACCTTGGCTGTTAACGAATTTTTAAGAAAAAAAGTATTTTAAAAAGAACCTTGTATAATTAATTTATTTTCAAAGTAAACCCTGGCAGTTTCTTTAATATCTTTTCATAATAAACCATGATCTTTGATTATTGAAATAAAAAATTAATATTGAGTTTATTGAAACCAGTTATAATCAATTTAATACCAACCACATTGTTATACATATTAAATTAATATTTCAAAATATTATTATTTAAATTAATTTAATTGTTTTAATAAAATATCCAATATTTTGTAAAATTTTAGTAGACAAATGTCTTAATAATATTATTTTCTTATAATGGAATCCGAGATGCAAGTTATGAGCATGATTGACTAAATATATTTATTCTGAAAAAATAAAAATAGAAAAATAAGAAGTAAAAATTAATCACTCTTTAAAAGGAAACTCGAAACAAACTACTACCTCTGTTCTCAAAATAATTTTCGTTTTAGCAATTTGCAGACAGATTTAAAAAGCTTACATTAAGACTCATCTACCATTATTTAAGTTTATTTGTTGTAGATAAGTTGCGTGAGTATTTTTTTCCCTCTTTAATGAGGGTAGTAAATAAGGGCAATTTTGGTAGATTATAGGAAATTGTTTTTTGAAGTTCTATAACAACAATTATTTTGGGACAAAAATTTTTGCTAAAATAATAATTATTTTGGGATGGGGTACTAATATTTACAATAAAATTAATTGATTTTATATAATATGTGTAATGAATCAAACAAGTAAGTATATTTTTAAGAATAGAGGAGTATTTTTTTTTAGTATTATTATGAGTTACGAGTAGGAAAGCAAAGATCCTCCATAACTGTAGGCTACTTTTTTTAGTATTATTTTGTTTTGCGTATTAAAAAGTTAGTGTGTATGTGTGTGTGTGACAACAATGCATTAAAGTACTTCTTCATTTCCTAAAGCTCTTCTTCAAGGTCTTCTTTGGCTTCGTGATCATGGTTATCGTGATGCTATTATTGAGATGGATTCCAAGATCCTTTTTGACTGTGTTTCCTCCGAATCCTCTCCTCTGTGGACTTGTTGGAGTATTATTCAGCGTATCTTTGCTATCAAGAGGACTATGCAATTTCAATTTCGTCATTGTTATCGGGAAGCTAATAGTGTTGCTGATAAACTTGCTAAATTGGGATGTCTTGAGAAGAATGATTTTCAGTTTTCTTCTTCTCGTACCTTGCCATCTATTATTAGAGGCCATATCTTGCTGGATATTCAGGGAACTCCTTATATTCGCCGTCGTTAACTCTTGATCGGCTTTTAGCCCCTGTTATTTTGATTTTCTTGTCTTGTATTTGCTTTTCGAGGTCAGGCCCCTTCGTCCTCCCTCTTTTAAAGGGCAAGGCTGGTTGTCCCCCTCAAGTTTGTATTTTTTTTTTTCATTTATAAAATTTAGCAGGGTGCCGCCCCTGTTTCTCTAAAAAAAAAAAAAAAAGATTGGACACACAAATTAAAATAAACTAATTTTATTCTGAATATTAGTACTCCTTTCGTTCATAAATAATTGTCTTCCTTTCATTTTTTGTCCGTTCCAAAATAATTATCTTGTTTCTAAACCTTTCTTGGAAAATACTTAGTGTGATGAAATAGGCATATAAATACCCATAATCTACAATATTTCAGGGTTTATTTTAAAAATAAATTAATTGTACAAGGTTCTTTTTAAAATATTTTTAAAAAAAAATTCGTTAACAGCCAAGGTTTTTTTTTAAATCATAATATAGTACAAGGTTTTTTTTTGAATAATTTTCCCGCCATTTCCATGTATGATCCACGTGGTTTGCCAAAAGCCTTCCGTCATTTGTTTTAACTGCAAGTTGACGGAATGTTTTGATTAAAAAAAATAAATAGGTGAAGGTTCAATTTATAAAAAATAAAAATACTTGGTTTAAATTGAAATTTTAAAATTAGTACAGGGTTTATTTTGCAATTATCTCCAATTTTTTTGTTAAAATTAAGGTTGTTGTCATTTATTGCATGTATCTTCTTTTAAAGTCCATTGGAGTCAAACTCATTTTGGTATTACTGTTCTTTAGATTTGGATCAAAATTCAAATAAAAGCTTCACTTTTATTTTGAATGTGATCGATACATCAAAATTCAAGATGTATCTTCTTCAACCATTTAAGGAGTGTTTTATTTTCTAATTGTCCCATTTAAAGAGTCACTTTTCTAAAATAAGTTTATAAATATTCTAACGTCAACGCTCATTTATCCCAAAAAAGAGAAAGAAAAAGATGTTAGTTTATTAATAGAAGGTTATGGGAGATAATATCGTATGGCTAAAAATATTCGAGTTTAAAAGTTTAGGGAAAAAATGGCTCTCCCATATGGTATGAATGGAGTAGCTTTTGGTACGAGTAGAAGGAACGATGATGGATATCCAATTATTTGGACAGAAAATACAAACGTTAATAATTTGGACGGCTTAATGTTATATGCACCAGACCTGCTCTTTTATCCAAAACTCAAATGTTCATTGGTGCTTAGGCTTACTGTACACAATTGTAATTTTAAGGGTTCAATTTGTCAATAATCATGATTTTCAAATATAACTAAAATCAGAAAAGTTATCACCTATAGTTGGATTTCATATTGGGTGCAATGATAGTGTTAGTTAAACCGTTGCTAGTACTTATGTAATAACTGAATTTCACTTACCAATGTACACCCCATTTTACCCAGAGATTCGCATATTTAAATGTGTTTCATGTGTATAAATTCTAGGAAGTGTAGATCTCTATAAAACAGGTGCATATAGTATACTAATTCGTACTATGTATATGTATACAGTATACATATAACTAGTACGAGTTAGGATTTTTGATAATAAACAACGGTGAAAATGACCTACAGCAAAGATCCAACACCTATAGGACAAAAGCCTAACAACTTGGAGTAACATGTGTCACAAAAAACAAGTTGAAAATTTCAACAATTATTGAAGTCCCTACTTTAGTGCCCACTTATTTGTTTTGTTGGTGCCACTCTTTTTGCTGTCTCATTTTTATTCATGAATCATGTGCACTTTTTGTCTAATAACTCAATTCAACTTGGCACTAATTTCAATTACTTGGGGTTAGCTATGTGAACTTGATATTACTTTTGCTGCGAAGAAACATGAAAATGAAGTGAGGAAGTAGAAGAAACCTGAAATTCCAATATCGTAGCCGAAGATCACTCCTCCCATGGCAGCCATCATGCAAGATAACACAACAAATAATGTAATCTTTCCATTATACTGCCCACCTTCCCCTGTTATCGCCAACCCCACTGCCATGGCTTCCCCAAAGCACTCTCTCTCTCACACACAAAAATAGAGAGAGAGAGTACACAAATTGACTGGTGAAATAGAGTGTCCGTAGTCTATATTGACTGACTGATAGATGTTAGTATCGCTATGGTCTGTTTTGGATACATATCTTTATATGATACTCCTAAAAGAAAATCAAGTAAAATATGCTTCTTGGACTTTAGGAGCATGTGGAGCTGGATGATGTAGACGGAGTTTTGTAGTTATATGGGGTTTTGTGATTAGATACATTCTCTCCATCTTTAAAGGGATCAATCACTTATTTTAAGGTGTTTCATTCAAAGAGTAGTATTTCAAAATTTAAGTTGTATAGGATATAAACAATTAGATACAACAATGGATTTATTGTAATGATTACTTCCAGAAATAACAAACTCATGGGCAGAGAGAGAGAGAAGCATGTTTATGAAACAGTTCAACCGCGCCAGTTTCATGTATTCTTGTCTGTACCCTGTGACTACTAATCTTGCCTCCAGAGTTTATTAAACTTTAAGACATCTTTTGAAGTGAATAATTGGAGAATGACAACCATAAGGATTGTGTGCTCTACCCTTTTGTTGGAATTGGTCCTTACTCAACGCCAGTGATCCCTGTAGTGGGGTGACTTACACCATTGGTCCTTCCGTTAAATTCTTGCCGTTAAGTATAGACATGTGCAACTAACGTGATTTCTACAAGGGATAAAATAGTCATTTCAAAAAAAAAGTACAAGGACCATTTTTTCCTCTTTCCATGTCTACTGCTCATCACCAACAGAATCGAAAAAGAAGGGCCCTTTTCCATGGCTTATCTTGTGATTTCTCTATACTGAAAGCAATTTGAACCTATCTTGGGACCACCTCAACAAGCCTATTTATGAAGGCAACCAACATAATGGCAAACCAAAACAACCAATTTCAAAATTATCAACGACGACGATCACGCTATCCCCTCTCGCCATCAAACGGTCCACGAGGTGGCTACCCACGAACCCGGCCCCACCCGTCACCACAATCCCCAACCCCTTCTGTTTCAGACCCAACGGTATCTTCCCACCCGAATTGAACGACCCCAATCCGGCACGGTAATAGGGTCTTGGGTTATTATTAAACTGATTGATCGAATCAGAAATGGAGTAGGCCTCAGAGATCGCGACGCGGGGTGAGGCGGGGGAGGAGTAGTGAAGTATGGTGAAGCCGAAGGTGGCGATTGCAATGCCTACGAAGAAGAAGACGGCACGCTGTTCACGGAGGATGTAACGAATCGGGCGAATCACGGACAGCCATGGCTTGTTGGGCTTGGGCGAGTAAGCGTCCACCATGGGTTGGGCCTCATGGCCCCTGAAGATCAACTCCGATCCCATCTCTTTCGCTTTCTCCGTGTGTGATTGTTGACTGTGTGTGTGTGTTTTCTGGAAGGAAGAGAGAGATAAAATGAGAGAGGGAGAGGGGAGGGGTATATGTAGGGACAAAAGTGTTTCAGGTGATGGTGGCTTAAACTCGCCGGCACGTGAGCATTTCTTGTCGTTGGTGGCAGCCACGGTGGAACCAAGGGGAAGGGGTTGGAATGAGGAAGAAAGGGTTTAAAAATTAGATTTAGCTAATTACAAAAATACCCACATTTAAGTTTTTAAAAACAAAAATATTATGACTAATTTTGTCCATTCAAAATAGAAGAATGCATGGACAATTTTACCCCTGGGCAAAGGCATGAGAGTTGCATGTGAGCATAATTAACGGAAAAAAAAACTAACAGAGTTGGACGGAAGGACCAATTGCGTAAAAAGTTTCAGTAGAGGGACTTATTTTTTTCGAATTTTAGTTCAAGGACCAATCCTAAAAAAGGGGTAGAGCACAGGGACTATTTGTATAGTTTGCTCTTTGTTTTAACTGCAAGTTGACAGAATGTTTTGATTAAAAAAATAAATAGGTGAAGGTTCAATTTGTAAAAAATAAAAATACATGGTTTAAATTGAAATTTTAAAATTAGTACGGGGTTTATTTTGCAATCATTTCCAATTTTTTTGTTAAAATTAAGGTTGTTGTCATTTATTGCATGTATCTTCTTCTAAAGTCCATTGGAGTCAAACTCATTTTGGTATTACTGTTCTTTAGATTTGGATCAAAATTCAAATAAAAGCTTCACTTTTATTTTGAATGTGATCGATACATCAAAATTCAAGATGTATCTTCTTCAACCATTTAAGGAGTGTTTTATTTTCTAATTGTCCCATTTAAAGAGTCACTTTTCTAAAATAAGTTTATAAATATTCTAACGTCAACGCTCATTTATCCCAAAAAAGAGAAAGAAAAAGATGTTAGTTTATTAATAGAAGGTTATGGGAGATAATATCGTATGGCTAAAAATATTCGAGTTTAAAAGTTTAGGGAAAAAATGGCTCTCCCATATGGTATGAATGGAGTAGCTTTTGGTACGAGTAGAAGGAACGATGATGGATATCCAATTATTTGGACAGAAAATACAAACGTTAATAATTTGGACGGCTTAATGTTATATGCACCAGACCTGCTCTTTTATCCAAAACTCAAATGTTCATTGGTGCTTAGGCTTACTGTACACAATTGTAATTTTAAGGGTTCAATTTGTCAATAATCATGATTTTCAAATATAACTAAAATCAGAAAAGTTATCACCTATAGTTGGATTTCATATTGGGTGCAATGATAGTGTCCGTTAAACCGTTGCTAGTACTTATGTAATAACTGAATTTCACTTACCAATGTACACCCCATTTTACCCAGAGATTCGCATATTTAAATGTGTTTCATGTGTATAAATTCAATGGAGTAACTATACTGAGCGAGAGGCTACTTGGAAGCTCGAGGAAAAAATACGAGAAAAGTATCCCCGACCTCTTTGCTGACTAGGTACGTTAAGTTTAGAGGACTAAACTACTTTTAAGGGGGTGAGAGTGTAATACCCCAAATTTTCGTTAACAATAGTAAATTGCATAAATCAATATTGTAATTATTTTGGGCCGGTTATATCGGTTAATTGGGCTGATTATCTTTTAGAAATAAAAAGATTTGGAGAAATTGCTGGCCGGTCCACTTTCCCAAACTTTTTTTCTCTCCAGTACACCCTTTTTTTTTTAACCACTAAAAGGCATTTTGAAAATTTTCTTCCTAAAATACCCTCAACAACAACATCGTTGCTTCAGATTTGAGATTCAAATTAATGTATAAATGATTTCATGTTGTTAATATAATCTTTCCTCATGTTTGGGTATCAATTTTCATGCATAAAACACGAATTTGATCAAATTCAAATTTTTTGAGTTCATCCCATTTTTCTTTGTTCTTGAGTTGTTTTTGCCACTTAAATCTCTGTTTTAAGCTTCGAATTTGTTTAAAATCAATCTCATATTATTATTCTAACTTAGTACTATATTTGTGCACAATTTTTCTACCAAAAAACACTATTTTTGAGCTTCAAATCAAGCTTGACAGTGTGTTGTCCGAAAACAGAGGAAGATGTTCTTGGACTGATTTAATTCGCCAATCGCAGTATGCTGGGCAACGCAACGGGAGTTCGACCTGCCCGATCAGGTCGCAGGGGTCGAGGGGACAGCGTCCCTCGTGGGGTTCGGGGCAACACCCCCGAAAGGTAAACGAAAATCAAGAGTGCGTTGCGATGATGCATCGCGATGCAGATATGGCTCATCGCGATGCAGATATGGATCATCGCGATGCATATATGGCTTATCGCGATGTAGGAGTTCTTTATTAGACTTATTAATACTAATGATCCATATATGGCTCATCGCGATGCAGATATGGCTTATCGCGATGCATATATAGCTCATCGCGATGCAGGAGTTCTTTATCAAACTTATTAATACGAATGTAAAAGTGATGCATCGCGATGCAAAAGTGGTGCATTGCGATGCCAAAAATAGTGCATCACGATGCAAAGGTGGTGCATCGCGATTTTGGTTTCTTAAAGCGTATTGCGATGGCGATGCACCACTTTTGCATCGCGATGCACCAATTGTTGCATCGCGATTCCCCAATTTGTAAAAGTGGTGCATCGCGATGCCAAAAATAGTGCATCGCGATGCAAAGGTGGTGCATCGCGATTTTGATTCCCTAAAGCGCTCTGCGATGATCGCGATGCACCAATTGTTGCATCGCGATGCCCCAATTTGGTGCATCGCGATGCAGAAGTGGTGCATCGCGATGCAAAAGTAGTGCATCGCGATGCATTATGTTACTGAAGCGCGCGTATTTTTCTTTCATTAATGGCATAATCGTCTTTTCGCCCCAAAAATGCCTTTTTCCCGTTTTTAAAAAAGATGAGTGAACTGGAGCAATTACAAATGTTTAAAAAGGGACCGGCCTGTAATTCACCCAAAAAATTATAAATTTGATCAGATACATTTTGATATTGTTACGTTGGGTTTGGCCCGTAAATTAGCCCACTGGTTTTAGCTCAGGAATTAAGTTTAATAATAATAATAAATAAATATATAAAAAATAAATTAATAAAAAAATTGATTAAGGAGACGTGAGGGAGTGTGAGATAGTGAAGGCTGCTGCGTCCGGAGAGATAAGGGGAATCTGGGTTTTGAATTTTGAAAGTAAGATCTTATAGTTATTGTATTGTGCCGCGTTCGGTAGAAGTTCAAAAAGTAAACAAGTTGAGATCCTAAGCTAGAGAGATAGAAAGAGAAAGAATAGGTTTAATCGAAAGTGAGAGCAAATGGCAGCAGGGGAGAACATAGAGGAGGAGAAAGAGAGCAGCGACGGCACCCAAGTTAAGGAAGAGGAAGGAAGGCAACAACGCATAAAGAAAGAAGAGAGTCACAAACGGGTGAAGAGAAATCCGGTTGAGGTAAATCCCATGCTTTCTTTTAAAAATAGAATTCCAATGTGTGTCTTGTTGGGTTGAATTTTCAAATAATACAAGGTTATAGTTACGTTTGGGCTTTGAGTAGTGTGTGAAATCTGTTGGGAGTAAGGAACGGATTCGATGGAGGGAATGTGCTAAAGTGTGTGCGTATGTATATCGTTTGTGTGTGGGTTTATTACTGGAAGGAAAAAAATAAGAGAGAAGAGAAAGAAAAGAAGAGAAAAAGAAAAGGGAGAGAAGCTGGGGAAAAAGAGAGAAAGGGAAAGGAAAGAAAAGAAAAGAAATAGGAGAAGGGAAGAGGGCGTGGCAGAGAGAGGGGAGGTGGGGTAGGCTAGGTAGGGGGAGTCTGTGTGTGTGTGGTCAGTGCATGGGTTAGTGTGTATGTGTACTGTGTGTGTGGGTGAGTGTGTGTGTGGCTAGTGCGTGTGTCGGTGTATGTAGGGTGATTGCATGTGAAAGTTTTGGTCAAATAATAGTATAATATCAACTATTTAAGATATGCTTCATATGATTAATAATATTGGTGACTAAGTACATGGGTCAGTGTGTGTTTTGTGGTCGTGGTTGTGAGTGTGAGTGCGGAATGTGTGTGATGTTTGGGCTGAAATAATAAAGATTGGAGTATTCTGTATTGGGAAGAAAGTTGAGAAAGGTACGAAGATATTAGTGTTGTGATTGTACATTATTATACGTAATTGTATGGTGTTTTGGTTTAGCCTATCTAAATTTATTGGGGTTATATTTTATTTGTTACAAGTATAGTTGGGTGATTAGTATTTACATTTTGGATATAGGTTCGGACGAGCGTGTGTAATGACTCTTATTCACATACGTGTTAGTTTTGCTTTGCTATAAAGGTAAGGGATTTCGTTTCTTTTAGGTTATTTTGTGAAGTATATTTCTTTCGACGTTAGGTTTCCTTGTTAATCCTTGAATTATCGTTTTGATTGTCATACCCGACCTCGTGTCGAAATTTGCTTTAACTCTGCCAATTCACGTTTTGTTGTATTATATTCTTCAAAATCTTGTGTTATATCTATGGTATTTGGTGAAATACTTGTACTTTGAGAGTAAATTCGTATGTGTCGTTTGATAATATTTTATTTTATTTTAAACTCCGCTATGATCACTAGTTGAAGAACCCGTCACTTGGTATAGAGTGAACTTTTTAGTTCGTTATTACGAACAACCCGCCATTGGGTATAGAGTGGACCTTATATTTTTGTACCATCTGGCCTTTGGTGCGGTAATCCGGACTTACCTTTATTAGTTACCCTTGGGGTAAAATTTTGGTACCCTTCGGGGGCATTTGTGTACTTGGTCAATGGACCACCTACATGATCATGGCATCTGTGAGTAATCCGTCGTGACTAGCCGGTATGGGACGATTGGTGACGATTGGGTTACTCGACTTCGTACTTTGTATGTTTCTTTTCTTTGAGCTCTAATTGTGAAACACTAGTTCGTTCACCTTGTTCACTTTCGTTGTAAAGCATTATATGAACTGCAAACTACCTTTTTCTAACATTGTTCACTTTGATTATTCTCCCATCCTTCCTTAGAAACTGGAGGGGCGGTGTTTAAACTTACTGGGCATTGTTCGCTCAACCTTCACTTTATTCTTCTCCTCAGGTCACAGATGAGATATTAAGGTTTTATGTTGAGGCGTGCAAGCAAGGATGAGCTAGAATTTATTTTATTGAGTTTCTATGTAATAAGTTGAATTCAGGTTTCGATGTTTGAATAACTTAGTTATTCATGCAAGACAATTTACTTTGGGCCTGGACTTTGAGATTGTAAACTTGGGTTATCTTTCTGCTATGCACTTTTCTTGAGAACTAAGTTTGATCTATTGTAAATTTGATTTAGTTAAATTGGATTGTGAGCTGTGACGTGTTCGGGCATGGGCCCGAATAGCTGGGCTCAGATTTGGGGCGTTACATGCTTTGATTCCATAAAGTAGGTATTTGGTATAGCAGTAGCTGAGTTCGACTCTGCCAACAATAGCAAGTCTATTGTTATAAGTGGATCACATTTCATCGTCGTTGCAATGAGAGTCATGAAGCATTGGTTCGTTGCTGCTTGCCTCGTGCATGAGGACAATGGCAATGGCGAGGGGACTCTGATCAAGAATTGGTTTACACATGTATACCTCTTTGAGTCAGTTTGTTTGGGCGCCATAGCAATTCCATTTCCCCTTCCATGGTCTAGAACACCACAACCAACTGCAATTTAATTTTCTTATAGCGTAAAAGACATAACGCGATCTGAGATCTAGCTAGATCCTGTTACATCGCAAAAGATACGTTGATGCGGGCTAGTACTTAATCTTTTCTTTTTATTTCTTTTTTACCTTTTGGAAAAATAAGACAAATGAAATACTCTTGTATAAAAGATCAAGTAGTGGCACCCGTTGACATAATTATTAAATCGAGATACCTATCATGTATTGTAGTTATATTTTTATGATATATATCGAGATGTGTTTTGCGTATCGTATGATATGTTATATGTAGAAATACAAAAAAAATAAAAATAGATATACCATCTGAAATTATGATATATATATATATATATATATAGAAAGTAAGAATTACAAGTAGATATATTTGTATTTATTAAATAAAAAATTAGTTTTAGAAAAATTTGATACTTTATATGCTGACTTTGTAAGAAAATGTGATTATATAAAAAAGTTATAATATAATTTTATTTGGTGTAATTCTATATTAAGATACTAACGTATTATAGGATACAATCATATATACCTAAGATACATATCAATTATCTATGTCTTTATATCGTATCATAGAATTTTTTCTTGAACACTATCGTGTCATAGAATATATATATCGCATAATGTAATTTTAAGATAGAGTAATGTCCATTTAATGAAAAGAAAAGAAAAAAAGAAAAAAAAAAACGGAGTGGCACGCCAACGCAATAAGAAGTTACAGGAATTGAAAGAAGAACGCAAGTACGGTGCAGTGTATTTATATCTACAGTGCTCTTTTGCCAGATATAATACTCTAGTCTCTACCTACACCAAGCTACAGCAACGGAAAGCATCAGACTTTTAAAACCCTAAACCAAAGGGTTTAACTTTGCCTTTTACGGAATACTACTACAAAAACCTCACTGACAAATCCAACCTAGATTTTGCCCCAATTCTCACTCGCTAATCATTCAAACCACCCCAGAATTGTTTCTTTTCGCAAGACCTTTTTTTTTAAAAAAAGAAATCTTCTCTAGTAAGTGACAAATATGTCACAGAATAAACAAGAGGAAAATTCAGTTCAAAATCCTAGAGTCACTTGGGAGGGTTGCAGCGTCTTGCTTGATATCAACGACGGCGACCGTCTTGTTTTCTCTCGCCTAACTGCCGGCTCGTAAGGCCCTTTCAATAGTTTACATTAATTTATGCAAAATTAGGTTTTGAAGGGGTTAATTTATAATACAGATATTGATTGTTGATTGGCATTGCAGGGTAGTGAAAATTGGGAATAAGAATTGTTCTCTTAAGCCATTGATTGGTTGTGCTTTTGGTTCGTTGTTTCAAGTCGAGAATGGAAATAAAGGACCGTATTTGTCCCGAGTTCTTCCTACCACAGAAGGTTCGCTTCTTGCAAAAAGTTTGAATGTTTAAATTCAGTTTGATTGCTTTTTTGGATTACGCCCATATTTGACTTACTGTTTAATTGAATTTTATTGACGATCATATAATACATTAAAAGGGTGTGAAGGGTCAGTTATATAGTTTTGAAAAAGTAAATAAACTCATCTAAAATCTTTCAGTGAAAAATGATAGGTTTGAGTTTATATACTGGTATATTCCTAGATATCCAGGGCAGTGTAAAAAAAACAGGGACAAAATGCGATTAAAGAACTCCTGAAATTATCAAAAAGAAAAGAAAAAAAGAACTCCTGAAATTTACATGAACCGGGAAAAAGAGTACTCCTTTTGTCCCACAAGAAAAAAAGTCAATGATTCAACTTTTCTGTGTGATTGCTCGAAATACATTTGCTTAGAATCTAATAATGTCAATTGAAGACAGGGCACTCATTATGAGCTCAATTTAATAGTCAATCATTGAGGCTCCAGTTTGGATTATAAATTATTCCCTCCTTCCAAAAATAAAAAAGTGTCATTTGACAAGTCTAATTTCTTAATATTGTACTTTTGCCTCTCAATATTTTCTTCAAATTGCACTAGAATTATATTAATTTTATGTACAACGCATTAGATTAATATCGTATGTTTGAAAAGCTTTTATTTATTATTATTTTTTTGTTGAGATTTGAAGCTTAATTTTTAGAAAAAAAACTCTTGTTTTGGGACAAACAAAATGGAAAATGGGACTTTATTTGGGGGGGATGGAAGGAGTCTTACAATGGAACAGAGGCTTTGAAGTTGTACCCCAGTTGGTAATGCGTTTGCAATTTCGCTTAACATTTCAGAGTCTTGTTTGTTATTGGGTGGCTGCCTCACAAAAAGGGCTTGTGTGTTGGCATTATCAGTAACTTGTGATCCGTAACACAACTTGTCCATGTCCAACTTGGGAGGTTCCAAATTCAAGTGAAATGATTCTGGTCAGGATCTAAAGGGCATGAACATGAAGTGATACTGTATATATGTCTTTTCTTAAGGGAATGCCATCTAAAGTCTTAACTACAATTTGTCTTCATATCTTCTAAGCTAATTTGAAATTGCTGATGCTTCTCTCTGCGCATTGTCAGGTCATAATATTGAAGAAACTACGAATTCTCAAATGAAAGATGAGTTGAAAGACAACCGGGCATTAGTTGATAATAATACTGCCCAAAGTCTTACCGGTGAAGATATAGATGCACTGCGGAGGTTAGGATATTATATTGCACTTACACTAAATAACATTGATTATCCTGAATGCTTCTATAGCTAAGAATTCATGTATGTGTTTTTTTTTAAAAAAAAAAAAATTTTCTACCATTTTCATATATCTTTCTTTATGTTGATTATAATGCAAAAGTTGCTCAAAATTACTTCAGAATTTCTAATAAATGATTTTATATCATATTAATTTGTTTAGTTGGATTTATTCAAAAGCAATGATTTTATATCTTTTGTTTCTATAATTCTATCCAGTTCTCGAGATTGAGTATCACTTTTGTTCTTCGCATGAAATTTCAGGAGATTAATCTTGTTTGTAACAATTCAAATTTTAAAAGGCAATTCTTAATATTCTCTTCTTCGCGGTAACAATTTTTTGCATCTTAGTAACCATTATAACACAGTCGATTATGCAAACAAGTAAATGAAAACATTGGAACGTTTGACCTTTCAAATTCCGAGACTCATTTAGGGAAAATAATAAAAGTTACTCATTTGGAGACCAATGTGCATTTTTTCCTACCATCCCCGTAAACTCAACTCAATTCAACCTTACATCTTAATTACTTGGGGTCGGAAAACTATTCCCTTAGACATTTGAAAAGAAAAATCCTCATAAAGCTGGCTTTGCTTTGGTGGCTCTCATACTTATGCTTACATATAACTTTAATGCAGACAGGGAGCAACCGGGGATGAAATAGTTGAAGCGCTTATTGCTAACAGTGCAACCTTTGACAAGAAAACATCTTTTTCACAAGTGAGCGTGGACTATACTCTTACTATATTGTGTATTTGGTGCAGCATACTTAATCACATCTTTTCGCAGGAGAAATATAGACTTAAGAAGCAGAAAAAATATGCACCCAAGGTACTGCTAAGGCGTCCTGTTGCACGAAGGTAATAGTACGCACTATTTAATATGCACTTCTCTTACAACAAGATCAATTGATTATACTTTTCCATTTATGTAGCTAGCGCCTATTCTATAGTGGGATGTTTCTTTTCATTGGTTCAGCTGCATTCTGCCTGCAAGTTTTGTTTGGAAAATTGTATCGGGCAGAAATTATGCATCCCACACGCTTTGCTGTTTAATTGGGGCAGACTTTCATCATTAATGTTGTCACATGTAGCGAAGTGTTTGTCTTCCCTTGTTAACTTGTTTATTGTTCCTCCCAGTATATGCGAGACATACTTCAAGAAGTATCCAGAAAGAATCGGGTAATAACATTATCCTATGACCTTGTTTTTTGGATTAGTTTTTTAATTACATTGCAGAGCCCATTTGTCATGTTATCAATGTATGAGTCTCAGGTTCTTGCGAGTGGACACTTTATCTCTGCTTCTCTCACTGGCTAATGTCACTGCACATTCCGACGTCCTTGTAGTGGATATGATTAGTGGTATTATCACCGGCGCAGTCGCGGAACGGTTAGGAGGTATGCTGTTTAATCAGTGATAAAGACTACCTTGTTGCATAAATCAGTTCGTTAAATAATGATCATAGAATGCAATACTTGGTAGCATATGGTATGGTCTATTGAATCCACTGCTTCTAAATGATTTCGTTGAATTATGATCATAATGCAATACTTGAATTATGACCATAGAATGCAATACTTAGATGCAATTTTTTCTTTATTCATAGTATTCCAGCTCCGTTATAGTATAAACATGCGTATGTTGTGTTCTGAACGTACATGTGATTCTCACAGACATGTTAGTGGAAGAGTTATGCTGATTTAGAATGTTAAGATGAGAGTTAATCCCTTGCCAATTGCCATGATAGTTGAGCTTTCTCACTCCATGGGAATTAATTAGGATTGGAGTGTGCAAGGCATGTCAAGTGTCCCTTGCTAAACTGCATACAGCGTCCTTTTCTATTGTATTCAATTAGGATTGGAGGGTTGTACAAGGCTGCCTTGCATTCAGGGTTGATAGGAGGATTAAGGCGAGATGGAAGGTGGGTCCTTATTCTGTCATATGGCTTCTTTGGGAGGAGAGGAAGCGGAGATACTCCTTCTGTTCCACTCAAAGAGTTTCTATTTGAAAAGTCAAATATTTTGGACATACATGGCTACCTTTGGCAGTAACCATAATAACAAACTCTACTTGTTGTAGCCAACTTGTTTAATTAATCTAAGAGGGGTAAAGTTAGAGCATCATTGGAATTTGTTCTTTCATTTTGAAATTAGATTCTTTCATAAACTAGGACACCTTGAGTGGAAAAGAGAGAATTTTTGATAGAGATCAGAAGAGGGTATTTTCTTCTGGACTTTCACCTTTTCAGGGATCTAAAATTGATAGAGATATTGGGAATGTCATAATTTTCCTTGAACAGCTTCAGCCTTTCCATCCTTCTGAACATCCTGATCATAGATCTTGGATTTCGGATCCGGGTGGCCTCTGCTCGGTCAAGTCGTTTTCAAATTTTTGCGTGTTCCCATAACCCTCCTTTCCCCGTAGCCACTTCCATTTGGAAATTCAAGGTCCCTCTTAACATTGAAGGCGTTTGCCTGGTCTCTTGTGCTTAGCAGGTTTACTAGTGATTGGCATCAGAGGTGTAGGCCAATTAAGGTCATTTTTCCTCACATTTGCATCATGTGCAAAAATCACAATGGAACTCATGAACATTTTTTTCTCCATTCTTCTGTACCTGGCAGCTTTGGAGTTCCTTACAGGATATCATGGGCGAGGAGTGTGTTTGCCCTGGATCAGAGGAGGCCATGTTTATTACCAGGTACAGGGTTCGAGGTTAGTAAAGGCGCTAGGACCTTAGGGCAGTGCATCATTTTTGGTACTCTGTGGTGTACCTGCGGGAGAAGACGCTCTCCTTACCTCTTTTGAGAAAGAAGATTTCTTTTCTCACTTCTCTTTGGGGGCTTTTAGAGGAGTGCTTGTGGTAGATTGTCAAGAGACTGGAAGGCTGTTCTACACTAGTTTCTAGCTCTTTCTTTATTCTATTTTGTTTTTCTTTGCTGTTTTTCTTTCAGATTGTTACACTTAATTTTGCGGATGTGTTGTTCACTGCTTTTTTGTGTCTTTTGTATTATCCTCTTTTGATCTTTTATCTAAAAAAATTAAAATAAAATACAAGGTGTAAACTTTTCTCACACCCACTTTTTGATTGAATATATAATACTCTGAGACTCGAAACCCAAATATACCCAATCTCACTTTACCCAAACAGTAATATACACAACTTGCTTACAAATCGTAGAGTTGAATTGGATCTCATAAGCTCCATCTCTTAAATGAATCTAGTAATCACTAATGAGCCTTGAGGACTAGAGGGATTTTATGCCGCATTGGATGAGGGCCGTGAGGTGGTTAATCTATAAGTGAAAAGGCAATGAATTGGCCACATATTCTTGTTCAGAGGTAGCATAAGAAAGACAAAGTGAACTCTTCACAAGTACTAAGGATAAAAGGCTTCTCTCTGGTGCAGCAAAAGCTATATGGGCTGCACCCACCAAATATCCTTTCATGCGTGGTACTTGGACAATGATAAGACTCAATCTTCTATTTTCTTCTTCTCGCTATCATGCATGCTATGTGTGTCAGAACCTACCAAATATCCTTTAGTCAAGAACAAGATAATTCAGTATTATGTGGGTGCCACCTCAAGGTACACCTCACCCAAAATAATTCAAACCATAAAAAAGCATATATGAAGCAGAAGATTAATTTTTGGTGCTCTATTCTTGTTTTGTCTTTTTTACTATCTGTAGTAGAAGGGATCTTGTCCAATTACAACAGTGTTTTCTTCCTTTCGGCACATGCAATTTTTTATTGAGAAAACATTGGAGCCTGCTGCAGTGCTAATAGTGTATATGATATGATTCTGTGGAGAATGGGTCAAGATGTCTTTTCTTTATCTAGCTTTTGCAGTGTTGCTTTATGTCATATTTTTCGTGTGATCATGAGGCTCACTTGTTTTTTTTCCAAGAATCTGCAGTGCCAAGTATAAATTCATAGATATTCTTAATTATGTGTATATGTTCGACCAGTATTCTAATTCTATAATGCATTTTGAACTGTAATGCTAAAGGAACTTGTTGGATGATTATTCATGAATAATGGAAAGTTATTGAGTGCTTGGACTTCATTCTTGAATGCTGGTTTTTTTTTTTTGATATGTTGATATTATTCCCCTTAATTATTCTTGGCTCTCCAAGCATGTCTGAAGTTTTGTTGGATTGTACACATCCAGTATATGATTGACTTTATTTATAGTTAACCTTGACCGGTTTCGCCTCTTATTCTCTGAAGGGGAACTGGAACCCAACTCCTTGATTTCCAGTATCAACTCATGAGCAGTGCCATCAATTGTATCATAACACTTCTAATTATCTTAATGACGCTAATACTTTCATTTCATAGCTGTGTCATCTTTTACTTTGTGTGGAGGTTCCTCTCTATTGTCGAGATTTATGAAGGAGAGAGATTGTTCCATGTCCTAATTGATGAATGGTGCTCCCTGATAAACAGGCACTGGTTATGTGTGCAACACCTATCTTGGAGGTACACCATATCCTATTGAAATTGTCAGGATATTCAACTTCAGTAATGAAATTTGCAGAAGGTACATCATTTATGCTTTACCATCATTAGAAATATAGTTACTTGTAACTTCAAATATTGTCCCATTACACTTGATGGGAAGTTGTTGGTACACATTGCAAGATTTTTCTTAATTATTTTCTGATTTACAACTCAAGCCTTTTTCCCAATCACTCGGAGTTGGCTGCATGAATCCTTTTCCACCATTCCATTCGGCCCAAAGCAAGGTCATCACACACACCACACTCATTCATATCTTTCTTTATTATGGATGTTCATATTAATTTTGGTCTTCCCCTTTCCCTATTTCTAGTCTGGTTGATATTGATACACTTGCACTTCCTAACGGGTGTGCTAATTGGTCTATGTTGTATGTGTCCAAACCATCTTAGGCGGTTTTCTGATTTACAACCGTGTTCTAATCTTGTAGTGCTTCTTTGTGGTACAGGGTTGTGCAGTCCTCTCTCAGTGACCTTTCTGGTGGTCGGAATGAAACTTCCGAGCAAAGTGGCCTGGTTGAAGATGCCTCTGGCATTGATAGTCAAAGCACTGTTGGTGACATTTCTTCATTATTTTCATGCAATTCCTCCACCTCATTTGAACTCAGATGATTGACCATTTTGTGCAGGAAAAATCATTATCCCCTCGATGTTCGTCGCACTCTGTCAGCATGGATGAGACCACAGTTCCTACTGGAAATGGATTGACGAAACTTAATAATGAGACAGTTGCTCTAAAAGCTTGCAAAGGAGCAAAAGCAGGAGAGAAAGCGCCCCACGAAGCCATTAACATGTGGAGAGAAAATGGATTTTCCAGGTTGATGCCAATTTGTTTATTGTTTTATTTATTGATCTGGTGATGGATTTTAGTTTCTTACTTTTTATTTGATTGTGTAGCCTAATAATAGCTGCTCCAGATATGGATGCTTGGAGCATTGTTAAAGAGGTCCTTCCTCTACTGTCCTACTCAGCTCCTTTTGCGATTTATCACCAGTATCTCCAGGTTGTTTCCTTTAACTTCTTTAGTCACTTTATTTTTGCTTCATTTATCTACTTATTTACATCAAAGTTAAGATCTTGATTACCAATCTTTGAAGAAGTCACACATCCATTGTTGGAAACAAATTTAATATGGTTCTGTTATCATGGTTCACGATAAGACTCAATGCTTAGATATTGTTCTCTAGCTACCCAATATTGATTTCTGAATGTGTAATAGTATAAACATCTACTGCATTAGTGATGCATGGATCGACTGAAAACATTTTCCTTGTTGACTAGACGGCAGCATGACCAATACTAAGCAAAAGAAGTGGAGAGAAGCCTTAACTAGGAGGAATCGATAAAAGTAGGCATATGTTGGGACAAAAGTTGAGTTGTACTGAGAGAGCTATCGCCAACTAAGCAATGTACTCTTTCCATTGTGTTTGTGTAAGTTAATCATGACTGAAGTACCAGTTAGGCAATGCTTGTAGTGGGGGTCCTTGGGATTTCTGTAGCTTCACTTTTATGTCTTGAATTGATATATTTGCATCATTCCCCTTGTAATTATCTTACCTTGCTATTGTAAACTATAGTTTGTAGATATCAGTGCTCTGGAGAAACATGTATTGATGCTTCTTTCTTCTTAAATGCAGCCTCTTGCAACATGCATGCACAATCTTCAGCTCGAGAGAATGGCAATTGGCTTGCAAATTTCAGAACCTTGGCTACGTGAATATCAGGTTATGTTTGACTAGTCATATATATGCTGCTCCTGATTGCATTTTCTTTTGTATGTGATGCTATTGAGGTAGATGAACCGATGGAATAATGAGTTGAATAGAAAGGTTAAAAGTTTGAATGTATTAGGTGATAGCATGTCTTCTGTGTGCAAACTTTCTTTACATGCTGAGAGGTAGAGGGAGTTTTTTAGTTGATATACTGTAAACCCATCATCAAGGACCAATATGGAAGCCTTAATGTACTGGCATTAGTAATAGTGGCATATATGTCATAAAAATTGTATGCAAGGCAATCTTGTCTCAGAACTCCTAGCAATTCTAAATTGGAGATACAAGGTCTTAACCAAGTAAAACATGATTTTAGTTTGCATTTGCAACTTGGTGTATGGTGGATCTACGCCGAACTCTAGTGCAAAATTGTCTGGTCGTGAATCTCTTCATGAGTCAGATACCGAAGAATCTTCATGAATTGAATTGTATGATTTCAACACATATTTCAAAAAGATCATAATCAGAATTCAAACCAAGTAGAATTATTAACTCTTGGACTAATAAATTATATTATGACTTGACTGTAATGTAGAATGATTATTGAGAAATTAATCTCGCCTTCTGACATAACTAATGTCTTTAATGGCGTGAAAAGTGGTAAGATCATTAGCCTTGGACTTCTTAACCATATATGATATTGAATTTTGAACCCAAATAACTATCAAGTAGTAAGTGTGATTTATTCATTGTCCTGTGTATTATATTTGATATTATTAGCAACCTGGAAAGGTATATGAAAAATAAAAAGAAAGTACCTCGGGGACTAGTCTTGGTCTTGGGGATACCTTGGGTGAAGAAATAAAATAAAAAGAAAGTAAAATGGGTTCTTTCAGACAAATAAAGTTATAAACCCTTCATATTGCTTCAGAGATCTACTTTCCAAACAAGAGCAAGTTGTAATATGATACACAATATCGAGGAGATATGTCACTTTATTTGGGGTAAAACCTAGAGATGCTAAACAACTTAGAGGTGAGTGGGTTAGGTAAGTATTGCATAACACTAGGGGGTTTTTGATGTGCAAGTGAATATCGCTTCATGTAGGGGCTCTCTTAGTTTCTCCAGCGATTCCAAATTGTTTGATGGGTGAACCGATTTGACTACTATAGCCAAGTATTTATATAGGCGAAATGCATTTTAAGAACCATATACAAGACGGTCATATCTTCCAAGTACAACTTTGTTAATTTGCTTAAGTCAAAGCTGCATCATCTTTTTTGCGTGAAACTTTTCTTGCTATTTAATGGATTCTGTTTTGACTCTTAACACATAATTGTCCAAATCTTAAGATATAGTTCACCCTCAACTGCTGGAACGGAATGGACTTTTTTTTTCCCCCGCTTTTAACCCATTCAATGAAATTGCTGGAGAATCAGAGAAGGCTCCTAAATTGAGAGAATGGATGAATTACAATTCGCTTGCGATTGAGAAACCCAGACAGCCAGACCCTATGCCATCTCTCTCTCTCTCTCTCTCTCTCTCTCACGTATCCCTTCACCTTCCCTTTGACTACCCCCTTAGGGTAGAAAGGACGTGAACTAGTTACTCGGTCAAGTTTCATATATGCATATTCAATGATCAGAAGACGGAGATATATAGCACCGAGACGTAGAATGAAAACTGTTTAGTTGTATCAAGCTTTTGGGAAGTTCTTTCAAAGCTTATCGAACTATTACTCAGCAAGAAATAAGAGCTCTCGCTTCGTCTTATCAGGATAGGGATAGGAGCAGTTGTAGACGATTTTATTCCTAGAATTGAGAATTGAGAAAGGTTGGCCAAAATGGAGAATAGCGTTTGTGGACTCATCATCTATGTGATTCAACATAAACCATTAAGTTAGTTGCTTATTTGGCAGCTGACCAGCTGGATAACGTAATTGGAATGATACAAGTATTGCTCAACTGAAGACCATGGATTGGAAAAAGGCTGAGTTGAGTCGAGTTGAGCTATTCACCAGCTATACTCTATGAGATGGAAGCTACGCTACTAAAGAAGCAACAGGTTTAGGAAATGAGTGTAGCTGAGATATGAAAATTAAATGGATATAAAGTGAAATTGAGAAAGATTAATTTCAAAATCAACAGATTCCTGAGGCGGTAGAATCAAATATCAGTAGAAGATAAAATGAGAAATATTTTAAGATGATTTGGGAACATAGACGTGGACCAGTAATTATGCAAATTCAGAAGAAAGATTATAACTATCATTTTAATGCTAGAGTTGGGGGAAAGGGAAGACCGAAACTAACATGGATGGGTGATAATCGAGAAAGATGCAATGACGTGTAGTTTGAATAAGAAGAAGATTTCACTGGACACAATTGAATGATGAATTCCTGCAACCAACTAACTTGTAGATGTGAAAGAGGAGCTGTTGTAACTCATAGACAGCAAGCGACATCAGATCTGCTCTGCTTCTTTTTATCTCATAGGCAGCAACATCAGATCTGCTCTGCTTCTTAGCTATGGGCTAAACGTCTAAATAGTCCACAATTGTCATGTTGGACAGGATAACTAGAAAGGAAAGACTATTATTTAGTGATGAAGCTCTCTCTCTCTCTCCCTCTCTCTCCCTCCCTCCATGTTTCTCTGCATCCAACTGCCCTTGTTCACACCTTCCATTGTTCATCTCGAACTTTCTTTTCTGCGAGGCTCACCCAGAAAAATTGTCTGAGATTATTGCCCACATTTATCTGTTTTCTCTGCATACTTATTTATATTTCTCTCTGCATTTTGTTTCATGTTAAAAACTTGTACTTGATGCATGCGCAAAAGCCAGTTTTATGACTATTCTGACATTTGCTTTCTGAAAAATGATGCAGATTCTTCCATCAAGAAGCCACCCACACATGCAGATGAGCAGTTCTGGTGGGTACATATTGAGTGGTACCAGAATATGTAGTAGTTATGTCAATCCAATAAAGTGATCATGTAGGTCTTACCTTTCTCTCACTGAATGAATTATATACATACGTTCGAGCGCAGTTTACCAGCCATGCAATAGATATTTCTTTTAGTACAACACTTTTGTCATCAGGATCGTCCCATTGTAACAAATTCTGGTTTTAAGTTATGATATGATGATTCCTTATTTATTTTTCTTCCTTTTTGTAAAGTTGTTGAATGCAGCTGAGGTGAAATTTTGTTTACATGAAGTTTCCTTTAGAGTTGGTCATGTGCTCTCAGTGTGATTATTTCCACCATTTTTTTTTTTTTTCTGTCTTTTCAACATTGCACTCGAGGGATTATAGTCTTTTTCAACCAAAGTGTTCACGAATGAAAACTAAGAATTAGGGTTCGATGTACTTCAGAGTTTGTTATAATTACAAAAAAACAAAAACTTAGAAAAGAACTATGAGTATTCGCTGTATTGGTTCGTCTTACAAATTAGGATTCGTAAAACAGTTTCACAAGTTAGAATTCGTAGATGATTTTTACTCATATATATATAGAGGGTAAAATTGAAAGATTACGGAGATGGGAACTATAACTTTTACAAGCGAATTCTTTAAGTGAAATATTTTAAAATAAAGTTATGGACTCTTTGATCGACACATAATTTTCTAAGACTTTAATAGTGTCAAATTTTGTACTAGCAAAATATTTTTTCATCACTCCTCCCGTTCTTTTGAAATAGTTTTTACCGTTAGGGACTCAAAATTTTCCATTTGTTGCTCTCTTTATTTGGTTTGATTGAATGAAGTGGATTTAATAGTTCTAAGAAAATGCAGTAGCTCAAACGTACATCACTAGTTCGTATAAATATGCGGTAGTAGTTTTATATGTACATTTAGTATTATTGTATTGTTTTCCTTCCGTTTCAAAAAAATAATTTTACATTTTTTTGTTTGTTTCAAATCATAGAATCATTTCAAAAGTTTAAGCTGCATACAGATTTATAAGTTTTATAACAATTTAAAGGAAATACGAAGAATTAAAAGTACGGTATTAAAGTTTAACTTTTCCAATAAGACTATTTTTCAAGAATAGACAAAGTATTATTTGGATAAGTTTTGTTAACTTGTGCTATGGCGTAAGTTAATAATTATTTATTAGTGTGGTTAGTGCTTATTTTCATAATAATTATCCTAATTTCACACTAATCACCTTATCAACTACCCTAATTAATGGATACTTTTACAAATTCTCACCACTAACTATTATAATAAATGCTCTTTAACATACGTTTTTATGACACAAATCTTCTATCTCACCCTCTGTGACACTTCATGTCCCATTGAATAGGATAGAAGATTTGAATCTCAAGTTAACAAGATCCTATTTGGATTACCAAATGTATACTATCTCTATTCCAAAATAATTATCGTTTTAGAGAGTTGCACACAAATTAAGGAAACTTACATATCCACATTTATTTAAGTTCATTTATTGTAAATGAGTTGCATGGAAATTATTTTTACTTTCCTCTTAACAACCTTTTTAAATGAGAGTAGTAAATAATGGTAGTTGTGAAAGAATATAGATACATATTTCTTGAAATCGTATAACGACAATTATTTTGAAACAAATTTTTTGTTGTTGCTAAAATGACATTTATTTTGGGACGGAAGTATATTATACTCCCTCGGTTTAAAAATAAGTGTCATTTTAGCCAAAAAAAATTTTCTCTAAAATAAGTGTCGTTTTAGGTTTGTAATGCATATTTTGCTTAATTTACCCTTCTCTTCTTCCAAATCCTGACAATTAATTATCTTTTCATTAAATACTTTATTTTCACCCAATAGTTATCTCCTCATAATTTATCTTTTCAACTACTCCTAACACGAAAATTAAAGATATTTAAGAAGCGTATATTTGTCAACATACAAAATTTCTTAATTTCTGTGCACAATTCTAAAACAACACTTATTTTGCACCGGAGGGAGTACTAATTTACAATGCGTCTCATCAAAACCATTAAATAGCTTGGTGCAGTTGTGAACCAACCCAAATAGAGGTAACCAGAATGAGTAATACTAGAATTACTTAATGAGTATAAAATTTTGTGTATAAAATAATACTCTCTTAATTTATGAATTACATAAACAAAAACTAGCCTAGGTTTTGTTATTGATATCACGAATTTTTTTGAATTCAAAATGAAAATCTTAGTTATGATATTGACATTCATATTTTATCTTACTTTTATTTTAAAAATAAAATTTAATTAAAATTTTTTTTCTTCACTTCTTGTAAAAAAATGCAATCTTTTTATGAGTATAAATAATTAAATATGATTCTTTAAGCAAGTAGGAAAGGAAAATGAAAATACAATGGATAAAATTGAAAACTATTTATCTTAAAAGATACTGTCAAAAGATCATTTGACAAAAGTCAATAACATCAAATGCAACAAAAAGAAGTTTATTAGACACGTTTTAAATTTAAAAAATTTTATCCTCTAAAAGGCTTAATTGGAAAAATTTTACGTAAAAACATGAAAAGAAAAGCTCCCCTTAATTGGAAAAAAAAATGAAGCTAAAGTAATTAAAAAAATATATTATATTATTATAACGAGTGACTGTTAAAAAAATATTTATCAAAATATAAACTAAAATTAAAATAATTATTAATTAATATAGTGAATAAGTAATTATTAATGGAAATTAGAGTCGAGACAAAGGTTAGAAAAAGGCGAAATTGAAAGAGACAAAAACAAAGGTTAATGAGAGAGTTGGAGAGGAGAGGCGGCCAAAGGGCGGGCTTGCTTTGATTCGAATCGAACTCTTCACAAACCCCCTTTCCCCTTCTTCCCGCTGTTTTGTCACTTCCCCCATTCCCCCGAACGTTAAAACTCGTTTCTATTCCTTCTGCATTTAGGTCTCTTTCCCTCTCAACCCTTCATTCTTCACATACATTCACACATAACACACACTCAAAAGTAAAAAAGTTGAGTTCTTTGATATGGCGATGGCGGAAAAGGATACAAAGCTGTCTATACAAGAAGCCCTATCTCGGATTCAGTTGCAGCCTCCTCCTCATCAGCTCTCCTTCTCTCCCAGTTTTTCCCCTTCCTACCTTCCAAAACGCAGACCACAACCTTACCCTTTTGTCTTCAGTCCCCCTTCAAATTCAAACCCTCCCACAAATTTCCCCTCTTCCTTCAACCTTCCGGTGAGTCTATCTCTATCTCTATCTCTATCTCTGTCTATCTATCTGTATATGTTTCAGGTTCACTTTTGCTTTATACTCAGGAATGGACAAATTTAGTTTAAAAAAAAAATTCATTTTTAACGCATGATCATATGTGAATGCTTGTGTTTGA
Organism: Platycodon grandiflorus; assembly: GCA_016624345.1. Taxonomy (NCBI): domain Eukaryota; kingdom Viridiplantae; phylum Streptophyta; class Magnoliopsida; order Asterales; family Campanulaceae; genus Platycodon; species Platycodon grandiflorus. The sequence goes on along the minus strand of CM028364.1, from coordinate 58,074,991 downwards.
GATTTGGTTGGGGATTCTTTGTGTGGGGGTGAGGTTAGTTGAATCTAAATTAGACGGATTCTAGGGTTGAATTTTGTCTGATTATTTTGTTTTGAAGTTTTTATTTGATTTTTTTTAATTTTAAAAAGGGGGCTTTTCTGCATCGTGTCTATGATCACGTGTTTAGATCGCTTGAAAGTTATTACCTAACATGGATTTTGTATTTTCTCTATTATTTTAGCATAAAAATGCAAATTTGTATTGCGCCAAATGTTCAATTTGTATATGCTATCTTCTCTTGAAGTCCTTAGAAATAATTATTGGGTTGTGTTTAGGATATACTATGCCTTTGTGTTGGTCATCCGTTTGGCTGCACTCTGCTCTTTGAAATTGATGGAGTTGGCTAACAGTAGTACAGTCACTCCCCAACTAAAAATAAGGACCCTGTGGTAGGTGGGGAGGGCTGAGGAAGTAGACTTCAATTTTGGAGCCACTCTTTTGACCTTTTTGTTTTTGGAGCATTGATGATGTCGGTCTATTTAGTCTTCACCTTGAAGGAAGTGATAGAAGTATATATGTTGAGGGAATGGAGTAAGGAGAGGTCAAGCACATTTGTAAAATCTCTTCGGAAGAATTGTTGTCACTTGTGAGTATTAGAGTTATATTACAACTTCTAATCAGAAGCATTTATGAAATTTTAACTCACTCCTTTGTTCATATCTGCATGGATTTGTTTTTTCCCATATCATCCTATTATTATTGTGTAGTATTGAGGAGTTATAATTGTTCATTGCGTATAGCCCACGCTATAACCTATCCGTAAGAGCTGGACAAAAGATCCCTCTAATATGATTTATTTTAGATTAAACATTGTTCTCGTGTCTTTCTTTCAATACTTCATGAATAGTTTCCATCACAGCTAAAGTATCTCACGTATCAGCACTTGTTATTATATTCATAAGGAAAAAGGAGATTTCTCATGGTCATGGATGCTTTATTAATCATAGTATTGATTTATTCTACATTTCTTAGGTCTTTCTAAAAAATAGATGCACATTAAATACTCCTACAGTGGATGCAAACATATAAGTAGACCGTCAACATATGTTGTATTTTAACTTTCTACACAGAATTTCCAAAAATCCACGAATACATGCAAACACCTCCCTTGGAGAAGGAGAAAAGTGAGGGGAATAAATTATAATAGTAGAACAAGAATTTATTATATGCATTAAATGAACTTCATGAATGACCTAAAATGCGTTGATGAAGTGAAAACCCATCAATGTGTCAAAAGTTTTCTTACATATCTTTGCAGTACCTGAAAATTAAAGATTAATTTAGCTTTTAAGTTCACATTAAGCTTGTTTGGTACATATGGTTAGGTATGGTATCTAATGCAACAGAAGATTTAATTTTAAGTGCATTTGGCCTGGTATTGGGTTAGGTAATTGCATAAGCCAGAACTTGCACATAGAATGTAGTTGAGATTAGGAAACAAAATCTATGGTCGTCTTAGAAAACTTGATCCTTTGATAGTTGAGAATATTTCACTCGTGTTTTAACAATTGCTTTGATTTCACTAGCCAAAAATATATTTACTTCCCCGTCACCTGAATAAATTGTTAAAATTCATGGGAGATTCTGGGGTTAAATTCTTTTAGGTGGATAGTTCTGTCCCTTGTATTGACTAGTGCAAAGTGAGTTATGAATTTTAATCTCTTTTTTGCCTCTCCTGGTAAATCGAATTAATGTGTATTCTTTTTTATACAATTTGAAGGAGACAAAAGTAAATGTTAAACAAGAGGCTATAGAAAGTGAAAATGCAAAATACCAAAGAGACAATGTAGCTGAAGTCGTTGATTATCATTCACTTAGAGCAGCTCCTTGCAATGGACATAAGGGGAGCAATAAATCAAAGGTTTCAAGACATGTCAAAGCAGAGAGTCAAGAATCATATGCTGGTAATGTCACATTACTCCAGTTGGAGGTTTTCACATCTGCTTGATTATATTTGAATCAGATGTTGATTGATATTTTCTCACAGACCATGCTGAGCTAAATGTGGGTGGTGTTTGTCGTTATGATAGTTCTCTAGGTGAGCCAACCTTTAAGTGCTTGTTTTATTCTCTTGTGTTATCTATGCATGGTGTATATGTGCATGGTGTCTTCAATTTTCATTGTTATGCTAGATATTGTTAAGAATTTAGACAATGATGTATTATTTTATTGGCAGGGTTGTTAACAAAGAAATTTATTAGTTTGATCCAAGAGGCTAAAGATGGCATCCTTGATCTAAACAAGACTGCACAAGTCTTGGAGGTATGTTTGCTTTCCATTTTTTCTTGGCTCGCAAACCAATACTTTGAAATGTAAAAAAATTATTTGGGTTTCCACTGGAACAGTAACAAAAAATAACTGTTTGGACAAGAAAAGAACAATTGAAATTCAGAAAACAAAGTGACGGATATCATGAAAAAAATCCTTAGAATTTCTTCAATACGTCTCCATTCACATGACTAGTCCTGTGAATAAATTTAACAAGATTTCAACACGAGAAATTGTATCTTTGGTATTCTTTTTCTATATGTATAAATGTATTATGAGTCATGTATAACTGATTCTGTTCATTGTTGTGCAGGTCCAAAAGAGGAGAATTTATGATATTACCAATGTTCTTGAAGGGATTGGGTTGATAGAAAAATCTACCAAAAACCACATACAGTGGAAGTAAGTTGTTTGTTGTTAATTTATTTTGTTAGTTCTTTCTTGGTATCTTTATTTGCCAGTGACAGGTAATATTTCACTAACAGGGGCTTTGGGACGCAAGCACCAAGAGATCTGGATAATCTCATTGAAAGATTAAAGGTAAATATTAAATTCTATACTAGGCATCCATTTATACCTTTCAGAAATAGTAACTATGCATTAATTTGGTAGGTGGTTATGTAAATGGAAATATGAATTTAGAAAGAGATTTACGTACTTTTAGCATAATGTACTCAGTGAGTTTCTATCAATCTTGGCATGTGTTAGACACCAATTAAAGAATACTACCTCCATCCCAAAATAATTGTCATTTTAGCAAAGTTTTTTTGTCCCAAAATAATTGTTGTTATAGGATTTCAAGAAACATTTGCTCATATTCTACCAAAATTGCCCTTATTTACTACCCTCATTAAAGAGTGTTGTTAAGACGAAAGAAAAAAAAAATACTCATGTGACTTGTTTACAATAAATGAACTTAAAATAAGGGTACATGAGTCTTTATGTAAGCTTCCTTAATCTGTGTGCAAATTGCTAAAACAACTATTATTTTAGGACGGAGGTGGTAACATTTTAGGCATTTGTGCAATAGTTGACTCATCGAATATACTCTTCGATTATTCCTTACATTAATTAGATTGTAGCTAGTAACTAAGCATTTCGTTGTAACGATTCCCTCATCTTTTCCCCCCCTTTCATTAATAAAATCACTGTTTCTCATATAAAGAGGGATTTTCATCTAAATTTCCTGCTTACAAGTCATGACCAACTTACTGCATGAAAGATGCACCAAGGTTCTGATGGTTGTCATCTAAACTAACTATTACCAATTTTATTCACTCTTTCTCCTTTAATGGGAAGTGAACTTTTGTTGACTGGACACAGTTGATGAATTGGCTTCTTTTGAACTTAATACTCCCTCCGTCCCAAAAAAAAGATTTGCATTCTGACTTTTCAAAGTCAAATTGACCAACTTTTAAATCAATATTAAAAATATTTTTACTTAGTTGTAAAGAGTAAATCTATAAGCATTGAAAACTACACTATACTTTGAATCTCATGTTTTCTTTTTCTTTGAAAAAAAATAAGTAATCCACATCAAATTTTCATTTGAAAAAACTTAAGTTGACTTTGAAAAGATAAAATATGACTCCTTTTTTCTTTTTCTTTTTTGAGATGGAGGGATTATTGTTTTTCATTTGATATTATTGTTTTTTCTTTTTCTAAAATTTTGGCGTGCTAACTTCTCACACTTTACGTTTCAATGACAGGCTGAGGTTGGACTTCTGTATTCTGAAGAATGTAGAATTGATGAGTGCATAAGGTTTGGTTTACTGCAAGATGATAGAGAGGGTTTTATAATTGAACTGTTTAGATCGTCCGGCTAACATTTGGTGCTTCCTCCAGGGAGAAAGAGGAGAGTCTGAAAACACTGGAATCTGATGAATATTGTCAAAAGTATATTTTGCTTCTTCTTCTTCTTCTTCTTCTTCTTCTTCTTCTTATTATTATTATTATTATTATTATTAATATTATTATTAGTATTATAATTATTTATTTAATCTAAAAGATATGATAAAGTGTTCACATTGACATCAGATACTTGGGATTGTTTCAGGTACCTATTTTTGACACAGGAAGAGATTTTGAGACTTCCATGTTTCAAGGTTTTTATTCCTAGTGTCCAGTGATATTAATAGGGAGTCGTTTCCATGAGATACCTATTTGATTTTTTCTTTTTCATGCATGAGCAGGATCAGACCCTTATTTCTATTAAAGCTCCGCGTGCTAGTTCTATTGAAGTTCCTGATCCCGAGCAGGTGAGTAGTGTTGATGAAAAGGAATTGAACAGAAAATTGTTAGCTTAAATCTTCCAAAAAAAGTACTCTGACCCATCTTAAAACCGAAAATGGACTCTTTGAGTGGAATAGAGGGAGTACTTAGACTAACTAAGTTTATTTATGTGCAGGATATTACTTTCCCTCAGAAGCAATTCAGACTTATTGTTAGAAGCACCAATGGACCAATTGATGTGTATCTCCTAAGGTATTTCCTTATTAATGACTTTTAGTAAATAGGGATGGCAACGTGTCTGGTTTGGGTTGGATCTCCTAAACTGAAACTCGTACTCGTACCTGCCCGCAAAACCTATTAAGCCCAATCCCAATCCAATCCCTTAGCTAATACTTTCTAATTAAGCCCAAATCAGATTAAAATTAAATTACCACTCAACCCACATTTTTTTTCTTAACAAAGAAAGCGAAAAAGACTTAAATAATATATTAAAAAAATTATAAAGAAAATATTACATTAAATTTCATCACAATTCACTTAACTTTTGTCAAAATAAAGTGCTAAAAAATTAAAAAGAGTGCACTAAATAACCAAACTTAAGTCTCAAAACAAACAAAAATGAAAATTAAGTAGTCAAACTTAATACTCCCTCTATTCCGGATAAATGTTCCTACTTTCTATTTTGGGACATCCCAACTAATGTTCCTAATGACTTTTAATATACATATTCTCAATCATTCTTCTCAATATACCCTTAAAACTTCATTTACTATAGCACATTCTAGAGAAACTCATTTATTTAGAATAGTGAAACTCAATTAATGTTCATGGGTATTATTGTCAGAAGACATTTTACAGCACATCATTAATTACGTTTCTTAATTCGTGTGTTTTGTCAACTAGGAACATTTATCTGGGACGGAAATAGTATCCAAAGGGGCTGTTTGGTAACTAGGATAAATGACCAGATAGGATTAATAACACCAAAGAAGGATGTTTGGTATGTTTTTGTGCTCGGGATAATTAATTTCCACTACCCGGATAAAGGGCTTAATCCCCTCGCTATTAATACTAGGGGGAGGATGGTATTATTAATCCCCTTATTATTAATAATAATACTTATCCTGGCTTGGGCTACCAAACGACCTCTAGATATTACAATCCCAATAATATTACTACTAAGGGTAATATGGTAAATATTATATTTATATATATATATATATATATATATATATATATACACGGAAGGTAAAGTGTAAACAATATTACTAAATACTAATAAGGGTAATATAGTAATTATATTATATGGATCAGGTCGGGTTAGGAGCAGGTTGACAGGTAACCTGAACCCGCTGAATTTTTGAATTTGCTTACCAAACCTGCTCCTAATGGAGTGAATCACAACAGGTTTGGGCCGGGTTCAGACAAATTGCCATTCCTACTAGTAAACAATAAGTTCTCTCTCACACACACACATCCGCATTGATAGTCGCCCGTGCTAAAGTTTAAGAGGCACATCCATATCAAAGAGTGCATTACCTATTTGCTCCTAGCATATACCCTCTTCTTTTCCCTGACAGTGTGATTTTTGTAGGGAAAATGAAGGGCAATCCGACGATTCAATAATGACAGATGACAGATACAATGTTGATGGTGCTACAACTATGACTTTGGATAAGGGAAGGCCTTTAGATACTTTCAACTCAAATGAATCACAAGCTTGCGGGCTTCAGAAGATAGTCCCGTTAGAAAGTGACGTGAGTAATTTCCGCACTCCCCATATTCACCTCTATTTTGATCGCGCTTATCTTTAAGTCCTATCTTCTTTCTGAGTGCAGATCAATGATGATTACTGGTTCAATTCTGATCAAGATATTACTGCTACTGATTTATGGGGTACGCATTTTCCTTAGGAACCAACAACAAATTCTTATGCGCCTAGAATTTTCAGGCCTCGTACTGCACTTGGAGCTATATAATGGCGCCACGACCTCTAGCAACAACCTGTACATACTCAATCATACAATTTTTGACCCATAGTCGAAGAGGGTTGAGGACAAGTAGATGGCATAAACTTGGGAAGTCTGGGATATGTTTTTAATTTTAAAAATAAATAATTATTATTTATGATTATTAAATATGGTAGTTGAGCAAGATTAGTTTCAGGGGCATTGCCTTGCTGTTTTCATAGACTTGGAGAATAAAAGGCTGTTTGGATGTTGGAGCTGATGTGAAAGTTTGTTGTATTTGCTATTTCTAGTGTAAAAGTATAATAGCCCGGATGATTCGTTACTGAATAAATAGCAACTAATAAAGGAAAATTTCATATTTACACTAGTGTGTTGTCGCCATTGGAATTTGGAATCATCCTTAATCCCCTGGAGGTCAAGTGTTGGGCCGAATCCGGCTCCATTACCCATTCACCTCGGTTTCCCTTACCTTGGTGTAGCGTAGGATTAAAGACATGTAGTAGAATCAACGGAGTGGGTGGATTTCACCTGGTGATAGTTGATAAGGATAATCATATTAAGGTATGATAGGCCTCAAGGAGGATTGGACTAAGACTGCGAATTGGAGCTCATCTTCTGGAAGCAATGTGTCGTTAGATGGAAGACTATTTCCCCAGCAGATAAGACAGTAATGAGATGCATCGGCACGACTCGTTATCAAAGAAAAAATCAATCTCATCAGTCGATGACAGTGTCCACCGGGGGAGCAGTAGGAAACTGTGGCAAATTGAAGCTAGGAGGGAACCACCTATAGAAACTATTGTGTGGGAACAAGTGGGGAGGTTCAAACTGGTTGCGCAATTAGCTACAAGTTTTTTACAATTAAAGATGAGACTAATATGCATATCATCAGGCAAAACAGTAGAATAAACATTAGGTCCTAGCTTCTAAAGTATAAGGTGTGGCCCATTTCGGGAATGATTCTTGATGAGACATAATCGAGTAGCTATAGCCGATCTCGATCACGGGTCTTCCCATACCATGGTTGTGGGTTTTTGCTCTTCCTCATTCCCTGAAACTAGTACGCTTCCTTGGTTTCGAATTCATGACCTCTAGGTTAAGTACATGGATTGTAGAGAATGAGTACCACTCGATTATGTCTCATCAATTCTAATGCATTGAAGATGGTTTTTTTTTTTTTTCGTTTAATAAAAGTTTAACAAGTGTTAATAGTGACACTTGTTAGCAAAATTATAATAACAATAGTAATAACAACAATGACAACAATAATGATAAACAAAAAGATTATACTCTCTCCTTCCTAAAAGGAGATATATGCTTTGACTTGTTGCACAAATAAAAATACAATAAATCTTGATCAAATAATATGATCCGGCTCAATGAGGGTATTTTTGTAATATTTAAGAAAATAAAAAATAGTTTTACCTAAAATATCCTTTATTGAAAATTGTACTCTTTTCCATAAACAATAAATATTTAAGGGTGAAAATGTTATTTTTAGTTGATTTATGGAGTAATAAATATTTTTTCATGAAATTTAGGGAGTAATAAACGCTTTTGAGTTGGATCAAATTGATTCATTTAGCATTACTCATAAAAATAATGGTTCAAATTTATTGTCTTCCTAAAATACCCATCTATTAATAGGTCTTCCAATAATTTTTTTGAAAAAATCAAACCTGTTTTATTGGATGATCACAAGACTTCCCAAAAATAGAAATTCTTGATCAATAGAGGAACAATATCACCATTTTTATTCAATAAGATACCAAAGTGATGATTGATCAATACAGTAGGCTAAATCCTGTAAAACTATATCATAAAAGGGCTAAAATTTAATGAAATACGGAGTGTGATAGGGAGCGGGATAGAAGATTTGAAATCATATCTTTTTTTTATAAAGTAAATCAATTTTGATTTTTGAATAATCCACGTCACTTCTGTTATGATCGTAGATTCCCTTTTTAGTGTGATCACAATCTAAACTTAACTTTAGTTAATTTGACTTGATAATTATTATCCCAATCTATTACACTAAGGGGTAAATACACCACTCATCCCTATACTATTGGCCAGTTACATAAATGGTCCCTAAACTTGATTTTTTCCCAATATTTTACCTGCACTATAGTTCTGTCACTCAATTGGTCTATCATCCAATTCCGTTACTTTTTGGTCATAAGTGCTTACGTGCACCTAACGTGATGCTTTATGAAGGGCATTAACGTCCAAGTAATACGGTATACCAAACAAAGCCTTAACCTGTTACTTAATCAACTTGAACTAATTAATAACCAAACATACCAATTATCCCAGACACTAACATATATCCACAACCAAACACCCATCTTTCTCTCCCAAAGGCAAATATGCACCTCCACCACTATAGCCCACAATCCAAGTTGTGCCACCATCACCACCTCTTGCGTCTCTCAGCTCCATCCCAAACACAATCGTCACCCATATTATTACGTAATAACTTTCATTACTTTTAGCGTAACACCTCCATTACTAAACACACGTACCCACCATTGAACAATCAAAGGATACAAAATCGAGATTAACATCGAGTACAAACTACATAATTTATGGGCAAAGAGAGGTAGAGTGATTTGGGGAATGATTGTGGTTGGTCCTTGCCAAGGATTATGATTAGTTCTCGCCTCTCTATCACCTGATTTGCGAACTTAGGTAGCAACAATGTTGTGGGTTTTGGGGGGGGGGGGGAGAAAGAGTATATTATTTTTTAAGGCCAACTAAGCGTTATTTTTACTTCTAAATATTTGTTTTTCTTACTAACTATACAAGTTTTCACATTTTCAAAAAATAGAATTCCATTTTACCCTTAGAGTTTGATTATGTGAGGTGCACATGTGTACTTAACTTCCCAAAATCTAATGAAGTTGGAAGGAAGGACCAATTGCGTGACAAAACTATAAGCATGTAAGAAATTGAGATAAAATAAAGTTAGGGGACCAATTATGTAATTAACCAATAGTACAAGAATGATTGATGTATCTAGCCTTTGTACTAGCGTGATAATGTTGAAAAAAAAAGGTTGTTTTAAAAAAAAACAAAAAGATATTAAAAACATTTTTCGTAAAAATCAAGATATCAAGTATGTGATAAGTTAGAGGGTAACATTACATGCTAATTCATATAACATTTAACCAACTTAAATTTATATGAAAAAGTTGTACCAAAAAAAACTTGTATCCATACGTATGTATCGATGCTTAAAAAGAACCCTCTGGATGACCATGACTATCAATAGTAAGGATCATGTAATGACCCTCCCTAGCCCATTGTTTTAACCATGGCTAAACTGTTTGAAGAAGAGACATTCAGATGAAAAATGTATTTGTACGGACATCCAGATATCAAGACACTTAAGTCAAAAACACCTAGCTAGACCTATACTATATATCGGTCTGACAAGGCTTCAACAAGCAACGTTTAGTTTTAGAGTGTAGTATTTGGTAAAGTGATTTTGTGTTTAGTTTTCGAATTTTAAAAAAAAAATAAAAATAAATTAAAGACATAGAGAGAAGCTGGTGGAGGCCAAAGAGAGAAAAGTAAAAAAAATTAAAGTCTAAAACCTTGTAGGGAGAATTTTAAAACTCCCCCTCCCACAAAAATAGTTATGCTTTTTATTTTTGTTTATCCTAAATAAAGTTGCATTTATAAAATCAAAGTCTACGTATAAACTCTTTCTCTCCCCCCAAAAACATGATAACCCCTCCCTATGTCACAAAAGTGAGTGCTCTTTAATTCAGACCATTTTGACGATTCATGTATATAATTACCCTTAGAGCATTATCAATACAAATGTGAATGTGAAAAAAATTAGGTGTCACCTAGTGTTAGCGTTAACGCGTCATTACCGTGTCCTGATAATTCGCTTGTATCATTACCGTAAATACTTGTATCTCTTTCCTTAACGTGATTCTCGTTGTAATCTTTTATTTTCGGTAGTATTTTATTTATAGGAGTCTTGGAGCTTAAGTTTAGGGATTTCTTTGTATATATATTTTCCCTTTGACAGCAATGAAAGACAGAAAACGTTTCCCAAATCATATGCAATCCAAACATGGTATCAAAGCCAAACGATCTGCACGACGACTAAGGAACGATGACGGACCCAACCAGCGGCAGTGGGACTAAAGATGGGAAGAAAGCCATCACAGTCTCACCGTATGTCCTGGCGAACAATGATCACTCTGGGTTGTTGATTACGCACACCCAGTTGAAAGGACCAAACTATGAAGAATGGGCCAAGGCGATAAGAACTTCGCTGAGGGCTAAGAAGAAGATGGGTTTCATTGATGGAACCATCGACGAACCTTCTGAGGATTTGGATGAAATTGACGATTGGAATACTGTGAACTCCATGATAGTCTCATGGATTTTCAATACGATCGAACCAACCCTTCGTTCTACAATTTCATACAGGGACACGACGAAAGAGTTATGGGATGATATTCAGCAACGATTCTCTGTTCGTAATGGTGCGCGTGTGCATCAACTAAAAACGGAGGTGTGAAATTGCAAACAAAATAGCGACACTGTGATGAGTTACTATGCTAGGTTAAAGAAACTATGGGACGATCTAAATGACCACGATCGAATGCCCATGTGTTCTTGTCATGGCTGTAAATACAATCTGAATACTAAGCTTGAGCAACGAAGCGAAGAAGAACACGTACATCAATTTCTAATGGGACTGGACGATGATGAATCCTACTCTACGGTTCGATCAAACATCATTGCTTCCGATCCTCTTCCGAACATGTATCGCATTTATTCTCGGGTTATGGAGCAAGAGCAAGTTAAGACAATGACTAAGGGAGTTCCTACACGAACAGACCCCATGAGTTTTGCTGCTAAGGCTGCCACGTTTCGGACTTCAGGGGGGGACTGAAAAGAAGACGATGTTGTTTGCTCTCACTGTCACAAATTCGGGCACAAAGTCGACGCTTGTTACCGTCTTCATGGCTATCCAAAATGGTGGGGTTCGGGACAGCAAGGGCGTGGCAGGGGTGTTGCTAGGCAAGGCCGTGGTAGAGCTGGTTCTATTCAGACAAATACAACACAAGTGCTAAGGACACCGACCACTTCCACTACTGCTGGACTTGGTGATGTGGACAAAGCTGGCATAGAAAACCTGAGCAATGAGGATTGGGCAACATTAAAGTCACTTTGTAATTCTCACACAAACACACGTACGTCTGGTAAAAATCCATGGATTTTTGATACCGGGGCTACGCATCATATGAGTGGTGATCTTTCATTTTTTATTAATTTACGAGATATCGATCCCTGTCCGGTATGGATGCCGAATGGTGAACAGATTCATGCAACGAAAGAAGGCAATGTGGTTTTGGGAAAATTATTTCTTCAAGCCGTTCTTTTTGTGCCCAATCTCAATTACAATTTAATATCAGTTTCTCAATTGGTTCGCAATAAGACATATATTCTGAAATTTACTGACAAATTATGTGTTATACAGGACCGCACTTCGAGGATGCTGATTGGAATGGGTGAAGGACAAGAAGGACTATATGTAGCAAGGGAAGATCCTCTAGTTCGTGTGAACAAGGCAAACAGTTTGTGTACTACAGATTTATGGCACCAAAGGTTAGGGCATCCGTCCATGCGAATTGTAGAGAAATTTTCCCAAATAAATGATGATATTGATGTTAGTAAATCTGAACATTGCGATGTATGTTTTCGGGCTAAACAAACCCGTACACCTTTTCTTTCTAGTACGAATAAAACAACTGCAATTTTCGAAATGATTCATTGTGATTTGTGGGGTGTGTATAGAAAGGCCACTTATTGTGGGGCTACTTCTTTCCTAACCATCGTCGACGATTACTCTCGGGCTGTTTGGGTATTTTTGTTGAAAGGAAAGGATAAAGCTCCTCCGATTATTAAGAATTTTTTAGTGTTAGTCGAAAGGCAGTTTAATAAACAAGTCAAAACCGTTCGTAGTGATAATGGAACGGAGTTCACTTGTTTAACTGCCTATTTCGCCGAGCATGGCATCCTACATGAGACATCCATGGTAGGCACGCCATAGCAGAATGGGCGGGTAGAGAGGAAACATAGACACATATTGAATGGGATGTGCTCTTCGTTTCCAAGCACACTTGCCCATACAATTTTGGGGTGAATGCATTCTCACCGCTGGTTACTTAATTAATCGAACTCCTACAACGTTTTTGAATGACAAAACACCTTATGAGATATTATTTGGTAAACCCCTACCTATCGATCATCTCCGAGTTTTCAGCTGTCTATGTTATGCCAAAAGCTTAAATTGTGACAGGGATAAATTCGCTAGTCGTAGTAGGCGATGTGTTTTTATTGGTTACCCCTATGGCAAGAAGGGTTGGAGCCTCTATGATTTGGAGACAAGACAGTTTTTTGAATCTCGTGATGTGGTATTTTTGGAACATAAATTTCCATTCTTACATGCGGTCTCCCCTGCGGACAGTTCATCTTCAAATACACTAGCCCAAGACCTTGGACAATTTTGATTGGGCTCCCTCTAGTCAGGAGATGGCAGTCGACACCATTTCTTCTCCTCAAACCCCGATGCCTGCACATGTACCGATACCCACTGTTGATACTACTATTGATGCTGCCATTGCTGATGTGAGTTCTTCACATTCTGATCCGCTTCATGATCCTGTCCTTGATCATACGGGCTCTCCTCAGCCCAATCATGTTCTCGATATTGCCATATCATCTCTGCCACCTCCGATTCTTGGTCGCGGACAACGCGAAAAATTTCCTTCGGTCCGCTTGAAGGACCACGTCATACATACAGTCCAGCTTAGTCCCTCGCCAGTTCACTCACCCAATTCCGCATCCTCAGGTACGCCTTAACCTATAGCACATTTTGTCAATTCTAGTTAGTTTTCTTTGTCGCATAGCAAGTTTTTGGCTGCCGTTACCACAGGTACGGAACCATCTACTTTTGCTGAAGCTATGCGACACCCTCATTGGCGTCAGGCTATGGCTAAGGAGGTTCAAGATTTGGAAACTAATGGTACTTGGACAGTTGAGTCGTTGCCTACTTGATAAAAAGCTCTTGGGAGCAAATGGGTCTATAAAATCAAATATAACGCCGATGGTTCTATTGAGCGTTACAAGGCTAGGTTGGTTGTTTTCGGCAATCATCAGGTTGAGGTCTTGGACTTTACAGAGACTTTTGCCCCTACAGCGAAGCTGGTCACTGTCCGTACCTTTCTCGCTGTCGCAGCAGTCAAGAAATGGGAGCTACATCAGATGGATGTCCACAATGCTTTTCTTCATGGTGATCTTGACGAAAAAGTTTATATGAAATTTCCTCCCGGTTTTGGCCTACATACAGTTGGCATGGCTTGTCGTCTCCGCAAGTCCCTTTATGGCTTACGCCAGGCTTCCCGTTGTTGGTTTGCCAAACTAGTTTCCGCTCTCACTAATTATGGTTTTCAACAATCGACTTCAGATTATTCCTTATTTACCTTCATACGAGGTGATGTCCATTTGACTATCTTAATTTATGTTGATGATTTAGTCATTGGTGGTAATAATTCTGTTGCCATTCGTCGATTCAAAACCTATTTGCAAACCTGTTTTCATATGAAAGATCTCGGTCAGCTCAAGTTCTTCTTAGGTATTGAGGTAGCACGGAACCCCACTGGTATATTTTTATGTCAGCGAAAATATACACTGGACATCATTTCTGAGACAGGTCTCTTAGGTACTAAGCCTGCTGGCACCCCTATTGAACAGAATCATCGCTTGGCCCTTGATGACAGTCCCGTCATGGACTCTCCAGCACAGTATCGACGCCTTGTTGGTCGCCTTATCTATTTGACTATTACTCGTCCGGAGCTTTCTTATTCTGTTCATATTCTCGCTTAGTTTATGCACCAGCCTCGTATTGTACATTGGGAGGCTGCTTTGCGCGTGGTTCGCTACTTGAAGTCCAATCCTGGTCAAGGCATCTTATTGAGATCTGACTCTGCTTTACAGCTAACGGCCTACTGTGATGCTGATTGGGCTAGTTGCCCGTTGTCTCGTCGTTCTTTGACTGCATACTTTGTGTTTCTTGGTGATTCCTCGATCTCTTGGAAGACCAAGAAACAGCAAACTGTCTCGCGGTCTTTGGCTGAAGCCGAGTATCGTTACATGGCCGCAGCTACTTGTGAGTTGAAATGGCTCAAGGGGTTACTATCCTCTCTTGGTATTGCTCACTCCGCCCCTATGCGCATATTTTGTGATAGCCAATTAGCATTGCATATTGCTCACAATCCGATTTTTCACGAACGTACCAAACACATCGAGACGGATTGTCATTTCATTCGTGATGAACTTCTTTGCAAAAACATTGTCACGGCTTTCGTTCCTTCTTCCCAATAGTTAGCCGATATTCTCACCAAAGCTCTTGGGAAGAATCAGTTTGACGTCCTCCTTGGCAAGCTGAGCATCTCGAACCTCCATGCTCCACCTTGAGGGGGGGTGTTAGCGTTAACGCGTCATTACCGTGTCCTGATAATTCGCTTGTATCATTACCGTAAATACTTGTATCTCTTTCCTTAACGTGATTCTCGTTGTAATCTTTTATTTTCGGTAGTATTTTATTTATAGGAGTCTTGGAGCTTAAGTTTAGGGATTTCTTTGTATATATATTTTCCCTTTGACAGCAATGAAAGACAGAAAACGTTTCCCAAATCATATGCAATCCTAACACCTAGGATTTATATATTTTTCAAAGAAAAAAACTCTCCAATGCAATTGTGGAGGAGAGTTGTGGATACGATGTATCAACTAAATTATTTTCTATTGATTGGTAAATTCTTGATTTTTTGACAGTCAATGCAAATTGTGGAGGAGAATGTGAATTTGCATTGACTGTCAAAAAATCAAGAGTCTACTAAAAATAAATAACAAAAATAAACATGCATTGGAGATGAATCACATGATAAATAACAAAAATAAATTTTGTAATTTCATAGAAAAAGAAACATTTTTGAGACAATTTTTTTATTTTATTTAAAAAACACTCAATTTAGATCGAAAGTCTTTAGTGTCATGAGAATATATATATATATATATATATATATATATATATATATATTCGAGCGACTAAATAAAGCAACTGCATTGTCCAACCTATTTTTAAGTGTGAGAATAGGTCGGTGGTGAAAAATGGTGAACTATGCCTAAGCAATACAAAGCGAGAGGAAAGCCTGATGGAGGCCCACAGTAATACTAACTAACGTACAAATCCTTCGTCAAACTTGAGTGAGTATAGCTAAAGGCTGATCAAACCACCTAATAACCAGAGCTCGGGTGCGAGTTGTATGGGGTAAAGGCAATGGTTGAAGGCATAGGGGGCACAACCCCATCCACCCATTACGGCTGGCTGCTTAATTGAGCCACGCCAGACTTCCCTATCACACATACCCATAGTGTTCACACTTCAAAGCAATTTTTTTAGAGAGTATAAAGTAAAAAAATACTCCATCCGTCCCTAAATTATTTTTTTTTTTTATCCGTTTCAAGGACATCATTTTTATCATTTTACTTACTTTTTCCCCTACTTTAATTATAAACTACATACACATAACATTAAAGAAAATTACACATTATACTAATATTAATAATCAAGTCAATAATTTTTTTTTCTTCAATCAAATAAAATAATAATTAAAGAATAGAGGGAGTACAATATAAAAAAGTTTAGCTTGTTGATTACAACTCTCTTTTTGGGAAATGAGCAGTAAGTATTTTCTTAGGAACAAATGAGCCCTTCAAAAGGTTCAGTATTACTTCTGCTCTGTCAAATCCAAATTTGCCCAATATGTCACCTGACTAAAAGGCAGCTTTTTACAAAACCTAGAGGAGAACATCATTCCGAAGCCCAAACCTCAGATTAACCATGCGGAAGGATTCTGCTCTGTCAAATCCAGATTGGATATTGGATTGGCCAAATCACATTGAGAGCCCAATTCATTCTGGGACAGCTAAAAAGAATCTTGGACCATATAAAGCAACAAATAGAATTGAAAATAGTAAATGTACATTAACATCAATAATCCAATATCCAATCTGTCGACCTACTACCTAAATACTCACATTTTGCAAACTACTATGAGGAGGACTGTAAGCTGTCGCTTATCGAATGACTGCGCCACGAGTTTTCCTCAACCTTCCACGTGTAACTCGAACCCCTTCTTCCATGACCGTCTCTTGCGGAGGAAGAGGGTTTGTATTCTCAGTCGCTGAAGAAGAAGTCACTGCCTCAATTTGCATTGCTTCTGCGTCATTTGAGCTTGACGAGTTTGCAGTTTCGGGAAGGGATTGTGTTGCAGTTACTTTCAGAACATTCACTCCAGTAGCAGAAGAAGCCGGGGTAGGCACTTTTGACTGAACTTCCTCCTCTGTAACATCTTTTTGATGAGGACCTGCTGATGAACTAGAAGCAGGAGCAGCTTCTTCAGTCTCAGGTTGTGCAGAAGCAGTTGGTTTGCGGTTTGGTGCTACTACAGTGGGCTGGCGAACTCGAGCACCTTGCTGCGGCTGTTATTTCCAGTCAGTTGGTGTTAAAATATGCTCCAGTAACATAATTCCAATATCACAAATGTTTTCAAAATTCCAAATTTTCGTACTCTACAAGTTATTGGCAATTGATTAGTATCTACCATACAGTAAAAACTGGTATAACTACTACGAGATTGTGTTATGTACATTCCATTTGATGCATTGACCAACAAAACAGAGGCAACAAAAATATGTCCTTTAATTAATGTTCCCAATCAATCACAAAATATGCACATAAAGCACACAAGATGCATATGTTCGCATCCCATTCGGAATCGTTCAAATTTGAAGAAAAAGAAGTTCCAAGTAAACTAACTAGTATCACAAACATCGAAAATTCAAAAGATAAGATCCCATACGTATTAAATCCTTTTTAAATTCACATTTTTCAACAATTCATCTTGAGAGAGAGTTCATACACAAGGACAAGAATTTTATCCGCATGTATATAGTTAAGCATAAAAGAAAAATAAAGTTTAAGCTCTTTCAAGAAGTCAATAAACAACAGTTACAACATCATTCAAATTTCCTGTCAATATATTCTAAACTCACAAATTATTACAAGTAACCCAATTCCATGTGTTTGCATATATTTGGAAAAGGGAGATAATAATAATTGGTCCTGGCTAGTATAGAGCATAGAAATGGAGTAGGATTCAACACTTTGAGTTTTCTTTATTATAAACTATCTCTGAGCAAGGGCAAAGGAGAATATTGTCTCTAGTCTTACAAACTCAACCTTGCAGAACATTTTCAAGTGAGGTATAGAGATATATTCCTAAACTAGTCTCTCTCCTTTAGGTCACAATTAAGTTTCAGTGTCCACCAAGAACTGAGAATGCCAGTAACATGTAGTATAAATGCATAAATGAAAAAATTAAAGAATTAGTCTAAAGTAAGCATCACAGGTGAAAAATCAATACATGTGGACATTGATATCCATCCACCCACTAAGATACCTCAGTTAGCTTGTGTTTATGTAAAAAGACTTAGAAGAAAATAATACCATACAGTCTATACCTGGGTAGGACGAGGTCTAGGTGTTGATTGTGAAGCAACATACTGAAGGATGTCTAAAATTCTTGTCTGACCATAGCTCGCAGCCCTTTGCCAGTACAAAACTGCAATATCTCCAGCCCTCGTCCTCAGCTCCAACAAGTTACGGTCAATATCAGTCTCATGCTTTGCAATGTATGGTCTAAAGAAGGAATCGTACACGTATGTCGTTCCCTATAATAATTAAAGTAAAGAAACTGGGTAAATAACATAAAAGAATTGAGAATTCAAATGTCCAGCCATAAGGCTGCTGATTTGAAAACCCAACCAAGAGAAATCATAAACATATTGTAGTTCTTCGAAAGATTAAGGTACAAGATGGGGGAAACAGGTTAAAAGAGATTCGAAAGGCCTATCATTAGCCTACCCATTTCAAAAGCCAATCAAGAGGAATCATACCTTGGTTTTAGGGAACCACAAGTAAATGTAAAATGCCAACTTTGCTTCACTGTACATTGGGACCCTACACAATGGGAGAAAAAACAATATCACTGTGAATGTATAACTTACATAAATTTATGGTAAAACCAATATTTCTATTATCTAATTTGTAACCATACCATGAAATAAATGTGTCACCAATCCTCTCGCAAACTGTCAATACAGCAACTAAGATCCTGAAATATCACATACATTTTCTTAAGTACCGAGTTTATAAATTTGATTCTTATTTTACACAATATAATGTGCAATACCAGTACTGGCACCAAAAGCGAAGCTGCTCAATATCAGGCTTATTCTTCTCCACACTTTTAAAGCATTCATAGGCCGGATAAGCATAACCAAAGACCATCCTGCATGACAGAGAAGTGAAGTTTAAGAGATTTCGACCACATGAAGAGATTGAAGCTAAAGATAATCAAAGAACACGGTGTAGATCCACATACACAAGTCCTCTGGTAAGCAATGATCCAATCATCTTATAAACCTAGCACAAACAAAAGAAGAGAATTGTTAGCTCAAATGCTTGAACAGTGTAAACAATTGTAATCAAACTATCAAGAAATTTCAGAAACACTTTAAAATCCATTGACAAAATACCGAGAATGTTATACATTTTCCCTTGCATGTCCTACTTTTTCATGACAGAGAGTTTACAGGGTGAGACTGCATACATTACATTACACCGTTCCCAATCCTTCACAATCCCACAAGACAGGATACTTGTACACCTAGACATCCATTTTTATCCTTTTTGACCAAACACAAAGAATTTTATACATTTCTTCCTTTCATATCCTGCTTCTTTTTCAAGACTAAGAGCTTACAGGGTGAGACAGCGTACATTACACCGTTCTCAATCCTTCCCAATCCCCACAAGACAGGATCCTTGTACACCGAGAGACATTCATTTTTATTCTTTTTGACCAAACACAGAATTTTATACATTTTTTCCTTTTATATCCTTCTTCGTTTTCATGACCGAGGGCTTACAGGGTGAGGCTGCGTACATTACACTGTTCTCAATCCTGCCAAATTCCCAATAGATAGGATCCTTGTACACCGTGACATCCTTTTTTATTCTTTTTCTTTTATAATGAAATTGAGAAATTTTTTGAATCCCCCATGCTGCTCTAATGCTTCCTCAAATAGTCAGAGTATATGAAATAATAAGCCCCAAATTTAGGCACATTTTAACTGAATAGCAAGACCTAATTTCTCAATTATGTTCTTATGCAATCCAACAACTACTTGACAAACATGTGTTGTAAACCACAGTTTTCCTAGTTTTCCCCTTTGAATTTTTAATCTCTGATACCAATAGAAGTTAAACCACGGAGGGCTAACCCTATCCAGATTAATCAGCCGGAAACGTGAACGCTACCAGTCTACTAAAACTCAACAAATAAAAAACCAAACAAAGTTAAGCATTTCTACCTATGAAATCTCTCGTAATTGCCAAAAACTATGGAAAATAATTATCAAATATTCGATTGATCACAGAAGGTCCTAATTTTTAAAAATTGCATCTCGCGTCACGAATGCCATTGAAATTAACCAAAACGCCAACATTATCAATTTCAAATACACAGCAAAAAAACACAAACCTAGAAACTAGAATAATCAAAAACAAAAACGAAAAACCAACACGGTATCAAAATGCACGAGCCCATTCAAATACTCCGAAAATGATAAGAGTGACGGCAAATAGAGAAGGAAATGATGAGATTACGGAGGATTACCTTTGTATTGATATTTGTGAAATTGGAAATAAAAGTGTTTAACAGAAATCAGAAATAACAGGCGAGAATACGGTGGTTTGGAAGCTGAAATTGAGAAGCTACGGAGATATCGTTGGCGGAGGAAGAAGCGACGCCGTCGTAATTCGACGGCGAACCGTTGCGATATCGACGGAGAGAGAGAGAGGAACAGATTGTGGCGATTTGAAATTACTTTAATTTTTCTGTCTCCAGTTGGGATTTTGTTTGGTGAGTTTCGATATTTATTTAATGGGAAAAGATAGGCTTAAGTGTAATTTAATGAAAGTTTCGTACTGGTGCTTTATATCAGCGTATGTACTATATTAAGGAGGGCTGACGTGTCATCTGATTAAACACTTTTCGTGTACATAGCTTAATGTTTATAACCAAGCGGTGTTTACATCACCCGCAGTTAACCTGCCCATATGAGCTCAGATTCTTCACTCTTTTTATTTTTATTATTATTATTTTTTTCTCTTCTTTTTTCAATTCTGTTGGGTGCAAATTTATTTCTTTAACAATATTGGAGATGGAGAGAGGTGGCCATTTCTGCAAGTCAGGTTGTTAGTTAATGTTGGAATTGAACCTTAAAATTTAAATAAAAAGTAGAATGTCTCAATTAATATGTTATTTATTGATGATATGTTAATATGGTGATAAAAGGATAAACGCCATTACTAATATTAATTTGAAATTGATTTTTCCTTAAGTTACATACAATTACAGAAATTTTATTAAATAATTTGTGTTTTACCATTAAATCAAATAAAAGTTAAACTCTCCAACATCAATTGATAGAAAAGGGAACTATAACTCTCTCTCGCCCTAAATGATTTTAGTCATATTATTAATTATCATATGTACATTAATACTCTTAATGTCCACATACAACATTAGAAATCTAAAATTAGGAGATAATAAATACCAAAATTTAAATTAGTAAATTTATACAAAAATTAACACTCGTTTTAAATTAGAAAATTTATTACAACGGTGGAAGATGAAATGAAGGGGAACTTCAATAAATCAAGTTTCTAGTTATTGTTGGATATGATCATATACTAGTAGTTTCAAATATTTAATATTATTTGTACCATTTCAAAATATGGTATTGGGAGATCCTAGATTTGAAGATAGCTAATTATTATTAATTAATGTTCATATATTTATTCTGAAAAGAGGATTATAGATTTTTATGAAGGCGAAAATGATGAAAATGTAATCGCTTAAGAATTCAAACGGTTTCGTTAATAAGTAAAACCAATTGATTATCACACGTAAGAAATATTGAAATTGAATTATCAATGATGTTTATTTTTCTTTAATTATTAGTCAATGATCCAAAATTGTGAATTTAGAAATTGATTAAGCAAGTAATATCACAGGCAAGTGATAGTATCATTGTCTCAGGATAAAAGCCATAAAAGCGACATCACGGTTGCTGATCTGAGAGTAAGGTATCTCAATCAGCTTGGTTATATGGATAACGAGCAAAGCATAGTATACGTAGCCCCCACTAAACTCTTTAACTTAGAAATTTGCCCCTTTAAGTTTTATTACTCCCTCTTTTTTCAAAAATGTGTTTTTCTATAGAAAAATTATTCTAGAATAATTACTTATTTTTTAATTGAGTTATCAAATTGATATTTACTCCCTCCGTTCCAAGTAAAAGTTCACTTTTCTTTTTTAATAGTCAATATGTGTATAAATCAAATCAAAATTTTACATACTTTATTTATATTTTAAGAATAAAATTTTATTAATTAAAAACTATCTTAAAAATACTGTAGATTACAACTTTTATATCTTTGTAAAAATTACTAAATTTATGTTAATTATTAGTCAAACTTTAACTAAATTGACTAAAAAAAATCAAAAAGAAGTTTACTATTAACACCACTTTTTCCTCTCAATACACCCATTTTCTCAATACACCCTCTCCACTAATTTCAAACTAACCTAATTTCTAAATACACCACCCAATATTTCCTATTTTACCCTTTCCCAAATATTCATTTCTCTAAACCTAACCCATCCAACCCCCACCCCCCAACCGACCCCGCCCCTTTCTCCTTCCTTCCTTCCTTCCTTCTTCTTCTTCTTCCCTCCTCCTTCTTCCTCCTCCTTCCAAAGAACCTCCATTCTTTCCCTCATTCCCTCTTTTTTTTTTTTTCTTCATTCTAAACCTAACCCCCACACACACATGGCATGGTGAACACCCCCATCTCCTCATTCTCCCTTCTTCCCTCTTTTTTTCTTCTCCACCCTCCTTTGAAGTCCTTGAAAATCGTTGAATTTTTGGATGAACTATCAACAATGGGATTGTTCGGTAGCATTTTCCGAACATCACCGTGATGTTCGGAAAATGCCACCGAACAACCCCCAATTGTTCTAGTTCATCCCGAACAAAATCGCCTACGGAATTTTTCAAGGGGGCTAGAGGAAAGAAGGAAAGAAGGGAGAGGGGAGGGGAAGAAGGAAAGAAAGGAAAAAAATGGGGAAAGAAAGGATCGGTTTGAAAGAAGGAAAGGGGGTTTAATGGGTTAAAGGGGTTGCCGGAGGAGGTTTACTGGGAGAGAAAGGGAGGGGTGGGGAAGAAGAAAGGAGAAAAAAAAAAAAAGGGTAAATGGTGTATTTAGAGATTTAGGTGGTGTTTGAATATTTGGGTTGGTGTATTTAGCAAAAGAAGGGTATTTATGTCTAACAATATAATGACATTTTTGTAATTTAATTGAGGGGTGTATTAATAGAAATTGGTGGTGTTAATAGTAACCCTCAATCAAAAATAAACTCTTTGCCTAGAACGGATGGAGGGAGTATCAGCTATTACGTCAAAATATACACTTGAAATGCTTTAAAACGAACATTAAAAAGTTATTTATGTATATGTGGTATGCTTAATAGTCTAACTTTGAAGTGACTACCCATTAATGATCCAAGAGGCAATAACTGCTATCCAAAGAGCTAAATGATCCAAGCCACGTACTCCATGTGTGCGAGAAACTATCCCATGGTCCCGACGGTACACATTAATATCAAAGTGGTATAAATTGGACTCAAGATGGAGCTTAGTTTTTAAGCCACTTTGTTACTATACATTATCGCTATTAATCGTAACGTACTGCATAAATATGTCACGTGGTTTCTCCAGAACCATTGAATATTTTCTCCCAAGTGTGCTATAGCCATGGATCGCTGAAGGATTCTTCGGGAGAAAAGGGCTGTGATCCAGTACATACATAGAGATGGAAACTATATATTGCGCTGGGTTAGAAAGACTAATAATTTTGGAGGACCCCCCAAGCATGTTGAGGAATCTGATCCTCTATGAGACTATGACATACATACAAAGAGGATGCGAGGGTAGTAGTAGTAATTAGTTTTTTTTTTTTCTTTCTTTCTTTGTTCTGTTGTACCAAAAGAAAAATTAGTGTCTTGGCACAATTGGATTAGAGGATTTGAGGGATTGGTCTTATGGAGGACTGCAAAGGTTCTCTTACGGAGGATTGAAAACGTTTCCACTTAGAGCTCGTTTGTTCGTGCGTTTTGGCCAAAACGTAGGGTTAAAACGTATTATTCCTTAACAGCGTTTCAATGTGGTAGAAAACGTGTTTTCAAACGCACTGCGTTTTAAAAAATTCTTAGCTTTTTCCCAAAACATAAATTTTAAAACGCAGAGGGAATAAAAAGTTTTGACATAATATCCCAAACGCATTTATAAAGAAAAAGTCGCGTTTTAAATAATCTGCGGTTTAGAAACGCTGCGTTTTTAAAACACTACACCAAACGGGCTCTTAATATCTCATATTAGATCGTTTGTGTGTGTGTGTGTTTTTTTTTTTCCTCTTTTAACATTGTTTAATTTCTAGCCACTGTGGAACTAACCTAAGAAAAAGGAAAGGATCTGAGAATTACTCCCAACATTCTAGGTAAAGAGTCAATTTTTGACTTTTTTTAGGTCAATTTAATTAAAATTTGACTAATAATTTACATAGATTTATTTATTTTTACAAAGTTATAAAAGTTGTAATCCATAATATTTTTAATGTAGTTTTTAATAAATGAAATTTTATTTCCTAAAATATAAGTAAAGTATATAAAAATTTTAATTTGATTTAGTCACATGTTTACTTTTAAAAGAAGAAAGTGGTCTCTTTGCCTAAAACAGAGAGAGTACTATTTAGATAGTAAAATTGGGTTTGAGATTTTTTCGATTACTTATTGATGTAATCTCTCTCAACTCACTCTTATATGGTTGCAACATGTCTCTTTTGCTTAACAACGAATATCTAATGGTGCATTGAAGAAAAATTACACAAAACAGTAATTAAAAATGGTTGAAATCCGTTAAATTGGGATGAATATTTTGTGAATTGAAGGAATTTTGGGTTCAGCATTGTTACCAGCACAACTACATTTTTTCTTTGCATTTTCCTCCGAAACTACATTACCTAAAGCATTAATTACATATATCACCAAATAACTTTCGTGCCCCTAGTTGAAACCAATCTGTATATTGAATAATAAGCCATTCTCGGAGAAATTAATGTTTTTCTCGTGTAACTTTGGTATATGTATGTTGATCTGTTGTACTATTTTCATCCCTAAATGAGTGTCCATTTATTTATAAATTTACTAATTTCACGTTGACGTGAACTTTTATTAATGTACATGTACTACTAAAATTGTTTAATTAGAGACAGAAGAAGTATATTTTTCCTGCTTCATACAGGTCACCATCTTGATTCTTAAATATTCGGACACCAAAACTCACTAATATATCAAAGTTTTTTCCTGCTTCATACAGGTCACCATCTTGATTCTTAAATATTCAGACACCAAAACTCACTAATATATCAAAGTGTCTTGAAGAGTTGAAGGCGTTTGATAAGAATTTATTAGCAAAAACGCTCAGCTAATGCAATAAAATATTCACTGCTATTTTGGTACATATTTTTAACATAAAATATTTTAAAATTTGGACTTGGTAACAAAATGGGAATGACTATGGTTTTTGTTCATGCCATGGTGAAATCTACATTCAGTGATAATGTTTTATAATACTAATGACAATGTCTACGAAAAAATGGCAAACAAGTTATAAATATGAGTAAATGTGCGTAAGATATATAACAAAAATTAAAGTTGTTATAAATTTATGTAATTCTAACATTGAATCGGACCATAATGGAACATCCATATATATATATATATATATATATATATATATATATATATATCAAGATGTTGTATGCACAGCACGACAGTGGAGATGCATGTCAAAAAAGGAAAAAAAAAAAGGGGAGTTAAAGATGGTGGATCGACAGAGTACCAGTTTATGAGTTGTGCCTTGCCACGACTTGTTTGACTTAAATTTCGACAAACAACTACTCTTGATTTTGGTATGTATAACGGCTATAATACTCACCGTTACCAGAAAGAAATTATGCCATTGCCCACCCACCTAAGTTGACATTTTATGTTACCCTTTCTTTGTACTCGTGGAGCCCTTTGACGTGGAATTCTCTATAATTATTGTGTTGAAAAAGTAAATTTATTAAAGTTCGAGTTAACAGTTTGATTTGATGCCTTTGTAATTATTTAGGGTAAACTTCAAAAACACCCCTTGAACTATGACTTAGATTTAACCCGGTACCTTAAACTACTAACTCGGGCAGGTCGATCCCTTCCTTGGGTCATCCCTGGAAATATTAACCCATACGTTACTTGAATGTTGTCAAGTTAACAGAAAATAAAATGTGTCTTGCACATGCCAACAAAAAGTCATCTTTAAGACAATTTTGCCCTTTAAGTCAACATGTCAACTTCTTCTTCTTCCTCTAGTCTCCTGGATTCTTCACCTTAATCATTCCTTCATCAAACCCAAGTTGAAAATCCATGACAACCACCTCAAATTACAAAACAAAATTCAGCTAATAATTATTAAAATAATACACTAAATAACTTCACATGTAAAAGATTACAATTACATACTCCAAAATCAAAGGCTAAGCGATTCAGAGCCCAAACTCTACTAATTGCACCAACTAAAAAACTTAAACCTACTACAAAAACCAAAAATAAAATAAAATATTTATATCCTAGCAACTGCAATTTTATATTCATTAGTTACAAAAACAATACAACAAAATCCATCACTAATTAAACATAGACATATATGCTGAATATAGAAAATAAACACTACTCTGTTTCTCAAAGAGCACACCGGAACATGATTTATCAAAGACAAAATTGTACATGATTTATGTATACTCATTCTATCCAAGCATATCAATTGCCATTTCCTCAAAATATAAAATAAAAAAAATGAAAATATAGCAACAATGAAGTAAAAGTTTACAAATTTTATGAAGAATTTATTTAACTAAAAGAGATATACTGTATTTCTTTTGGTCAATTAAGAAAATTAAATCAACAAAAATACTTGCAGGATTCATTAACCCACACCAATTAACAGATCTCCTAAATGATCAAAACCAAAACCTAATAAAAAGCAAACCCAGTATTTGCCAACACAAAAAATTAAAATAAAAATAAGTAAGAAACCCAGTTGAAGACCACGCCTTGGTCCTTGTCGAAGTTTCTCTCGAGATTTTGTGGGATTCTTCCTCGACAGCGCCCAAATCTGCGTCGCAGATGACAGAGATGGGATGGACGTTGAGGAGGATGACAGAATCGCGACGACTAGGGCAGTTTTTTGATACTGCAGTGACAACGTGGATGCTTTCGTCACTTAGATCGACACTAATTGCAATCTTGCAGTGGTTTTTGGAAGTGGGTTTGAGAAATCGAGCGAAGGTTGACTCCAATGGCTCTTTCTAGACCTCTCTATCTCTTTCTCCCTTCACTTCTCCTTTTTCATCCTATATCCATCTCTGAAGCGACCCATCCCACCACCATCGCAATTTGCTCTTTCGGTAGAGATGTTCTATTAGCTAATCGCCAGCTAAACGGTCCAATTTTTCGCCACTAATATTGCAAACCTAACCCTAAAACTAAACGCCACTATCGCCACGATTAAAGATATAATATAACAATATTTTAAAATGGTTAATCGATAAACCATTCATAACTTTGATAGTTTCTTATGTTTTCAAAAGAAATATAAACTAGACATTTTTACATCAATGTCTTATAATTTCCAACTTGTTATTCTCAAAATAAATAATATAATAGCTTTACTTCTTATTTCTAAAATTTTTGTTTATATTTCGATTTATTCACAAGTACACAAAGAAAACCTGTAGTGAAAATGATAAATGTGTTTGACTTTGGATTAAAGGTTATTGGTTTTATTTTCATGGTGGTTATTTTACATATCTCCTAAACTTTTACTGCTAATTAATATTAGGCTAACCCGAAACCTAACGCCTAACGTTAAACGCTAGTCCTAAAAGCCTCGATTTTAAACGGTCAAAAATATTGAACCCTAACCTGTTTTTCTTAAACGCCAACCCTACGGGCCGTGACCCTTTTAACATCTCTAGTTGTCGGATGTGTGGGCGTCGGTGACGAATTAGGGGTGAAGTTGGGAAAATGGGAGAGAGAAAGAGAAAGATAGAGAATCGTGCTAAAATAATCACAAAAATTAAAGGGCAACTTTGTCTTTTTGACAATTCCGTTAGCTCCATTACGGAAAGTGAGTTAGATGGACTAACTCACTCGAGTTCATAGTTCAAGGGGCTATTTTCCGTCCGTACATAGTTCAGAGGTGTTTTTTGAAGTTTACCCAATTATTTATTTTACTACTTGGTCATGCTTCGTTTGTTTCTGTCTATCAAAACATGATTTCACTTTCTAACGTGCACACTAAAATAAAGGTGTAGGGGTCTAGAAGAATTAAATATCGTCCAAACACTAAGACTATTTATATAATTTATTTTTAAAATTTTGTATATAAAAACAATAATGTGAAAATTTTATTGGTGCACGTACTTCAAGGAGAGCTCAGGTAGTAGATTTAGAAATTTTACAAAGCATAAGATTTACCCAAAATAAAAAAAAAAATCAATGTTACTTTGTCTATTTCCAATAAGCAAAATTTTTTATTTTATTTTCTCCCTTTCATCATATTTTCTTTACTTGCAGAGAAAATTCTAAAATAAAAGTTACTCCATTTTTTTTAATCCTCGGCGTTACTTTCTTTTCTCTATCTCATTCTTTCTTATTAAAGCTTTACATTTTAATATCTTATAGTCTTTTAAAAGCTAAGACACTAAATTTGTAGTTTTATTTGACATTTAAGATTAAAAGAAGGTAAAATAGATTTCTTATATGTCATAAAAGTTTCTTTTGAAAACTATCCTAAGTCAATTTATCTAAGATAAGTTACGCACGAATAAATTTTTATGCTATTATTTAACAGAGAATTATTTTTATTCAGAATTTTTCTTCAAGTGAAGAAAATATTACGAGGAAGAGAGAAGAAAATAGAAAAAAATATATTTATTAAGTATGTGGATTTTAATTATATTTGCTTAGAAGAAAACACTAATATTCGTAAATATTTAAATATGTGCTAATCATATAGCTATCTAACAGAAAATATAACGAAAAGATGGATGAAAGGACCAAAATTAATTAAAATTGCAGGTCAAACGATGATGTTTAATTAGTTTTTGGGTCATGGGACTAAAGCTAAAAATAGACATAAATACAAGAACCATTTTTGAAGTTTTCCCTTAATTTAAATTTCATTCAAATTAAAACTTGGTTATGACAACTTTACAGTCATGTGGTCCTATCTGGTTCGAGGATTAGTTTTGAGCATTTCAGGCCTAGGCATACCTTGAAGAAAAAAAAAAACCACCCTAATTTTCTTTTCTCCCATTTGGCAAAGAGTTCTGAGAGGACGAATGAGAGGGTATACTTAATCTAATTATCTTTAGCATTCACCTTTAAACCACAAGGCAAACAATTAATCACTCTTTTACATAAATAAATGTATGCATGAGATCATAGTTAGTCAACTCTAGATCTAAAAAATAACTCGCGATCTTCATTCCCATCGGGGCATATGAATTTTAATGGTGGGATTAGTTCTAAATGTCATTCTCATGTGTAAAAGTGTCATCCTCATGTGACCTTTTACGTAGGATTTGACTCAAAAGTTTGATCTGAGAAATATGAACCTAACATTTACTATTAAAGGATATATATACCAACTATATATGGATTAGATTTATTATGTTGCAATGAACCTAGCTATGCCTCATGCCAAGAATTGCCGAGTCCGTACAGTTGGTTGAGAAGAAATTAAGAGAAAGGCAAGGGAACCCTAAAAGGAGGAAGCATGTGGGAGAAAGGAAAGTGCTAAAACAAGGGAGGTAATTGTGTTTCAAAGGAAATGCCTTGGATTCCACCTTTGGTTGATCATCAAAGTGGGATTGATAATAGAACAAGGTAGCGTCCAAGAAAAAGTCCATTATTTCAACCCGAACCTCAATGTCCCATTTCTTGTGGTTACACTGTCACGAGCTTCCTAATTATAACTGGTTGTTGCCCCGTCACTTTCACATACACTTCACTACACACACACACTACACATACACACACACACACCCCTCCTTACTCCTTTTTAGAGATGGTAAACGGGTTAATCTATCGATTTCAGGCTAGTCCTCACAGATTGTAGCAGGCCACGGGCTACGCGTGTCAATTTTTTCAAGCCATTGATAATGTGAACCTAACTCTAGCGGGCTTTGGATTGAACGGATCACTATCGGCTAATACTAAAATATTTAGAATAATTATATATTTAAATCTAACACAAGAGAACCTTTAATTACTGATTTAAGAACTTGGAGAAAACATGATTTTTTTTTACAGAATGCATACATCATATTATTATATTAGTATTGAGTTGATTTTACAAGGATTACTCAAGGAAAGAGAGCCCTTTTAAAAGTAACCATAGTACGAAATGACTACAGAGACTTAAGAGAAGCTCCGCATATATATATATATATATATATATATATATATATATATATATATATATATCCTTGCACGCTGGAAGTCCTTTTGATGGATGTCATTAGTAATTTGTCGTTAAGTTGTCCATGTGCCTTCCACATGCGTTTGACCAAGGGCGAAAATGAAATTTCCCTTATCATCTTCTTTCCATCTTCAAACCTCAATCCCAAAATTCCATCAAATCCAGTAAACCCAAATCAATTTTAATTTTGAAATTCCAAAGCTTCAAAATCGATTTTTACTTCAAATTTGCATTATCGTGCCCTAGCGTGCCCTAGCTTGTCGATTCTTTCCCAAAGCCGCTTCCGCACTCTTTCCCTTCCCTCTCTAGTTCTAGCTGCCACTAATGTCGTCCTTGCCCTAGCCCGCCCACTAACTCTCTCTCTCTCTCTCTCTCTCTCTCTCTCTCTCTCTCTCTCTCTCTTTTTCCCCACTCAATTCGGCCAAGCCATAAAAGCCTAGTGCGAATCCCATGGAACAGTGCTCTAGCCAAGAGAAATTAGGTTGGATTTGCAACTGGTGCCCTCCGTCCGATTCTGTCCTCTCCGGATCTCCTAGGGTATCACAGTCTCAGCTTAACGCCATTCTCGCAATTGCTCGTTTCATCTCTAAATGCCCTGACTACGACGATCTCCGTCCCAAATTGACCGTCCTTGAGTTTATTCGTGTCGTTCCGGCATCGTTTTACCAATCGCTTTTGGCCCCAGTCATTTAGGAACCCGTCAATTGCTACATTTTATGGATATTTCTTAGCTTACGTTTGTAAGGCAACTGAATCGTCTGACGATTTTGGTACGGACGTTGCGGGATTCATGGGAGACATTGTGTTTTCGGCTGTTAGTGGTGATGGCAGTGGTGACTTTGTGATTTCTAGGGCTTTTTTGGTAACTTCTCTTGCAGGATTCATGGGAGACATTGTCTTTTCTTTTTTCAATTCTTTTTTTTGCTTTAATAAGAATGATTTGTTAAGTTGGGTTCATGAGAGAGAGAGGGAAATTATTTTCCGATGAATTGATGATGAGGGAAAATGTGTGTTTTAGAGAGAAAGAGGGGAATAAATATCTTTGCTGGAAACACATTGGCTCCATTTTTGATCTAGGTCTAATGAAGAAGATGACAAGGGAAATTCCATTTTCACCCTTGGTCAAACACATATGGGAAGCACTTAACGGCAAATCACTAACGACATCTATCAAAAGGACTTCCGGCATGCAAATTTGAAGTGGTAGGGATGAAAACTGCACGAATTTTGTTGAAGGACTAATGGTGGAATCTATGATAGTCGAAGAACTTGTAAAGAAATTATCCCTGCAAAAAAAAATGTAATTGGTCTCACACAGTTAGTCAACATTATTTGTCACTTGCACACACTGCTTACTATATTTAATAATCAAAACTAAAACTTGTGTCGTACACACATTTGAATATATATATATATATATATATATATATATACACACACACACACACACACACACTTTAATATGATTGGTCGCTAAAGTAGATGTGTCAATGACAAGCAATACTTGCGCGTATTTTGTTTGGAACCATCATTGTAAGGCTTTCAAATGTAAACTAGAGACTGAAAGCTAAGAACTCCTTCCTTGGCTTTCATATAAAGAAGAATTTGATCGGTCATTCTTTTGAATCTTTTCTATATGAATTTCTCCAACTTTTCTTTTGATTAGAGACCGCTTCCATCCAACCAACTAGTATGTAGAATTTACGCGCATTCTTCTCTTATTAGAGACCGAGGAGAGAAGGACTTCATCATTCGAAGGAGAATGACCTTCTATGTAATTGCTTTCCTTTACCATTCTAATTAAACTTCTTTCAGTGCTTGCTTTCCTTTACCATTCTTCTAGCATGTTGTCTCTATCCTTTTCAGGACCCAATCACTAATAGAGAATGACCTTAAACAATAGAGATGAACACAAGTAGAGATAGACAAAGATGAAGATGACGGACGTGGTGAAGAGAGATGGATGCGGCGACCATTGATGGACTGTAGGTGGGCACAATAAATTGGAGGCGAAAGGATGAAAGATTGAACTTTGAAGTTCCTCTCTTTGTAAACTAAGAATGCTAATTTTAGTTCACATAGCTGACCCATTCTAATATTTATGAAAAGCCCGTTTGGTGTAGCGTTTTGAAAACGCAGTGTTTTGAAAACACAGCGTTTCTAAAACGCAGATTATGCTTTTTATTCCCTACTGCGTTTTGGAAAAAGTTAGGAATTTCAGCATTTTAAAA
The DNA here is from genome assembly GCA_016624345.1 of Platycodon grandiflorus. Taxonomy (NCBI): domain Eukaryota; kingdom Viridiplantae; phylum Streptophyta; class Magnoliopsida; order Asterales; family Campanulaceae; genus Platycodon; species Platycodon grandiflorus. Next base: position 58,042,377 of record CM028364.1, on the reverse strand, counting down.
CGCAGCTGCGTTTTGAATACGTTGCTTTTTATAACGCAACATTGAAACGCTAAGTTAAGAAATAAGCTGCGTTTTAACACTGCGTTTTTGCCAAAACGCACGAACAAACGGGCTCGAATACACATTGCATTATAGAACCGTTTTCTCTAATATTTACAAAGTGTGCCAGTACTCTTTACTCTGTTCATTCTTAAATAAGTATCATATTAAGACTTTTTAAAGTCAAATTACTTATTTTTCAAATGAAAATTTGACGTGTAATTTTTTTATTTTTTCAAAACCATAAAACACGTGTTTTATGGTTTTGAAAAAAATAAAAAAAGTACACTTCAAATTTTAAAAACAATCAATTTAACTTTAAAAAGTCTAAACATGACAATTATTTAGGAACAGATGAATTATTATTTAACTTCTACTACTTTTTTTTAAGGAAAATTCTGTTTTAGACATCTACTTCCTTCGTTCCGGGCAAAGAGTCAATTATTTTATTTTGAAATATTTTACTTAAATAGTTATTTTAAAAAATTATGTCTTATAATCTTCATAAATCTTTCGATTTTATGATTCACATATGCTGTAAGCATCTTGATCATGCTCAAATATTTTTGTAAGTATGTATAACTCTAATAATATTTATGCATCCCTAAATTATTAAATTTTTTAATGGTGAACTCTTTGAATAAAACGGATGAAATATTTACTTATATATTTAAATTACTCCTTCTGTCCATTAATTATTGTCTTGTTTGACCCGGCATACGAATTAAGAAAAAATAATTGACTTGATTATTAATATTGATATAATGTGTAATTTTCTTTAATGCCTATATATATGTAGTCTATAATTAAATTATGAAAAAAATAAAAATAAAATAATAAAAATGATATCCTAAAAAAAATTTTCTAACAAAATAATTATTCTAGAATAAATAAAAAGAAAAAGAAAAATAATAATTTAGGGACGGAGGAGAGTAGTATGCACATTTAGTTGAGAGTAAATGGAGTACTAAAAACTAAAAACTCTCTGGGTTTAGATTAGTGTGGCCCCACATAATCCAAATTCCTCCACCCTCCCAATTCCCAAACTGGTGGCTTCCGTCTCTCTACTTTTTGAAAATATGAGAGCTCCTACTCCGTATTGGATAGGCACAGAAATGTCAACCGCAACTTCGCTTCCGCGCCTTCGCTCTCCGTTCCTCCATTCCTCACTCAAGCTCTCTGCTTCTACCTCTTCTTCATCTTTCAAATTCGGTAGAAATCAGCAGTTACCTGCGTCTCATCGTTGTATTAGAGCTGATTTTGATCAAAACACGGTACTATCATCTACTCATTCATTGGAATTCACTTTTTATTACTCTCTCCCTCACAAATGGAGCCTTTTTCTTTTTTCTTAAAGAAACTAATTTAAGCCATTTTAGTAATACATATGTATAAATATTCTTAATATTGGGAATGACACATACCCATTTGTTTTAATTACTTGTTTGGACCAGTAATTTCGAACAACAATATGTATTTTTTAAACAAAAATTTGCATTTTTTGAACAATGTACATTTTTCGAAACGAAAAGGAAATTAGGAAAGAAAAAGACTAGATGTGAATGTGATGCACCACTTGGTGATTCAAATTAAATCTTCTTAGTCATTGGATCATAAATGGTTGGAACAAATGGCTAGGTGCCATCCCCTTAATATCCAATAGTATTGTAGTTGCAGTGTGACATGATAGATAGCAAATGTAAAGGTAATTTTAGTAACTTTGTTGAAAAAAAACTCTCAGCTCTAAGATAAAGTTTCGAAAAAAGACACACAAGTTGGGACGGATGGAGTATACTTTTTAATTGTTAAATTTGAATTTGCAGGTTGTGGTAATGTCGGTAGGGCTTGCCAGCATTGCAGTTGGGATAGGGATCCCGATTTTCTATGAATCTCAAATTGACAATGCTGTAAGTCCACTCGCCCTGGCTCTCAAAATCAATTGACATTACAAGTGGTTTGGTCTTAGGATTGTTTATATTGGACTGCAAGACCAGATGTTAATTCCTTTATCCAACTCGAGCTTGGCGCAAGTTCAGATTCATTTGCTAACTCACTCGAGCTATGCTGGCCAAGCTCGATAACTGCCCCCAAAGATTTACAAATTGCACATATATATATATATATATATATATATATATATATATTTTGTATGGCACGTTAGGAAATACTCATTTTCCGAAAAAGAAAACTAAATATGGAAATGCAACTCTTTTTTTGGGAAGGGAGTATGTAATTTGTGCCAGTCAAGCTTATTTGAGTTTACCTGAGCTTACTTGCTTATTGTGGAGTATTTGACTCGTGTATATTGACTTCATAAGTTTAGCTTTAACAAGTTTGAGTAGCAAGTCTGCCCGGCTCCCCTTATAATAGATATAATTAACCTTGGACATAGCAACTTTGATAATTATACTTTGTGTGTTGCAGGCCAAACGAGAGAATACCCAACCATGCTTCCCCTGCAGTGGATCTGGTGCACGTAAGTGTCTCTCTATCTTTCTTGTATGGTCATGTATTACCTCTGACCGTAACTGATTGTTACTTTTGGTACATAGACTTTAAGAAAGTAAATCTTCCTATGACAATTCAAACTTGTGTAAGTTATTCTGAACTATGAGTGACTTGCATTTATGATCAAAATAAAACCTGAGATCCATCCCTGGGCAGCTCGGTTTGTTCACAGATTATATTGGTAGGAAACAAGAAAACTGAATGTCTTGATGAATTCAAGGAAATTTATGGAAATATGCTGTGAACTAGTCTTAGTGCTATCTTTGGTTCATGGAGTTCAGAGGGAAAGGAAGCGAAAGGGGATTGGAATACGTAGTGCATCTTCTGGTTATCATTAGAACCCGATATAAGAAACTGAAGGATAAGAACACAAAATTATATTGCCTTGTTTTCTTTTGCATAATATCAAACAACCTTCTAGAATGTTTACACACGGAATTTTTTGTTGTCCTTTTCTTTTTGCTCAAAAAATTCATCTGGTAAACAAAGCATAATGTGACTATAGCAAATTCTTCTTCTAAAAGAAAAGAAACTGATAATGGGAGAAAAATATTAAGGTGTGGTTGTCATGACTTGGCATAAATTGCTCGCAAAATGCTTAATATACATAAAATACAGAGAACAAAAAGCATTAAAGCATTGTCCATGATCCTACCAGTGCACTGATGCATTTTTTTTTTTTATTCCTTTGGTCCTAGTTTTTCTGCTAGTGTAGCGTTGCTCTAATTTGTTAAGTGATGGTTGTGGGGCCACTACTAACTGATTACTTAAGAAAGTGTTGTTATCACTTCCATTATTGTTTCTGGTGCTTACTTCAATCAAGACTCCTTTCCAACTTGATATTTCAACTGATTCTTTATTCATTCTAAGACCAGCCGCTGAAAAATATTTTTTCAGATAGCTTATTACGCAACCTAGCCTCGATTGTTTCCGTAGTTTGATTTTGCACGTAGAGAGACTTGTTTTCTGAATTGGCATGTTGTTTTTTCTTCTCCAGATATTGCTGTTGCAGCAAGGTTACCTTTGATCACTTAAAGCACTTAAGTTTGTACTTTCTTAAACTAGTTTACAGCAGAGAACGAGATGTAATCAAATTGACTAAAGAACCACCCTTTATGGTAATGGCAGAGGCCAATATAGACAAAACTTATTAACTGCAAACCTACAAAAGTGTCCATCCCCTTACGGCCTTACCTCCCTCCTTTGCTTTGGCTTTGGCCAAAAAGAAGAATAAGAAAAAGAGGTTAGTGGAGGGTAAATTTAGCAAATTTAAGCTCTCATTAAATGCTTGACTTCCAAATGGTACTCAAATTATAAGATGGAGGAAAAATATGCCAATCGAGCTCACACTATATGAAAATCTGGCTTCATTGGCAACTTAACTCTTTGATGCTTGTAGGTGTAGTTTGCTGATGTTCAAGGTTGCAATAATGGCAACCTTAATACTCTAATGTTAGATGTTGGATTTCTCTGAACCTCTCTAAGTTCCACTTGCTAAGCAGTGCTTTTGATATAGATTACCTCTGTAGAATGATACGATCGAGTGTGTTTTGACCGGTGATCTTGTTTTGGACCAAATAAAGTGGTGAAAAAATATTTATCTAGCCGACCCCAGGTAACTGGAACAAATGCTAAGGTGACTTGAGTTGTGACAAGATAGAGGAAGTATAGTGTGCGACTGCTTTTGTGTGATGTGGCTAATTAATAGAGTAGCGAGGCCATGCTCCAAAATGTACATCTCACATGAGAGTCAACCAATCAGAAAGGGCGGAGTCCATGCTCCATATTGTTCATCTCACACCAGAGCTTTCCATGTGGATATGATTGATGGCATTGAAGATGACTGTATCGAGAAGTCTATAATTCAACCAAGTGTACATGAAGATGAAAGGGAAGAGCAAGCTCCAGGAAAGCTTCAACACCCCAATTGTGTTCCCATTAGAAATTTTGGACAGATTCCAATACTGGATTAAGAATGGGAGATGGAAAATCCGGTCTTGGGCTTGGGAAAAGGATCTTTCCCTGGAAAATTCTGGCCCATGGACAGTCTCCAACCGCATGAGTGGTAGTTTCTGTATGGCTTGATAGTGATTGCAAGGAGGTCTATTGCTGGGATTATGAAGGAAAAATTTCAGCTGACGGGGGCAGGTGTTTCCCACACCTTTGTCCTAAACTGGTGAAGTTAGGGTGGACCGTTTCGGGTCAGGATTCTATAAGCAGGAGAAATGGTACACTAGCAATTGTCATGGCTCCAAATCAACTCCTCTTGGGCCGAGAAGGAAAGCATGGAAGTCAATTTGCATAATATGGGATTCTTAGGAAAAAGTTTGATTGGAAATCCGATGCAAATGCCATTGCCGTATAGAAAGCAGATGTCAAGTCCCAGATTGCTCATGAAGGGAAAGTGGCTCAATATATCACGTGCTGCAGGGGGGCCTAATATGTTACTGTTATCATTCCAGAAGACCCAAGTGGCTAGCGCCTGTACCAATTCTATCCCTTGACGAATAAGCACGGCCCTTGAGAGTACAATGCCAGCTATGGCTCATTCTATAGTTTGGTAGTCTCTGGAGAAAGAGCGAGCTGGGAAAGTACTTAGCTTGAACAAATTCTTCCCTTCAGCTCCCCAAAGCAAAGTCATTATAACCCTTTCTAACCAAGCTCATGACACAGTGTCATTGTTAGGTTAGACCAAGTAACAGGGTCCCACATGCTTGAATCAAATTAAAGTGTCTATTGCTTTAAGTTCCTCCTGTACGAATGTTGCTTGATCTTATAACACTGATTGCATAAAGAAAGAAGCAGCCAAGCTGAGTGCATCGAGTTCTAGTGATGTGCTGAAGTGACTGAATTGATAATAGTAAGATTAGCTGAAAAAGAGATTCAGGTTGCCAAGCTGCTAATTGGTTGTTCAACTAATCAAAAGGCACTGGTATTGTACTTCAAGATTTATACTGGTCTCATAAGCCAAGGGAATGTCTGGAGGGAACTGATTTCATTTTCACTTTGAAGATCGCTTGCAGGAGAATGAGCTTCTGTCCAGTTTGATTAGGGCATTAATTAAGCTAAAGACTTATTTAGGAATTCAAGAACATTCCATCATTTTCAACCAAAAAGAGCACATATTATTATTAACAGGTACTAGACAATCTGGAATATTTTAACATGAAGTTGTTTGGTAAGCATTGAAATATTTTCAATCATGGATATGGTTATGTTGAGCTATCAAATTTAGCATTTTTAACATTGCTGTTGTCACCTAAATTATAGAAAATTTTCTCCAGAGCTATGCAGATTTTGCACGGGAAGTGGTAACGTTACGGTAGAGCTTGGAGGGGGTGAGAAAGAAGTCTCACGATGCATAAATTGTGATGGTGCTGGTTCTTTGACTTGCACCACATGTCAAGGCAGTGGAATTCAACCTCGATACCTTGATCGCAGGTATGGGATTATTATCATGGTGTTGATGTAAGTGATGCAATGACTAATCTAAACCAGAAAAGGGGAAATAATCAAGATTTTTTTTTTTTTTTTGTCCTACTGCAATTTAGGAACCAATTATGGTACACCCATTTCAGGGTTTTCATTTTGAAATGATGCCCATTAGTTCATCAATCAACATGTTGTTAGAGAAAATTTTGGAAACTCAAGTGTGGGACAATTATTAATGAAAGTGTGTTCTTGGTTGAGCAGAGAATTCAAAGATGATGACTAGACTCTTAAAAAAGTTTTTGAAGGAGCAGATTGAATGGATCAACCAGAGGCAGGCAAATTAACTCATTTGTTGAGGCACAAAAAATAATTGAATCTTTTTTTTTATTATTATTTATTATTATTTCCCCCAATTGAAACAGCATTGGTTGTATTTTGTACGTATTTAGTTTTTTCCTTCTTGTTGGGGGATAAGCTGATATTGCTGTTCATTCCTTCTGATGTAAATCAACAAAGTGATATAATATCCTTATGTGTTCCGGGTGTACAGTTTTGGTTTTACCCGTTTTTACTAAAAAAAAAAAAAACCTAAATCACTTGCGTTAATTTAAATCGAAAGTTTCATTTAGAAGTAAGATTAGTTACAAATGGAACATATTAGTCATTAGTAGTTCTAAAGATCAAAAGCATCAAACCCCCAAAGCAGAAACTATTGAACTGGCAAATAACTAAAAGGAACTCATAAATAGTTCTTCTTGATAAGGGACTGACTATATACAAAACCATGTTTGCATTTTACATACAATTAAGTTAAATGGATATAGTCTCTCGATTACTTTTATACATACACGTAAAATTCTTCTATCAAGTTTATAGTTTCGTTCGGTATTATTATTTATGAGGCCTTGAATCGGAGCATGGGACACAAAAACCAAAACCTTACGTTTCACAGACCACTTATCAAAAGAAAAAGTTCAAAATCTCCAAAGAAATTAAACACAACGTCGACAGCAGGGTTCGAACCTGCGCGGGCGAAGCCCAACAGATTTCAAGTCTGTCTCCTTAACCACTCGGACATATCGACCTGTTTGCTAAACATCTCAGCTACATAATTAATAAATCAAGTATTTCAATTAAGGGTTTAGGGTTTAGCATCGTCTCCTTTGTCAATGGAAGCCCTAGGCGCGCCATAACAGAACAGATCCCGTCGTGAGGAAACTTGAAGATTCCCTCCATTATTGATAAATTAAGGTTTTTGAAATTACAAACAAGGGAGAGAAGAGGAGAGGATGCTGTACATTATAGGACTGGGATTGGGAGATGAGAGAGACATAACGCTGAGAGGATTGGAAGCAGTGAAGAAATGCGAGAAATTATACATGGAGGCCTACACTTCTCTCCTCTCCTTTGGTCTCTCCTCTGATGGCCTTTCCAATCTGGTATACCCTTTCTCTCCCGCCCTACGCTTTTTCTGCTCGTTTACTACTTTCCATGCTATTTTGAACTGGTCGTGTTGAACTAATTTGACATGGAATGGAATGACCAATGTTGCCTAACAAACTGACTACTTCCTACATCAATTTTAGTAAAAATTCTTGATTGCTGATTTTCTAATCATGATTTCGGAAATTAGTAATAAATCAAACGTGTCTGTTATAGTTTCTTTGGGGTTATTAAGCCATGAAACAACTGCCATGAGCATAAACCCAGGTGCTTTAACAGAATCATCAAAATCTTTTTCACTAATTACCCTTTAGTTGCAAATTCGTAAAGTTGATTCCTTGGGTACCTAGAATTGTGGGTTCAATCAATTCTCCCACCTCTTTGGCCAAAGCCTCTATAATGTCTGAATCCTCTTGAATTTCCTTGCGCTGTTCTTCAGCCATATACAGGAAGTAGTTGTACTCAAGCTTAGTATTCAAACCAAGGGTGCAAAGGACTTCCGTTTACAATAATGTACCGCTAAATCTACTTTTGATGACTAAACCATAGTACGAGTTATTCACATAAAGGGTTCGAATGCCTCTCTTAGCCTTTTCTTTGATGACTTGATATTTTGTTTTCTCTTTCAAATTTCACGAATTCTTTTTGTTACTTTATAGATGAATGTTGTGGAATAGAAATGCAATCCTAAGAAAGTTAAAAAGTCAAGCTAGAAAAACAAAACAAAACTGTATCTTATTATACTTCAGGTCCAGGATTACATCCTTGGTCGTGAGATAGAACCAAAGATGAAGAGAGGAACAAAAATATTACTATCCTGTAAAAGAAAACTTTGGGAGTATGTATTACACAATCTCCAATAGCAATTTTTTTTTTAAAAATGCTAAAAGAGAATTCCACTTTCATACCACATCCTATTTTGAAACCAATAAATTAAGTGCTGACTCAAGAGAAGAGAAATTGGAGGGGTGATTGATTTTGAAGTGTTTTTCAGGAGAAACTATATGGGAAGCCATTTACAGTTGCTGACAGGGAAATGGTGGAGGAAAAGTCTGATGATATGCTGTTGGAAGCTCGTAATGCAGATGTGGCTTTCCTTGTTGTTGGTGATCCTTTTGGGTAATGTATTTTGCTTACATCTGCAATTAGCTACCTTTTGATAGGTTCAGTAAGTGTGTATGTGTTTGATGCTGTTTAGTGATCCTTCTTGCTATATATCTCTTCTACGTTGACGTGTGTTATCAATCTGGTTAAGGAAGAAACAAGAATTGACTTTGGTTTTTCAACACATTTACTATTTTGGTTGCCGTCCTATACCCTGTCTACAGGGTCAGATCATTATAAAAATAAATCTGAAAAATCAGTCAAGTTGCTTGATATGTGGAAGTTCATTGGAGGGAAAATTGGGAATCTTTCTTTAGTTAAATAATGACGAGTCATACACTCCAGTTTTTCCCCCCCCAAAAAAGGTCGCTTTCTGAAATTTAAGCTATAATTTTCAATTTTTTTTGGTTCTTTCTGAAAACAGTTTTTTTTTTTCCTAGTCATACAAAAAGTATATACTTTAGTGCAAGTTGAGGGAAATATAAAAAAGTAACAAGACAATATTAAAAACTTTGACTTATCAAATGTGACTCTTTTTTGGGACGAAGGGAGTACCAGTTAGGTGCATTATTATGTTTTCGAGTAAATTCAAATGATTCTGAAGAAATGGAAGTTTGATTGTAATGTGCAGTAGAACACCTATTAATTCTTAAAACATTTTATTTTGCATTCCCCGACAACCCCACACCAACCAACCAAACACAACAACTCAAACCCCCAAAGAGGAGTCCCTATTCAAACTAGTTTTTGGTCTTACATTGTGTTGAAGGTTATGTTGCTATCTATCTAACCTAATAAGTGTAATGTGCATAAATGCTTTATATGGAAAGAGGACGCTATGTTCTGGGTGTGGTAAAAAGTAATAATGGATTCTCTTATGCTGGACATCAGCACCTATGGTGTTTTAGATGGATGATTGAGAAACCTGAGGCTAAAGGAGTGATACGTTTGTTGGGGTTTTAGGGTTGTAATAGATCTAGGAAAAGGTTTAGGTCTTTGAATTGTTTAAGCTTGTTTTCAGAGGCCCATAACAGTAACATGGGCTGATATTCTACGTTAAATAACCATTATCGCATGATATTTAGGGTTGGAAATGAAAGTTTTCTGATTGCAAAATTAAACGTGCTGACGAAAATAAAGGAAGAAGAAGAAGAAAGTAGCAGAAGAAGGCTTATGTGTCTCACCTAGGATCCTTTAGGCACCGCCCCCAAGGAAGGATGCATCACATATCAAGATGATAGACTGAATGTATGTTACTGCCTTCCCAAAAAGAACCAATAAATGAAATAATAATGAGCAAGCGAATTCTGGCTCAAGCTTTGACTAGTAATAAATCCCTGGGCCCATTGTTTGGTGCTAGCAGATATGCTAACTCAAATCTAATAGCTTGACCTTGAAGCAGATGAAATGCAGCCTTAAGTCAAGTTACTAAAATACTCTTAAAAAGATTAATTAAAGACAGCTACTCCCTCTGACCCAAAATAAGTGTTCCCTATTGATTTTACATGGGTTTTAAGAAAGTAGTTGGCTCTATGTAATTTCCTTTATTACCCTCAAAGTATCCCTTAGTTGTCTCAAAACAATGGGCCCCTTTTCTTTTTTCATCTCACAAGTAACAAGGATATTATACTCCTTCCCACGTTTGAAAAGTCTAATTATTAAGGAATATATTAATGTCATTGGATTTGATCATAATTATAAAAATACATAAGCACAACCAAGATGATTACAACACAAGTGGAGTATAAAGATGAAAGATTATGAAAATTGTAAGCATAATTTTTTGAAAGTGGACTCTTTAAGCGAAACATCCCAAAATAGTATAGTGGACTCTTTGCCTGGAACGGAGAGAGTAAACAATTTGCTTTAGTAAACTTTCTAATAATGGAAATGGGACAGTTATTTTGGGACGTTCCAAAATGGAATAGGGGACACTTATTTCGGGACGGAGGGAGTATAAGACTTGGTAGATAGCCAATGAAGACACGTATCACCATCTAAAATACTGGAAAGTATACCGAGTTGCAACAATTTTGTTAGGTTATACAACGAAGTTGTTTCTTTACCGCCATAATTAATTCAGACACTCTTCTAATCCCCCCTAGAAAGTTGTATTGGCGATCACGGTAGGCTCGGCTACGTTGTTGTTTCAAGGAAACTGAAATCTTGCATTCCATGTAGTAAGTTTTCCAATTGGGGAAGAGAGATTCTGAAATATTAAACACTTGCCACCTTCGATTTGATAAGGCTTTATAAATCCCTGGTCCCAATAAAAAATAATTAGAAATGAGCCAGTCTAACAGGAGTAGCCAGGGACATGTCAAAGCGGACTGGAAAGTACATACTAAAGCCGAGTCAAATGTAACACCTCAAAATTCACTACTGCTTGTCTCTGTCAGACATAGTGGCTTGGAAGACAGATGAGGAACCTTCTCTGATGTGATTGGGTCACAAGATGATATACACACAGTGAGCGCGGAGCAGCAAGAACTGACAAAGAAGAGAAGGCTATACTTTACACACAATGGCATCCACTGAATCTTTCTTGTTCTTCTTTTGACTGCATCACTCTCTTTGGGGGATATGAGAGTTATAGAAGTGGAGGAAGCTTAGATAATCTAAAATAGTAAATGTGCATTATGGTTACTTTTTTATACATTTCATACTACTTTAGCTACACCTTGATATTCTACTTCACTGAATGCCATATTTATTTTCTATTGACATCATTATATCAAAAACAGAGCCACGACACACACTGATCTTGTTGTCCGGGCAAAGAAGTTGGGGGTAGATGTTAAGGTTGTCCACAATGCATCAGTGATGAACGCGATTGGAGTCTGTGGTCTACAACTCTACCGTTATGGAGAGACTGTTTCATTACCATTCTTTACCGACACATGGAGGCCTGACAGTTTCTACGAGAAGATTCAAAGAAATCGAGCGCTTGGGCTACACACTCTGTGCTTGTTAGGTAATGTGTAATTATCTTTGCTAGTTAAGGTAATGGTACTGTGATAAACTTTCAAGTGCTTCGACGTTAGCCCTTGCCTTTTTATGTCGGACAGCAGTGTACTAAATTAGCAAAGTTTCATTAAGTTGTAGTTGCATTTCTCATCCTCCTCTTCATGAAATAGAGTATTTGGCTGAAGTTCCATACTCTGTGATTGTAAAACAAAAGTTGTTGCTGTTGAAACACAAGAATACTTACCTGAACTGTATCATCCTTCTGCCCTGATATGGCTGTCTGTAGGCTCTGGTTCTCAGTCACTTATACTGGTGAAACCTACATATCCATGCTATTATTTTATTACATTTTGTCCCCATAAACAATAAAAAATTGCATACATAAATTAATCCTTTTTTTTTTCTTTGGCAAAAACTTAGTAGGGTAGGCCAGCCCCGCTAATCCTGCATAAATACATATTATGAACTTTGATCTTTTGTTTTACGTATTAGTCCTACAATAACTATATTTGTACCTGTCTGATGGAAAACTCTACTCTTGTTGGTTTATTCCAGTAAGTTTATTACTCCCTCCATTCCAGGCAAAGAGTCCACTATTCTATTTTGGGATGTTCCATTCAAAGAGTCTACTTTAAAAATTTATGCTTACAATCTCCATAACTCTTTTGACTTTACCTTCCACACATGCAATAAACATTTTGACTATGATCAAACATTTTTGTAATTATGATCAACTCTAAGACTACTTTTATATCCCTTAATTATTAGACTTTTCAAACGTGGACTCTTTAGGTGGAACGGAGGGAGTATATATTTGTCTGATGTGATTTGGTCAGAAGATATCCCATTTCCGGCATTAACAGCTTCCTTTTATTCAAGGGAAAAGCTTTTTCTTTTGAGATGTATATCAATTCATGTGGTGATTTCTAGTTATATTAGGAAACTCACTGCTGATATCTTTAAAATGCAGATATACGTGTGAAGGAACCCACTTTGGAATCCTTGGCCAGGTTAGATTGCATCTTCTTTAACTGGAATTTGTATCCAGGTTCATTTGCTTGTTTGATGGCATTTTGTCACCAACTGTTCTCCACTAAGTTTCATAAACATGTTTTCCTTTCATTATGTTTTCAGAGGGAGAAAGCAGTATGAGCCACCTAGGTATATGACAATAAAAACGGCAATTGAGCAGCTCTTAGAGGTCGAACAGGGGCGCGGAACATCTGGTAGGTTCATCAGCTTTAAGCCTTTAACCTCCCACCTCACCAGCTACTCATTTTATTAGGGTAGGTTGGAGTTGGAACCAGAATTGTTCTCCCCATTGTATCTGTAGTTGTTTCTTCCATCTCTCTCTTTTGTCATAGTCCAAAACCTTATCACCGCCTTTAGTTGTTTCTTTCTTTTAGGCACATACTACAACATGATTTCAAGCTATTTTGAAACTTACCATATTCTATGTTGAATCTTTTACGAGTTTTTGCTGTCTTGGAAAATATTGAATTCCTTGTTTCCTTTGGCAGCCTACAATGAAGATACTATTTGTGTTGGCTTGGCGCGACTGGGAAGTGAAGATCAATTGGTGGTTGCAGGTTCAATGAAGCAACTACTAACCGTTGACTTTGGTCCACCTCTGCATTGCCTTGTCATAGCAGGGGAAACCCATCCAATAGAAGAAGAAATGCTTGGTTTCTTCAGCGTTGGAAAAAATATCGATTAAAAATACATAAGTTTTCTTGCAGAAATCAGCAAACTTTTGTACCCATATATACCATTGTACTAGTAATTTGTTATATAGATATCTCAACAATTTTTTGAATACTTGCTCTCAGATACTCCTCATAGTTTAAGATGCGAGGTCATGAAAACAGCTGAGAGTTGTACCTCCTTTTTTATTTATGATTACATTTTATCTCAAAGAGGCATTCTTTTCTTTTTTGGATTTTAACTTAATCAGCTGAGAGTTGTTATTTAGTGTAAATTCCATACCACAATAGTTTAAATGTCATGGAATGGAATGATCGCAACGTTCCACATTATTTTAATTTAGTGAAGATATTTATTTCATTGTCGTGGAATGGAATTGGCAGTATGCGTCTCAGCTGGACCAGACTGTTGCACTCATTTGTGCCCAAAAAGATTATGATAAGTGAAAAATCAAAATGAAGGAACGATAGCATGCTTAATTACTGAAAGCCTCTTCTTCTACGCAGACATTGAAATGTGTCAGACATGTAATATGCTAGATGGTCTAGCAACCACTTAACTCTATATTATTAGACAAGTAACTGCTACTTACTACTGCCCATGCTGAAACCATCATCCTCCTTTTAACTTTGTTGACCAAAAGATTTTATACATCACCAGTAGCATCGCATGTTACCAACTACTACCGTAAAACAACTTTGGTGGCCAAACGATAATGGATTAGACCAAAAAATAAAAAGGGGTTAGCCCAAGCTTTTTATACTACAAGGTGACAGTACCACCACACTTGCCCTGCAACCATGTCAACCGTATCTTATCACCTTTCAGAGAAATAAACATCTCCCTCAAATTAGGATCCTCGAAAAGATCCAAAGCAGCATAGTAGACACAATCACCAAGTCCTTCTATATCATCTAACGCTTTTATGCAGTTCGTTATAGTGAACTTTTCATCGCTCCGATTAGGCATTGCAACTGCATGCAACTTTGACGCAGCAACCATCTCTAACATGGCTTCTGCCATGGCCTCGTTTATTTCATCCCTATTGTTTTCATCTAAACTAGAGCCTGTCTCTGCTGTTCGCTTTCTCTTTCTGTCTCTTCTATTCTTGCACATATTTTCTGCCAAGGGAGGAGTTTCTTGCACGGATTTTGATGAGGGGGTTTTAGCACGTGGAGTTTCACTTTCTGGAAATGATATTAACTCCCCGGAACTTGCTCCAAAGTTCCTGTCCAATTCTTCATAGTGGCTTGATTGGGCATATTTTCCATCAGCCCCTGAGTCGGCAAAAATTGTGCATAGCTGCTCGTAAATAGGACAGTCCTTTATTTTGGGTGTTTCTGGCTTCTACAAATACAAAATTATCAAGAACCAATAGTAACATAAGCAATGTTAGAAAACAAAATTTGAGGCTAAGATTTGTCCAAGTACTAAAAAAAAAAAAAAAAATCAACTCTCAATCTTTACTTCAGTTCAAAAGGAAAGAAATCCTCAATCATAATACATGGGCATTTTTTCTGAAAATGAAAGTTTTGAACAAATATAAGGAAGGTAAATATGTACCTTGTCCTCCCATAAATCAAACCCAATGCAAAATGAATCGTCCATGGCGAACTCATTAAAATCAGAGGCAGACTTCAGATTGTAGTATCGCGTGCGAAGAACATCCAAGTGCTTCCTCAATTGATTGTTGTTAAAGCTAAGATCTGTCTGTTTATTAAATTCATTCCGAATGTGGTTCCATGTTTTCTTGTCGAAAACATTGTTTCGCTTGGTCCCTGATTGAACCTGCTGAACAACAAGGTCTGCAAATATCTTATCAAGAGATGCTGTCCATCTTGTTCTGAGACGTTCTTGCTTGGGGTGTTCATTAGCTTCACTATCCATCTGCAGTTTCAGTAGATGTATCTCAAGTCAACCACACCCCACATCTAGAATAAAAGAAGCAAGAAGCTGACATTTGATAAAATTCATAATTTACAAGAATAAAAATAGGAACAGTCATTGGGTCAAGAGTTATAGAGTATTCGCCTCTCAAGTGCTTCAAGCAAAAGCAAAAGGCGAGCCCATCATAAATCAATGGGAGCCCCACCCATGTCCCCTTCTTCATTTCAGAACATCGCATTCACGATAATAGTACATCAAGTATCAACCACTATACACGTCAAATCTATATGTCTCCAGACTGCAAGTGTGAATGATATAAAACTCCCTTCTCCATTGTCCTGATTATCCGTTAGGTCTATGATTCTTAATAACATAGAACGTAAATTGCATCTCAAACCTGCTCCCTCCATAACAAGATTTCAAAAAACTTACCATAGACAATTGCAATATATGGTTCAGAAGCAGAACTACTAGAAATTTAAGAAATCAAACAAAAAGATAAGTACCAACAAAAACCAGATTATTCACTGCATGTGCCATAAGTAATGGAACTTAACACCTATTGAGGAACAGGACCGTATCATGATCACTCCAACGCCATTAGATAACACACTAATAGATCAGCGGGAGCATGTGCAAACTACTATACAACTTCAATTATACAAAAATATCTAGGCCAACCCACCCCACCCACACACACCAAAAAGGGAATGATAATGAATTATATTACCAACAATAGAAAAATGAGCACATGTCCAATTAAACACTCGGTCTCATTAAAAGTCACTCGGGAAAATATGCACAAATCCTCTTGCAAAACAGGTGTATGGCAGGTTCAAGTGCTTGACCAAGATATGAAAACTATCACAAAATGAACAATGAATACTATCAAGAATAGAAATCATATCACCTAGTAAAAATCCTAATGCTACATTACCCTTCTACCCACTCATACTTCAACCCTACCCCTACCCACATCCACCACCCCACCCCCAAAAAAAGAAAAGAAGGTTAAAGCTCGTCATCAGTTCATAGATCAAAGACATCAGTATGTTATCCAGGTCATAATTATTCAATACTATGTTTCTCTCTTTTCTTACTCACATCATTACTAGTGAATTCACAATTGGAACTCTACCAGATATTAATAATAACTAAGAAACAAAACGAAACTGACACGCAAGAAGGAAGGATGATAATGATATTGACTCCTATCACCATAATGATAAGTAGGCAATTTGGAGATATGAAGGGTGTTAAGGTTAATTATAAATCAAATTTTTGTGCAATGTTCTTCATCTATATAATTCGACAATTACAATTTCACATATAAAAATTTCACTGGATGCTGCATTGATCTTTCATTGGACTAACAACAATGTAAATATAACAGCTTAGAGATTTACCAATGTTATTTTCAGCAAGACCGAAACAACATTATAAGCCTTTGAAATTAAACTTTATAAGTAAGAAGCAAAAGTCGAGGTATGTAATTAGTATACAAATACCTGCATACAGACTTAAAATTTAGATTGATGTGTGATTATCTACATCTGCTGCAGTAGTGAAACCAGAAACTTCTGGTAAGGAGGGTCTAGTTTATACAAACTCCCTTCTCAAAATGTAATCTAGGGGAAAATTACTATGAAAACTAAAATTTGTGTCGCGAATTTGTAGAAACAATAAATAATAACTCATTTGGGGAGAAAGGAAGCAAAAGGATGATAGTTATACAGAAACGAAGATGGTACAAATCGAATGTGTCTCCATAATAACCTCAATGGGGGGTTGGGGTGGGGGGGGATTTTTCTTCTCATGGAGGGAGGCAAAGTATCCCAAAATTATGAAAATACTCGAATCATTTAGAATTTTAACAAAATTATAGTAGTAAAGTTCAATTTTTAAAAAAATTAAATTGACCCCCTTATACTATATGTGGCTTCGCCACTGATCTTCTGTTCAATAGTATGATTACAATTAAACATGAAAAAAAAAAAAAAAATCTAATGTAAAAAGCACATCTAGAACTAACCTTTCCAAGTCTCTCAGTCACAAATGATAAAGGTACTGGTCGGACTGATATAATCACCTAAAGTAGACAGAACAATTCTAGGGGAAAATAACTCGAAATAAAATTGGTCAAGTCTGATATGGCAGATCTGGAAACTTTATAATATAAAAAATGTAAGCATTGCTCATGTAGGAACCCCATAAAACCTACGCATACCTACATATGCATAATCATGTATGACTGTGTTTGTGAGTTTGCTTGTACATCATCCATCTTTAAACCAAGTGGTTGTCACTTAAGATAAATATCAACAACAATCGCACCAAACCCAACCCAAAATCGAGAGAATGGGATTAAAATGAAGAAAATTGGCCCCTCCTGGATCTTCTTGTTAATGCAATAGACCCCCAATCTCAGTATAACTGATTCCTAACTCTAACTTCCTACAATCACCTGTCACTATCAGAATACTCCTTGAGAACTACTGAATCCCCCACTATGCTTAAGTATTTTTGTAATTATAAGCATCTCTAATAAAACTTACATATCCCTTAATTATTAAATATTAAACTTTCTAAACGTAAACTCTAACAAGAATTAGAATCAAACTGGAATTGAATTCAATGAACTGTAACTGAAGAGCTTTCATTGAATCAAACTGAATTTGAACAAGGCTAGATCAAAACAATACAATGAAAATGAAAATGAAAAAACCTCCTAACTGAATTTAAACTACTCTAAACGCCTAACTAATCTAACAGTTGTCATAAATTAGGCGCGTAACCAAATTACAAAAGACTAAAAGACTAAACTATCCTTAATAAAAGATACACTTTGCATACTAGTCCTACAGAACCATTAACACCACTGCTCTGTACAAGGAAGTTGAATATGATCAAGGCATTGTTTGATGTCACTCTGAGCTGGATGTGAAAGCCATGATTGACTGCAACATTGACTTTTCCTTTAGAATTATCACCATCTTCATTAGGGTGGAACGGAAGGGAGTATTAATCTTAAACGTATAATAAGATCATCAATTTCAATGGCTGCAAAATAGTTGGGCTTCTTTACTTACAGAGTGGAGAGAAAAAAGAGAAATTTTATTGATTAAAAGGTATACACAATACATTAAGCCTCCGTTTGTTTCACTGAAAATGACTTCCGGAAATTAATTTCATAAAATGAAATCAATCTACTTTCAGCTGTTTGGCAAATCTTATGAAAATGCTTTGGAAAACATTTTTAGGGGTTTGGTCAACGAAACTCAGAAAGTTATCCTAAAAGCTTCAAAAATTCCTAAAATATTAGAGAATAAATTACTTAAACAAGTTTTTCAGCCTGAAAATGAAAACAAAGGCCTGTGCGTATAGAGCTCGTGAAGAGAGTAATTTCGAGAACTCAAAGGTCCAAAATGAACCCTCAAAGAACTTCCCCCCCCCCCCCCTAAGCCAACAGTGCCTAGGAGAGGACAGAGAAAAATCTCCTTTCACACCTTAATACTCATTTGCACACAATGTCTCACTTCATATTTTGGAACGTTCCAACAAAGGAGTCCCAGTTTTCAAAATTAAGCGACTCGGTGATTGTTCCAATTTACCTTTAGTAGATTACATGAAGGTAACAAGCATAGTTTAAGTTGTCACTCCTCATACATGATACAACATAGAACATTCAAAAGGTGGGTAAAATATAAACTTGAAGACAAAGTGACAAACAAGTTTACATCACGAGTAAATTTTTGATACACTGTCAGTGTAAATTTATTTTTCAAATAGGGACTACGTAATTGGATCGGCACAAGTAATTAGGGTTTCAGCACTGGTCAGAGCAGGTGGTTTATGGAAATCACAAGAACAATAAAAAGCCATGAATAGAACCTTCAAATGGAAAATCCTTATACTATCAAGTTGCGCAGGGACGAGCATTTTTGCCCATAGTATTTCCTCGCACAATGATCAAATATTAATGAAATCCAAATAGAGTAGACAGGACTGATACAGAAGAATCAACTGATAAATGAAAATTTTCGAATTCATTGGGGGAAAAAATTGATACTATCAAATGACATGCATATAATTTTACAGATAATTAATTTACGCCATTAGCGGAAATCGATTAACTTACATACACAAGATGAATGCAGTCATAGAGCAAAGAAGGAAAACAAAGAAAAAAAAAGTGATATTTTGAGGGTTGTACCTGATTGGAGATGCTACCGGGACGTCGCCGGAAGTTAAGAGAGCCAACACAGGCGGCGTGTCAGAGATACAGCGGCCTCCTCCAAGTTGGTTTTAAAACAGAACAGAAATATGAGTATGTTTTAATTAAGGGGAACAGGCAAAAGGTAGTCCCGACCTCGACCTCGGAACTTTTTGTAAAATTGTAATTCGATCACTAAAATTTTAAAATTACACATTAGCTACCGTACTTCAGTTCTGATGCAACCAAACTTATTTTTTGGATGAATGTTAGTTTAGCCGTTAAATTAAAGCAAAGTACCAACTTTACCCATGTCTTCATCCTCAACTTCTTTAATCAAGAAATTCATCAACCCAATTTTCAAAATCAACTCCGCCCGAATGAAATTCTCGTCAATTCGACCCTAAATTTCAGTCCCAGTACATTACAGATAGTGAAGAGAGAGAGGAGTGAAGGACAACCATGTCTCATCCTTCTCCACTTTCAAATCCTACCTTCGTGCCCTCGCCGACACCCCCCACCGTCTCTCCAGCTGCTCCATCTCCCTGTCCACCTCCTTCAAAGAAACCAGCCACGTTCGCGCTCGCTCTGGCACTGTCATGCGCATACTGGTACGACCTCGTTTGCTTTGACATCAGTGGTATGGTCGGCATCGGTGTCTTCGTCTACAGTGGCACCGCCAGTCGCGACAAATTCAGTCCCGCCGTCATTGCTGGCCCCTGTGCACTCATCTCCGCCCTAGGCTACACTGAGTTTGCTGTTATTAAAAGCCAACTATTGCCTCTTTCAAAACCCTATCACTTGCTCTCTCTCTCTTTCTTGATTCTCTCTCCACCTTTCGCGAACCCCCATTTTTTGGATCCGCAGCGAAAGGCGAAGTCATTGATCTCTCCTTTTTCAGATTACTCCAATCTCTCAAAGGGTAAATTCATTGTCTCTCTCTCTCTCTCTCTCTCTCTATATATATATATATATATATATATATATATATCTCGTTTTGCAATTCTCAATTTCAATAGATCTATTTTTCATTTCATTTCAAGGGGAATAAATCCATCATGTATTAATCGATCTGTTTATATCTACTTTTAAACTGTTTTTTTTTTCATCTATTTTGATGATTTACATTTTCAATTTTGGATTTTGGTGTATGATTTCTCAGATCTGTGTTATTTAGGGATGTTTCTATGTGTAAATGTATTCGTGAAGGTTTCGATTTTCTAATTTTACTTTTACAATCGGAGTTGAGGATATCTATGCGATTTAATTTTGCATTGGTGCTTTTGTGTGTTAAAGATGACTGCTCATCCCCAGACGAAGCTATTGAACTATTTGATTAAAGAAGTTGAAGATGAAGGCATGGGTAAAATTGGTACTTTGCTTTAATTTAACGGCTAAACTAACGTCTGTCCAAAAAAAATGGGTTCAATTGCATCAGAACTTAAGTACGGTGACCCAAAATGTAGTTTTAAAGTTTCAATGGCCGAACTATAATTTTACAAAAAGTTCGGTTGCACGGATGTACCTTTTGCCAGGGGAATACTATAACTCGCCCTTTGGTTTTCACTATCTACTCTTTGCTCCTTGTTATTTTTCCTTTGTTGCTAGAGATCCCTGCTTCTTTCCCTAGTTTTGTATCCACTCATTTTGGCATGCTTTAAAAGTTGAAGTGGATGAATAGACAAACCAAATAGACCTACCATCGGCAAATCAAAATGCACATAGAGGGTAAGGTAACTCGTCCATGTTGGAAAGACCGGTACTAAGTGTAGGATGTCGCCAAATGTCCAACATCACTTGCTCACGAGTTGTTCGTAGATTCTTATATGCATCATTATTTACAAGTTATACTTACAACCATTACACCATGAGTTTATAATGTTTTATCATGTTTCTTTTCAAGAACACCATTTCACCCATATTTATGTGAACATGTGACAGCTGGTAATAAATTTCATGAGAATATATAGGTAGGTGAAAATTATAAAATCTGTAGTAATAGAGCATCCTAACATGGTCACAAGATGATCTATACCCAGAGAAGGATCAAGGGCGTATTGTTGAGGTAAGTGTACCTTGAAGAGTAATTATACCCAATGGTATACCAAAACAAAGATAAGTGAGGTTCTGAGCCTTAGGTAGAGTACTTACCGAGATAATTAAGTAGTAGTGGATACTAGTTAGGCAGGTTGACTAGATGTACTGCTTCACGGCATTGTCTATCCCTTAAGCTTATCGAATATGTGATGAACTTCTCTAATACACTCTACAAGTGGCTAAACAATTCCATCCCCATAAGAGTAGACCGGGGAGCATAACTAATAATAGATAACACTTACTTGTCTCGGTTTATCTTCCTCCTAGCCTTCTCTATGTAGGTTTGGATCTTTATCATTCCTCGTGCTCATAATTTTGTGAATTTCAAAATATAGAAACTATTTTTCTCTACACATATATTTTCCAAACAAACATATATATAATTGTCGAGTAACAGTACATACTTTGTAAAAATAAAATGAAGTAGTTGGTTAGTGCTTTGTGATCCAAGTCTTATTAGCCATTGAATTTCTAAACAATTTAACTAATAAATAAACATGACTATACTTGGTGTTAACATTATAACTTTGAAAATGTATTCTATGATACAATAGTTGGTGAAATGACTTTAACAAACTTATAGCAACACAAAACTCTTTTAAGAAAAATAATACTCCCTCCATTTTATATAAAGAATTCACTTTCAAAAATTATGTTTACCATCTTAGAAAAAATTTAATTTTATCTTTCATATGAGAGATAAGCATCTTTTGTGTACACTATGTAATTATGATCAACTTTAAGCTTACTAATTCTTTAACTATTAGACTTTTAAAACGTAATTTTTTTTAAAAAGCAAAGAAAGTAACATATATAATGAGACGGAGGACGTACTGTTGGAACATTTCTATTCCATTAAAGTAAAACACTCATGTTCGGAAGAAGTTTGAGAAAGAATGAAGGCGGAAGCGTACCTGTTGAATCCATCTTGATGTTCTTAAAGAGAGAAGAAAGAAAGGTAGGGAATGAAGTTCTTCTAAATGATAGTGCCCACACTTTAATCTTCTTAATGAATAAAGAGAAGTTTATGACTGAATTTTGTGAATGTAATTAAAAATCTCTAATGGCTGATGGATAGCCCTTATATAATAAGAGAATGGGCACTTCATTTAGGGACTACACCCTTTCATAAAGTGGTGGTGTGAAGTTACCATTATGCCCATCATTTAATGGTACTTACACCTAATGGAATTCTACATATTTAATCTATACTTTAACTTTATTAAATGATTATAACACATAGAATTAAATAACACATATTAATTAATCCATGTTCTAACAATCTCCCACTTGGATTACATGAATATGTGTCTTTGACTTAATAAATTCCTTTAATCATTTATAATATGAATGACAACCCTTATGTGCACTTTTATTGTCATCCAACATAATCTCGTCCATTAGTTTTATAAGTATAGGGACTAAAGGGGCAGTCGTTGTAATTGATTCGCAACTAAACCCACATTAATCACATATATATATCCAACTAAATGACATAGATTAAGTATAGATATGTAGCATTGAATATTCAATGAATATGCAAAAATGTATATATATTCTCCAACTAGTCCTTCTTAACCAAATGAGATCAATATGCAAAACAAATACAAATGAAAAACAACACAAACTTCCACTGATTTAATTACACCCATATGAGCAACATGCTCGTGAAAAACTAAAGGAGACAATGCCTTAGTAAATGGATCCGCTAACATGGAATTTGTCCCTATAAGTTGTATATCTATTTGTTCATTTTGTACTCTTTCTCTTACAACAAGAAACTTAATTTCTATATGTTTAGACTTTGATGAACTCTTGTTGTTGTTGGAGTACAACACTGCGGCCCGATTGTCACAATATAACTTAAGCGGTCTTTCAACACCTTTGACAATTCGCAGTCCTTCAATGAATTTAGGCAGCCATATAGCTTGATTAAATGCCTCGTAGCAAGCAACAAATTCGACTTCCATGGTGGAGGAAGTTACTAATGTTTGCTTGGCACTTCTCCAAGATACCGCTCCACAAGCTAATGTGAAAACGTAACCGGATGTCGACTTTCGACTATCTTGGCACCCAACAAAGTCGGAATCGGAATAACCAACGATCTCAAGATGATCCGACTTTGTATATGTAAGCATGTCGTCCTTTGTGTTTTGTAAGTATCTCATCACCCTTTTGGCTGCAACCCAATGTTCTCTTCCCGGATTGCTTTGGTATCGACCAAGCATGCCAACAATAAATGCAAGATCTAGACGAGTACAGACTTGTGCATACATTAAGTTTCCTACTGCCGATGCATATGGGATTTCTTCCATATACTTGGATTCAATATTATTTTTAGGACATTGTTTTAAACTGAATTTATCTCCCTTAGAGACAGGGGTGTCATGTGGCTTACAATTTTCCATGCTAAACCTTTGTAATACCTTCTCTATATAGCTCTTTTGTGATAATCCTAAAATACCTCGTGAACGATCACGATGTATTTGGATTCATAATACAAAAGAAGCTTCACCAAGGTCTTTCATCTCAAATGTGTTTGAGAGAAATTTCTTAGTTTCCCTAAGAAGGTCCTTATCATTACTAGCAAGTAAAATATCATCCACATATAAGACCAAAAAAATAAACCTACTCACACTGAACTTATGGTACACACAATCTTCACCAAGATTCGTTTCAAAGCCAAATGAAAGAATAACTTGGTTAAATTTTAAGTACCATTGACAAGATGCTTGCTTAAGCCCATAAATGGATTTCTTAAGTTTACAAACTAGTTGACTAGTTTGATCTGAATCAGTCATCATTTCTGGTTTCTTCATATAGATAGTTTCCTCAATGTCGCCATTGAGAAAAGCTGTCTTTACATCCATTTGATGAAGCTCAAGATCAAAATGTGCTACTAATGCCATAATGATCCTAAAAGCATTTTTAGAGGATACCGGTGAAAATGTTTCTTGTAATCAATGCCTTCTTTTTGAGTAAATCCTTTAGCGACAAAACAAGCCTTATGTCTTTCAACATTACCTTGTGAATCCCTTTTGGTCTTAAAAACTCATTTACACCCAATGGGTTTCACATTTTTAGGTAATGGGACAAGATCCCAAACGTCATTGTCTTTCATGGATTTTAACTCTTCATTTATGGCATTAATCCACTTATGAGAATTTGGACCACTAATGGCTTCATGGAAGGTGATTGGTTTATCTCCCACTGAACCTAACGGTTCCTCATTCTCGGCAAGATACACATCATAATAATCTGGAATGACACTCCTTCTTGCTCTATTAGATCTTCTTAAGGGCACCAGTTCATCTTGATTTTGAGGTTGTTGAATTTTCTCATCAACATTTTCATGTTGTTCATTAATAGGAGAATTAATGTTATTTTGAATTATATATTCTTGTCGAATTTCAGGCACAAGTGCTTGATTTTCGATAGGAACTATCGGAAGAGGTATATAAACGGATTCCTCCTCTAACTCTTCAAATTCAAAATCACTATTTAAAATTTTCCCTCTAAAATCAACATCCTCAAAAAACCTAGCATTTCCCGTCTCGAAAAATGTTCTAGTTTTTGGGTCATAGAATTTATATCCCCTAGATCTCTCAGCATACCCTACAAAATAGCTACTAACAGTTTTAGGGTCCAGTTTGCCCTCATTAGGCCTATAAGGCCTAGCTTCTGCTGGACACCCCCATACATGAAGATGATTTAAGGACGGTTTCTTATTCGTCCATAACTCATAAGGGGTTTTATCGGTAGCCTTTGAAGGTGCTCTATGGTTTTTAATGCGTCGCCCCATAATGAGTGAGGTAAAGAAGTACAAGAAACCATACTTCTTACCATATCCTTAAGGGTTCTATTACGTCTCTCGGCTACACCATTCATATTGGGTTTCCCCGGCATGGTGTAGTGACGGACAATCCCACACTCTTCTAAATAGCGTGCAAAAGGACCTGGACGTTGTTCACCTGATCCGTCATTCCTACCGTAGTATTCACCACCACGATCGGATCTAACGTTCTTAATTGTCTTTTTAAGTTGATTTTCAACTTCAGCTTTGAAAGACTTGAAAACTTCAAATGATTGAGATTTTTCATGAAGTAAATAAATGTATCCATAACGAGAGAAATCGTCTATGAACGTGATGAAATATGTTTGACCGTTCCATGAAGGGGTAGTGAACGGTCCACATATATCCGTATGAATAAGTTCTAAGACGTTTGAGGCTCTTAAGGATTCTGTGCCTTTAGTGTTTGTAAATTTCCCTTTAAGGCATTCAATACAAAAGTTATTTTTCGGAGTATCAAGTTTGTGTAATATTCCCTCATACACAAGCTTGTCAATTCTCCTTTTAGAGATATGACCCAAACGCCTATGCCATAAGGTATAAGAATTTTTACTTGAAAACTTTCGTTTTGTGCCTACAGAGTTAGTTTCATTATTATGGGACTCATTTATTGAATTGACTGTGTCAAGCAAATAAAGATTATCAACATAAGATAAAGTACTAGTACCAAAAAGCTTTGAATTGAAATATAAATCACATTTATTATTACCAAAGAGACAGGAATATCCTTCCCTATCTAAAGTAGTGATTGAGATCAAATTCCGTCTAAAAGACGGTATAATAAATGTATTATTCAAAACTAAAAAATATCCAGTACTTAAAGATAATCTAAATGTCCCTATGCCTACAACTTCCACCGGCTTTCCAGCTCCCATATAGATATATCTTTCATCTTCATTGGGTGTTCGGTAATTCAGGCAACCCTGCATACATGAACTTATGTGAGTTGTTGCACTAGAATCCAACCACCATGTATACGAAGGAATTGAAACTAAATTTGCCTCAGTACAAACAAGGCCAAATGACACACCTTTCTTAATTCGCCAATTGCGATACTTAGGGCAGTCGTTCTTCATGTGAGTAAGGTCCTTGCAAAAGAAGCATTTCTTCACTTTATTATCATTGAATGATCCCTTAGGCTTCTTAGTTGCAACCGCAATCTCCTTCCCTTTTCTCTTTGTTCCACGAGAAGAGGTAGATGCTAAATGAGCACTTTCGGGTTTTGCATGTTTCAATCTATCTTCCTCCTCCGTCACATGTGAAATTAATTCATTAACATTCCACTTGTCCTTTTGACAATTATAGGTCGTTTCAAAATGACCAAATTGCGGAGGGAGAGAAATTAAAGCCAAATGCACAAGTAAGTCTTCCGATAAGTCCAACTTGAGTGCCTTTAATTTTGTTGATAGGTGAAACATTTCCATTATGTACTCCCTTAAGTTTCCATTACCCTTATACCTCATGGAAACAAGCTTCCTTAAGGTAGCACTTGTTTCCGATTTCTCGCTTTTTGCAAAGCGTTCCTCCAGGGTATCCAGAAAACCTTTAGCACCAACATCCTCGGAGACACTGTTCAGAAATGTCTCCGGGACTGCATTTCTCATGATACTTAGGCTCACGCGATTAGAACGGTTCCACCTCTCTTGACTTAAGCGGTCTTCCACAGTGCTTTTGTCAGTAAGAGGGGCGGGACTTGGTTCTCTTAATGCGAGATCAAGGTCCATACAGCCTAAGACCATTGTTATCTTATTTTTCCAAGTTTTAAAATTAGTCCCGGTAAGCATCGGAACATTGTTCATGGCAGTAGTTATAGAAGAAGCATTAATCAAATCTGTCGGTAAAGAACAAAGAATGAATACAAAACATGTATTAGAAACTACATAATGAATAAAGTGATTAACTATATCAATGAATTCCATCAAAAAGATAATTAACATGACATCAAAACTAATCTTTGGATTGCGAATTGACTCATAATTTAATTTATCTTAGGGTAATAAATGACTTTAAACAACACATTTCAAATACTTGCCTTCCTTTGGGCCGGTTCAAGTATAAAAATGTCCTAACATTTAATGTATTTGTTACCCGGCAATAAAGAATATAAACAACTCATTTTAAATACCTGCCTTCCTTTGGGATGGTTCAAAGTATTCAAAATGACCAAACGTTTTATTCAATTACTACCCCATGAATGCAAATATTTAGTCAATAACAAGATCTCCTTTGGAAAATTCATGTTACCACATATTAATATAAACATTCATCACTTTACAATTTCGTATCTAAACAACGTAAATCACTTTGGCGACAATATTGTTTAGAAATGTATGAAATTGTTAAGCATATAATTAATCACAAGTTTAGGGCACAAATTAATGTATACTTTACTCAAACGATGAATGAAACTTGACCAAAATAGCAAAATATTTTTTTTTTTTTTTTTGAAAATCTGGCCATAATAAGTCGTGCTCGGCCGAGTCAAGGAAAGTGCTCGGCCGAGCATCATGACCGTTGGATGCCGCCTTTTCAATTAATTTCAAACCTTGTGCTGTTACAAATGGGGTGCTTGGCCGAGTCAAGGGGTGTGTTCGGCCGAGCAGCCTCTGAACGTCAAATTTTCCAGATTTTGACTATCAATTCTTAACTTAATGGTGATTCAATATTCAACCAAAGCAAGTAGATCCGCATACTCGCAACACATTTTTAAATGCGTGGCTATGCATTTGAACAAACTCACAATGCATCCAATGATGGTGGCTATGTTCAAAATGGGATAATCTTACATTAAGAATTGAAAGCCTTTTGAGTAAAACCAAAATTTATAATTTAAAATTTAATACAATACTCTAAAAATGAATTAGAGTATTCACATAACATCATAACATAATGATTTCAACAGGATAAAAAAATCAAAGTAAAGCAAATCATATGCTATAAGAATTCAAACTTAATCCAAAACAGGAGAGGCTCTGATACCAATTGTTGGAACATTTCTATTCCATTAAAGTAAAACAATCATGTTCGGAAGAAGTTTGAGAAAGAATGAAGGCGGAAGCGTACCTGTTGAATCCATCTTGATGTTCTTAAAGAAAGAAGAAAGAAAGGTAGGGAATGAAGTTCTTCTAAATGATAGTGCCCACACTTTAATCTTCTTAATGAATAAAGAGAAGTTTATGACTGAATTTTGTGAATGTAATTAAAAATCTCTAATGGTTGATGGATAGCCCTTATATAATAAGAGAAGAGGCACTTCATTTAGGGACTACACCTTTCATAAAGTGGTAGTGTGAAGTTACCATTATGCCCATCATTTAATGGTACTTACACCTAATGGAATTCTACATATTTAATCTATACTTTAACTTTATTAAATGATTATAACACATAGAATTCACATATTAATTAATCCATGTTCTAACACGTACTTCCTTTTAAGTGGTTTTGTACAAGAGAGCTTAAATTACATTTCGTTTTTCACAAGTTTACTAGGTGCGGTCTTTCTTTATGGAAGACTGCAACTAGAATGTAGTCGTTGACATCTCTCTAAGCTATTCTTGATATCTCATCTCTTTTAATCAAGCTTATAGCAACAGTCTATTTCAAGAGATTCTTCGTCTTTTTAACTAGTCTTTTCCTCTGAAGTTCATAAAGGCGGCCCTAAGAAAGCCTTCAAGGTTGAATAAGTCCTTCCTTCTGCAATTGAATTTCAAATGTGAGAGGCGGAGTAGCTAAGATGCTAAGCTCTATTCTTATTTATAAGTTAGAAACCTCTCCTAAATAATAAGACAAGTTCAAGGAAGCATTCTGAATCTCTCCTAAAGGCCTTAGCCACGAAGGTCCTCTCTTGAATATACGCACTTTAGAGATGGATCATAGGCAAGTTGAGAAAGAAGGACTCGCATATCTAGTTGATTCCAAGATCCTTAAGAGCCTAGTTAAGTTAGTAGCCTTACGGATCATCCTCTCCAAGCATATAGTCTGGGCTTTCGCCAATCCATTCTAGTTGAAGTTTTTATCCTAAGAAGCGGTAAATAAAAAAAAGAAAATCACTCGATCTTTGTAATAGGTAAATGAGAAGAGAACCTTCATCTTATGCTATTATTACAATCAGACTGCCGAGGGACTTGAACTATCTAGCCTAGGTAAAAGAAGAAATATATCCCTTATCTACCAACCATTAGATCAAAAAAGGTGGGCGGCCTCTTTTACCCTTGTGATCTCATGGACCTTAGAAGCTTTGGGATTTGGGAGGAGTGGAGTGTCAAAAATATATCTTTATCTATCAGATTTATATTTGAAGGAGCCAACATCTCTCTTTCAATCTATCCTAAAGAGAGTAAGGAGTTGCCTTAACTAGTTGAGCACAGGGGGAGTCGCCGCGAAAAATGCTTTTAAGGTTCCTTCCATGCCTTCGGTTTTGACTTTTTTCAAAAGCCCATGCCTATAGTTAGAATTATAATAGAACGGGGTTGTACTGATAAGTTATACCTCATTCGTCCCGGATAAATGTTCGATAAAACACATAAATTAAGAAATATAATTAATGATGTGCTGTAAAATGTGTTCTGACGATAATACCGTGAACATTTATTGAGTTACACTATTCTAAATAAGTGTGTTTTCTAGGATGTGCTATATTAAATGAAGTTTTAAGGGTTATTGAAAGAATAATAGAGAATATATATATATCAAAATTTTTAGGGACATTAGTTGAGACATCTCAAAATAAAAAGTAGGAACATTTATTCGGTAGAGAGAGAGTAACAAAGTAAATTATGAGAGTGTTTTTTTTTTTTAAGATGAATGGTCTCTATCCTTTGTAACCCTCCCACTTGTTAGGTTTTTTTAGATGAATGGTCTCTATACTTTGTAACCCTCCCACTTGTTACGCCGTCGGCTTCACTCCCCACCAATCAATGAACAACTCAACGGCTTTGATAAATATTTGACCAATGTCAACAACATACCCTCACGGCCTCACCGTCAAACGCACAAATCTAACCGCAAACTTCCACCCTAGTAATAACACGTACTAGCAAATCATAAAGGGTATTATCGGAAATCCATATAAAAATAACTAAAAACTAAAATACCTGAAATTAATTTAAAAACCCAAAAAAGATTCACCGCCATTGTCGGTGCCTCCCTTCTTCACCTACCCCCCCGTTCTCCCAAATCTAACACACACACACACACACACACACACAGGGGCAAGCTTCTGTTGGGTTCTCTGAGGCGCAAAGAAGCCTTCTTTAGGTTCTTTGAGGGCCAATCTCAACCACATTGGCCCCCCCACCTCCAAATTTAGCTTCTTTGTGATACTCCATTCCCTCCAAAAAAAGAAAAAAAAATAGAAATTCTTTCTTCATTTTGCATTACAGAGCTAGAAAAACCCTATATTTTACCGGGAAAAATAGTTACAGCAACCCCCCTCAGCTCTGCATTTCTAAATTCGAGCATTTACGTTGTTTCCCTGAAGCTTAAACGACTCGATCTCAGAGCTCGATTGAAAAAAATAAAAAATTAAGGTGAGAAATGGGGGCGGGCCGGAAATCCAAAGGAGGATGGTGTGGCTGGTTCATTGTGTTGATCGTTGCGGCGGTGATCGGAGTTGCAGTTTTCTTTACAATTAAGAAGAAAAACGAGCATTCCGGGCCGGAACCTGTTCCCGGTCCTCCTGGCGCTGTTAACAAGAAATACGCCGATGCTCTCAAGGTTGCTTTGCAGTTCTTCGATGTCCAAAAATGTAATTTCCCTCCCTTTCCCCAATGCGGTCTTTATACAAATCAGATCTGCAATTATTGATACTATTTATAAACTATTTTTCATTCTTCAAATTCTTTATTGACATACTCA
Organism: Platycodon grandiflorus; assembly: GCA_016624345.1. Taxonomy (NCBI): domain Eukaryota; kingdom Viridiplantae; phylum Streptophyta; class Magnoliopsida; order Asterales; family Campanulaceae; genus Platycodon; species Platycodon grandiflorus. Next base: position 58,011,274 of record CM028364.1, on the reverse strand, counting down.
AGATAAGGATGCTTGAAATCGTATCCTTGGGGAAAATTTAGCTATTAATTTTATATCTGAAGCTATTTGTGGTTGTGACATTGTAATGGAAATGTAGTAATGATGGGCACTAGTTGCACTCAAAATGAGGGAAGCCAATAGTGGCATTGTCTGTTAAGACGGGAACTATTAGTAAACTGGGTATTTGTTTGGACGGCAGTGTTGTTTATCTTGAGTTTTAATTTCTAGAGTCTTACTGTGGTGAAAATGCTATATTTTTTTCTTGCAGCTGGTAAGTTAGTGAATAATAAGATACCATGGAGGGGGGATTCCGGTCTTGATGATGGGAAGGAAGCAAAGTTGGATCTTTCAAAGGGAATGTATGATGCTGGAGATCATATGAAATTTGGATTTCCAATGGCTGTTACTGCCACGGTACTGTCATGGGCCATCCTCGAGTATGGTGATCAGATGAAGGCAGTGAATCAATTGCAACCAGCTCAAGAATCCCTTAAATGGATCACTGACTACCTTATCAATGCTCACCCTTCAGAGAATGTGCTCTACATTCAGGTTACTCTAATCTTCAACTCCTATAAATACTTGTTACTGTTTACTAGGGTCGCTTGCCTTTTTTGTATTCATGGTATTTGTACTTCCCTTGCTACAATGGCACCTTTTTTTTTTTTTTGGCCTGATTTCAGTTAAGGATCTGTTTCTTTCATGGTTACCTTATGCCATTTTCATATAAAAGTACTTCATTTTCTTATTTTTGGTTAATGCATAGAAATTTGGCCTAAAGATGCCTTATGCAAGTCATTCTTTTGAAACAAAAGGAGGAGAATAGCTTTCACTGTAGGTAATTAGGGACTTAACTGGCAGTTCATTATCTGGAAAATGGGTTACAGAGCTCAAATCCGTAAGTCATTTTCCTTGGGATAATGTGTGCTATAAATGACTCATTATCCTGAAACTACCAAACACCGGAAAATTCAGAAACATTTTTCAAATCATTTTCTGTGAAACAAATGGAGCCCAAGTAACATGTCATCTTATTGAAATTTGGGAAAAATTGAGGCCTTCGTCATGGGCCTCATGGCTTCATTTTTCAAGATTCCGGAAGTCTTAGTTTGCCATATTTTTATATATACTCTTGTTATACCCATTATTCAAAAAAGACTCTGGCCTTCTTTTACAGTCTTCTAGGCTTTATATTCATGCTATACAATGAACATGAGATTTATGAATTTTATTTTGCTCACTGTGAAATTGCATAAGAAGCAACCAGTGGATCTAAGTCTATAATATACTTCCTCTATTCCATTAGAGACCCTTTTCCTTTTGAATGCCTTTTTAGACGCTCTTTAGATGTTCAAACTATACGATGCTCTTTTTGTTTTTGATATCATGATTATTCACAACCTTTGTAATTTATCTCTTAAAAAAATCGTTTGGCCTTTCAAACTAAATCAAAAACCAAAAATAAATAAATAAAATCAATATGATAGCTTTTCCAAGAGAGAGTTAAGTGGTCTGATATTGATCCAATTTTTGGGCAGGTGGGTGATCCCGACAAAGACCATGGATGTTGGGATCGGCCTGAAGAGATGACAGAAAAAAGGCCTCTTATACAGGTCAACACTTCTACCCCGGGCACAGACGTTGCAGCTGAAACTGCTGCAGCTATGGCATCTGCATCACTGGTGTTTAAGTCAACAGATTCCACTTATTCAAGCTTGCTTCTTAAGCATGCTCAACAATTGTTCAATTTTGCTGACAAGCATAGAGGTGTTTACAGCATCAACATTCCTGAAGTGGCAACATTTTACAATTCAACAGGTTATGGTGATGAGCTTTTGTGGGCAGCTAGTTGGCTGTATCATGCAACGGGTGATAAAACATATCTTAGTTATGTAACTGGGGAAAATGGAAAAGACTATGCTAAGTGGGGAAGTCCGACGTGGTTCAGCTGGGATGACAAGCTTCCTGGGACTCAGGTAATGTTGAGTTGTATACTAACTACATCTCAGTTTGATTCGAACTTTTAGCATTGGTGTTGAGTTGTCAGCTCAAATTTGTGATCTTATTCATGTGAGTGAGCCCTTAAATAATTATAGCTGAGTCACCAATCCTTGAAAATATCATGCTGAAAGGCAAAAGTGATTCACCTTATGCATGAACTGAAATTAAATCATGTATGGTCAGAAAGACAATTGATCAACCAACCTGCTTCTTTTACTATCTCTGTCTTAAAAGAAGTCATATTTTGGAAGTCGTCATATTTTGGAAGTCTAACTTCTTAAAAATGCATTTCGACTTCCATATACATCTTTTAAACTGCATTAAGATCACAGCTTTTTTGTACGAGCAACATACTGTTTTTGAAAAGAAAGGAAAATTGGAAAAACAATGGGAAGGAGTAAGTAGCTGTGCTTCACCTTCCTTTTCAATGTTTCTCATTTCCTAGGAAGGAATGAGAGTGATTTTTCTGTTCCTTTAGTGAAGCACTCTTCATTTAGTTCTCTTGTTCCTTATTTTTCAAAATTGTCCGATTGGCTCTTTGGCCATCTTCAAGGTCTTGATGTAAATAGAGAGCCACTTAGAAAAGGGGTGCTGAGGAAGAACTAGTTGGCTTTTTTCACCTGGGGATATTGTGCACAATCTATCGCCCAAGATTGAATTCATATTCAGATTGTTTTCAATATTTTTGTTTCATAAATTTCTTCAACTATGAAAAAAATATAATCTGTGTGTGTGTGTGTGTGTGTGTGATGGGATTCTAATTATTACTGGAATTTGATGCAGGTTTTGTTGTCCAGGGTAAGCTTCTTTGGTGACAACTCGAACTCAGGAGGCCTCCAGAGTTATAGGAAAACTGCTGAGGCTATTATGTGCGGCCTCCTACCAAAATCTCCCACAGCCACGTCCAGCAGAACAGATGGTAATCCTTTTTGTACATTCTTTTTCTTTCTTATCAATAAAATTTCTTTTTTTATCTCTAAAAAAGCATAAGCAGAGGCCTTCTCGCTTGGACGGGCATCCAGCCTATGTCATCATTAGACCAGTTATTCTTGATGTCTTTGAGGAATGCGTGGAAGCAATTGGTACTTGTGTACCTTTTTTGGCAATATACCCACAGCACAGAACTATGAAGCTTGGGTATGGATATAGGGGTGCGGGCGTAATACAGTGCGGGTGCGGTGATACATCAAACTATAAAATGTAGGATACGTGTACAGGAAGGATATGCCAAAAATTTTATATATATATACTCGATTCCCTTAATATATTTATCACATACATATACTACCTCCGCCCCAAAAGGATGCCCGAAGCATCAAAGCTCACCGAACAAGTTCGGTTCCTGGGGTTGTAGCCTTCAAACCAAATAAAATAAAATAAAATAATGAATGATCATTCTTTTTTTCATGAGGTACGGGAAGGATACGCCCAAATCTATATATATATATCCTCAATTCCCTTTTTATATCACATACACATACACTAGTAATATATTTGTATAGTATAATTCCATCTTTACATTCCTTGATCTGAATAAACTCATAGAAGAAGATCAATCTCACTAGAAAAATCAAAATTAGAATGAACCTCTTCGACTAAAGGAATCAGTCTATACCTTATTAGTTACTATGAGCGGGAGTGACTCCACAAGCCAAGATAATACTTCTGTTTCAAAATGAGTATCCTTTATTTTAAAAAACTTGTCCCAAAATGAGTGCCCCTTTTTAATGAAACTTACCTTTACCAACTATCAAATTCCATTGTGTACTTGCTGTGTCATATTGTGGACACTATATCTATTCATGTATATGTGCTAGAAAAATTGCTTAAAAGTCATTGTCCTTAATTTTCATAAAAAGCTTAAAAAGACGCTCATTTGGGACAGAGGGGGTAGTATCAAGAGTAATATTTTCAGGGCACAAGCTTTATTTATTCCGGTTCCTAGGTTTTCACTACTTTCCTTTTGGGCTCTAGAGATGTTTAACTCATCAAGCCAACAGTTATAATAGAGTTTAAGGATTTTTTTTTTACGTTTTCACCCCGCCATATCCGCCACGATCACGAATCTGCCACATATTCAGACAAAAACATCAAACACTAATATCCACATTCATTTGAAACTCCCATACGCACCCAGCCGTATCCATGCGCACCTGCACCAGCACCAGATACGTATCCAATACCGTCACGTAGCCCAATTTAGAGTATCCGTGCGTCATATATACAAAGTAACTTTTTGCCATATTAGATAATTTAATATGTTTTTAGTTTAGTTATTTGCTCATAATAGTTTGTCATCACAGGTGGTCTAATATGGGTCAGTGAATGGAATGCACTGCAACATCCTGTGGCTTCTGCATTTTTAGCCGTAATTTACAGTGATTACATGCTTACATCCCGGACGGCCAAGCTATCCTGTGATGGAAATTCCTTCTCACCCTCGGATCTTCGCAAGTTTGCCATGGCACAGGTATGCCACCAATGTTAAGATAGATACTGGTAATTGTTGTTTATCTAATTGTTCTTCTGAAACCATCTATTTCCGTTTTCTGATACAAATAAAATTATATGCTAGGCTGATTATGTGTTGGGCAACAATCCCTTGAAGATGAGTTATCTTGTTGGATATGGTGACAACTACCCACAATACGTGCACCATAGAGGAGCGTCAATTCCAGCTGATGCAACCACTGGCTGCAAAGATGGTTGGCAGTGGCTCGATTCAACTGATCCCAACCCAAATGTTGCAGTTGGAGCGCTCGTGGGTGGGCCATTTTTAAACGAGACGTATGTAGATTCACGGAACAATTCAATGCAAGGTGAGCCAAGCACATACAACAGTGCGTTCATTGTTGGCCTTCTCTCTAGTTTGGTAACCACCTCTTCAGTGGATAAATCTTTCACCTAAAGCTCCCTATATAGGTCATTACTATACATATTGTTTGTATTATATGTAGCTATATGCAAGCTTTATTATCATTTTTGTTAATTTTTGTCTAAATAGCTTGCTGTGTAAGGTTGAATCACTCAATTTGTCATTCACTTCATTATAGTTTTATTTGTTAAGTAAGCATTAAATATTTTCTTTTCTTCTGTTACTGACAAAGAAATCTCCTTTAGTATCTAGTATAGCTGTTAGTGATTGGGTAGAATAGGTAAGACTGGGTCGAGGAAGCTCCATATCCATAGAAAGGCGAGGAACTTTTAACCAATCCAAATGATATTCCCTCCACAAAGATGTAGAAAGCTGACACCTCACTTAGTAAGAACCATCCTTACCCGTTAATTATTGCAGTGAACAACTAAATGTAGACTAATAAGATACCGATTACCCATTTTTGGTGTATAATGCAGGGATACTACTCACAATGAACAGAATTACCAAAAGTACTCCTGCAATTGCACACAGTTCCTTATGAACAGAATTACCAAAAGTACTCCGGCAATTGCACGTGAGAAAGAAAGGTAAAAAACAAGCAGTCCCTTATCTATGTTGGAAAGTTCCAACAACAAAACTTTTTAGCCCACCATTGATGTGATATCTTGGCTGAAAAAAGATAAGCAAGTACCCATTATCATCTAAAACAATAGAAAAATTAGAGTGGACAGTGTGCCCACATGACAATATCAAGATCATCTTCAAATCCCAAAATGGAAAGACCACAACAGAAAAGATGTTAGCGCTTACTACCGCACCCCTAGTCAAATCAATAAAGAGGTTTTGAAATTGTTGTTGAAACTCACATCTTTAGTGTTAGGATTGAGGTACCCAAGTCAAATCAATAAAAAGAGGTTTTGAAATAGTTGTTGAAACACATATCTGTAGTGTTAGGATTGAGGTGTAACCCTTCCAGCTGCTCAGGGTGAGCCAGCGCCCAGGTTGAGCAGTGTTAGACCGTTGATTAAATGCGCCTTGAAATCAAGCTTGAAATTTGCTCTGATTATCTATAAAGCCGATTTCAAGCAACTTTCTACTTGATCCAATTTCAAGCAGAGTACATATTTTGGCTTTTTATCGAGTTGGTTAGGGTTGTAAAAGAGTTGAGCGGAGCCGGTTAGGGTTGTAAAAGTGTCAAGCCATGCCAAACAGCCTTTTGAGTGTTTAAGCTCGGGCTTTTCTTTAAACCTACCTCTAGCCTTGCTCAATTCTAGGAACTAATGTTCAAGCTTAATTCAATTACTTAACAAACGAGCTGATTTCGAGGTTTACTATGATCATATGAAATATAAATAAATTGTACAAATCTTGTGATTACCAAGCTTATTTGTGCCAAGTTCAGTTGGGTGCGTTTATATCTTGAGCCTAAAATTCTTTCAAGCGCAAGCCGTACCTAGTATGAGCCGAGTCAAGTTGAGTTGAGCTCAAGCCGGCTTGATTTATCAAACAACCCTAAGTTGGGATATAAAATTTTGATCATGTAAAGAAGTGCTAGGATTCTTCATAACTTTTCGAGGGAGTTGTAGCTGTGTGCAATAAAATGACCTCCTTGACCTTCCCCTCAACTTAGACTTGTTGAGTCAACGAGCCAATTGTGAGTTGACCTACGACCACAAGTAACTTGACTCATTTTCTAGTCCAACCAAAATGACACCCTGAATATTAATGAAACCTAAGGGATCACTCAATTGCTCAACACTTGCCCCCAATAAAGTTGAGACAAACTATAACTTGTGGAGGCATCTTAGTTACAAAATTATGCTGTATAGAAGTCGAGATCGTATTCACAATCAGATCATTACACATAGGTGCTAAATACAACACCCCTTTTATACTAAATACAACACCCCTTTTATGCTAAATATAACACCCCCCCCTCCCAGAAAATACTATTTTGCCCATCATTCAATTATAAAAAAAAATGAAATCCACCTCGAGGAGGAGGTGGATCTCTAGGAAGAATCCACCTTGGGGTGGTGGATCTCTAGGAAGAAATCCACCTAAGGGGGCGGATCTACCATGTTCCGTTAAAACTTTAACGATTCCGTTAACTTTTTAACGGAAATATTAACTTTAGGGGTTGAAAGTGTAAAAAAAAATAAAAACTAACGGAATCATGGATCCGCCTAGTGTAGGTGGATTTTTGGGATATGTCCGCCTAGTGTAGGAAGATCTTTGGAATATGTCCGCCCAGTGTAGGCGGATCTACCAAGTTCCGTTAAATTTTTAACGATTCCGTTAACTTTTTAACGGAAATGTTAATTTTAAGGGCTGAAAGTGTAAAAAAAAAATTTGACGGAATAATGGATGGAATTGAGATCCGCCTAGTCTAGGTGGATTTTTGAATTTTGTCCGCCTAGAGGTGGTGGATTTGTCTTTTTTTTCTTTTCACTTATAACATGGGCAAAATAGTCAATTTGCTATGGAAGGTGTTGTATTTAGCATAAAAGGTGTGTTGTATTTAGCACCACTCATTACATAAAGCAAAGCACCCAATGCCAAATATTTGGCATGTGCAAAGTGTTGTGGTAGTACTTTCTTTGTAGGACATCCAAATGCGCACTACCTAGTACAATTCCCCTTTGCTGACTCTGACAGTGGCATTCAACAGTTTCTAGACATTTGCATGTGTAACATGAACTCATTCTTTCTAACTTTCACTTTGCATATAGGAACACTTTTGTATTAGGCCCCCCTTGTTCTGTTCAATCTCAGGTGTCCTCTGTACTCTCTCTTGTAATAAATCAACATAGTAACTTTAAGACCTTACCACCATTTGCCCCACCTACCATATCTCTATGTCATTGTTCCAATAACATCTTCAATCCTTGCAACATTTTACCCTATTCTAGAAATAGGAAGGGTTGCTTAATGCTTATCCCTTTAACAACGCCCCCAAATTAACTCTCTCTCTCTCTCTCTCTCTCTCCCATGAGGGCTTCTTTAGCTGTGCAAATTTGACAACACGAAATAAATTTTGCGCTGGTATTGCTTAAGGGGAAGGTTCGAACTCTCTCTCTCTCTGTGATGAGGGCTTCTTTAGCACCTCACTATTTCTTGGCATGTCTATGACCCCAAAAGCTGTGCAAATTTGACAACACGAAATAAATTTTGCGTTGGTATTGCTTAAGAGGAAGGTTCGAACTCAAGAAGTCATGACACCATGTTCTTTTAGTCTCTTTGGCCTTTGGGTGGTTGTTGAGCCAAGTAGATTACCATCTCTTGACGTAGTTGCTTTCCGGGAAAACTGACATATGTAGATCATATTAATGAAGAAAGTGGTCCGTGTTTCGAGGTTTGTTGTTGTTGTAGTTAAAAAAGGCTAAACAAAATAGCTGGGGAATCTCTTCGAAACAAACGTACTAGACAAATTTGTATTAATTATAAATCGTATTTACACAGATATGAGCCTATGCCACTAAAATCAGTTGTATTACTACAAATCCCTATTTAATGTTACTCTAATAATAGCAAATTGCATATTACAACCAAAAAAACATCACTTTAGAACAACAATTGAATATACAATACGTGAATAATGATCAGCCACACCACATGAGGTGACAACCTTACTGATCCTATTACTCGGATCAGCTTCTAATGGGCAGAAGAACATATGCACGAAAATAGAACTACGGATAAAAAACAAATGACCAAGGTAAAAAAAATAATTTAATCTTCCGCTAACATGATCAAACATTGAAGTTAGAAGAACTGGTGCGACTCCCTGGAGCTTGCATCTACAATGGTTGCACGTTTCATTGATAAACTTTTGTTGTAATCTAAATACGGTCGTTAATACCATCAAGTGATTTGAGTATAGACTTGATTAGGTCAACGGGCAATGTCTGACATTGTAGTGTAACCCAATTGTTGCTCCATCTCCCAGCTTAACTTAGGTGCCACCTCATCGTGCTCTGGAACATAGTCCTACACACATGGTCTAGATCAGTTCATCTGCATGATTTAGAGATTCTATTACTAGTGGTGTTGCAACTTGCAACTAGAAACGCACTCACACACAGACACAAACCCAAACACTGGTGTTTGCAAGGTAGTGTTGTACCTCAAGCTTGGACATGAGTTCATGGGCAGTTGGGGCAGAGACAATAATGTGACGGGCAGTGGGGGTAATGAAGCCTTCATCAACAGCCTTGTCTATGAAAGACAATAGTGAGTTGTAGTATCCATCCACGTTCAACAATCCCACCTGTATCCGTGCAAATTGGAGTTCCTTTTAAATACAAATATTTAGGATAGAAGACATGCTCAGACAACTATGTTAAGTTGTGTGTGTGTGTGTGTGTGTGTGTGTGTGTGCGCACGTGCATGTGTGTGTGTGTGTGTGTGACAGAGAAGGATCCCAAACTATGGGAAGTGACTTCAATAATTTTGTAATTAAAAGATACTTTCTCCCCCATACCTATTTGTTCCACAATCCAAATATGTTTTGGAGGAAAATATAAAATCAAATAGTAAAATATTCATATTTTCCTTCACCTATTAAATCCCCCAAATTCCCCGTAGCTCGGGAGTGTTTCATTAAAAGAAATTGAATGAAAATTACAATTACCGGTTTCTCGTGAATTCCCAGCTGTGCCCAAGTAATGACTTCCAGAAGTTCCTCAAGAGTTCCATAGCCACCTACACACGTGCGCGATCAAGCATACATGTCACCGATGAAACACTTCCGTGTAATACTCATTTTGAGAGAAGAGGTGTAGCGAACAAGAGTATACCAGGCAAGGCTATAAAAGCATCGGCTTGGCGAGCCATTTCGGCTTTCCGTTGATGCATATCTGAAACTGCTCTTACTTCTCCAACAGGTTCTCCTGTAATCTGATCAGTTAAGAGTAAAAGTTAAGAATCAGAAGAAACAAGAAAATGGTTGATTTTTCTATTGTATAATGGAAAGTTCATTGCCAAGTCTACATCTAGTGAAAACTAAGGAAGGAGAATATGCTTATTATTACTCCCTATTACTATTAGAGAATATACATAAAGCGAGCTTTAGGATTAAAGAATTCTATACCTCTTTGGGCATCAAAGTTTTAGGAATCACCCTGTCATACCCAAACAAAAAACCAAAAAATGACAGAAAATTATTAGTAGAAGTCAAAACAAACAAAACACACACACACACACACACATATATATATAGTATATATATTTCAGTAGAGAAATAGAGAGGGAGAGAGAGAGAGAGAGAGAGAGAGAGAGAGAGAGAGAGAGAGAGAGAGACTTGTACCCTAATACGTGGCGACCGCCATCATAAACAGCTTGGGAAACTAAACCCATCAAGCCAATGCTGCCTCCACCGTAAACCAAATCGATATTCCTCTCAACCTGCAATTTTTTATTCGAACTTTTTAGTTTAATACGCAATTATCTAAATCTACACGTAACTGAGCTTTGAAATCAACACAATAAGACTATAAACAAAGCACTTCACGTTAATCTTATGTTATTTAAAAAAATTCTCCAGATATCTTTCTCAAGTTAGTATTACAATAATATTTCATAATTCAGTTACATCAACTGGTCCAACCCACACATCCCACCTAAAAATGAAAATTTCATTAAAATAACCAATAAAAAATGAAGTAAACAGAGGACTTTGATCTGTGTTTCACCATTGACACAAGTTTGCTTGATCTTTCATGTATTGTAGAAGTGATTTATTCGTGTTCTCTTACCAATTACCATGCTCTATCGTTTCGTACTACTCATACGAGTAATTGATCTGTTTTTGATATTCAAAGTCGAGGTTGTTAGTACTTAGTATACTCGACTCGAGTAATTGTATCTAGCCTCAATTGAATGTTGTTTGTCATTGTAAGAGTAGAAGAAAATTCCATGACTGACACTCAAGTTAATTCAGAAAAATGAAACAGAAAAGAGTGCTAGAAATGTTAAAGATACATGGCATGTTCGTGATTAAGAAAGCCTTCTTAACAAACCTTTGAGCGACTTTTATTCCAACTGGGGAGTATTTTGATCGTCAAAACAAGCGAAAAGCTTTATTACATGGCAAATAGAACAGAAGAATCACATGGAAGATATTACTATTAACAAGGAAAGAAGAACTCTTGAAACAGAGCTCTCTGTTTCTCTCCCCACCTTGTCCATGAAGTGTGCGAGTGTTGTGTATGTGTGAGAGAAACAGAGTTAATACCAGTTGGTTTCCAAGTTGGATGGCGGCAAGTTGGTAGACTTTCTTGCCGGGGCTGCTACCACAGAAAACACAAATACGATTGAATCGTGATTTCATCTTCTGAATCGGCGGAGCAGTAGCAGTAGCAGTAGGTTGGTATTGGTGACTGTTTTCCATAAGAGGAAAGGACTCACCTCCTTTTCTTTTACTTGAATAGGATGCCTTTCTAGAGAGAGAGAGAGAGAGAGAGAGAGAGAGAGAGAGAGAGAGATGTTGCTTTGTTGGTTGGATGTTGTTGTGTTGGAGAGGGGGGGTCTTGGAGCAAAGTTTCTGTAGGAATGTGTGTGTGTGAGAGAGAGAGAGGGAATGAAAGGATGGTGTCATTGGTCCCTTTTTTATATCCAAAATACTCCGTACCAATTTACTTCTACTCTCAGACTCACATCACACCCCCCCCATCTCTATACTTGCATTAAACTTTTAAATTGAAATTTAACAATAAAATAAAATAGAAGGTGGCATCAATTACTTTCAATCCCATATGAAGAAGGGTTCTTAAACTGGTGAATCATACATTCATCTCATGATAACATGTTTACTTAATTGCATGCTGTAATATTTTTGGTGTTTCAAATTATTACATTTTTTAATCTACTTTTTCCTTAAAAAAAAAAATTTACTTTTATTGGAGTATCAAGCTTTGGATGTTAACACTTTTTTAAAAATTTTTTATCGGAGTATCAAGCTTTGTATAGACTATACAGTAAAATAAATATGTATCTCTTTTCCCTCTATTCTCTCCGCGACTCGATTGAACATGTTGCACTGCTTGTTAGTGGAATGATTCTCAACCATTGGCAATACTAAGTTTTTGGCTTTGCAATTAAATAAATACATGGTTGTGCAGGAAGTCTAATTCCCCGTGCCTTTTAAGACCGGTGCGAGAGGTTAGTTTATATGTCTGATATTTATTCCTTGTTCTATTAGAGCATTACCAATGCAAGTGTGGATTTGATCTTATGTGGCGATGAGTAGTTAACATCATCAATCACATTTGACAATTTTTATCTCTTCAAAATTCACATTCAATTAAAAGAGATCTCTCTCCAATGCGACCTTAGATTGGATCTTATGTGGCGCACGTCCTACCACTAGGATGTCACATCCTCAACTAAAAGAAACATCTTCAATGCATCACTAGTTATTTTTAATAAAAAAATATTGACTAGGATGTATCGCATCCTCAACTAGAATATTACAAAATCAACGGTTTCATCGAAAATGTTAACAAATTAAATTGATTGTGAGATTTGGCATTTGGCCGGAGTGAATGGCACCACCGCCGGCGGCGGTTACCGAAGATGCATAAAATGAGAGAGAGAGAGAGAGAGAGAGAGAGAGAGAGAGAGAGAGAGAGAGAGAGAGCAGTACTACGCTGAGACTCCTGAGAGAAAAGAAAGAAAGTAAATTTGTTATTATCAAAAATTTAAATGTATAAAAGTTACACTATTACATCATTAACAGACTACTTATATTTAGGGCCCAAATGGGCTTACAATCAACAAACACCAACTAAATGGGTCTACTGGGGCAAAGTACATAAGTGCTGTACAAATTGTTCTCTCTATAACAGATTGACACCTCATATCACAACATCTTTCTCCAAAATTGTATTGAAGAGTTTTTTTTTTTTTTCAAACAATGTGTGTAAACTTTATGTGATACTCAATTATTTTTTCATATTTACATTTGCAATATTGGTGATGCTCTTAACTACCATCTATTTTTGTTATAATGATTTACTTCTATCCAATATATATTGTTCTAAACAATTGTAAAAGTAATCAATGGGCAACAAATCTCTAATCTTTTTTTTTGTTAAATTACTAGAAAATTGGGAGGGAAAAGGAATGAGAGAAATCTAAGTATGAAAGCGTAAAGGAATCTTAGGAGCATAAAATTTGAGCTATGTGACTCTTTCTTCCTTCCAAGGCGATGGGAATCTGATGGTCACGGGGCCACCGGCCACTTATCATAGACCTACACACATAAATGATGTTAAGACCAAGTGCTGTTATGACTGTGTTTATCCATAGGTGCACGTGTCTGTGAATGGCCCACTCCAAACTCATTTAATGTAGACTTCCAACTTCCATCCCATTTCCCATCGACTACCAAAAAGGAGCTCTTTGACCGTTCCAAATTTAGATTCCCAGTAAAAATCAAGCCCAGCCCATCAATTTATTTTAGTTCAAAACAAAGCAACTCAACTTCGAGTTTGACTCCATAAATTTGACTACTCAATTTCTAATTATACCAGAAAGATATAAACGAGTTGAGTTCGAGTCTATTAATACTTCATTTTAGTAGCACATTTACCACATTTACTGTTTTAAAAATAAATAAATTATTTATATATCCTTTATAATAATTAGACGTTTTAATCGTGAACCTTTTAGGTGAATCGGAGGAAGAATATAATATTTTATATTCAGTTATTTTGTAATTCATTTTCATTATTTCTTTTTCTTCATTCATAATCTATGTTTCAACGAACAAAATAGAGTCTTCTTGTCTACTCCTTCCGTTCCGACCAAATAGTCCACTTTCTATTTGTAAAAATCAACATGTGACTGAAACAAATCAAAACTTAACATGCTTTAATTATATTTTTAGAATTAAAATTACATTCACTAAAAACTACATTAATAATAGTATGGATTACAATTTTTATGATTTTATAAAAATAAATAAATTTATGTAAATCGTCCTTCAAACTTTAATTATGTTGACTTAAAAAATTTAAAAATAAACTCTTTAATTAGAACGAAGAGAGTATATTCTTGACGGTCCTTTTACATTCTAATCATTCATATCGTACGGATTCTCTGCAAATTGGTATCTTATGTTGTTAGTACATAGGAAAGTTGGGGATTTACAACATAAAAACACTCACTCTCATCTTGTCTAAGATGAATGTTACACTGAGTGCCACCTTTTTCTCGGTTTCGAAATTTAAAATTTTACTTACTTAAGAATAAAAAGTAATTTTTGGTACAATTATACGTACCATTTAATTAGTCGTATTCAATATTAAACTCTAGGTTTATACTCTTTTTTTTGGTACTAATTGAGATTTTATATCGCATTATGGAATATGAGTATACTTTTTTTATGGTATGTCTAACCACTTAGATTGGGTTTAGTGATCCGGGATCCACCAATTAGGGATCTTGAAATTGTTGACACGGTGCACTACTAGCAATTACTGAATTCAATTTATTTTTTATTTTTTTTGCACCTTTTGTTTTTGAACATTATTTAACTTATCAACAATTTCAAACCCCCTAATTGATTCGGGGCAAATGATGCGGTGCTTTATGATCACTAAATATTGTCCATGTGGGAGGTGTTTGCTTGAAATGTGAATAAAGTGTGCTTATTTTACACTTCATTCGTCTTAAAATAAGTGTATATTATTTTATTTTGGGGACTAAATCTCCCATAATCCATTGTAGAATCCCAAAATAAGTATCTTTTTTTTTTTCTTCTTTAGAAATTGTACACTTTTAGTTGTTATTAAATGGAGAATAAAATGAGATCCATTGATTTGACACCGCTCGCCAACTTGTAACTATTACGAGAAACAAAATTGAATGAGGCTCATTAATTTGATACTACTATTTAAAGGTATTTTAAAAAATTATATAAATTTAAATATTTTCTTAAAACTCGTGTAAATTTAATAAATGATACTTGGAATGAGTAACTTCTTAGAACGGGGTTGTGTGGATAAAGAAAATATATTTGGGTTTATATTAAAACTAAGTACATGTAAGCATAAAAAAGAATAGTAATAAAAAATAAAATTTTGATCCAAAATTAGTTGACAGTTGTTAATTCGTTAAAAGTTATAGATTAAGTGATTTTTGGCCTACAAATTAAACAATCAATCTATGTTAACAACTGATTTTGTAACCAAATTTAATTTGGAGATCTGACTCTGTCGCCCCACACGACCACTCAATTGTTGAGAGTTTTCACAAAATTAACCGTTCATTCATGCTGTCACACGTGAATATATATATAGGATCATGAAATAAAGTCGGTGTATATAATTATGTATACGATCATCAAATAAATTAAGACGAATGAAAAGAGAAAGGGTTTACACTTATTGTGGTCAAAAGTTGATGATAGTGACTTATTGATAATGAAGAGGATAATTAATAAAGGTTAAAGAAAAGATGCCGACTTTGACACCAAACTTTATGTTAACATCTCAAAACAAACAAAACACCGCTAGGGCTGGGCTAACTAATGTCTCCCTTTGCCTCCCCACCCGGGGCAAAGCTAGTTTTATTCCTTCCTTGCTTGTAATTAATTAAAAGTGTTATATATATATATATATATATATATATATATATATGTGTGTGTGTGTGTGTGTGTGTGTGTGTGTGTGTGGAAGCATCGGGGGGTTAAACTCATCCAACTACACGTTTGATGGACCGTTATAGAAATGAAAACACGAAAATCGAAGTTGGCAACTATATATACAAGCTGCTATGACGATTTCTTATGTGACTTCTAGCTCGATCGATCGTTAAGACACGTTGTAATACGAGTCCATTATATATAGTTAATTAATTCAAGAGAACTTAATAATTAGTTTGTGCAACTATATATCTAATTACGTACGTACTCAAAAACAATATATAGCACCAGAATAAGATTTAATCCACAAACCCTAATTAATTAAGACCTAACATTATAATGAATCATTTGGTTTTGTTTCTTCTCGATCGATCCAAACTTCTCCAACCATGTCCTAAATTGCAAAAAGCATCGGGAATAATCTATACAAGCATAGAAACTGAGCGTACTGACCCCGTATATACCTCGCGCCTTACTTGTTTATGTTTATATATCGATCAAGAATAATATATACACGCATAGAAACTAACCCCGTATAGTATAGTATATATATCATAGCGAAAATCATTTTGTAGATGATAATTTTAGTAGCTGTGTATGTATGCTATTGCTATGCTTGTCGAGTTTGATTGAGTTGCGTCTTAATTGTGGCTTAAAGTTATGCACCTAATAACCAAGAAGTCCCTATATATACAAAATTATTACCACCTCCGTCCCAAAATAATTGTTATTATAGGATTTCAAGAAATATTTGGTCATATTTTGCCAAAATTATCCTTATTTATTACTCTCATTAAAGAGAGTTGGTAAGAAGAAAAAAAAAATACTCCTACAATTTCTCTACAATAAATGAACTTAAACAAGGATAAAATCAGTCTTTTTTAAAAAATTAATTGTGTGCAAATTGCTAAAACGACAATTATTTTGGGACGGAGGTAATAAACATTAATTCATAATCAATACTGATTGAACCTGATCGAACTGGTTTTGATGTGCTGATTTTTCTCCATTTCTATTCCTTGAAAAGTGGGTTTCGAATCTTTTGACTAACAATATACTATGTTTATTCCAAATTTAATTATGATTAAGATATATATATATATATATATATATATATATATATAGATCAGATGATATGTAGCATTAGATCAGATGATTGTGGTTAAGAAAAGAGCACATCTCCAATGGGGGAGTTTTTTTTACTTTCTGGAAGGTTGAAGAAAGGAGAAAATGCCCACCACACCATCAGAATTAATTAATTAATTAGTAATTAAAAGAGTATAAAAGTAAGATTATTATCAACCAAATGGATGATGAGAGAGATGATGCTGCAAGTGGCAATTGACTAATATATTTGTATGACCTTTTAGAGTCTTAAAGTGAGGCATTGGCGTAGGGAGTATATATGTATTCGATCGTTACTTCCTCCGATCCACCCAAATTGTCTTCGTTTGAAAAAGTCTAATAATTAAGGGATATATAACTATCATTAGAATTGGTCAGAATTACAAAATTATTTGAGTATAGTTGAAGGTAAAGTTATAAAATTATGAAGATTGTAGGCACAACTTTTGAAAGCGGACTCTTAATATGAAACATCTCAAAATAGAATAGTAGACTATTTACCTGGAGGAGGAAGTAGTACATTATTTATGTTTGGATACATGCCGCTTTTACATGACCACCGTCAATTAGGGTTGGAATTAGGAAGTAAATGGGAAGAAAAAAATATTAATGGGGGGTCATTGCAATAATAAAGTTATGTTTAGGAAGTCCTAAATATTACTCTTTAAGATAAAGGAGTAACATATTGTTGAAATTTTTTGTTGTTTTTCTCGATTAGTCAATATAAGGTTTACATCAAGATATGTCATATATATATATATATATATATATATATATATATATATATGTGTGTGTGTATGTTCTAGAGAATGAATCTAATTTTTCATTTTTTATTTCTTTTTCTTTTTATAGTTTTCAATGGCATTTGATTAAGATTTAATTAAGAATGAGAGAGTTGTTTAAACAATTAATCCTTTATTTATTTTTAGTTCTATTAGATTAATGAAGAAACACTTTTTCTTTTCAAGTATGAGTTCTAGTAAATGAGTGTGATTGGCTACAAACTATTAGAAGAGAAGTATAGTTACCAACCGCGTTGATCTCTCCTAGCTAGCTACTAAGATTATATGTACTCTAATTAATCTATACTACTGTATTATTAAAGCGGAAGGGCTCAAAACAAAGTCATGTCATATTTTTAAATATTTTCAAGAATACCCTTATTTAAATAATAATTACTTCATTACAACTAAATTATAAATAATTAACCACTATCTCCACTATAACAACATTTAACTACCTTAAAATATTTAACTTTTGAGTTTTTTTTTTTTAAAGTATAACAAATTATGAGATTACAAAATATTAAAGAAAAAAAGATGCACAAGCATTTGTATGTGCTTATTTGCTAGTAATTAATAATCAGGGAATGTTTTATATTAATTGTCAGATGAGGTATAATAGTTAATAAATAAAAATATTCTTAATTTCGTAATGTTACATATGTAACTATATATATATATATATATATATATATATATATGTATGTGTGTGTGTGTGTGTGCATGCGTGTGTGTGTTATAACTTTGATGATGAAAGAAATTGAGCGGCTAGGAAGGACAAACAAGCTCGATGTGAGTCCGGTGTGATAGCACACTAACACCTACACAAAGCTGAATAAAGAAAACTTAAATCGAGAACAACACAAATATAAATTTATCTACAAAGAACTTGTAGACAATAAACCTTCTCTTATAAACTGGGTTATGAATCCAAGTACAAAACGATGTAAAGAGAAGAACAAAATAACCAAATATGCTCTCATAAAAACACTCTTGATCTTATGCTAAACTTGCTAGAAAACTAGAGCTGAAAAACGTTAATTACAAAGACTATCTAGCTAGTATATATATGCATAGAGTCCTCTTGAATCATGGAAGCCATCTTGCTTTAGGATTCCTCTTTTTAGATGGTCTTTGACTTTCCTTAAGCAATCCAAGGTAATCCTTCCTTGATTTGGAATCCTTTCCTTGACATGAAAGCCTTCTTTGTTGTGGACTTTTTCCTTTTGTGAGAGACCTACAAAATTACCAAAAATAATACTAAACAAATCCAACATTGGTTAGGATGTTAGTTAAATAAAATAACCTAAATACATAAAATACAATATTTACCAATTAACTAAAATAAGAAAATAAACTAAAATATGAAAGTGACAAATCTTAAACTCACACACTTTCAATCTCCCCCTGATTTGTCGCTTTCGGATCAAAACACTACTAAGCCAAGATCACAAAAAAAAAAGTATAAAGATTTAAGCTTAAGCATCTAAGAAATAAACTCCCCCTAAATCAAATATCTAGCATGAGTCAAGATAATTAAAAAAACACACAAATCAGTTTTAAGAAAGAAACAAAATAAAACATAAGCAAATAAAAACATTGTATCAAATGTCCACATTTTTCAAATTTCTCCCCATCAACTGCTTGATCCATCCTCAATTACTTGGCCCAGCTTTATCCATTTCATCCTGAGTTTTCTGGAGTAATTCCCATCTAAAATTTTGACTTATGTCTTCAAAAACTTGGTGAACTAGTCCGGTGGTGCTCCCCTTTTTGATGAAAGATTTGCCAAGGCAAACAATAACTGCTCTCGCGGTAGCCATCTCCTTGAACTACTGCCAAAGCATAGATTTCTCAAGGAATTTGATTTCTTCAAGATAAATGGCAGCAGAGGATCTCGTGGAGGTGGAGATGCGTTCACATCATCACCAACATCGCCCGCTCATCGTCTTCTTCTTCAGAATATGCGGAGGATCATCTGGAAAGGTCGGAAGATCTATAGTGCGCTTGGTGCACTCCAGTACAGGTTGAATCCCAAAAGATTCAATTTTCTCCCATAGCCTGTCAGATTGAAGAATATCTATGCCTTGTTTGATACAAATTCCAGAGATTAAGCATGGAAAAGGAAGATCGAGGAAGCTCTTTTTCAAAGAACCGAATAATACATCCAAACACAATCTCACCAAGATTAAACTCCACACCCTTGAATATTCATAGATAAGATCGTGGTGTGGTGAGTATTTCTAGAGGTAGGCTTCCAATTCAAAGTGGCTATTTTAAACAGAAAACCACAAAGGGATGTCAACATAGTGCATTTGTACTGATTATGCCATATGGGGTCAAGACCATTCGAAATTGTATTGGCAATATCATTCTTTGGAGCCATAGGAGGTATGTGTTGAGGAGAGGGGGTTTGAAGAAAAGAATTGATAACAGCAGGAGAGAACACAATTGTTTTACCCCTGACACACACTTTTTCAAAACTAAGACCTTGGATCTTGAATGGATTGAAGAAGACTGGCATAAAATTCAGAAACAAGAGAGGGATAAAAGCTCGAGGGATAAGAAACGTAATAAAGAAGACCTTTTCCTGGAGATATCGAGTCGACCCATTTCATCAAAAGTCTTGTCCATAACCCTTTCAACTATAAAACCTTTCATCCTAAAGAATTCAAACCTTTGTTTTGCATCTTTATTCATGAATTTTTCCGGAGGATGTGAACTTACGCTTGTTTAGAGGTTTGGCCCGTGATGAACGCCTAGGCACAGCGTGAACCGATCGTAGGTTGGGTCTTTCGAGCTTCTTCTTCTCGGTGTGGGGTGGTGTGCTCACATCAGCAGCCACATCTTCCTTTTCAGCCTCTAAGTCCTCTCTTCCCAGTTTGAAGGTTTCATCTTCGCTTCATCATCATCATCAGATCCCAATAAGGGGACCTGCTCAGCAATTGACACTGTTGCCTTCTTTTGGACTTTCGTGCAATACTTTTGCCCTTCTTTAGATCAATGAGGGCTTGAATGGGTATGTCATCGGTGTCCTCGCCTCATCAATGTTTTCACTTACGGTGGGAAGAGGATCAGACGGTGTTCGGTGGTGTGGTAGCAACGGAGTAGCACGCCGGAAACAACCTCAAAATCCTCGGCAGGTCCTTCGAGTCACCGGACTCGGTTGGAATAATGTACTTTGCGTCTAGGGCGTACAGCTTTGGAGGGTTTGGGTTGTGATCTGGAACCGGCGCTTGTATGAACATCGGGGCGGAGGAGGATGTCTTCCTCTTCCGTTTTGATTCCGAGGTGGAACAAAATCTTCATCATCATTACCTTCCAAAACTCGGGTCAACCATACTTGGCCTAACCCTAGGCGAGAAGGTCTCCATATTTGGCGAGAACCCTTCTGTCTTAGTGACCAATTTGGGCCTTTTTCCATGCCGTGAGAAGCACCAACGGCCTTCAAATCACCTGGTTTTCCACTTCAATAATGTTGTCGGGGCTCCGGCAAGGATACCGAAATAGGAGTGGCCTCAGATCAACAAACAGTTCAATTGCACCTTCGTTTGGAGCAATTGGTGACAATGGAGGAGACACTGTAGGGCTGGAAGTGGCGGATCGAGCAGGGGAAGCCATGAACGAAGCTGGAAGAAAGCAGGAGAGAGAGAAAGATAGGAGACGAAGAGATTTTTGGCTGGAGTAGTTTGAGAGAGAGAGAGATAGTGCACAGTGATTTTTGAAAAAATTTGGTCAGTGATATTTAAGATGTGATAACACAAAGTAGATACCTAATAGGAAAAGGACACCTAGCCCAATCCTAAATTAGGAGGGAAACCAAATTAGGCAAGGATTACAAAAAGAGTTTTGAAAATTTTCAACTTCTATAGAATCCTTTAATGAAAAGGAAACATAGGCTCTTGTTTTTTAAAAAAATTTCCACCTTTGTGAATGATTTACCTGCCATAAACAACAAAAAAAATCCACATAAAATATACTCCCCCTAAAGACATGGACATTAGCAATATAAAATCCCTAATTCTGTTGAGCATGAAATCGTTTGTACTTGAGGAAAAATAGGAGAGAAAAATTAAGCACTAATTTTCACCAATGACCAAGTTGACCTAACCGATGTCTAGGAGAATGATGCAAAATGTACACACATGTGGAGGATAAATCTCAATATAGGTGTGGCATGGGATGTAATCACATCGGGGACACATCTCCTCTAAGAAAGTCAATGAATTGTCTTCTTGTCTTGCTTGGCCTCTAGAATGCACCCACCCATTTTTTATTTGTGGGGAAAGAATTTTGGGTAGCTTTCACTCTACTTTACCTTCATGGATAGCCCTCTTCCAGATAAATTAGTCACTTTGTGACCTTTTTTTTTTTTTTTTTTAACACTGAATGACTTCATACCATGAATGGAGCAGTTGTTTCCCTTATAATAAGCACCCACCAAGAGACATCCATTTGGATAAATATGTGCCAATCTTTGTTTGACACTATTTAAGAAGAATTCACAATTCGTAGAAGAGTCATGTCGAGAAGTGATACAAGTGACCACACCGAGATATATCGTGCAATGCATTTTTTTTTTTTTTTTTAAATACAAAAACTATACTATATACAGTAGGTTCGATGTGATCACACGTGGATCACATCATCGATGACACACAAACTCGAGACTTCCTTAGGGTAGAAAATCTCGAAAATCAAGGGCTTTGGTGAAAATATCACCAATTGTTTTTCGCCTATAGATTCCAAGTTAATGATTTTTGCTCAACAAGATCACGAATAAAATGATGTCTAATGTCAATGTGTTTAGTCCGTGAGTGTTGAACAGATTTTTGATATTTCTATGGCACTTAGATTATCACAAAAGACAGCTTAAAACATCGCTTTGAGCCCATAATCCTTAATCATCGATTCATCCACGAAGTTGAGAACAACAACTTCCAACAAAGAACATATTCGACTCGGCGTGGAGAGAGAGACACGCTTTGTTTTCGATCGTACCATGACACTAAGTTGTTTCCAAGATAAAAACAACCTCCGCTTGTGCTCTTTCTATCATCAACATTGCCTCGCCCAATCGAATCACCGAACCCTACCAAATTTGTATTTGTGTCTCGAGTGTAGCTAAGCCCTAAGTTAACAGCCCCCAATATATCTAATTATCCTTTTGACCTTGAGATGAGAGAGTTTTGGACTAGCTTGGTATCTCGCACATAACACACACTAAACATGATATCGGGACGACTTCCGAAAGGTACAACAAGCTTCCAATCATACTTCTATATAAGGTAGGATCAACATCTTCACCATCCTCATCCTTGCACAACTTTTGGGTAGATCCCATAGGAGTCTTGAGATGAGAGGAGTTATCAAGAGAAAATTTTTGACTAAATTCCTAGCATACTTACTTTGTGAAATAAATATTCCTTCCTTACTTTGTTTTATTTGAAGTCCTAGGAAATAGTTCAATTCACCTACCATGCTCATCTCAAAGGTGGTGGACATACTAGTGACAAAGTAGTCTAACATGTTCTTGGATGAAGATCCAAAACAATGTCATCTACATAGATTTGAGCCACCAAAACCCCTCTTTGTTTTTCAAGATAAATAAAGTTTTGTCTACCTCACCTCTCTTGAAACCCATTTGTATGAGATGCTCTGAGCCTCCCATACCAAGCCCTAGGGGCTTGTTTTAAGCCATACAAAGCTTTCTTAAGCTTATAAACATGGTCGATAATGAGGATCAATGAATCCCTTTGGTTGCTCAACATAGGCTTCTTCATTAAGGACACCATTCAAGAAAGCACTCTTTACATCCATTTGATGTAAAGTGATGTCTAAATAACATGCAATGGCAAGAAGGAGCCTAATTGATTCTATTCTAGCAACCGGGGCAAAAGTTTCTTCAAAGTCAATCCCTTCAACTTGGGTGTAGCCTTGAGCTACAAGCCTAGCTTTGTTCCTAGTTATTTGTCCATTTTCATCTGTTTTATTTTTAAAAATCCACTTGGTTCCTATCACATTCCCACCTTTTGGTCTAGGAACCAAGACCCACACATCATTTTTCTCAAATTGAGATAATTCATCTTGCATTGCCATAATCCAATTTTCATCTTTTAATGCCTCTATAACATTCTTAGGTTCAATATTAGAAACAAAACAGAGAACTTACCTTGTTTATTTGTGAGCTTACACGCTTTAATCCAGCCAATTCTCGTAGTTAACCCTTGGCTTCTCCCTTGTGCTCACTTTGTCATTCACATTCCCAACCACCCGTGTACAGATGGTTCTTCGAATCTTGCTTGGTACGCCTCGGTCCCGTCGCATTTTCATCTTCACCGCCCGAACTTTCGGGTCGATGTAGAGTCATTTTGTCCTCGATGTAGGTGCCGATGTGTTCACATCATGACTGCATCGTCTTCTGCAGCTCTGTTTCGCTTCGTTCATCGAATTTTGGGTATCTCCCAATGTTTCAACACAACCCGAGACATCATCTTCAAGAGTTTTGAGATTTAAATCGCAGATCATCAAAAGTGACATTGATAGATTCCATCACGCTTTGGTTCTAAGATTGTAAATTTATAAGCACTGTTTGTGGAATACCCTAGAATACAACTTTGTCACTCTTAGAGTCAAATTTTGACAGATAATCTCTATCATTCAACATAACATATGCAACCAAAAACATGAAAGTACTTAAGAGTAGGTTTCTTTCCAAGAAGAATTTCATAAGGAGTCATGGTTGACCCTACTCTTAAGAAGACTCTATTTCCTATGTGACATGCCGTGTTGAGTGCTTCACCCAAAATCGTTTAGAGATGTTTTTAGAACTAAGCATGACACGTGCCATCTCTTGCAAGGTACGATTCTTTCTTTCACCCACCCCATTTTGTTGAGGTGTTTTAGGGCTGAAAAGTTATGGGTTATTCCTTGGAGTCACAAAATTTAGAGAACAAAGTGTTCTCATATTCGGCCCATGATCGGATCGAATTTTGATAACTTTCTTACCATATAAATTCTTTACTTTCTTATACCAAACTTTAAACACTTCAAGAGCTTCAGATTTTTCTTTCAAGTATAGGACCCATGTGTACCTAGAAAAATCATCTACACACACAAAAGAGTATTTCTTTTACTTAAGCTTTCAACCTCAATGGGTCCCATAAGATCGGTGTGGATTAATTCAAAGATCTCGATGAGGAACTTTGATCAATCTTTTGTGTGAAGCTTTGGTTTGCTTGCCTTTTGACAAGGACCACACACACTTGCTTGTTTGAAGTCAAGTTTGGGTAAGTGTTTGACAAAGATCAAATCTTACTAATTCTTCTATTTTCCTAAAACTTGCATGACCTAACTTTTGATGCCAAATATCAAGGTCATTTATTTTGGAGCTAAGGCAAGATAAGTTGTCACCAAATTTGTAACAATTATCTTGAGACCTTACTCCTGAACAAGCACCGATTAGTGTCATCAAATACTTTGCATTCATGCTTATCAAACTTAACATGCAAATTGTCATCACATAGTTGGCTTATACTAATGAGATTAGCTTTTAAGCCTTCCACATGATAGACATTTTTCAATTTTGGCATATGATCAACACATAAAGTACCTTTACCAATGATCTTACCTTGGGCTCCTCCTCCATAGTTCACATTTCCACCTTTAACTTCGATGTAATCGTGAGAAATTCGATGTTACTGTCATGTGCCTTGAGCACCCGCTATCAAAGTACCATGAGCCGCCTACACCGCTTTTGAGTGAGGTGAATATCACCTTACATTCCTCACTCTTCTTTTCCATCCACACAAACTTCCCAGCTTGATGTGAGTGGTGATGTGAGTACATCCGGGGCTCATCGAGGAGCAGCTCTTCCAAGATCATGAATCCTTTTGTAGTAGGGTCGATGTGACCTGGAGCAAAACAAGAAGTGGCATACAAACCTCTTTTTCTTAGGATTAGCTTTATTGTTTAGAAACTTTGTCGAGGAACTCTCTCCTTCTTTCACAAAAGTGTATTCATAGCCAAGACCGCTTTTAAATTGTTCCTAAATTCGAACTTCATCAAGTTTGGCCTTTCCAAGATTTAATTTTGTAAAAGTTCCATTGGCCTTTTCAAGTTCTCGTTTGGTCTTCTCGAGTTCAATATCACGTTTGTGAGCATGACCTCGAGTTTGGCTATGGCATCCTTTTGATTACTATTTTCGTGGTGACTTTTTCAAGATCACCTTTCAAAGTAACAATTTCGTAAGAGA
This sequence comes from Platycodon grandiflorus, assembly GCA_016624345.1. Classification (NCBI taxonomy): domain Eukaryota; kingdom Viridiplantae; phylum Streptophyta; class Magnoliopsida; order Asterales; family Campanulaceae; genus Platycodon; species Platycodon grandiflorus. Next base: position 57,985,586 of record CM028364.1, on the reverse strand, counting down.
GTTTCTCATTAACCTTTTCAAAAACAACTATTTTTTCTACACATTTTTCCCAATCAAGAAATAAATCAAGATAAGCATCAAGAAGTTCTTGGTAACTAGCATCACCATCTTCTTCATTCTGTTTTCTCGGACGGGAGAAATAAGACAAGAAACCTCGAGTCGAAGATGTGATGGTTGGTGTGACCGCATCGAAGCTACATCGCGATGTTTGTGACTATTGGGTGATTCTTCCATGATTGCTAAGTTTAGCATCTCATCTTCTTCCTCACTATCACTAAGGGTCGCACACAAGCTCATTCCCTTTTTCTTGAGTATTGGCACACTCATTGGCATAGTGTCCAAAACCTTTGCAAGCTCTACATTGAACAGTTTCGATTTTTCTTAGCAAAACTAGTAGGTTTCTTGAAACTACTCTCAAGATCCTCTTTTGTTTTTCAAACGAGTTTTGAAATTTAGAAGGAAACTTGTTGGCCCGTTTATTTTTAAGAAAGATGTAAACTTTTTGGTCAAAAGGGCAACATCTTCGCTTCCAAATTTGAAGTGTCAATTTCTTTAGAGATTTCTTCAATCTCTTTTGGCACTTTGGATACATTAGAGAAGCATTGCAAGAGCAATATTATCGCCTTTATGTTGTTGTTGAATTGACAAGTTCATCTCAAACATAGTTAGAATACCCACAAGAGTATCTAAACCCATGGTTGTAGTGTCATGTGCCTCTTCAACAAAGAGCAATTTTGATATTAAACTTCTCATGTTCCTTAACATCTTACTAACCATTCTAGCATTTGATATAGGTTCACCTAGGGAGAGACATTCATTTGAGATTTCTCTCAATTTAGCGAATAACTTTTTATATCCTCGGCCTCATTCATCCTCAAGTTTTCAAACTTGGTCATGAGAATTCTCAACCTAGTGGCTTTAACACTAGCATCACCTTCAAAGGACTTTGCGAATATCCCAGTCGTTTTTGCTACGTTTTGATTTATAACAAGACGAAACATATGTTCATCCACATGACTTGATATAGCACCAAGAGCCTTGGAATTATAATTAGCTAAGACTTCCGCGGTAGTCCATTCTTCCTCGGGTTTGAGTTTGTAAATTTTTTCGAGGATTCACCTTCAGACTCTTACTTTCTACCTTAGGAGACCATGGAACAATAATACTAAGCCACGCCCTTTCATCAATTGCTTTGATGAAAAGTCGCATCTTAGCTTTCCAAATAGCGTAATTAGTTCCATCCAAAACAGGGGGACGGTACTGATTCAAATTTCCTTCCATAATGACAGCTCTAACAAGGATCAACACTCAGTGTAATCGAGTGATTGGCTTTGATACCAATTGAAAGAAATTGAGCGGCTAGGAAGGACAAACAAGCCTGATGTGAGTCCTGGTGTGATAGCACCAGCACTAACACCAGTACACAAAGCAGCGGAATAAAGAAAACTTAAATCAGAGAACAACACAAATATAACAATTTATCTACAGCAACGTGCTGTAGACAATAAACCTTCTCTTATAAACTGGGTTATGAATCCAAGTACAAAAACGATGTAAAGAGAAGAACAAAAATAACCAAATATGCTCTCATAAAAACACTCTTGATCTTATGCTAAACTTGCTAGAAAACTAGAGCTGAAAAACGTTAATTACAAAGACTATCTAGCTAGTATATATATGCATAGAGTCCTCTTGAATCATGGAAGTCATCTTGCTTTAGGATTCCTCTTTTTAGATGGTCTTTGACTTTCCTTAAGCAATCCAAGGTAATCCTTCCTTGATTTGGAATCCTTTCCTTGACATGAAAGCCTTCTTTGTTGTGGACTCTTTCCTTTTGTGAGAGACCTACAAAATTACCAAAAATAATACTAAACAAATCCAACATTGGTTAGGATGTTAGTTAAATAAAATAACCTAAATACATAAAATACAATATTTACCAATTAACTAAAATAAGAAAATAAACTAAAATATGAAAGTGACAAATCTTAAACTCACACACTTTCAGATGAGGTCTAATTATAGTTAACAATAAAATATATATCTTTAATTATATATATATATATATCATAAATTCTACAATATACTATAAAGTAAAGTCAAAAATAAAAAAGAAGTGCTATTATGTTTACGTTATATTTAAGAAAATAATGTGAAAGAAAGAAGCAGATAAATTAAAGTAAACTGAAATTAGATACGTAAGGAGTGACTTCACGGTGGTGTAATGTTGTTATGTGTCTTATTGTTTATATTTAAGCAAAAAGAATAATGTTCATTGAGTTGCTTTTGATTATAAAATTCACTGCTTGTAATTCCCACTCTATTAATCTTAATTCATTTAGATTAAAGTTAAACAACCCCCAACTGACATTCACGTTTATGTTGGAGACACTTAGTTGAAAAAAGAAAACAAAAAAATTAATTTATACATCAAATTTATTGTGTATATCTATATACATTGTATTTCCTCAAGATCGAGTTGGGAATGCATGGAATTACATTAATCGTTTTCATCATCCTGCTAAAATTTCCAATGTAATGCAAACAAGTCATTTGACTCACAAAAGTGCTAGATAGAGTTAACGAAAAGAAATTACGTACGATGATATTACAACAAAGACAATAAAAAATATGAGGGGTGATCAAGTACTAGAGTCGGGTTAAACTCAATCGCTTCGCACACTCCTTCGGGCCAAATTTATAAAAAAAAAAATAATAAAAACATTGATTAGTGACAACTTTTAGTTCAAAGGGAGAGTTTGGTTTCCTCTTATAGTAGCTAAAGGGATTGTTGCTTTTCACATTTTAATGGTTAGAACTAAACCTAATTCTGATATTCGAATATTCGAAAATGCTTGTGGACTTCTATCCTGAAAATGTCTTTATTCAATGAAATTGTATTCCACAAATATTTTCAATACATATTTTTTGTATAAGGAAACATATCTATATACTCCTTCCGTTCTAGGCAAAAAGTCCACTTTTGACTTTTTTTGGTCAACAAAGCTAAAGTTTGACCAATAATTAACATAAATCTGTGGCTTTTACAAAGTTATTCAAGTTGTAATCCATAGTATTATTAAGATAGTTTTTAATTAATGAAAATTTATTTCTTAAAACATAAGTAAAGTATGTAAATTTTTTATTTGATTTAGTCTTATGTTGACTTCTATAAAAGGAAAGTGAACTCTTTGCCTGAAACGGAGGGAGTATATTTTAAACAATTTTAGAAACTTTTGAAAATCGTTTATTGCAAATTTGGATTGTAGCGCTTCAATTCATTGATATTTTAATTTACATGTACTAAATTTTTATAATTTAAACAATCAAATGTTATTGTTGAAAAATAGAGTTGTTGAGTTCTTTTATTTGTTGAATTGAATGATAGGTAGCAATAAGTTGGATATGAATTGAGAGGGATGTTTCCCCTTTTCTGTGGGAAGGCAAGGCAGGTGCAGGTGCAGGTTGGTCCAAAGCTAGCTGTTGGATCATTTAGATTTGACTACCTAACCAACCCACACGTGTAGCTGACTGACCCCTTATCCAACCAAGTACTATGAATCAAGGTAACAAGTACAACCTTTGTATCAAAATCAATAATCGTCTCTATTAATTTTATGAATTTTAAGTTTTTTTTTCAAAATATCTTTAGTATTTTTTCTCGTTGGTCAAATCAATCGACTCTTTTTTATTTATTTATTTACGTTCTATAAGAGTATTACTATTAAATAACTCTTTAAAATTTCTCTGAAAATATAAAGAGAATACTTAGTTTGGAACGTTTTAAAATATAATACTCCCTCTATTTCAAGCAAAGAATTTTTTATTTTATTTTAAAATATTTTACTTTAAGATTCTACTTTTCAAAAATTATGCTTATAATTTTTAAAATATTTCATCTTTACCTTCCACTTGTGTTATAAGCATCTTTGTTGTGCTTAAGTATTTTTGTAATTATGCACCAACTCCAATGATATTAATATATTACTTAATTATTTAAAATTTTAAATGTGGACTCTTTGAGTGGAACGGGAGTGTAGAAGATACTCCCTCCGTCCCTTAATTATTGTTTTGTTTGACCCGGCACACCGATTAAGAAAAACTAATTTACTTGATTATTAATATTGGTATAATATATAATTTTCTTTAATGCACATGTGTATATGGCCCATAATTAAAATAGGAGGAAAAAAGTAAGAGTAAAATGATAAAAGTGATGTTTTAAAAAAGAAACTTTCAAATAAAATAATTATTTTAGAACGAATAAAAATAATAATAATTTAGGGACTGAGGAGTATTTATTTTGGAAAAAGGGAGTGTCCCTTTGCCCCTACACCTCTTTTTAATCATGTATACGTGGTACTCTCATTCCATAATAATTTTCCTTGTTAACTTTACGCAAATTTTAAAATATGTTGACTCTGTCCAATGTTTCTTTCATATTTATCAAAATATAACTTAACAATGTCAAATCAATGGGTCTATCTTCCTTTTTTATTTTTATGATGCAGTTAATAATGTATTTAACACAATTTGCTCAAAAAAAATTCTACAAATAAAAAAGAAACACTTATATTTTTAAATATCACAGAATAGAATAAGTAACAAACACATATTTTGCAACGGAAAGAATAGTACTCTAGAAAATATTAAAACGGAAATTGACATACTATGAGCATACGGAAAAAAAAATAATTGATTGCATGCATGCATGCATAACTTTGCAATTTATTCCGTTTTGGTTGTTATAATGGGGGCAGAAATCATCATTCAGTATAATTAGGAGACGTAGTGGTAGTTAAGAAAAGAAAGTAAGAACTGAAAGAGATTTAAAGTTGAGGCGACAACCGCACCTTACTTTGGCAGGTAGCCGCAGTCTGTTCATTCTCTCGCTCTCGCCACCCTGTTGGTCTTTGGTATTCACGGTGGCCGCCACGGAAACTAACCTTTCTTCCAAACAATTCTTTCAAACCATAAACTCTTTCTCTAGAAATCACTCCATCCGTTCCATGCAAAGAGTTCACCATACTATTTTAAGATGTTTCATTCAAAGAGTCCACTTTTAAAAATTTATGTTTACAATCTTCATAATTATTCATCTTTACCCTCCATTTGTGTTGTAATCATCTTAGTTGTGCTTAAGTATTTTTGTAATTATGACCAACTCCAACACTAATATATCCTTTTATAATTAGACTTTTCAAATATGGACTCTTTGGGTGGAACGGAGGGAGTAACTAACTTGCTCAAACCAAATATTATACTATAATAATACTTCCTCCATCCAAAATAATTATCGTTTTAGCAAAAAAACATTGTCCTAAAATTATTTTCGTTATAGGATTTCAATAAATATTTTTCTATATTCTACCAAAATTACTTTTATTTATTACTCATTAAAGAGAATTGTTAAGAGGAAAGAAAAAAAAATATTCATGCAACTTATTTACAATAAATGAACTTAAATAAAGGTATATCAATTTTTATATAAACTTTATTAATCTGTATGTAAATTACTAAAACGATAATTATTTTGGGACAGATGTAGTATTATTTAACTGGGAACTTTATCAAAAAAAAACTCTTTCAAATAGGAATACATAAATAAAGAAAAAAATCATTCCGGAGCAATACTTTATAATACCTTTTCCCCCAAATTGTTACGACACAACATTAACCAGCAATTAAATAATTAATAATATTAAGACTTAAATATAATAAAATAATTGTGATAAAAGTGTACGTAGCTGATTTAATATTTAACAACTATTAAGTACTACTCAGTATATGTTAATCGAGTATGATTTAGATACGTGGTAGGCCGCTCTGCTCCCTTTCACATTGACTTTTTACCGGCAATTGTTTGGAATTTGAACGTAATATCTAAGGGTACTATTGTCAATGTAAAAATTAATTTTTGTCATGGTCAGCAGGCAAAATAAGGGTGGATTCCGCTCATTTTAATAGGGGTGTAAGTCTGAACCGCCGAATCGAACTGAATTGGCCAGTTCGGTTCGGTTTTGGGTTAGGACGGTTCGGTTTAGGTTTGAAAATTTTATAAACCGAGCAGTTCGGTTCGGTTTGCGGTTTTTGGTGCCAAACCGAACCAAACCGAATCGAACCACCACCATTTAATTTTTATTTTTTTATTTATATATATATATTATTTAGTAATTAGTAATTAGTAATTGAATTTAATAAAAAATTATTGTTGTTTGCCTACATTTTAATTGAATTATTGTAATTTTAAAGTTAATTTTTTGACTTTTAATTATTTAGTTTATGTTAAAAGTATTTTTTTAATATTTAAAAGTTTTTTCTTTTTTAAAATATTTAAATAATTAAACCGGGGAACCGAACCAAACCGATCGGTTCGGTTCGGTTTGAAGTTTGTGGCGGTTCGGTTCGGTTTGAAATATGTGGAACCGTTAGGGGGTGGTTCGATTTGCGGTTTTGGCTCAAACCGAACCACCTTCACCCCTACATTTTAACTCCCTTCTTTTCTAAATAATTTTTTTAAAAAATTGAAAAAGTTAATTTTTAAATTGTTGTAATAATATATTTATATTTTTAGTAGCACGTGCACGTGTACATAAATACCATTAATTTCAACATTATACTGCTTTCGTCCTAAAATAATTGTGTTTTAACAAAAAATATTTGTTCTAAAATAATTATCGTTATAGAATTTTAAGAAATTTTTGTCCATATTTTGCTAAAATTGTCCTTATTTACTACTCTCATTAAAGAGGGTTGGTGAAAAGAAAGAGAAAAATACTCTTACAACTTATCTACAATAATTGAACTTAAATAAAAGTAGACAAGTCTTTTTAAAAGCTTCCTTAATTTGTGTGTAAATTGCTAAAACGACAATTATTTTAAAACGAATGTAATAGCATTACAAATGCACATTAAACACCATGATAACTTTATTGTACAAAAAACACTCATTTTGAGAAATGAGACAATTCTTTCTTGAACACTCAGTTTAGAAAGGAGAGATTATTATGCTAAAACAAATATCTTATACACCCTCTATTTTAAAATAAGTGTCAATTTAGCTAAAAAAAATATATTCCAAAATAAGTGTTGTTTGCATTGCATGTTTTGTCTAATTTACCCTTTTTTCCAAGTTCTAACAATTAATCATCTACTCATTAAATATTTTATCTTCTCTCAATAGTTATCCTCTCCTACTTATTTATTTTTCCAACTACTCCTTATTAGCACACAAATTAAGAATATTAAATTAGGATATATTTGTCAATCTACAAAAGTTCTTAATATGTGTGCACAACTATAAAACAACACTTATAGCCCGTTGGGTGTAACGTTTTCAAAACGCAGCGTTTTCAAAACCTAGTATTTTCAAAACGCAGAGTTTTTAAAATGCAATTTTTTCTTATAAATGCGTTTGAGATATCATTTCAAAACGCTGTTGTTTTATTCCTAACACCATTTTAAAACCTGCGTTTTGAAAAAAGCTGTGAATATAAGTGTTTTAAAACGCAACTGCGTTTTCAAAACACAGTTTTTTCTGCCGCAGCATTAAAACGCAATTTTTGCGAATAAGCTGCAATTTGACCAACGCATGACTAAACGGGCTCTTACTTTGACATGGTGGGAGTGTTAAGTATAGTATATACTCTATATCCAATATTGGTTACAACTCAACAATATCTCTAGTATCCACATCCTGTTGCAATAAAATAATTCGAGTGATGCTAAATAAGTCACTCCAATATGTTAAATGCAGTCACCCCTGGGCAAAATTCCTTAAATGTTCCTAATTTTGAAGTTTTAAAAATTGGCAATTTCCCCTTCACTTATGAAAAATTGACCACCTTAAGGGAGGCGCCAACTTTAGGTGACTGTGAGGGAGGTACAGTCATCAACTGTCATCAACTTCAAGCGTTTGTCCCTCTTTCACAGCCGCTAACCCTAGGTGACTGTGAAGGATGGGACAGGTGCCTAAAACAGTCACCTAGAGTTGTCGACTGCTAGGGGTGGCAATTTGAGGCACGACACGAATGAACGAAATGAACACGACACGAAATTATAGGGTCGGGCCAAGCTTTATCGGGTTCGGGTTGTTATTGGGCCGGCCCGATAACAGCCCGCTAAAATCGGGCCGTGTTCGTGCCGTGTTCGGGCTAGCCCGATAAGATGGTCATCCGTGATATTATCCCTGGACAAATCTTGATCGTTAATTAAACTTAATTTTAGTAAGTCTTGGCCGTTGATATTATCGGGTTCGTGCTATGTTCGGGCTAGCACGATAAAAATTAATATTTTTTGGGCCTAACGGGCCTGATGGGCTTGCCTGAACTAGTATGACGATCGTGACTATCGTGCCTAACGGGCCGTGCCGGGCTTTTCGTGCTTTAATCGTGTCGTATTTGGGTTTCCACTATAGGCCCGTTAAGCTTAACGGGTCGTGTTCGTGTTTGGTCTTAACGTGTCGTGCTCTTATCGTGCCAGCCCGTTAACAGCCCAGCACGACCGAATTGCCACCCCTATCGACTGCGAAAGAGCGACAGGCGCCAACTTTAGGTGCATGTTCAATTTTATTTTTTTATAATAATTTACAATATAACAGTGAGAAAATATAATTGAACTCAAAAAAAATATTAAAAATATACCTTATTTGATATACATTATAACACAATAATAATATTAAAAAAATAACAGCGAAAAATTATTATTTAGCACAAAAGAGGGGGGCTAAATATAAAATTTTAATATTTCATAGGGGTAAATGTAATATTTTATAGGGGTAAATGTATTTCAATCCCAAATGAGCGGGGCCAAAATAGTTATTTCACCAAAGAGGGGATGGCTGCATTTAGTATTTTAGGGTGGCTTCATTTAGAATCTATGAACAACTCAAGGCATTAACCATAATGTTATTAATGACATCAATATTGTGGTATCTAATTTTAAACTAAAAAAATTTCTAAAGGAAAACTAGATTTTCAAATTTCTTATCCCAAATATAAGCTAGATCACACAACACAAAAGCGAAAGCGTGAACGCTTCAAATGCCAAAATTAGCTCAGAGCGAGAACGTTTTCACTATATATATATATATATATATATATATATATATATATATATAAAGACACATATACATATGTATGTATATGTATATATATACACATGGTGTGTGATTATGCTATACATGTGATAACTATAAAGACCAAAGAAACTTAAAGATTTGGGTATTTAAGATATCAAATGTAAAGTAAAAATACATTAAGAATTGGTTAAATATATTGAACTTTTGGGGTCAATAGTAAAAACTAAAAATACGATTCTCGCAGGTAAACATGAGTCAAAGTTAGGAACTCTCTGGATGAAGAAGCAACAGCGCCGTTCTCCTCTATTTCCTCCTACAGTATCCCCTACGTCCATAATGTGTCACGGTGTTCTTCTTCCTTTCTAGCCAATTACTCTGGCTAAACATGTTCAGCTCTCCAAATTTGTGAATTTGAAGATTAGATACATCATCAAGATAGGTTTAACATTGGACAATTTGCAAATTGAAGAACTCAGTGCGCAAATTCAAAAACTTTTTAAGTTCCAAATTTTTGGCAAATACGCTCTGAATGCGCGCGCCAATTCAATTCTAGGACACAGCTACGATTTGCTACCCTCCATCAACGAATTTTGTGATCCTGAGTATAATAATACCCCTCTACCCCATGATAAAATGATTATAACACATCGTATAAAAGTTCAAAACGTTTTGAGTAACCCAGGACTATCTAATGGTTAAAATGATTAATAATGATGCTGATATCATTTCACAATCCTCTATTGAAGAAACAAGTTGGAAGTAATCATGTGAAGATCTCAATACAATAGCTTCCCTCAAGACTGACTAATAATGATCACATTTGCAAACGATAACAATGATACCGTTAGTTACAAAGAATGATGAATAAACACGAATAACAAGAAAAGGATACAACTGCCAAAGATTTAATATAAACTTTAGGACCAATCTGAGGGTTAATGCTCTTTCAAGAAAAACATAACTTGTAATGAAAAAATCCCAGGGAATGTAGCCAATTATTGAAAGAGAGAGGCGGGGGGCAGAGTCCACAAATTGATTAATGCAACAATGAGAACGGAAGTCTTGCTAGAACAAGTCAACAAACTTGTCTTCACTCTATTATCCTCCAAGATTGTGCATCTTTTTCGGGTACAATGTTGTGAGAATACAATACATTAACCGCCAATGAAATAAACCTTTTACTAAACCTACAGACTAGGAAATATAAAAAAATAAATAATTGAAAAAGATCATGATGACGATGATGGTAATGTAATGATGATATAAGGTAGGGCGTTGGTGAAGGACTATCAAACTTGAAAAACAAGATATAGTACAACATCTCGGGCCTCAGATTAAAACCTACCTCTAGTGTTGATGACCAGGTGGCGGGGGGCGCCTGCTAGCTCCGCCCCTATTCAAGGCTGCAAATTGGTTGCCACCAGCTTGTTGAGGACGAACGTACCCCCTGCCACCTCCCTGACTTGCCCGAGGAACCCATGTTCCACTCTGCTGTTGTTGGTAAGGGTAGCTCCTGTTTCCATTGTATCCACCGCCCCCCTGCTGTGGGTAGTAATGACCGCCAGCTGGATATTGGGTGCGTGGGACCGCGTTATGGAGCCCAGGCGGAGTATAGACGTGTCCATTCGGAGGCACTCCTGCCTGATAGTATCCATGTATGTGTCCAGTCTGTGGATGAGATCTAATGTAAGGCGCAGGATTATTTGGAGGAGCAAAGCTCTGATCATAGCTGCTTTGTAAGGAAGCGAAGTTTGAGGGTCTGTGATGACTGGTTTGGGGTGGTTGCACCACTCTATTGTGGTCCTGATTATAGGGTCTATTACTTTGGAAGGATGGACGGGGAGGGCCATGTGTTGAGGCATAGGGTGGACGTGGATTATATGCTTGATGACCATATCCATTCCTATCCGTCTTTACTTGTAAGCTATTAACCACAAGCCGATGTGCAGCATCACCCAGCTGCCGCCCAGAAATGGCTCCAGGAGGGTTATTATGATGGTTATTATTATGCCTATGAGGGTTATTATGATGGTTATTGTGCCTGAAAGGAGAGACCCAGAGCACAATAGTTAATAGGAAATATCATATACATGACCGCATAAAAGAACAAGTTCAGTAAATATCCAACGGAAGATGAAAACGCCTAATTTTACCATACCTTCCATTCTCCCAAGGCTTCCTCCCAGAATCTTCATGCCATAAAGCAGGAGCTGGTTGTAAATCCCCCACAGTGACTATCTGTCAAAGACAACAGAATCTTAGTGAATACAAGAGATATTTTTGGTTGAAGCAGCAATACATGGCAAAACCCTATTCAAGCGGAAGGTGTTGCAGTTGCGAAAAGCAGAAAGCAGATGACAGTTCAAAATAACAGAGAAAAGAGACAATCAAGAAGTTTCCCATACTACATATACCAACACAAAAGCTAACGGTTAGAATATAGGCAAGGCTGGTATGTCTAAATATACTTATATGTAAGAGAGTGAAGGATCCATCCAATCTGCAAAAACCGCCCAATTTAATCTGAACTTTGTGGGTTTGGGTGGACAAAAAAAAATTGTGTAGATAATGGATTCAACAAAAAAATCCGCAAAGTGCAGATCAGGTTGTGGATTTACTAGATTAAAATCCATTCAATCCGAACCTGATTCGCATTATTAATAATTACATAATATTATATATCTATAATAATATAAATTCTTGGAATTTGTGATAAACTTTTGTTTTAGTTTTGCTTGCAAATTTATGTAATTGACTAGAAAGTCTTAATTAAATCATTTTATGGATAGTTAATCTCTTAAAGTTCTAATTTTACTTCTATTTAGCACTTTCATATATTGAATTTTCTAAGCGAATTGGGCTATAGCCACCAAGAGTTATTAATAATAATTTCCTCAAATTTTAATGTAAGAAAGCTGAAAAACATTCTAAAACTTCAATTCAAGTTGGCCCAAAAATATCAATAAAAGGTGGCCAAATAACAGTGGCTTTATCCGCAAATAAATCTGAACCAATCCGCAAAAATGTGGATTGGATTGGATTGGTTTTGTGATTTTGTCCAATTGTGGTGGATTGCGGATGATAAATCATAAATCCACAAGAACGGATAGTGACAAAGTACCCTCAAATCCACCCACCCAATCTGATGTGCACCACTACTTATGCCAATCAGGAAGGAGGGAAAAAAAAACAAGTTTTTTCTTCCCATTTTCACCTTTTGCCGAAACGAGGGCTATTTTTTTTTAGCTTTTATTTCATCCTGAAACTAGTTCACCTGCAGATCAAACTAATTCTTCAAGTGTGAATTTTCTAACATAGGAGCTTTGGCAAAAGTGCAGATACTCATCTGGGGATGGACAGAGGATGTTTCAAGCATATGATAAGTTTTAGTAAACATATCAGCTTTCCACCACAAAGTACACTAGTTATATTCTCCACCCTCCGTACCAATTAACCGGTCGTTCTTTCCTCTGAATGCCTCTCCAGAAACAAAATAAAAATTAAAAAAACCGTCCTTCTTTCCTTGTATATTTAAAAGTTCCTATTTTGTACAAGAAATGGACGCAAGAAGATTGGAGGATGAATAAAAAAAATCATAAATTCAAGACGTGTAAGAAAAGCAATTTGATGAAACTCGCCAAACATCTTTAACTATCACCAAATAAACAGACTACAACTTCCCCATCTATTGCTTCCTGTATTGATGTCCTCATAGCGACCAGAAAATCTATTTAGTAAAATATCAATTTAACTCAACTTAGCACCCAAATAAAACACAAGAAAGACACAAAGGCTTTAGTGGAGAGGAGAATATAAAAGTTTTTGTAACCAAATCTGATAGAAATGCTGCTCAGCATCGAGAAGCAGAGATACAGAGAGAGAGAGAGAGAGAGAGAGAGAGAGAGAGAGAGAGAGAGAGAGAGAGAGAGAGACAGAGAGAGAGAGAGATAAAGCCACTAACAAACTCACCAAACCCTACAAATACCTGGGACCATAATACCTCTGTAAAGTTCCCATAGGGCATCGGTGCAGCCTATGAAAAGATCAAGACTCTACTTTATCCTCAAATCTGCTGTCATTTAAGAAAACACTCTGATCCATATAATGCAACAGTTTGCTTTCTCATGAATACTTGCGTAGTTATGTATCACTAAGAATGATTAAAAGTCACTACAAATGCCCTGGCTTCACACGATTAGCACCCAACCCCCCGGCACTTTCTTCTTGCAGGGCCTCTTTATTCTTCTTACCCCTGCCCTTCCTTATGCGGACATGTAGGATGGGTTCTCATTCACATCCTACATCATTAGGAGACTGACTTGAAATCAAACATTGTTAACAACAAATAACCCAATCCCAAGTAGTTAGAAATCAGCAGAACAAGCTACATAAGCTCCCTTGCATCTTCAACAATGACCTTGAGCTACCTGCAAGTTTCAATCGAGGAGGGCTCTAATGGCTTCTAATCCGTTGCCAAGGTGAAGGACTATACCATTGCTAATGTTAGGCAACGAAGTGCGGGCTCATGCCATGAAATAAAACCTGGTGAACCCATTGCCGTGTAGAGTGCCTTTCCTCCCTCAATTGTCCCCCCAAGGGAAAGAAGCTGGGTGAAAGACATTAAATGCCTCAACCACCATGAACCATGTTTACCAGAGAAATATTCTTTATACCTTTAACTTTAGCTCCTTGGTTTTTTTTTTCTTTAAGCAGTTTCTCAATTTTACTAAAATTGTTTCATTTTTGTAAACAGTTTTTCAATGAAAGACCAATAACTTTTCATATTTTTCAAGATTTTTAAAATTCGATTAAACTTCTGTGATAGATGTACTTTCTGGCAATTTGTACTACATCACATGAGAAAAATCTAAGGATCCACCACTAATGCTGATGATGGGGGCATTGGGCAACTTGGGCAATGATTTCTAAACATCGACACAAGTTCCAAGTGTCAACATAGACCCGTGGTGTTGGACACGGTGACCTCCAAAATACAAGACACGAGTATAGATATATAAAACATAGATGAAAATAACTACTTTCATAGAATCTTCTCTAAACGTGTCTTGATTTGATGTAAATAGAAAACCTTTAAACATTTTGGAAATTTAGTTGACATTCCATAAAAATCCTATTGTCTTTCTAGAAACCCTAATTCCGTGTGCCCAGACACCTGATGTCTTGGAACATGTGCATCAGGGGCATCTACTTTTACATAATTTGTCGTGTCCCCAAATCATAGCCCACAGGTTATTGGAGAGCCAGGAAGTGGTCAGAGATGAGGTATGGAAAGAGAAAGAAGGAAAAATAGCTAGGTTGGCTGATAAGTTAGTGATTATACCCAGGTGAGTAGAGGGCTAACATAGTAATACATGCTCCAGATTCAACTCTATTTGGTCAAAACATCTGTAAGTTCCAAACCAAAGAACCAAACATAAGGTTCCTCACCTTTTTACAAATGAAACCAACAAAAGGCTCATGTTGGCTTCTGTTTTCTCCAATTCGATCAAGCTAAGTCTGGTTGGCAGTTTTCCAAATTTATGTACAAACACTTAGGTTGTTTTGGGGTAGCAGGCTCAAAACCTAGAAAATTGTCATTCCTGAATCATTCTTTATCCAAATATTAGCATTATTAACCATAGAGATCATAACTGCACCTTTAATGACTACTATACTAGATGTGTGGCTACAGGCTACTAGTTTCTTAACTGGCTAAAAAATACAAGTATATAAACGGAAATAGAGACTCCCTCGAGCAGCGCTTAAAAAGCAGGAATACCACTAGCAACGTTTTCGAACCAGGAAAGCACAGTGCTGTTAAGTTAAAGGGGTAACTCTTTGAGTTCCTTTTTAATCTTGGTCAACCAAAATACTAAGCAAAGGCCTGCCCAAACAAAAGCGTTAATTTGTGAAAAGCTACAGATTGAGGACAAATCTCCAAAAATAACTAGGCCCCCAAAGGTTCAAGTTAAATGAAGAAAATGAATAAGCGGCAATGAAGAATCTCATGTTCAAAACTGAGGAATCACGTGTAACTAATCCTAAATACCTTCTTCGGCAGTTTAACGCCAGCAGGTGGCCGAGCTATATGTTTGTGAGCATCTGGTAGTCTATATATAGCACATCTGAAACACCAAAAAGATACGAAGTCAAAATAAACAAATTTCTAAAGCCTATATGCAGGAAAATTATCTTAGACTAATATTATATATGCTCTGTAATTTGAAGCTTACATGACTTGGTTGTCCATAATGTCCTCCAACCCCTCGACAGGTGACCTGAAAATTGGAGGGCAGGGATCTCCAGCGCAGAG
The DNA here is from genome assembly GCA_016624345.1 of Platycodon grandiflorus. Taxonomy (NCBI): domain Eukaryota; kingdom Viridiplantae; phylum Streptophyta; class Magnoliopsida; order Asterales; family Campanulaceae; genus Platycodon; species Platycodon grandiflorus. Next base: position 57,970,194 of record CM028364.1, on the reverse strand, counting down.
AGATAAAAAACCATTCATACCACCACTGCATTTAGCCCTAAAGTAAATCAGAGATGAGTTGAAAATAGATCTTAAGGACTTGTGGTCAGCGTGAAATTATCAGGATTCAAGTTGTTATAGTCAGGAATTATTACTAAACTTACACGAGGAAACAAAATTTAAAATTCGATAAACGGCCTACTCCCTTGGATCATTAATAAATGGACCCACAAGAGCTTCCTCATTACTGAGAGCAGTTAGTTAGCCCTTCAGTATTACCAAGAGAGAATAATGATTATATCTAATGACTTGTTTTTAAAATGACACAATTGGTATAAAAAAAGAAGAAAAAGATGCAGAAAAGAAAAAGATTGCCACACAAACCTGGCCCCAGGATCAATTTGCTCCTTTACTTCAACTCGTTCTTTGTCTGTCAGCTGTTTACAACGATCATCAAGAGAAAATATGTACGGAGATAGAGTGTGAGACAGCGCAATGAAAAGCATGTCGCACATCGTACTGTTTCTCCGTGCTTCTTCCCCTGCAGAAAAGAATCCAACACCATAAGGCATAAAGGCAAATCAAATGAACAAGAAGCTATATGTATATTATGTCTCTGAACCTGAATATCAATATACCGTTAAAGTATGTTCGATTTTCGACACTTCTTCAAGAAGACGGGATTCATCAATGAAAGGCAACTTGGCTATACCCTACAAACATGAGCATAGAAAAATTAAATTTACCTTATGTACAACAGTAATAACCCATAAACTGTCCAGTGCATGAGGCAAAACCACAATGGTAAAAGTGTAGCTTACCTGCCATGCAAATCGCTTGCCATTCATGTCCACTTCAAAATCTGAAACACAGTATAAGAGTAAATACGAGAAAACAAAAACTTGAACTGCAAAGTTCTTCTCCTTTTGTCCCACATAAATCGTACCAGTTGGATAAAAATCAATGATAGGAGAGTTCGGATCCGTCATTAATTTCCTATAATGCTCAGGAAGTGCATGGGAACTGCAAATGAATCGAGTTAGAAACTCATGTCTTGAAAATTTTCAAAAGAAAAGGAAAAATGGCCAGTACTACCTGGCAGCAGGAAAAACCCCAGTAGCTGATTAAATGGCTTGAATGGAGAACCGAGTTCAAAGCTTATATCCAACTCTCCAAGATCTTTGAGATCAGAAGCAAATGGTGCATAATGGTAAGGAAAAACCTGTAAAAAAATTGCAGCACCGGCATAAAAACATGTGCAAGATATCCAAAACATGAAGCAAATAAACACATTCTATGATCTTTAGCAATCTGAACAGAAAATAGTATAAGGTAATATTTATGTATGCAAAAAGAACTGCAGATATAAATGCACATAATTTATCCCAGTTATAGGAAACAATCATCTAAATTCTGATGTCCCAAGGAAACTCCAGAGTATTGTAATACATGAATATGGTAAACTGATGATTGCAGTAAATAGGGAAAGCATTACCACTGCCAGGAACAAACACCTTCATAGTAATAGTGCATGACCCAACATAGCCCTTCTGTGTATTTTAGAACCTATCAACAATTAAACAAATTAAGTCAATGTAGCATAGTAGGGAAGGAGCATTTGAAAATTTTCAGCTAGAAGATCTACAGCATAATCATATGCCAGAGTGCCCACAATAGAAGCTGTGTGAGATATTAAACCCCAATTAAGGCTCCCTATGACATCACTCTCCTCCAAGAACCACACAGTCAAGTTGAAATTACCATTCTGAGTACATTTATAGTAATAGTTTCACTTTCCAATTCAACACACATTGCTCATGAATGACAAGTAAGGTATAAAGTAAGTTGCTGGTATGAATATTCTTTGCTGCCATATCTTTAGGTCAAGGTATTTTCATTAATTAAAGGGCAACCCTGATGCCCAATTGTTTATTAGTGCATGGGTTCTTACATCACTAGTATCGGCTTAGTAAGTTCCTATAGGTAGTCAAAGTACGGAGTCATTGGTTAAATCACACTGATAAGCACTAAAAGACCTATATAAGAGCATATACCACCTTGCAATTGGAGGTACATGAGGCAAAATAAATTTGACGTCAACATATTGTCTAATGCAACAACAAAGTAGGTGTGATGGCTTAGGGATCTAGGTCTAAGCCCCTTCTTATAATGCCTTCTTTCTTGGAGCTTGGGTTCTTGTTCTGGTCACTAAAAGACCTAGGAAATAAGAGAAAGGAGTCTTTTGGGATCATAATGTGACAGAACCCAACAAAATATGTCATCTCGAAAAGTCACATCTAGACTAGGCCAAGATGATTTGAACCAAACCGATACAAGACTTCCATGATCTACTATACAGCCCTCAATCATCAAATATCTGAGATTATCAGAAATTTAAGATGTTTGAATTGTTCTTTCACCATCTTTCCTTTACAACAGGAGACCAAGTACAAGCAGAACGTCACTTTCTTCCCTCAAGATAAGAAGTTAAAGAATATTTACCAAACTTCACAGGAAGAGAGAAAGAAATATAAGCTAGAAGGGCAAGCAGTCCTCCAAAGCAGAGCCTCAACTGAAGCCATCTAACGGCAAATATTCGAGACTTTGAGCAGCTAAGTTTAGAAAACTTACGACATCTCTCCTTATGGCTTCACGTTCCTCGGGAGTTCTTGCAGAAAATTTTTCTTCATAATACCTCTCTTTCCACCCCGGCTCTCCTAGTTTGACCTGATGAGAGTGGATAATGAAAATATGAACAGCATAAGCAACACGGAAGAAAAACTCTAAAAGTTAAGAAAATATATTATCTACAAATTATTCAAAACAGGAAAAATGAAAAACAAAACTTCGCATCTGATTCAATTAATTACTGTTTGTATTTAACTCTCCCAATACCAACAGTGTACAACAAAAAGCAATGACATACAACACAGTTCTGACTATCTACACCAAGACTCGGCTCTGCTAAACAGAAACCCAGCTGAGAGGTAAAATATGAAAAAACTAGGACGTTTTCTAGAGACACCCACTGCAAAGGAAAGTTCATCCCAGAAGAACTACCTTGACCTAGCAAAATAACAGGCTTCAGAAAGCCTCAGTCAAAGTAAATTTAGAGCTTGAATAATGATCTGCTACCCCAGCTCACTTATCTGTGTGTTAACCCCTGACTTGGGACTACACTAACAAAAAGAAATTCAGCTGAAAGAAGCGAAGTCTACAAGTACAAAGAGAAAACAAAGCTAGCCATCCTTAACCACCAGTCACTGTTAGGGGAATACATGCAACCACTGGCGGCCGTCCCCCGGGAACACATAAACCTTACAAGAATCTACAAGCTCTAGGTATCATCAAACTAAGAAAACTCCCCTCTATCACCACTAGTTCACCACTTATTTAAGACAACGTACTCCTTATCCACCTACGATAATCTTCTATTTCATGCACAATTGGACAGCGTCACTTACATGCGACCAGGTATTTCATCTCATACATCATACATGTTTAGTCAAAATATCCATCACTAAGGCAAATAGATTAGAACATAAGGCCGATCCATAATGTAATCCTACGTAATTGGGAACTTGGAAATTTCTCATATTCATTCTATTATAGTCATAGCTCCAAAACACTTACCCTCAATCAAGTCATATCACTTTAATTGCTTATTTCTCTAATACCAACCATGGTCACTCGAGTGTAGACTTCTCCTAGTCAATATATCGCATACACAAATCATTCTATTCCTTTCTTTCATCTTTCATCAATCTCCTTAATGGCTTCCACTGTTGACCACCCAGGATTAAACCCAAATTGATTCTGTTGTTCACAACTCAATCCTAAAGTTCATTGTATCACTCATTTAACATAAACTGTAATTTTTATTTTTATTTTTGAAAAAGTTTAAAAAAAAAAAAGCTTTTAGCTTTCATTTTCAGCTTTTGTATTGTCTACTTGTTCTCATACCAATGATCATAGCAGTTTTGCCCAACCCATAGCAGAAAACATTTATATTTACTTGGAACTAAAAGCATAACTAACATCTTATAACCTAAAGTTATTTTTCCACATGCATATATTGCCATTTAAATATCATACAAGGAAAACAAAGTAGTTTTCCCAAATATAAAGCAGGAAAATATGAACATTTAAATGCCACCGCAAACACATAAAAACCAAGAGCATGGGAGGACGAGGTTTATGCTTGAACCTTGTCTTCCTCAGGATTCTCAGAGTTAAAAGCGTCAGATTTTTCACGAAGTACGCCCTTTAACTTTATTTTCAATTCTTCTTTGTTGTCAATTTCCTGCAAAATCAAAGCAAAGAAAAGAATAACAAATAACACCCAATCAAGCTGCATTGTAAGATGTAACGAAAAAGAGTCCGTCAACAAAAAGAAATGATTTTAAATAACTGATTATAATCTTCAGTAAAAAGAAATAATGTCGGAGTATAAAAGAATTCATAGCATGTTTACTACCAAAACAAGGGCAAAAGACTAGTCTAATGAAATTAGCCCAACAAATATTGCAGATTAAAATTGCATGGATGTTTCATGACATAGGACAACGTACATCTGTTTCAAGATTTCTCTCAGCTTCAACAATAGCAGCACCAATAGTAGCTCCAGTAGACAACCGTGCAGCTTTCTGGGGACGGGTTTGTTTGCTAGCTGATTGCACAGACTGCTTACTCCGAAAGTCAAGGCTCGATATACTTAAATTATCAGAAGTTGAGATTTCTGAAGGGTGATTGGCTCCTTTCTGTTGATATGGTGAGGGTGAAGGACCTGACGCGAGACGGGATCCCTGAAACCGACCAACAGGAACCAAGGACTCGGGTCTCATTTGTGGCTCGGCATCATCTCCTCTTTTTGTTTGACCTTTTCACGCTTAATCCTTTCAGCCTGTTTCTGAACAACATAAAACATATATGATAAGAACTCCAATTTCAGCTTTCAGAATGAACAGCTAGTGAGCAACTATGATATGCAGTACAATATCAGATCACCAATAAATGCATTCTTGCCGGTTGAGTATATCAGCCTCAACAAAGAGCAGAATCAACATAATGATAAATGGATATCAACGATTTTTCTCCCTCCATCCCTCAATTTGGAACGAAGGGAGTAATTATTAGTTGCCTCTTTTAGATAGACCAAGTACCAGTCAAGATATGGCAGATCAGTTATATTTCCGATTTTCATTCTTTTGCTCTGGTGCGATATACAAGTATGAGCATTCTCGAGCAGTAAATGAAAGAATGACAACAGATTTTGATGCAGTAAAAAGACTTTTGAATTCTTTATTCATCACAACTGAATTAGTATTAAAAGAAAATCAGGTAAAAGCCATTTTATAACCAAAAACACAATCTCACAAAAGGATATCCCGAGTAGCATCTATTTCAGAAAAACAATTTGCGCATTCTTGTAGAGTCAATTCGTGCTTTAATGAAATGGAAAGGGGCAATTTGGAGTATATCAGCAGAATATTAGGCAGATAATGAAGAAAACTTAAAAATGAAAGAAACACCTGCAGTATACTAGAATTACAGCAAGAGTAGATGGATATGGCAAACGTTGGCACAGATGGCTCCTACCAAATGCACCCCAAAGAGATGAAGATTTACATTAAGGAGGGTTTATCATAAATATTACCACATAGTTCAAAAGATAGTTGAGACACATTAAACAACTAAATTACAAAGATAATTGTGTCAATAATTAAAAAAATAACAAACCTGATGCAATCGAGCTCTTTTCTGAAATATTTTATCCTCATATGTTCCCACTGCCTGGATAAATTGCTCCACTTTGCTGAGATCTGGCTGAGAAATGATAAGGCAGATGCAGAAAATAAGAGCCACCCTTGAGAATTCAAACAGAAGCCAAATATATTTATAAAACTTAGAACCCAGATAGTCAATAGCATACCTTGCTACCATCAGTCAAATACCCACCCAAAGCCCTGAACTCCTTCTTGTATACTGCCAACAGTAAATTAATAGCACCCTATATAAAAGGCATTATTAATAATTAGAAAAACAAAAGGCATCAGAAAAATTCTTAAGTTTCCTCAAAGGGCAAAAGAAGACCACGGCAGAAGTACAGAAATTTTATGTGAACTCAAGATTAAGTGACATAATATTCTAAATTGTTGATTGATTCAATCTGACGCCACCTTTAGAAAGATAAGATGGAATTGTGGTAAAACCACAAAACATAAATTTGACAATTTACATGTTTGAGTCAGTAAAAGTGGTCCCAAGAGGAGTTTGAAAGAGAATCAATTCAAACGATTTTAACCAAAAATCTCGCTTTGAACTTATGATTTGTGGACATGAACACAAGGGTCACGTGTTAACAAATGGTGTACTAAGCGGCAACCTTGAAAATACAAGACATGAGGACACGGACCTATATACACAATGTCCAAACAGATACATAAAACAGAGATAGCGTAAGTACTTCTAAAAGCTTCAATATTTACTTTCATACAATCTTTTCCAAACATATCTTGATTTGATATAACCTGTGAAGCAATATGGAAATGTAGCTGGCCTTCCATGACGGAAAATCCTATCGCCTTTCTAGAAGCCCAATTCCGTGTGTCCACACACGCGGACATGCGTCTTAGGACACGTGCTTCACGCAGCTACTTTTACATAATTTCCAGATTCCTCCAAATCATAGCTTTGGACAGAAGGGGTAATGAGAAACGATTTCTATACCAAAAACCCAATTAATTGGGACAAATATTGAATCAAAGTTACTAAGTTAGTAGAACAGCGGAACAACAATTTATTAATACAAAATTCCTTGTCCGTTGTTCTTCTTTGGATAGTCTATCATTCCCCTTGAGAGAGTTGGCTCCAAGTGCTTCTACTGGGATGCCGATCTCCGATATGCTTCTCTTATTTTAATCTTGTTCTGTTATTTTAATCTTGTTCTGTTTTCCCTCTTCTTTTCTTTTTTTCCTCTTTCCTTCAGAGGACTTCTCGCTCATCTTGCTTGTACATTTGATTCTTTCTACTATAATCTCCTCCAAAGAGGAGCAGATCCTCAATGTATTGACCATAACTTAACTGTGTTGCAATTAGTAACCATTCTGCTCCTAAAGCTGTGCATTACAGGTCCCCTGATTAATGCCCAATTATTTTAAACCCTCTTGCTTCCAAAGCTTATCCCCACTATTCTAGTTTTGCTTTATGCTCTCCATAAGTCTCATTGATAAGGAAAATGCCCTTAGAAAAAACATGCATCACAATTTTTCATTTTGTCTATGTTTGATCAATCGTTCATCATAACGGCAAAACAAGGACTTAACGTCAATCCTTGATGTAGACCTAGTGTAATTGAATTCTAAACCAACAGTTCTAACCAGTCATGGCTCCATGAAAAATGTCCTAATCACATCAATATATCTCAATGTAACTCCTTTTCTCTACAATACTCACCAAAATACGGAGCAGTCGATCATACGCAATCTTTAAGCATATAAAAACTGTATCCAAATTATCTTTCCCTTTATATATCTTTCAACATCTCAACAAATAAAAAGCATCCATTGTCAACTGCCATGCTATTAACAATTTATACGAACTCCCTAGAAGCCTTTTCTTCATGATAAGTTGAAACCTTATGACTCACGGTTTCCAGTTTTTAGACTGGTTGATGAACCTAAGTCCAATGAAGAATCTAGCTTGTAGATAAATATGAATTTCGAGATCATGCCACAAATTTCAAATACTCCACAAGTATTAAGGAAAGAGAATCTCCAAACACACCTCGCGTATTTCCAGCGTGGGCATATGTGGTAGAAAATCATTACCAACAAAGAAGCACAAGAAGATAAAGTCGTCCACAATGCGCTCAAAATCAATCTTGCAAGGAGGATTGGGAATTCTCATCTCATACTCCAAGTACTCTCTAAGGGTCCAAATGTTGAGAAACTGCAAAACACAAAACATGGAAAACAAGGTGATGAAAAAACAAATAAACAATCGTCGAAAGAGATTGAAACCAACTTATAAACACACAGACACACAGAACACATTCCGAGTATTCATCAGATTAACAACACTAACCTGGTACGGCTTCTTAGCCACAGCATCACCAGCTCCTTTCTCATCAAACTCGCCTGCTTTTCTCTTCGCCTTTCCTTCACAATTTGCTGCTAAATGACCAATTTGACCACACAGGAAACATTTGTCTTGTTGCCCAGGAGTAAATACAACCTAGAAAGTGAATTTAACGAGCAAAACGGTGAGGTCTTGAATCTGAAGATGAGATAAAGACGACAATCTACTCTATGGCATATAGATTAAACTAGTCATAAGCAAATGCTTTCCACATACTAATTTCCAATAAATAAATGCCAGAGCTCGAACCATTTCTTGAAGCCCCCAATAATTAAAGGCCACCGATGGAGTCATTTAAAAATAAAACAATAGGAAGGTTAAATATGTGAATTTAGGACATGACAAGTATTAAATGAGCATGTAACTCCTCTATTCGGACACCACGAGGTAAAATGGGGGAAAAACTTGTTGAAGAGACAAAACTATATGCAAGTCTTGGAGAATAACGGAAAACACAAAGTGACATGAACACATGCATGGAGGTAATTGCAGATAAAACTTTTGAATAACCAACTGTTCTGATCTGTAAAATTCCATTCATCTTAACAAAAAGAAACAGATAGCTGAATGAGGAAAGTTCCGGGATAAAAATTATACTCCCTCCATCCCAAATAAATGTTCCTACTTTCTATTTTGGGATTACCGAACTAATGTTCCTAAAGACTTTTGATGTACCCATTCTCTACTATTCTTCCTAATATACCCTTAAAGTTTCATTTAATATAACACATCCCAAAGAAACCCAATTATCTAGAATAGTTGAAGTCAATTAATGTTTATGGGTATTATCGTTAGGACACATTTTACAGCACATCATTAATTATGTTTCTTAATTCCTGTATTTTATCCACTAAAAACATTTATCCGGGACGAAGGGAGTAACAATTATTCCAAATTCCTCTTTGAAAAAGAAAACTGATTCCTTCTTTCTCCTATTCACAAAAAGAGTAAGGAACATATTAAGGTTTCCACTCTTAAAGGAATACAAAAGGTAATAAGATACATACCTCTCTAAGTATTGAAAAATGAACTTCATGGGTAGCCAAAGCCAACATGATCAAATCTGCATCCTGCCATTAGCCATCAATTAACAATCAACAAATTAGATGTGGAAAAATATCTCAAGTCAATGAAACAATAGGTGACTTGATGAAGAGACAATACCAAACCATATAGGCAATGGCGAGTATTTGGATCAAAGCCAGGAAGATTCCTTTGAAGACGAATATAAGACATAACTTTATGTTCCCTTCACCAGGAACATTTGCATCTGAAAGAATAACCTTCAAAAGAAATGAATGACCATCACGTGTTAAGGCACTAGACCATTTATCAGTCCACTCACATAGGAAGAAGTCCAACAATATATAAATTGAGTATCTGAACACTGGGCGTGAGTCAAAGAGAACTGCATAAGAACTCATCAAGATACCTTTATAGGTTTCCATCCAGGATCATTGTTTAATCTATTATGGATGTAATACTGCAGAGCAACTGACAAAACAGCCATAAATTCAGTCCCTGGAGTGATAACATTAGAGTCACAAGTTTGTGATTCCTGTTTCGGGGAAGCTTTCTGCCTCTCTCTCGAACTCCTCCCGCAATTTTTCTTCCTCAGCAGCCTAAAAGAGGGTTCACAAAACTTCAACCAGCTAATTTAAAGTTCAAGTAGATGTGTCAGGGACACAAAAGAGGTACATACCGCATCTGCTGCATCTTTGGCAGCCCTAAAACGTCTAGACCGTTGCTGATTCATTTTTGCCCTTGGGGCAACACCATCTACATGAGGTTTAAAGATAATCAGAGATTGACAATGCACTATATACTTGAAAATACAGAGACTTTCCAGGGTTGCTACCCACCAATAGCCATGTATAGCAGCTTCCGAGGCCGCACCATCACAAAAAGCCTATCTATGTAGTCAAACATGCATTGAAACACCTCATTGAAAGAAGTAGGAGAAGGCTGCATGGATGGATAAACGGACGGGATGAGCTATTGTAAATAATTATAACATGAAAGACAAATATAATGTGCAGAAGTAACAACTTCAGCAGACAGATTCAGCAATATTGACACACAAAATAAAATAAAAACAAAAGATAAACAAGAAATTTTGGGAAGAGTTATTAACATTATTTGGTAATAAGATGACCCGGAAGCGTAACAATTTAATTCCATCCAATGTGACCCTCTACTTGGTTTCTCATTAATATGCTGTTTGGCCAGTATTAATCATGTTTTTTTTTAGTGTTCTCTTTGTTTCTTTTTTTTGGATAAAAGAAAATTTCTTATTGACATGGAGAAAGAATGCCCAAACTGGAAAACCAACAAGAGTTCACGAAAAGCAATTGCAAGAAAGAAGAGAAAAAAGAAACAAGAAAGAGAAAATATTGAATGAAGCACAGAAGTCCAACCCACACTAAGATCCGTTAGCTACACCCCTCGAAATACTCCATCGCCAAATACCACAAGGAAGATAAGAACAAGAACAGATCCCACAAAAGTTAAAAGTGGGAATGCCTAATATCTGAAAACCGAGCATTTCTTACTTTAGTGTTTTCATAGATTTAGGGTCTGATTATGTGTCTACAAATTCCAGAATTGCTAGAGGCTAATTCTAGTCAACGTACATAACTCCAAGTCTCGTGTATGCATTAAACTAGGTTATCAGGTCCATATTTGAAATCTTTTAAAGGTCTAGAATGTTTTATCTGGTCCAGCTCTTTAGTTTTCTCTACCTCATACCTGCATCTCCTATGTCGCCTTGTGAAGCATAACGCTCCAAGGAACTATTCCAAGATTATGCCGCTCACTCTTAAGGTATTATGCTCCAAATTACCTCCACCACCAGTCCTCGGAAAGCACACTTGCATTCCTCAAACTCCGCCGTTAGAGTGACTGATCCCAACATCTTTTGTCAAGTGCGACTGATCTCAACCTTGGATATAAACATCTACATTTGACCTATAGAACAGATTATGCCATCAAACAACCCACTCTCGATCAAAACAAGCTCTAGTAGTACCTAAAATTGTCCTTCAAATATCCTGGTGTGCTATGAAAGTTTCATTGTCAAAATTAAACCAGCTAATATCAATAAACCCCATGTCCGAAATAGCCACCTTATCAGAACACTTTGTATTCCGATCTCCATATCTAAGCATAGAGCTAGATACGTGTCCAACTAATCTCATGAGTTTCTACCCACTTCCCCATTTAACACATTCTTCCTCGGGTGTTCCTTTCATAAATACCACACGCGCCTTGTTTACGATCCAATCATGAACTTAATGGAGACCACTGGATAATGCACTTCACGTAAAACATCCTTGTTCCAAATCTTAAGGTCTTCTTTTTGTCGCTTAAGTTTGTAAGCAGAAACAAAGCCAGGATCCTCGTGACCTATTATCTCAACAACCAATTCTTAGCCTGTTCTACAAAACCAAGGTCCTTTACTCACATATTCTCAAATCCTGAAGGCATCTCCCCCTTCACACTCCGTCACTACCTAAAATTAAAGGCAGGTGATCAAAAATGAGCCTTGGAAGATATATTATTGAGACAATCCTGACACTTCACTTCCCAACCGGCAGAAACCATAAATTTCTTGATCTGCAAGAATGAAGAATTCATACCATTTTAAAACCCAAGTATATCAACAACCTCCAAAGGGAGGTCCATTGATTTCAACTCCGAAATGAATTCTGGAAAATCAGTTATCCATCTCATCACTCAAGTTAAACAAAGCAGTTCAGCAGGTAGTCCAACCACGCGTCACCACCTCGACACCACTAACAATTCCAAAATCTATGTACCCTGCCATTCTTCTCATGATGCTATTAGTTACCTCCACTCCTTCAGTCTTTACTGCAGCTTGAACAACAATACCATCCCAAACGGCTGGCCAGTTTCATCTCAGGTTAACAGCTAAATTCACTTATACTATTTCATGCTCCACCTGGCCAAGTTGCTGCACCCATCAAACACCTTCAATAGAGCAAGACCTTGAGATAGTAACTTCATTCATTGGGAAAAAGCAGCAAGCTAGGGATTCTGTGAGCAAGCAAACTTGCTAAAGGGTTTCAATTTTATGGGAATAAAACTTTCAGTAGGACCAACCTACCCTCTAAAGACCAACCCAAAATCCATTGGTTGGGTTAATTTTTCGGAAAAAGTCGTTGGAGTTCTTGTTTGGGTTACAAACTTGCCTATGCTAGTGGCAGCTAAATTAAGCCTTTTAGAGTGTGGGGAATTCAAATAACAAGGAATATGAACAAGACGATAATTGATAGATTAAGTCCCTTGGGGGACATCCGATAAAATTCAATGAGTGCATGTACTTAGTAAATTGAATCAGCATACCCTGATATGATAAAGCCTTAGCCCCACAAAATCCCTTGTGTGATTGAAGGGCTTTACCGTTGCTCCCACGTAACTACAAGCTCCAACATTGAAAAACCATTTTCAATGGCCATCATGGAAGCTTCATGGCTGGCAAGTAGCAGTAGCTTTTACCATGATAGGGATGTCTAGAAACCTAGTTACTTTCCCACTGGCCTTAATTAAACGCTCATCTAAAATGGCTTTTCCTCTCTGTGATCAGTCAATACTAATCCCCACAACTTCGATGATATTATACTTCTGATGTACTGTTCTCCGCGAGATAACAAGGAGTCAGAGTTCAATAGTTCTAATACAAAGTTTCAGGCCAATCGCCTTCCTTATTACAACCTTCCATTGGGTACCATCATTCTAGAAGAGTATGTTCACCATTGAGATTCCAATTTTCCCTAAAAGAGCTCGATTATGTTCCACTTTTGATGAAACTTGAAGAGGATTATTATGAACTTCTACGCTCTGGGTCCAAGATTTCTGATTAATCCACTTTCCGAATTTCTCTTTCAGAGAAATCTCTGACAGGTCCATCACCCATCAGTGAAAAAAAAATGGCTTGACAAGAACTTTCCTCCACTAGAAATCAATTACATCACCCTTCCAAACAAAACTTTGACACAGATATTCAAGCATGGATCTAATTCAGTGACTTAGGCATAATATTGCTTCAGTGACAACAGCAAGGACCATGACTAAGTCACGTCCACCCTTAAATAAGAGCCATGAGATCCTAAGGGAGGATAGTTCACCACAAAAGAGGACCCCGGCCCAATTTTTAAAATGGTTCGCCACCGGGCTCCCTGTGCTATCCCATCTTTTCACCAAAAAAGGTCCTTGAAATCTAGATGTCATAGCATATAATTGAACACGTTCAGGCAATATTATCTTCTCAACTCCAGCCACACCCCAAACTCTCCACCAATTTATATCAGGAAAGGTTAACAACATATTTCGTCCCAAGTGTTACCTAGAGTTTGTCCAAATGAGAAAGATTTTTTCCTCTTCTCTCTGGGGAAGTCCAGAGTAAAATCTTGTGAAGAATACAATTCAATATATGATAATATACCATTTAATCTTAATTGCATCTTCTTTTACTATGATGCCTTTCAGATACATTTTATCCATTTACAGGTGCATAGGCTAGTGGCTTGGGAAGCAGCTTGGATTTCCCAAACACCTAAAATTTACTCAGTTTTCCTATATCAAAACATTGCTTTCTCCAAAAACCATCATACTCAACCCCCCCCCCCCGTTTTCCCAAAAAGAAGAGTCCCATTTGAAATGTCAAACTTCTTAATATTCTCTTACTTCTATATATTTCTTTTAAATTGAACTAAAATGATATCTTCTTTTATACGTCGAGCACTCTCATATTTTCAAAAAGAAAGAACAAAACTGAAAAATAATGGAATTTATAGAATAAGTTTTAGATATGGGACTTTTTGGCACAAACTAAAATCAAAAGTAGGACTTCTTTTGGGGGCTTTGGGTCGGGGGTGGTTGGTGGAGTATACACTGATTTAGTCGTCCTCGGTCCATAGATTTATAATCAAACTTTACTTGCAAACATATTTACTTGCAAGTAAAGCCCTTGCAAACATATTTAATATCATAAAAACCTGCACTTTTTTAGCACAGAGCATGTTCATAACTATCAAATCCCCTGTATTAAAATTCATTATCCTCACTCCTCACATAAATGCCTTGTACTTCTGTTCATATTTCTAAATTTAAAAAATGAAAGGGAAAATTGTCATTGTTTCAAAGAGAGATATAGAGAGAGGGGAATACGTACCCGGTCTTCAGGATGGAAACAGGGGTGAATAATACCATTCATGTCGAGATAAAGATTGTCGTACTCAATCTGGTTGGGGTTAGGTTTAGTGGTGTCAACCGGAATCTTAACCCCGTCAATTTCGACCGGTTCTTCCTCTATCACGTCCACCACCACCATTGGATACTTCTCCGCTAACCACCGGTAAAATGCCGGAACACCCATAGCAACCAATCACTCAACCACCGGCAAACAAATTCGAACGGTAAACGGCCGGGGAGAAAGCAAAAACCCTAACCCGGGCTGAAACGTCTGGGATAAATTGCAAATAGAGGATTTGCAAATGAGAAAGAAGGCGGGTTTGTAACTGGGTTCGCGCTAAGCGAAGTCAATAGAGTTAGGGCAGCGAAGTAAAATACTAGGACGAAGATACCCTTCCTAGTGTGTGAAAGGTTAATGCAACAGAAAGAAGGGCTAATTGTGTCATTGTGTATGATGATGAATAAGGAAGTCTGGAGTCGGTTGGGGAGTTGGGACTTGGATGACAAAACAGTGTACTGTCTGCTGCTACTGAAAGATATTTTGTGAGGATCTTGCTTTTGGTTTTTTGGTCATCCTTTGATATTTTAAGTTTTTTTTTTTTTTTTTGGGTAACAATGGGAAAAATATTAAGGCATCGATTCGTACATAGAAATAAAATTAATTTTGCAAAAATTTATTACTAGTAATAAGATTGCACTGAAATAGATGAAAATATGAATCCTAAAATATATTTGATAACATAAGAAATGTGATTATTAATGTAGTATAAATTTTTATTATATTATTTGGTATGAAACAAAACAATTTGAAATGCAAAGATAAAATTAAGGCAATTAACAACATTACCCCAAAGTAAACATGTATTTCTTAATGATTTTCATAATAAAAAATATGCATTAACGTTATTATTGTTTCACAAAATAACAAGTGCTTCATTCTTTTCAATTTTAGTGAAAAAAATTAAGTTATCTAACGTCAATAAAACAAGAAAAAAACATTAAATTAAAATTTTAAAAAAACAAGCTAATGTTAGAATGAAACTAGTTCAAATAAAAATACTAAAATGGGTTAAGCATTTAAAACAAGAGAATCGCTATTCACAACCCCCCTTTTTTACTAAGTACACCCCCTTTGATTATTATCATTATAAAACTTGACATATTTGTCTTTTATTCGATTATTGTAAAAATGTCATTAGAATGTAACATTTTTGGGTCAGTACCCATCGAACTCTAAAGTTGTTCGGTGGGTATTGACCAAACACCCCTAAAGGTGTTCGGTAAGTGATTGTCAAAAACACCCCTAAAGTGTTTGAAGGATTGGAGGGAGGTAAATTAAAAAGAATGAAGGTGCTTCAGTGGAGCTGGATTTAATGGGGGTTGATCGGAACTCGCACGGGGAAAGAAAGTCGGCGGAGGAGTATAACGAGGGAAGGGAGAGAAAAATTTCATTCCTGCCATAGGAATTTGGATATTGAAATGGGTTTGAAGGTGGGCATGTGGCGTTGTGTTCGCAGGAAGGGAGGGCTGCAAGAGAAGGGGTTACAGTGTGTGTGTGTGTGTGTGTGAAATTGAAGGGGAGGTTGCAGGAGGGGGGAGAAAAGGGGGCGTGTGTGTGTGTGTATGTGTGTGTGTGTGTGAAATTGCAGAGGGGAAGGGCGAAGGAGGATGGAGGAAGGAGTTGATTTTTATGATGGGGTAAAATGAGAAATTAAGGGCGGTGTACTTAGTATTTAGAGAAGTTTACAATTTAGGGGTGTGTACTTAGTAAAAAGGGGGGTGTGAATCGCGATTTTCTTAAAACTATTCGAGAAAAGTACGTGTTACTGCTTAGTTAAAGTAAGTACTATTTTATTCTCCTACATAGTTTCAAATGAGACTATAAATATAAAACAAATATTTAACTTAATAGAAAGATGTAATTATTCTTTTATGTATATTCCAACTATTAGGCATCCAAATATTACATTCTCCATCAGGATTGTGATTTCTTCAATTTTAATAATCAATTTCAAAATTTCAGTAATTCATTCTATTCCAAATATAATTCTGACAACACCAAACGCTATCAATTAATTCTATGGAATCAATTCTGCGAAATTAATCTATTTTTGTGTACCAATTGAAACCTAAGTATTATATTGTTATTAAATGATGATACTACGTTAACGATATCACTGTTACACCCAATATTTACTCGTAAAAATGAGGCAAGATAAAAAAAAAATTAAGTAACAATTTATCGTCATTTCGCACTCCTCTTGTCCTCTATCTCAAAGAAAGTCAAACTAATTTATTTGTCTTTTTAGTTTTCTAAAATATAAAAAAAAATGAATTCTCCTTAGTTCGTGAATTTCTAATCAAGTAAAATTAACTAAAAACAAACTTCGAAAATATAAAGCAAATTTGAAAGCGTGGCCTCACAATGACGTGTATTATTGGGAGTTCTTGATTTTTCAATAATTCCTTAATTTACGCAATAAGTCAATGTGTATCTCTTTTTTTTTTTTTTTTTTTTTGGGAATGGAGATAGTGTTGTTTTCTTATTCTTACTTACTGAAAATAAAAAAATTGTTATTGTTTAAGTTTGTTGTTCATATTTAAGTTGATGTTCATATCTAGGTTCAATGATATTAGTATTAAGTGTGGATATTAACACCCTCACTACCTTTAAATACACCCCCCTTATTTTTTTAATTATAAAATTGTCATTCTAACAAAAGACCTTCTTACATTCACTTCTTTTAAATACACCCGCCTTTTTATTACTCATGAAAACCTCTAAATACACCATCCCCAATATTTTTGATATACTTACCTTCTTTTCTACCATACACCTCACAACATCCACAAATTCATTCACATTTTATTTCTCAACTTCTTTCCAAGATTCTCTAGAACCCTAAAATCCCAACATCCACATTATTACAAAAATTATACATGAAGCACAAAGAACTGATATGGACAACTAATGCAAGTGTTTTCTTCTCATTTTAAGCTTAAAAATCACATTTCTCTGTCTTTTTCCAAGCACACACGAACTGTTGGTGTGAGCGCCCCGATCCGCAGATCGTTTCCCTTGGGGGGGCTTTTTGCTCGTGTCTTGTGGTTTCCCTCTATTTAATAATTTGATAAATATGAAAAGCACATTTATCTTTGAAAACAGAGTCGCCACTCACATTTATAAATAAGCGGGAGAAAAACTTTTAGATTATGGGTTCGGGGGCCAAGTTACAAATCGGGAAGGTTTTACGCACCCAATTCGCCCTTTCGGTCTCTACACATTTACATGCTTGTGTTTAATTATTGCAAGTTTGTTTATTTACAGAATACATATTGCATGTATTAAAAAATGTAATTACAATGTATACGAAATAATTACATACATGTTAAAAATGTATTTACATATCTAAACTAACAAACGGAAGGGGTTACCTTCTGTCGTTTTACAGATATCGGGCCAAGTTCTAGGCCGTTGTATTTTACCGGATCAAGCTAAGTCGTAGCTTGACCGTTGTGCTCCCACTGCTACCAATTGAGGAAAGGAAGACTTACGTTTTGTGTGTGTTGAGATAGAGTCAATACTCTTTTCTCTTTTTTCTCTCTTTTTTTTCTCAAAAAGAGGCTTGATAGAGAGAGATTTGTATGTGTGTGTGTGAGTCTCAGAGAGAGAAATTGAACATTGTTGTGTGTTGAAGGAGAGAGCTGGTCATCTCCTTTTATAGGAGGCCTTGGCTAAGATATTTTGATGAAACTCTCGGGGCCAAGCAAGGGAGGAAGTTTCATCTTCAGCAGTTGGCTGCTAAACTATTGAAGAAATGCAGGTCTGGTGCGCGGCGCACCTGCGCATACCGATCCCTGTTTGGGTGTATTAGCCCACCAGAAATGTCTTCAGCGCACTAAACCATGTTTTTGGCTTTTCCAGGCTTTGTATTTTGCACTTTGGCCCTTCCAAGCTGTGTATCTTCGGTCTAAACCCTTGATGTTGATCTAACGGA
Organism: Platycodon grandiflorus; assembly: GCA_016624345.1. Classification (NCBI taxonomy): domain Eukaryota; kingdom Viridiplantae; phylum Streptophyta; class Magnoliopsida; order Asterales; family Campanulaceae; genus Platycodon; species Platycodon grandiflorus. The sequence continues at coordinate 57,951,865 of CM028364.1, read as the reverse complement.
AGGTTTGTTTGTGTGTTGGACGTCGTTAGTCCGTTGTGTCTTCGAGTTAGACCCTTGATGTTGATCTAAAGAAAAGAGAAAAGAGTATTGACTCTATCTCAACACACACAAAACGTAAGTCTTCCTTTCCTCAGTTGGACGTTAGCAGTCCGTTGTGTACGTTGTTTCCTGGAATAATCATAGAAACACGTGTTAGTCCATTTATAAATAAACAATTGTTTATTGGACAATTCGTATAATGTTCTGGGTGTCTACAGTTGGGTTGCACGCTCTGGTCCGCTGATACCCTAGTGTTGTTCGGTCAACAATAGCCGAACAACCTAGAGATGTTCGGTTCGGGCTGGTCGAACATCACTAGGATGTTCAACTACTGCTGACCGAACAACACTAGGTTGTTCTGCCAACTAGAGTCAAACACCTCCAACCCATTTTATTTATTTATTTATTTTTTTGCAAAACCACAAAATTTATGTTTACATTGCAATGGAAACCCTATCTAACTAACAAATTCATGGTATTTCTTCTTCCTTGCATTAGAAAATGTGTGTGCTTATGTCTGGAGGGGGTGTAAGTGCTAATAACATTATTCATATTTGTTTATGTTGTTTTGTTTCATCACGCTATTTGATTCAAACCCTGGTTTCTTTTACATCTTATCTCTCCTTCTAGCTTTTTTATTCTAAACATACAAAATAAAGGAAGAAGGTGATATATTCTAACCTCAATGTTATTCAATGAAAGGTGTTAATAAGAGAGGTGGATCACGTTCAAAATGTTTGGAAACTATCAAAACTGCAACCAAGAGAGAAGAATCAATTTGAATAAACTCCATTGATGAACATCTCCAAGATTTCTCATTAACTGGAAGAAAAGAATTTTAAAAAGAGTTTTCGTCTCTGTATTATCACTTATAGAAGAAGAAATTGCCCAGCTATATATACAGTAAAGAGAGAGAAAGAGATTGAACTAACTAACTACCAGACCAATAATTACACTTGATACCCCTTTACAATAAGATATAACACTCTACATCCTTGACTTAAACTAATTTGCAACTTGTTCCTTTACTTGAGAAGCTGCTGATCAGCCAACATGAGAAGCTGCTGATCAGACAACATGAGAAGCTGCTGATCAGCCAATCATGAGAAGTTGCTGTGATATCACTTGGAATCCAATAGTGTATCTTTATTACCCCCCCCTCAAGTTGAGAGTGACAAATATATAGAGAACTCTCAACTTGAAAAACAAGTACTAATATTGAGCAGAAGGCAAAGCTTTGGTGAACAAATCTGCAGGCTGCTCAGTTGAAGCAATATGAAAAGTGGATATCAAACCTTGAAAAAGCAATTCTCTGACCAAATGACAGTCTATATCGATGTGTTTGGTCCTTTCATGAAAGACTGGATTAGCTGCAATATGGATTGCTGACTTGTTGTCACAATAAAGAGGAACTGGTAGTGTAGGAAAAACCTGAATGTCTTTGAATAAAGCTATTAACCATTTGATTTCACAACAAGTGTGTTAGTCCCAATAGGCTTAAATAGGTTAGAAGGGGGGGTTGAATAGCCTATGTCTAATTTTAAAAATTTTATAAAAATTACTTCACAAAGTAACAAAGGAGTTAGAAAATTATTTGCAGCGAAATAAACTGTAAAGTATTGGACAAGTCAGAATGGTTGATCTTACTTAGGCAAGATCAGCTGTTCTTGTAACACCCGCTTCATTTGAATCATTAATATTGCTCATATCATTCTTACGTCATGCATATATCATCTTAATTTATACCATTAGCATTTCTTGAGTGTGTTGCATTTAAAGCATAATACGTTCATGCTATATTTCATGTGTTTCGTATGCTTCGATTAGTTGTTTAATTCTTGTAATCATTCGTTCTCGTGATGCGTTGATTTCTCACTGTGTTGTCGGTCATTTCGGGGAACCTTTCTCGAGTGTTTTGACCTTCCCTTTGACTTAGAATCACCCTAGGTTAACTTGGGGTTGTTTTGGAAACACTTTGAAGGCCTAGGTAAACTTTGACCTGAGCTGGTCACTATGCGACCACATTGTGCGAGCTCAAACCAACGCATAGAGTTTTTGGATTCTATGCGGCCGCATAAGGCGCCCGCATAGAAGCTATGCAGTCGTATAGTGCGTCCGCATAGCGCCCAGATTGTTCACCCGAGAAAATCTCATTTTTGACCAACTTTAATTTTGAGTGGCCATTATGGTGCCATGTCACCAAGCCGACTTGAGGCTTCTTTCAGCCACTTAAACACCATGAGAGAACTTGGTTTTCTCTCATTTCTTCCCCTCAAACATCCAAGAGCTTAGAGAGAGAATAGAGAGAGTTTAGAGTGAGAAAGTGTGATTCCTTGAGTTTGTGAAGGAGTCTTGACGATCCGAGCACACCGTTGCGAAGGTCTTGGCGAGAGGAAGCTTTCCCACCGAATAGATCTCATTTCCTTGGTTATTTTTGTTAAAAAGTAAGCTACTACCCCCTTCCTCTTCTTGATTTATGTATCATGTGACATCCTAGACTTCTAATGTGTGAAGTTACTATGCTAGATTTGTGAAAACATGATTCTTGCCATGAAATAGCATTATGGACTTGTGAAAAATATTGTGGCATGTTATATGATGTTGGGAACTCAAATTTGGGCGTTAATGTGCTAGGTTTAAAGTGCAAGACCACTTTCATAACTCGCCATCACTAGTAACCTAAAATGACTCTAACGAAGTTGGTTAGGGTTTGATAATGAATGTGACCACGTGTGTGTCTTGTAAGCTCTTTGGATACTCGAGAGACCCGTTGGGTGATTGGTTACGCGATACACATTTAATGGTATTGTGTTAAACTTGGTATTGGTGTCGTATGGCTATGTGTGGTAGAATCATTTGGCATACATTAACATGTTATTATGGTCGTTATACTCCCTACTTTGGAGTATGACATGTTTATATTGAATGTTGAGTAAACATCTAACTTAAGCATTTTGATTGGTTTTGATAATGTGTCGAGTAATCATCTACTTGAGCATTCGTTAAGTCCATGGCATATTTGTTGGAGGTGTATTGACACTCGATTATTGCGTGAGCCGGGGCTACGTAATAATCGAAGGCCAATACACTGGGTCTCGCCCTACCGTTGGCCACGGTAGGGGTTATGGCGTAAGTGTTGTACGGAATAAACGCGACCTTGGTAAGCTATACTGTGATTGTTTCTCGGGTCGTGGGGACCGAGTCTTCACGTTGACGTGAATACGAAAAATGATTCACCATGATTCTTGGTTATTGGTTCGATGATCGGGTACGACATCAACGGTTTCTACATTGGTATTATTAGTTGGTTAGGTGGAAGTTTGTATGTCGGAGGTATACCTCGACGGTATCCTTTTATATGTGTTTACATATCGCTCCTACGTGAGATGCATGCTATGTGATTTGTGGCTATGAGATACTTGCTATATATGATGCTTTGAGATTTATCTTGTTATGACAATTTTGTTATACATGATCCTTATTACTGTTCACATCTCGCATATCATATTGTTGCATTAGTAGCTTATTGAGTTTTATAACTCGCCCCGTCTATTGTTTATTTGTTTTCCTTAGATCCCGATCCGGCGAGAAACCCTCAGTGACCTTGCATCGTCGTCTGTGAGCTTGTCTGGCATTCTTTTGGGTAGACGCTCCTTGAGCCTTCGTATTTTCTTTTGGTAAGGTCGAGGGTGTACATGTTACTTAAACAATATATAGTTGGGTAGAAGTCTCTGTATTTGATACTTGTTTAATATTCTTTTGTGGTGCCGACATGGTTGTCAGGCCTTGTATTTCGGGCATGCGATTAGCCCTTGTGACTTGTATATTGTTCCGTGCGTTGCAAGTTTGTTTAACACTAGAGATATCGAGTTGATTTGTCACCTCGGCGGTGAGCGTGTGGTTGCCATATTGTATGCGACGTGATGTAGACTGGATACACTTTATTAATTCCGTCTTACCCTATGAACTTTGACGATACGATTGGATCGTGTCACCTTGTATGTATGCCCCTTGGCATAATGACACGGTTGTCCCTAGAACCCGACGTGCATGATATTTGTGTTGGGTTGAGAATTGAGAACGTTATGTTGATGGGTTTGGCTTAGTTGAATCACTTAATGTGTTTCACTTCCCATTAGAGGTTTAATGTCTCTATTGTATGCCTGTAGCAGGATGGCACGAACTAGGAAGACTGCAAGGATGTCAGTCATGCACCCGACCGTATTCCAACTCAGACACGCATTACGAGAACTGAGAGAACTTGAGGACCAACTGAATGTGGCCCTAGGAGAGACACCCCGAGTGGAGCAAGTGTCCCCACCGAACCCTCCTGCACCGACCTAAGACTCCAGTAGAGCGAGTCAAGGTTAGAGGTGAGACCTTGTAATTGAATCCGTAAGGGTCATGTTCATCGTGACTTATTCTATTATTTATTTGTCTCCCTGTTATCGGACTACCTTTTGTACTCTGATTGGGTACTCGTTCATTAGAATATTATATCTCGTAGTTGACCTGTGGATGTAATCATTGAGAGTGTGTTACACTCTATGTTTCGACTAGCATGTGTAGTATGTGGTATTGGTGTCCCATGATACCGATCCGTTCCGTCGAATGTATTTAGAGTTTGAAACTCTTATTATTATTTAAGTTGACCTTGTGCCTTATTGACGTGAATAGTGCATCGCGAGCATGTTAACTTGCGATTCCGTTAGCCTTTTTATATTGTCGGCTTGCGATAAAGCCGGTGGAACCTTTATTCATAACAGAGTCCTACGACTCGAGTGACTTCGAGGTGTTGCATTTATTGCACCCTTTGATTCAAGCCTATTTCCTTGATGATAGGACGTCTTAGTGTAACCCTTGAACCTTAAGGTTGTGTTAGCCCGGACTTAATTGATCGCGGGATTTCCCGTGAGTAATTGTTGAGAGTTGTACCACGGGAGGAAGCGTGGCGTTGGAACGTGTTCGAAGGTGTTTTCATGACACTTTGTAGTGTACTTTGAATTTGGACTTGACTGGAGACGGTAGTGAGTCTCGTAATGAAACCCCGAGATTTCTCACGTCTCGAAATTATATATATTCGTTAGATATTTCGCATGTGTACACTACTTGAGGTTGATGACCTCTAACTTGGACCAACTCCCTTTATTTGTTGGACTTTCACTCTCTATCGGTAGAATTGTGATTGCGTAGGCTATGGTATAGCCCCGTTGTGATGTATGTTTTCCCCGTGAACGTTTGATCCTTGAATTCGCGGTCGAATTCTTTTAAGGGGGAGAGGATGTAATACCCCGACCCAACTTCATTCCGGGTTCACTCGTAATCTCTCGGTATTTACCTTAAAACCCTCGGAGAGTGAGGCGTCATGCTTGTTAAGCGTGACGTGTTAGATTGAAGACCATTTGACACGTGTTTAACTCATGGCGAGTTGCACCTTGTTCCTATGTCCGTTCGAGATCATCCTCGGCTTCGTTTAGCATTTGTGTACATTTCATTTCCTCTCTAGTTGGTTATGCTAGCCTCGGCTTGGATTCGTTCGTAAACGACAAGCACGTTCGATTTGTCATTAACCCGTATGTTGAGATAGTTTGAGATCCATTTCGCGTGTTTAACTTGTGATATGTGTGAGACTTGTGTTCGTTATCATTCGTGCCTCGTCACGAGATGATTCGGGTGTGTATTGGATGTGTTTTGACCTTAATTTGATGTTAGGATCACGCCCAAGAGTGGCCAAGTGATCAAACCTAGGAAATAGAGTAAAATAGAATTGAATTTGGACTTTTAACTTGGCACGCCCGTGCACCTTTCTTGGCACGGTCGTGCGAGGTAGACAGAAACCCGGATGAGTCATGCAGGTTGGCACGGCCGTGCACCTATCTTTGGCACGGTCGTGCGAGTTGGCATGGCCGTGCGCCCGGTTTGGCACGGTCGTGCGAGGTCGGAGGCTTGGTGCTGTTCGTCGGTTTTCGTTCTTTCTCGGTTTTTAACATTTTTAAGTGGTTTAAAATGCTCAAACAAGCCCGGGATTGGACCAAACAGTTACCCATGGTATTAATAACATAATCCAACTCTATTTTCTCCCTCATTCTCACCCCCAAACCAAAAAATAGAGAGAGAGAGACTAGAGAGAGAAAAGAGAGAGAGAAGAGAAGATTTCGCGATATCTTGAGCTCCGCTTGTCGGATCGACGAGCCGTCTTCGCCGTAGCGTAGAGGGTGACGAGGAGCATATCTGAAAGGATCGTCCGATCTGTTAGTGTATCACAAACCCATCTCTTCTCCCACATCTTAGAGAGAGAAAGTGGTGTTAGAGAGAGAGGAAGTTTGATTCGAGCTTGGTTCGAGTTTGGGATCATTGATTTGACTCCGTAGCGGCGTAGAGGTCGTGGAGGAGTACGTTTTCACCCGAAGCCCTTCCGATTTCGTGGAGGATTTGTGTTTTGTAGTAAGTTACTAATCTCTTTCTTAGATTTTGAGCATCGTAGTATAATGTCACGATGGTTACGTGCTATACATGTTGTATATGGGATTTCTATGTGCTATACATGTTCAATATGAATTGTTAGCAAGCTATTTGTTGAGTATTGATGATTTGTTGTTAATATCGTAGTCTCGAAATATTAGAGACTTATGAATGATAATTGTGGTACGCGTTGTTGTTGTACATATTGTATTGATGTCTCCTAGAGTTAGAGACTCATTGGGATTGTTGTTGTTTCCCGAGTTGTAGACTCGTGGGTTTATGTTATAGTTGGGTTCCGGCATTATAGTCGCCGATGACTTGTTTTAGTTTTACCGAGCATGAGTAGCTCTTTGAGACTTTCATCGTTAGCACTCTCGCGATGACCCGTGAGATTCATACGGGTAGTATATACCCCGAACGTTGGTTATTGTGGTTAGCACGGTTAATTAGGGACGATACTACGGTGCATTCGAGGTGTAGTCGTTGGTGACCATCTCTAGCGGAGTTGTATAAGACGTAGAGATTATACGTCGTGTAATGTGGTAACGTGTAGTATAAACCTATATAGGTTGTATTGTGGTCTCCTACGGTGTGGGATGACGAATTGTAAATATCATGACCCGATAGGACTCGACTTGGGTTGACTTAGTCAAACATTACTGACTATGGTGTGCGGTGAATTGTTGACTCAACCTTATGCCTTAGCAAGGGTTAATTATCCATTTTAGATCTCTCCTTAAGTGTTATCATGTAGTCATACCTTTAGTGCATGACATTCCATATGAGATGAATAGTCTCAATCGTCGGATGACGAGTTAGTTGTATTCTAGGTAGTATGGCACATCTTGGGTATCGTTCTATTTCGGGCGATGTGACTTGTAGGGAGTCGTAATATATTTAACATACGACAGAAATGAGGAAGATTATGTATACATGAGATGGAGTGTATTGTGATCGTGGGATACCGTAGAGATCCTAGGTTTCACGTGTTAGTAGCGCGTTGAATTATGATTGTAAGTACGATTAGGCTTACATATGTTATGATGGTTAAGTCTAGCAATTGCGGACTTAAATGATGTGATGTACGTGTGGTTGTTCTAGTAAGCAATAGGACAATCATCCTACTTTGATGATTGATTGTGTGTTTAGTATTTACAAGCACATTGTGTTGATCTAGTTTGTGATTCAATAGAACACATCATGATTTGGTTTATTAAGTTGTGATTCAATAGAACACACTTAGATTAGTTTGGCATAAGTAAACATCTACTTGTGCATTGCATCGAGTCCAGCTGGCATATGTGCTGGAGGTGTATTGACGCCGGTTATTGCGGGAGCGGGGCTTCGTAATAGCCAAAGGCCAATACACTGGCCTCGCCTACCGTTGGCCACGGTAGGGGTTTCTCTAGTCCCACGTTGAACGGAATAAACGGTGATCGTGCATTGTCGACATTGTTTTGTATGCATTGGGATACGGACACCGGTCCCTTGTGATACCTATAAGTGGCTAGAGCCGTATTGTCTCGGGTCGTAGGGGATCGAGCGATACGTCGACGTGGATACAGGAAATGGTCCACAACGGGTACTTGTAGACCGTGCGGGACGCGGTCGGGTACATTATCGGTTGGGTACTTGTAGATCGTGCTTGACGCGATCGGGCACCTATATTTGATTTGGGGATACGAGCACCGGTCCCTCTGTGATTTGTGTACGGCAGCAGCAGCACAATCATCTATCTCCGTTGATGTTCGGTATTGAGAGACGTGCCCAGCATCGACGGCACAGTTATTCATTATGGTTTTCTGGAGCAAAAGCGCAGGAGTCTATTATCACTATTATCTTGATGGATAGCAACAGAGGCATCATTTACAGTTCTGTGGGGCGGCAGTACGATCGTTTACTACGGTTTCATGGAGCGATAAGGTCGGAAGTGTTTCAAGGGATTTCGGAGGTGTACCTCGAATCCACCGTATCCACCTTTATGTGTTTACTTTGAGCTTATGTGCTTCCTATATGAACGAATGTTGGTTGTGGTCTCCAACCAGTGCATGACGGTTGGCGGCTACTGAGCCTCTCGTGAATATAGGGTTGGTTGTCTTATGTGCTACAACCTGTTTATTTTCCCGTTACTCTTATGTGCATAATGCCATGCCATATTGTTTCATTAGTAGCTTACTGGGTCATTCGACTCATCCCTTCCATATTTGTTTTCCTTAGTTGCGGTACGTTTTGGTGAGGCTCTAGTTCGAAGATCCTCTAGTTGTAGCTAGCTAGTATTTTATATTTATTTCTGTACTTGTGAGATCGTGGGTAAAGGCGAGTTATGTAAACTTAGTAAGTCGGGTAGAGATTCTTGTATTTTATAGACTTGTATTTCGTGTCGACTTGTCGAGTCTTTCTGGTTGTACTATTTTTATAACCTCAGTTTTCTTAGTTAGTGTGGCCGTGTGCCCGTTTGTATTTTACTATTGGTTTTCCCGAGCGTCGACTCTCGATGTTGTTGTTGTTGTTGTTCTCCGGCGCTTGTTTAGCCGTGGAGGTTATTTTCATGTTGTTGGGATTTTTGTTATTCGAGCTTTGAGGCTCAAGTTCATTTGTTATTCCGCTGCTTTGGTTTTGGTTTCGAGCTTTTGTGGCTCGCTTTATTTAGTCTTTCTTCGGTTTGGCGCTCCGAGTTGGGGTTCAACATCGAATCTCGGACTCGGGTCGTCACAGACAAGGTTAGATATACTAGACGTGTTCAAGCTTGACCTTGATCCTTTACAACAGCAACAGCTTTGAATTAAACTATTTCGGCTTTGGCTGCTTCCAACTCTTGTCTGAGGCCTTTGTTCTTTTGCTTTAATAGGACATTCACCTCAATCTTCTCAAAGAGTTTATCATTGTTGTATCGCCTCATCTCCTCCTTCATGGACGCAAGCTGCTTGTCCATGCCAGTAAGCCTATGATCATATAAGTTGTGTTGGAGGCAAAGATAGGCATGACTGCTATTGTTGGCCCGGTGTAAGTCATGAACAAATTTATGCATTAAACGCAAAGAGACCTTCTGTGTCGAAACCAACTTTGTAAATCCAGCAAAGTTAAGAATGGCTGGTACATGACAAATATCAGCAGTTCATCAAAAAACATGTACTGTTAAAATTAAAACCCAATATATGTGAGTAACCTTGCATTTTAAAAAGCAAAGGTTCACCAACTACAACAGTTCACCTTTAGGGTTTTAGCCAAACATAAAAATCAACAATTTCCAGAAAATCTAAAATGTAAAGTTGAAAAATATGCATAATCTGAGTACAATAAACATAATAGATATCCAGAAATCATTAATAAACAACCAGAAAACAAAAAGATCTAACATCCGCAGTTCATTAAAAGACGTCAAATGCAACAGTTCATAGATTTAGAGATGTAAGCATTCAATCGTTGAAAATGACTAAAACTTGGATTAAAAGAAAGAGGATGTTGAGAATCACTAACCATTGCAGTTTAATAGCAAAAAATGTTGAAAAATCGAAGAACTTGAAGATTTAGAAAAGCTTGACAGTACAACAATGACGAGAACTTGAAAAGGTTTTTGGTGGTTGAAAGAGAGAGAATAGTAAAAGGTGAAATGTAATTATTTCACCCTATTATATAACAAAGAATGTCCGGTATTTAATGAAAATTTGAAGTCCGCATTTAATGAATGTGAACGTGAACGTGACTGTACATATAAAAGATATTTTGAGAAAAGTGAAGATTTGGTCCCTACTGTTTGAAAATAGCCGGTAGGGTGTAAGAGAAGGTTCGTGAATACTTACTTGAGGTTGTCCTTTAACACCAGCAATATTTAACACTTGGCTGGTAAGATTTATAAGCAGCTCTATACACATCAAAACGTAAATTAAGATACAAATTTACAAGTGTTAAGGATTGAAGTCAAGCATACTAAGCTCTCCTCTAAGATAGGCAAACCTGATTGGATCAAGTGACTTAGTGAAAATATCAGTTAACTATTGATCAGTAGGTACATATTGCATGTTGATATTGTCTTTTTCCACATGATCCTTTAAGAAGTGATATCTTACATCAATGTACTTTGTCTTGGAGTGCATGACAGGATTTTGAGAGACTAAGATGATTGATGTGTGAGACCCTGAAAATTTACCTATTTTGAGTTTAAAAATAAAATATGAATTTGATACTACTTTTGATATATTTGACTAAGTCAAATAATTGACTCTTCTTTTTAACATCTTACATTACCTTTAAAAATGGAAATGACATGATAAAGATAAAATAATATTTTATATGAAGTTCATATTAAAAAGTGTATTTTAGTGTTTGAATATAATTTTTTATTATTAAAATAATACCTCTATCGTAGTATTTATAAACTACCTTGAAACGTGTTTCATTTTTTATTAGTATGAGACCCGAAGCTAGTTGTTTAAATTTGCTTGTAAACTAAGTTTTGTTTGTGAAATTGGGATACAAGTTAGCCATCATGTTCTCAGCAAATCGCAAACATATCTTCCACCGCCCTATGAACCAATCAACTGAGGCCAGCCTATGGGGTTGACGTGCTCACCATGTGGGTTGGGTTTATAAGTAGAAAACTCATTAATTTCATTCAGCAAACATGCACAAATACTACCACCTCCTTCCTCTCTCAAATAAGCCGTCACTCTATCTTTGTTCCGTCCGAACTCGTAAATAATATTTTAAGTACTAGGTCGATTTGGTTCTCGTTTCGAGCTATCAACAAACGAATTTCGTAGGGTCGACATGTTTGGGTTATAGATCGATTCTATCGGAAGTGGGTGTTATTTTTGGTATTGGATTTTATCTCGATTTAAGGTAAAGAAGACTATGCGATCGATTCCGTATTATTTTGATCACATGATCGTTTCTAAAATATTTCATATCTTGAAATATAATTTATTGCTATCGTTCCATCTTGTTTATCAAATGGATTTTAAAAAGGTTGTGTTTATTATGATTTATCGTGATTTCATGATTTATCGTGTTTTGGTTAAAAGCATGATTGTGTAGAATAATTTAGTGATACTAGTCGGTATCTTCAGTCTTAGTGTGCCCCGTTACAGTTGTTGTTGTTTGGTTGGTGAGCTCAGAGAACTGAGTGCCAACGATTGAGATGTATATGAGTTCTATGTTTGCCACTAAACCCTAGCCCAATAGTATACTAGACTGTGATATATGATTGAGCAGTTTGTTTTGATGCTTCGAACATGAAAACCAGGATTCGATCTTTATACGTTATTTTGATACAAGCATGATATCGTTATCAAAGTATGATTTCGTTGATTTATGAGTTATTGTCCATAGTTTAATTTCATGGGCAAAATGGTATTTGAATCATATGTCTTCGTTATATTCTTTGGTATTGTGTATCCTCCTTCTTTGGTGACAAGCTCACCCCACCGATTATTTGAGTTTTGTAGGTTTGATTTGATCAGAGTACGCAGCAGAAGTGTGGCTAGCTGCGAGGTGAGATAGAGAGCGAGCCTAATGATTGGTTGATAGAAGTGATGTTGTATCAATTGGGTTTCATTGAGTTGTACTAATTTTGTGATATATGAGAATTAGTATTTTTAATGAAACACTCTTGTTAATTCTTTTCGCTGCTAGTTAGAGTTGATTTGGATGTATTAAAAAGTAGGTGGTGACGTTGGGTTGCTACATGATGTGTTGTCACACATGATTGGGCAATCAGCAGTCTTGATCTCATAATCAACAAGTTGTTGTTTTATCCACAACAGTTGTGAGCAGCAGCTACCAGCAGCTATATATTCTGACTCAGTTGTTGAAGTTAAAAACAGAAGATTGTTTCTTACTAGCCCATAAGATTAGTCGATTCCTTAAGAATTGACGTGTCCCACTTGTGTTTTTCTTGTCAACCTTACATGCAGCAAAATCAGCATCAGAATAGCCAATAAATGTGAAAGATGAATCCCTTGGATACCAAATACCCAAGTTGGCTATGTCAATGAGATATCTGATGATTCTCTTGACTGGTTGCAAGTGAGACTCCTTAGGATCTGCTTAAAATCTAGCACAAATACAAATAGCAAATATAATATCAGGTCTACTAGTAGTTAAGTAAAGAAGTGAACCAATCACTCCTCTATAAAGAGTCATGTCCACTTTCTTGCCCTTCTCATCTTTGTCAAGATGGCAGTTAGTAGCCATTGGGGTGCCGAAGTTGTTTGCATTCTCAAGACCAAATTTCTTGATAAGATTCTTTGCATATTTGGCTTGGCTGATGAAGATACCAGTTGAGCTTTGCTGAATTTGAAGTCCTAGGAAGAAGGTGAGCTCTCCTATTATGCTCATCTCAAATTTGCTCTGCATAAGCTTTTCAAATCTTTTACACAGGTTTTCATTAGTAGAGTCAAATATAATATCATCAACATAAATTTGAACTAATAAAGAATGACCTTTATGTTTCATGATAAAAAGAGTAGTATCAATTTGACCTCTCATTAAGCCTTGAGTAATCAAAAACTTTAAAAGGGTCTCATACCAGGCCCTTGGAGCTTGCTTGAATCCATACAATATTTTTCTCAGCTTGTAGACATATTCTCTTCTTGTGTTGTCTAGGAAACCTGGTGGGTATTCCACATAAACTCCTTCTTGCAGCTCACCATTCAAAAATGCACTTTTAACATCCATTTGATATAATTTGAAATCCTTAAAAGATGCATAAGCTAACAAGAACAAAAGTCTCATCATAGTCAATTTCCTCCTCCTGTCTATAGCCTTGGGCTACCAATCTTGCCTTATTCCTTGTGATTTTCTCATTCTTATCCATCTTGTTTCTGAAAACCCACTTGGTTCCAATAATAGTTTATTCTTTAGGCCTAGGAACCGGTGTCCAAATTTGGCATCTCTCAAACTGATTCAGATCTTCTTACATAGCTTCTACCTAGCTTGGATCCTCCAGAGCTTCATCTACCTTCTTGGGTTTAATGTTTAAAACAAATGCAGTAGAGTACATACATTCATTTCTTGAGGCTTGTCTTGTCTCAACACCAACGTTGAGATCCCCAATGATTTGAGTGATGGGCGATCTCTTACTTCTCTAACTTCAGCAGGTAGGTCTTGTCTGACTGTATCAATAGTTGGTAGTTCTTGAGAAGTAGAGATGTCTGGATCGAGTTTGGTTTTCAGGATGGTAGGTAAGTTCTAAAGTTAGCTGAACTACTTTTAGAGAGGATGTAACAGCAGCTTCTTCTAGATTAGTTGTTTCAGTGATGGCTGAGCCATCATCAGTAGTTGGTAATTCTCATGTTAATCCTTAAAGAAACTTGAACATTTGCAGAATTAGAGCTTGGTTGTTCTGTACCTGTCTCACACTCATCAGTATCATTAGTAACCTTAAGAGCCAAATGTGGTCCAATAAAATCAAATTCATTAAAAAAGACATGTACAGATTCTACAACTTTAAGAGAACTTTTATTGTAAACTTTATATGTTTTTGAAAATTTAGCATATCCAAGAAAGATTCCTTTATCAGCTTTGGAGTCAAACTTTCCTTTATGTTCTCTACCATTGTAGACAACATAGTATTTGCACCCAAAGATTTTGAATAAACCAATATTGGGAGCTCTGCCTCTCCATATTTCATATGGAGTTTTGTTATGAAACTTGTTTATTAAAGACCTGTTTTGGGTGATACAGGCTGTGTTGACAGCTTCAGCCCATAAGTACATGGGCAGCCTTACTTCAACAATCATGGTCTTTTCAGCTTCAATAAGAGTTTTGTTATTCCTTTCAGTAACTCTATTTTGTTGTGGTGTGCCAGCAGTAGAGAAGTTATGACTAATCCTATGATCATCATAATATTTAGTAATACTATTGTTCTTGAATTTTGTACCATTGTCTGACCTAATGTCAGCAATGTCATCCAGCTTCTGTGTTTGAAGTCTTTTGAAGAGGGCTGTTATGATATCATAAGATTTATCCTTTCAAGATATCATTTCAACCGAGGTGAATCTTGAGTAGTTATCAACCACCACTAGTGTATATTTTCTGCCACCAAGACTAGTAGTAGTAACAGGACCAAACAAATCCATATACAGTAGCTGTAGAGGTCTAGTAGTTGATAGACATGGCTTGCTTTTGAAAGAGGACTTGGTTAACTTTCCTAGCTAACATGCCTTGTAAAGCTTGTCATGGTTAGCTATACCTTTGGGAGACCAATAACCAAGTTGTCCTTTGATAACTTAGAGATATACTTGAAATTTAGATGGTTGAGCCTCTTATGCCACAGCCAACTATTATCATTGGAGCTCTTTGTAACCAAACACAGACTTGACTTCCTTCCAACAGTATTTAGATCAACCACGTACACATTTCCTCTTCTAAATCTAATGAAGATGGTTGTGCAAGTCTCACTGTCCTTGATAGTGCATTAACTTGAAGTGAATTGACAGATCATCCCTTTATCACAGAATTGTGATATACTTAAGAGATTATGCTTCAAGCCTTCAATAAGAGAAACTTTGCTGATAAAGAGGTTTCCTTGAACTATAGATCCATAGCCAACTGTTTTCCCTTTGGAGTTGTCACAAAAAATCACTGAGGGACTCTTTGTTTCAATAATATTGGAGAGAAGATCCTGGTTTCTAGTCATGTGCTTAGAACATCCACTATCCAAATACCATAAGTCTTTCTCCTACTCATTAACTGCCATGAAACATTCCTGAAAGTAAAACATTTAAGTCTATGGTCCCATTTTTATTCTTGGGTCCTGAGGGTTAGCAACCTTTTGGGACCCATACTTGTTTAACCTTTGGAGGTGTGAACCCTTTTGGCTTAAGTATGACTCTTAGTAGGCATTTATGAATCTCGTGGCCATGACCTTTACAGAAAGAACACGAATGAAATCATTGAATATGTCTGGTGATCTCTATTTTCTTGGGAGCTATCTTACGATCAACAGTCTTGGGAATGACTGGTCTGCTGATGTCAGGCTTACTGGTTTTAGGCCGATAATACAACTTCCTAGTGTTATTTGGCTTTGTAGAATTAGGCCTTTTAGCAACATATTTTGCATTTTCAGGCATAATACCTTTAAGCTTTTCATCAGCAGAGTTGTGGTTAGCAGCCTTTTGTTTGATGAATTTAATAGGTTTGAGCTGAGCCTTTTTAGACCTATTATTAACCGTCACTATTTTCACAGAATGACTAACAATAGGTTTCTGTTGCTTAGACTCCCTATTAGCTATGTCATTTGCAGTGACAATTTGCTTACTCTTGGACTTGTCTTGTTTGTTTTTAGCATAAACAAATAGCACTTTGGTAAGGCCAAGTCCTTGCTTCCCTATCTGAGAAGGTTGTTGATCATAGATTAATTCCTCAGCCGTTTCATCAGCTATTTGTTTAGCTGTCTCATTCTCTTGAGAACTAGATGAACTTCCTATATTGAACTCACTCTGGAAACCGATACCAGTTTTGTCGTCAAGGGGCTTTTGTTTTGTAAGAATGGTATCAAAATTTCCCTTGAAATTATTCCAAGCATCAACGACCTTTTGAAGGTCATCTTTCTCAAATTGATTTTATTGATGTGTTCAAGTAGGAAATCAACTTTTTCAGTTAAAGCTTTGTTCTCTTTTTGAGTCTTCATATTTTCTACTTGTTGCCTATTGAGTTCTTTATTCTCAGACAACAATGTAGATTTCTCAGAGACAGCCAATTCATGCTTCTTAGCTAATTTCACATAAGCATTTTTGAAGGTGGCAAACTCTTCAAGCATTTCTTTATTGACTTTGATGAGTTCTTCCCTAGAAGGTTCATTGAACTCATCATCATCATCATGTTGAAATGACAGTGATCTTACTGAGTTATAGGGTGATTCTCTGGCCATAGGTAAAATATTTGCTTATTCAGCAAAATCACAAGAATCATCCTCATCAGAGTCTGTATCACACCAAGTTGACATGTTGCTCTCATTAATGTCCTCAGCAACCATCTCTCTTTGTTTTTTAAATTTAGATTTAGGACGTTTTTTTTGTAAAACTCATATTTTGGCTTTAGACATTTAGAGGCAAAATGGTCAGGCTTCCTACAGTTGAAGCAGACAAGCTCATTGTCTTTCTGTGGGGCAGCAGCTCTTTGAGGAGTAGATGTTCTTTGAGGAGCAACAGTTTTATAAGAAGGCTGCTGGTAGGAAGGCTTGTTAAACTTTTTGAAACGTTGATATTTGTTGACAAACATAGCAAAAAGTTCATCAGAGAGAATATCATCATCATCGCCAGATGTAGATGGTGTCTCAATAGTTTTAGAATATGAGGGTTGTTCTGCCATGGTTGGTAAAGATATGTTTTTAAAATTCTTTTCCATTTCTTGAGCTTGCTGTATTTCAAACTCATAAATCGAAAGACTTGTATAAAGATTTCTAAGTGTCAAATTATTCAAGTCTTTTGATTCATTCATGGCAGTGATCTTTACATGCCATAAACTGCCTAGTGCATTCAGAAATCTCATATTCATTTCTTTCTTTTCATATTTTTTACCCAAAGAATAACAAGAATTAATTATCTCATAAAATTTATCGCAAGCACTTCTGAGGGATTCTTTGGAGTCCTTCTTAAAGGAGTCAAACTGTTGAATACAGGTGTACAGCCTATTGTTTTTTATCTCATTATCTCCTTCTAGATATTCCAGCAGTGCATCCCATATTTGTTTAACTGTATCCAGGTTTATGATCTGCTCATAGGTGCTTGTATCTATATAGCTTGTGATGATGTTGCAGGCTTTTCCATCCAGTCTCTCATTCTTTCTATCTTCATCATTCCATTCTTCTTCAAGTTTGGGAATTTCAGTATCACCAGTTGTATCAACAGCGGCTAGCACATTAGCCTTCATAAGAATCCTTGGACCTTGCATAACACATTTCCACAAACGTTTGTCAATAGAGTTCATATGTCTTTTCACTTTGTCCTTCCAGATATCAAAGTGAACTTCGTCCAATATTGAGACGTGATTCACATTTGAAGTTTTTCAACATATGGTAAGCAGTCATTGGATCTTTAATCTCTCAAGAGTTTTAATCTCAAAAAAATAAGTTTTCAAAGAGTATACCAATTGTTAGTCCCAATAGGCTCAAATAAGTTAGAAGGGGGGGGGGAGGTTGAATAGACTATGTTCAATTTTAAAATTTTTATAAAAATTACTTCACAAAGTAACAAAGGAGTTAGAAAATTATTTGTAGCGGAATAAACTGCGAAGTATTGGACAAGTCTGACTGATCTTACAAGATTAGTTGTTTTTTTGGAAATGATGGAAACTAGAAATGATCAAGTGAAAATAAAAACAACTGTAGGAAATAAATGAACAAGATATTTGAAGTGGTTCACCCTATGAATAAGTGCTACGTCCACTACCAAAAGTGGTCAACTTTGGATTTTGAAAATGTACACTATGTTTTCCACTAGAATCAATTACAAGGATCACTAATGGATTGTGTACAAAAATATGTTTGACTAAGTGTTTCGATGAGAGTTATAATTTAGAAAGATTTAACTCTCGTGTGTCTTGAATGCTAAAGATTGCAATCAATGAAGAACAATAAAGACTAGGAGTCTAAGATCAGTGCTCTTTAAAGAATGATTGAAATAATGTAGCTTGAAGCTTTTGAATGCACTTGGAGTTATGAAGCTTGAGAGTGGTTGAGATTTTCAGAATTGTCAAGAGCTTCTTCAATGCTTCATGAAGTCTTCAATTTATACCCAAAGAAAACCTTGGAGCCGTTGAGTGATTCAGACTTTGGGAAGTTTCAATTAGGTGCATTTAATGCAAAGTGACATGCATTAAATGCTCTAATCTTATTGTCGAAGTTTGAGTGGATAACCTGTAACATCCAAGTTGTCTCTGTTCTGTGCTTGCAATCTTGCCAAAAATGGGTAGACAAGTACTGCTTGCAGTATGTCATTTTCTGTGAA
Source organism: Platycodon grandiflorus (assembly GCA_016624345.1). Classification (NCBI taxonomy): domain Eukaryota; kingdom Viridiplantae; phylum Streptophyta; class Magnoliopsida; order Asterales; family Campanulaceae; genus Platycodon; species Platycodon grandiflorus. Next base: position 57,933,416 of record CM028364.1, on the reverse strand, counting down.
ATATGCCTAAAATGGAATGGTTCAATAAATGAACCAACAGGTTAACGTTACACCAAAGTTAAAGAAGGACTTTACTGATAACTAAGGCATATCTTCAGACAAATCTTGATCGATCGATCTTCAAGTCTTTACATATTCTTGATGAAGCTTTCTTTGCGGCGTTCTTGAGAGAGCTTGATGGACTTGTTGGTGGAGATGACTCATAGATAACAACCATCTTTTGAAGAACTGAACTAAGTGCAGAATAAGCAATCCTAAGTTATTACAAGGCATTGTCTAAGTACAAGATGCCACACTACCAGACACGCAGGACCAGTAGGCACTTATAACATAGACAAGGTGATGTATTCAAGAAAATCTAAATAATCTACAACAAAGTGTTTGCCATGCTTCTATATTGATCAGCTTCTGCAGATGATTTGCTAACTATATTTTGCTTCTTGCATTTCCAGGAAATTGGAATTTCCTAAGAAGTCACAGAAACCAGACAAGGATTTTCTAGTGATTGGACATGAGGCCCAATTAGAGTCACAGTATGCTTGAAGAGTATATGAACTACTGCTAGAAAAGAATACCCCTTGTCCTATGTTTCTTTTAAGATACTTGACAAGTTCGAGTGCAGCATGCCACTGATCATCATTGGGACTGGCCATGAACTGACTAAGAATATGTACAGTGTAGGCTATATCGGGCCTTAATATAGTCAGGTAAAACCTCCCAACAAGTCTTTTGTAGGCCAGTGGATCTGACAGAGGAGTACTAATACTTGTAGCCAACTTGTGATTGAGTTCAATTGGAGTAGCAGTTGTTTTGGCATTGATTAGCCCCGTATCTTCAATAATCTCCATGGTATACTTCCTTTGATGAAGACATATTCCTGTGTCATTTCTAGTAACTTCTAAACCAAGGAAATATTTCAAAGATCCCTTATCTTTGACAGGAAACTTAGAATGCAAATAGGATTTAACTTCTGCAAGTAATGTCTAACTGGATCTTGTAAGCAATAAATCATCAACTTAGATTAAAATAGCTATGAACCCTTTGTCATTTTCCAAGGTAAACAATGTATGGTCACTCTGGGACTGCTTAAATCCATATTGGATGAGAGTTGTGGAGAACTTTGCAAACCATTGTCTTGGGTCTTGCTTTAAGCCATATAAAGATTTGATTAACTTGCATACCATAGGAGAGGTTGACTGAGGTAAATTATGAGTGTAGCCTTGAGGTAGATCCATATATACTTCCTCATGGAGATCTCCGTGAAGAAAGGCATTGGACACATCCATTTAAGTGATGTACCAGTGTTTGATGGAAGCAATAGCTAGGACGACTCTGACTGATGTCATCTTAGTCAGTGGAGCAAATGTTTCAAAATAATCATCTCCTTCAACCTGAGTAAATCCCTTTGCCACTAGTCTAGCTTTGAATTTATCAATAGACCCATCAGCCTTTAGTACACATTATGATGTTTTTGCGAACTTGTAAGATCTTGGGTGCATCACTTTGTGTGTATCTTGTCATCAAATCCTCCCAGATCTCACGAGCGGTGGAAAAATATACAACACTTTGTCTTATTTCTGAATTGACTGAGTTGAGTAACCAAGATATAATCATACTATTGCATCTCTCCCAAGCTAACACGTACTTGGATTGGGGCAGAGATTTTTGATTTGTACTAGTGATCATACCAATTTTGTTCTTAGCAGTCAGGGCTATGGTAATGGAAATCTTCCATTAAATCAAGTTGGAATCATTGAGAACATCTGTGGCAAGGGTCATCCCTGGATGATCATTGAGGTGTAGGTACAGGGGATGGTCAGCATGCAATTGAAGAGTTGATTCAGATATCGACAGGGATTTTGAAATTGGTTGGGTTATCAATCTTGGATTTGGATTGGAAGGATCACCTAGGGTCTTAGAAAAGGTAAGACTCAAAGGGTAACGACCTTCGTTGGTTGCCTAAGATTTTTAGTAAAGAGAAATTGCCACATGGGAGGATGTCTCTTCATCATCCTCTAACCCTTCGTTTAAAAAAATATTTAGCCGTCGACTTCTCCAAAAAAAGATTTGGAATCCAGATATGTAATATTCCCTTTATTTATTTAGATTAATTAAAAATTTCCTAGTTATCTGTAGCATTTAACGCTATATTTCACTTTTATTTTAAAAATCTTCAGTTTTAAAAAATATAGATCTGCGTATTCACTATTTAAAAAAAATACAGAAATGTAATTTCTACATATGTATTTATACGATCTATTGTTTTAAAGTCCAGATTTGTGATTTTTACATCTTATATATATATATATATATATATATATATGGATTTTAGATCTAAAATGAATTACAGATCTGTATTTTAAATAAAATAGAGTTAAAAATATAGATATGTATATTATTAAATGTTTCTTCACCTATTTTTTTAAAAATAGCTTGTAAAATCCAAATATGGAGTCCTTTTTAGCTGAATAGGAGACGCCACTCCACCCGCGTCACCATTCCTTGCCATTCAAATTTGCACACCTTTAACTTTATGTCACGTTTGAGGACCCCACAGCCACCAAATCCCTCTGTCCATCCTCAATTTATGAAGAAAAAATAAAATAATAATTAAGTTTATTAGTTGAGATGAGAGAGATTTAATTTTTAAAGTGTTATATAGATGATGCTTATTGGAGTGAATTCTTTTTAAGGTGTTGAAAAAGTGGCGAAAAAACGAGATGTTTAGAGTGTGAGATTAGGTGACACTATGTGGATGCTCTAAGAAACTACTCCATCTGTTTCAAAAAGATTATCGTTTTAGAGTTGTGTAAACGTATTAAGAAATTTTGTAGGTTGACAAATATATTCTAATTAAATGTTTTTAATTTTTGTGGTTGAAGTAGTTGAAAAGATAAATTAGAAGGAAATCATCATTAACAGAAGATAAAATATTTAATAAAAAAGATAATTAATTGTTAAAACTTGTAAAAAATTAAAAGTAAATTAGGCAATATATACATTAAAAGCCTAACATAATAATTATTTTAAAATAAATTTTTTAAGATAAAATAACAAACATTTTGAAAGTGGGGGAGTAGTCCATAGAATTTAGTCAAAAAGTGCCAAATTTAGCACGTACCGACGCACGTAACAAAAAGGCGGCGAGGGCCCATCTAAAAGAAATAAAATAAAATTCAATATACCGGGAAAAAGGTCCAAAAAAGCATCCTGCATTAAATTCAAAAGCTAAGAACAATCAAACCTGTGGACCTCTTTTCAGTTAACTCCATCCAAAGATTTCTCTTTTAACTCCCAACCCCAAACATGTCCACAATCAAATCACCAACTCCAAAGCCCCCCAATTTGGGCAATCCTCAAACCCTTGTTTCCACCAAAACCAACCCACAATCAAAATGTCTGCAACAATTAAACTAAAAATCGCTACTACCCATTTCAATCCCACCTCTCAAAATTCAATCTTTGGAGAAACCCAGGTTCCTAAATTCGGTAACAAATTCGTCTTCTACTCAAAACCATTACCCCAAAAGTACCGTTCTTTGCGTTTTTCCAGAACTTCAATGGCGACTGTCAAGTGTTCTTTGATTGACCCAGATGGTGGTTCCCTGGTGGATCTGGTGGTGAAGGAGAAAGACAGGGATTTGAAGGCTTTGGAGGCTCAGGCAATGCCAAAAGTAAAGTTAAGTAAGATTGATTTGGAATGGGTTCATGTGATCAGTGAAGGTTGGGCAAGTCCATTGAAAGGTTTCATGAGAGAAGATGAGTATTTGCAGAGTCTGCATTTCAATTTTTTGAGGATGAAAGATGGATCAGTGGTCAATATGTCACTTCCAATTGTCTTGGCCATTGATGATGAGGTTAAAGAAAGAATTGGCGGTTCGAACGATGTGGCATTGGTTGGTCCTAATGGTGATTCGGTTGGCATTCTTAGGAGGTTGGTCTTTCTTATTCATTCTAGCCATTTTTCAACTTTCCATATATACATGATTTTGCTTAATCTGTCATTTCTCTGTTACGACAGCTAGTTGTGTGTGTATATATACAGAAATTAAGAAAGTGATTTTTTGCAATCATAATTCAAGCATGTATGAGTTAATTTTAACTATCGAGCAATTCATTATTGAGAAAGGCTAGTTGTATATTTGCATTATTACTAACTGTGCCTCAAAATAAGTTTATTTTTGAATTTATCTGAGGAAAAATTGCTCTATAGTTCAAATTAATTCATATATGCTTGAATCATGATTGCAAAAAAATCACTTTCTCAATTTCTGTGCTTTTACGAAACGCGAGGGTCATTTTAGACAGAGATAGTATTTGGTATCTTTGGTTTTGTTTATGCTAATAGTATGCTGTTCAGTCAGTGTTCTCTAATGTTTAGTTACTTCCAATGCAGAGTATTATTGCTTGTACGAGTTTTCAGAAACATGCAAGCTTTTTAGACCTATTTTGATTAGAATGTTGTTTGGTGTTTCTCAATCAATTTTGGTGCTTATAAATAAAATGTGCGGATTGGGAAAGATAGACCATGTACACTGCATTACTGCTTCTTTTGCGAGTAATTATTTGGGCATGCAAATGAATAGAGAAGTGTCGTTATTTGTTGTTATTATGTTCAGAGTGATTTTTCAATGTAGGGATTCCCAAGTTGCTTTCTTTCTCGTTCTTTCTATTCTTAAGTGGACTTTTGTTCTCGTGCGGTTATTCTTCTCTCTCTCTCTCTCTCTCTCTCTCTGTGTGTTTTCTTTTATTTCTGAATACGTTAATTACATCGAAGACATAAAGGGTCTTGTGAAAGGACTTTCCCAAAACACCAATATAAGGTGCTAATTGAATCAATATCCCTAGGGGGTCTAATGTGAGAACTGATACCTTGTTGCCATGCTTTTAGAACTCTCTCTCTCCTGCATCCATATATCTTCTTCACTCCTCTCTACAACTCATGTTAGAGACAAACATAATCATGAGCACACATACACAGGAAACAAAAGGAAAAGAGAAATCATTCGATTTTCTTGTAATTCAAAGACCTAAAAGGTTTTGGTTCTTTTTGAAACTACCCATTTATTGGCAAGAATTTTAAGTAAATGAATGAATGTAAGACAATTGGGGCTCTTTGTTTGCCTCGTGCTTATGCTGTGCAGAAACGTGCGGCAGAATGAGGAGCTCCTAGTTTGGGGTCAATTTTCCTTTTCATAATTCATCAAATATATTTACTACAAGAAAAATAATAGCTTGCAAGTTGTTTTATAAACCAAACAAGTAGCTTCTAATTTACCTTGCTCCAAATTGCCTTGTACTTTAGACATCTAGAACCTGCCTAATGCTTGCTAATCAGCCAACAACTCTACTGTTTATGTTTGTTTTTGGATAAAAGATCTCTTGGTGTGGGAGCTGAGGCTACATTGAGAAGATTAACTAGCATAGTGAACTGGTGATTCTGTCAGGCACACATTAGTTGCCACCTTGTCGGCGAGTGCCAATGTAGCCATCATAGGGTGGTGGTGCTTTCTCGCTGTTGGGTTGGATATGCACTATGAACTTCAAAGTTTTGCAATGAGACCATACTGACGCCATATCTCATTACTTCCTTTTAATTTATACTTTACCAACTTTTTCTTAAGAGGACAGTACGATCCAAGGGCCTAATTAACATAGCCTTATCTAGTTTTTTCTTGTTCATCCATTTGGTATTATTTAAGTGTTGGATGAGCAGATATATCTCCTTAAATGTAGTCACTTGTTTATGTCTACTAATCTAGTTCCTACAGAATAGCTACAACTATACTAACATTCAGTATGTTTGTTAGGAATCCAACCTTTGGTTGGTTGAACCTTCTATTTTACTGGGTTATAAAGAGTAACCACCTGAATTGGATCACTGATTAAATTTTATTGCATCAGTGATATTGTGATGTTGACCAGCATATAGAGTGGTTTTTGCTGGAAAATATTTAAGAAAATAAAGGTGTGTTTATCGTTCTATCTCCTACGTGCCTATACCTTTACATAGCATGTCCCATGCGCGAATAAGGGAGGAAGGTTGCATTAGTTAGCTTCAGACCTAGAGTAAAACATCGTCAGATTCTTCTGAACATGAGTCTTAATAACAACAAAAAATTGATTCCTGTAGCCAGCATAAGTAATTGGGACAGAGGCCGAATTGAGAAGCAAATTTGCAATCTAATTGGTCTATATTCCTGCAAGTAAGAAAATTAAGAGCTTGGCGTTGAAAAAGAATAAGAAAAACAAGAGAGGAGCTAGGAGAAATTTCAGTCCTTGGGTTGTCAAGTACTCCCTAACATTTATGCGAATATTCTGTGGCTTCTTCATGTTCATGGGGATCTGAAAAAATTATACCCTCGTTGTCAGGCTACGTATCACAACCCTCTCCTCCTTAATCCTGGCTTGGGATTGGTTGTACAGAGGTATGAGAAGATCACTAAGAGATAAGACTATTGAGAGAAGATCACTTGAGAAGTTCAGGAAGTGTGATTTTATATTAAAATCAGCAACTGCACTAGAGGGTAAGGGAACACCAAAACTAACGTGGATGAATATAATTAAGAAAATAAGTGCTGACTGTGGTTTGACTAATGATTTTGCATTGGACCAAAAGATGGAAACCTATTGGTGTAGTCGCCCTAGTAATTGGACAAGTACTTAGTTGAGTTGAGTTGGTTGTCAAGTACTCCCTATGTCCCTATATAATAGCGAGAACTCTAACATCATTTAGGTTGGTTGAGAATTCAAACCCTGGTTAATTAAAATTCTCATTTAAAATTCTGCGGAAGAAAGAATCCTTCTGATCTGGATCTGTTTGTACTTCAAATATCGCCTTCACATTCAGTGGTTTTTGCTTGAAGATGTTTAAGGGTAGGCAGTTGTGGTTTCTGTCTCTTGTTGACACAAATTTACAAAATTTCTTTAATTTTGTCTATCTATCACCGGGTTCTCTAGATGCTATATCTGATTCTGAAGCAAATTTCCTTGGATTATCAATTGAACCACAAATAACTCAGTCCATTTTCTAGTTTAGCGTTAAAATTACTAAATTCTTAACACTTTTCCTCTCTGGCAGCATTGAAATATACAAGCATAATAAAGAAGAAAGAATTGCTAGGACATGGGGAACAACTGCTTCAGGTTTACCTTATGTTGAGGAGGTAATCACACCTGCTGGGAATTGGCTCATTGGTGGAGATCTTGAAGTGCTTACTCCTATCAAATATAATGACGGTCTTGATCACTACAGGCTCTCTCCGCAACAACTCCGCAAAGAATTTGATCGTCGTCAGGCTGATGCAGTATTTGCTTTTCAGCTAAGGAATCCTGTGCATAATGGTCATGCTCTGTTAATGAACGATACACGCAGGAGACTTTTGGAAATGGGTTACAAGAATCCAATTCTTTTGCTTCATCCTTTAGGGGTTTCGTAAAAGCTGATGATGTGCCATTGGATGTTCGTATGGAACAACATAGCAAGGTACTATTTTCCAACATTTGCACTGCCCTGTTCTAGTGAATCTAATCTGTTTGGACATGCTATAGTATGAAAATGTTTGGCTAGCATCTGGACTCACACACACACACACACACACACACTCTCCTCTTTTCTTTAACTGTCATAACTGTTGAAATGAATTTAATTGCTACTTCATTGACAATAACGAAGCATAACTCCCTCCTCCCAGAACAAATAGTCCTAGTTTTTATTTTGGGATGTCCCATTCAAAAGAGTCGAGTTTCAAAAATTAAACTAGTAAATCTTATGAATTTTCAAATTTACTCTTATTATATTCAACTTAAAACTAAAAAAACTATTCTGATCCATAAACTTATGGGTATTGTTGAGATGAAAATAGGCTGTAAATTAGGAGTAATTTGAAATCCCTTTAATTAAGGGATTTGATTAGATAGAGCTTAAAATTAGGTAGAGATTAAATCACTTAAATTGAGGGATTAGGGTAGATAGAATAGTTACCTATTTTAGAACAATTTAGTTACTGATTTTCTCTTGTAATCTTCTATATAAACAGTGTATCATCAAGCTAGAATATATGAAAAACTACAGAAGTTTTCCTCCTGTATTTCTTTCATGGTATCGAGCTCTAGGGCTTTCCTAGGGATTCCACTTGTGCAGCCTTCATTGCTGTAATTTTTTTCCCACTTTCTGATCAGACAACTGTAATTGCTGCAAAATTCCTTCCTTCATCATGTCAATCTCCAATTCTGTTCAAAAATTGGAGAGTTGCAGAATATTCGGGCCTCTTATAGGCTCAATGGGAAGAACTACCTCAAGTGGTCTCAATTTGTCTGCACATATCTCAATGGCAAAGGACGACTGAGTCATCTTCTTGGAGCAAGACCAGCAAAGAATGATCCGAAATTTAAAGCATGGGATGAGGAGGATTCCATGATAATGTCCTGGCTATGGGACTCGATGGAACCCATGATCAGTGATACATGCATGTTCATGTCTACAGCAAAGGAAATTTGAGACTTTATTCATCGTACGTATTCAAAGGCTCGAGATGCCGCTCAAATGTATGAGATCAAGATCAAAACTGCAGCTACTAAGCAAGGAAACAAATCTGTCACAGAATATGCAAACCTGTTGCAAAATCTGTGGCAAGAACTTGATCATTATCGAGTCTTTGAGATGAAATGCCCTGAAGATGCTGCCATTTTAAAGACCTTCATAGAAAGAGATCGTGTCTATGATCTTTTGGCTGGACTAAACCCTGAATATGATCAGGTCAGGATTCAAATCCTTGGCAAGGAAGACACACCGTCTCTAGGAGAGACAATTTCAGTAATTTGGGGAGAAGAAAGCCGAAGGAACATTATGCTTGAACAACAAACTGTGGATGGATCAGCCCTAGCAACAAAAATAGCCCATCAAGGAAAGCGGGATTCGGCGAACAACTTGTGGAAAGAGAGCAAGGATAACCTGTGGTGCACCTATTGCAAGAAACCAAGACACACAATAGAGAAGTGTTGGAAGCTGAATGGTAAGCCACCAAGCCGAGAGTGGGGAAACCCTGAGAGGCCGCAAAAAGCACAAGCACATATGGTAGAGCAGTCCAAAACCGAGGTAAACCCTGTGCCAAGAGGATTCAATGGTGAAAAAATTGAGCAGCTAAGAAGCCTGTTAGGGTCTCTTGAGAAACCATCTGGAGAACGTCGTTCTCTGGCACTTTTAGGTAAGACTACCATTTCTTTTTCCTTGAATGCCTCGAAAAACTTCGACAATTTTTGGATAATAGATTTGGGTGCTACGACCATATGACTCCCACATCTCAGTTTTTTCATACCTATACTCCATGCCCAAGTAGCAGAAAAATTGTGGTAGCCAATGGCTCTTTAGCTACTATTGCTGGGTTTGGAGATATACATATCACACCCTACCCTTATCCTACAAAATGTTCTCCATGTACCTAAGCTATCGGCCAGCCTTGTTTCCATTCAAAAACTTACCCATGATCTTAAATGTTATGCTATTTTCTTCCCTCTTATTGTGTTTTTCGAAACATGTCTCGGGAGGAGGATTGGACTTGCTAAGGAACGGAACGGTCTTTATCATCTTGAACCTTCTCGAAAACTAGAAGCAACTTGCCTTCATCTTTCCTTAGTTCCTCAAATAAAGAAACCGTTTGGCTTTATCATCTCCACCTAGGTCATCCATCCTTCCGAGTTTTAAAAGTCATGTTCCCTCAGTTATTTCAAGGACTAGATATTTTTGAGTTTCATTGTGATATTTGTGAATTAGCGAAACATACTCGTGTATCTTTTCCTATTAGCAATAAAAGAAGTTCCCATCCTTTCCATCTAATTCATAGTGACATATGGGGTCCTTCTACCATGCCTAATATTTCGGGGCCCGTTGGTTTGTATCACTTATTGATGACTGTACTCGGGTTACATGAATCTTTCTTCTTAAACAAAAACTTGATGTTAGCACTGTTATACCTAATTTCCACTCAATGATTCAAAACCAATTTGGGGTCAAAATAAAGAGGTTTAGGACAGACAATGCCATAGACTACTTCAACCAGACTCTCTCACCATACTTCCAATCAGAGGGCATTATCCATAAGTCGTCATGTTTGTACACACCTCAACAAAATGGGGTAGCCGAAAGGAAAAATGGACATTTGCTCAACACCACCCGAGCCTTACTTTTCAAGGAAATGTACCTAAATCCTATTGGGGAGAGGCTGTTCTTACTGCTGCATATATGATAAATAGACTTCCCTCACAAGTGTTAGACAATAAAAGTCCCATAGAGATCCTTAACAGTTTTATCCTCACTTCAGGACCTCTAATGGCCTCACACCCAAGGTATTTGGGTGTACTGCTTTGTTCACAACTACAATCAACATAGAGGCAAACTAGACCCATAAGCCATTAGATGTGTCTTCCTTGGTTACTCTTCTACTCAAAAGGGCTACAAGTGTTACAATCCCTCATCCAGCAAATTCTATATTTCTGCAGATGTTACATTTGCTGAAAATGCTATGTTTTTCTCCAAATCCTCTCTTAAGGGTGAAATTTCAATGCTGGAAAATAATAATTGTGAGGATTTTGAACCTCTTAAAACCCTTGACCTCCCTCCTATTCCAGCACGTGAGGCTGAACCCGAGTCTAAGTCCTCTGAGCCACCCATATCTGAGTCCCCTAAGTCTAGTTCTAAGCCATCTCCTACCCCAACCAGTGTCACTGAAAATTTTCCAAGGTTCTCCCAAGTATATTCAAGAAGAAAGGCTGTTCCAGAATTGCAACAAGTCCAAGAATCCAACTTAGAATCTGGGAATGAGTTTACGGTGAGATCTGACCTACCTTTACCCACACAAACTGCTGCAATACCTGCTCACATAACAGCTCCGTAGAACTTTCCATTGCTGTTAGAAAAGGTATTAGAGAATGCACTAAACGACCTCTCTATCCACTATCTCATTATGTCTCTCTTAAGCACATGTCACTAGCCCACAAAAATTCATTGTTAGTTTAAACACCATATCAATCCTTAATACGGTCTCGGAGGCATTGTCAAAAAGGGAATGGAGGGCTGCTATGAAAGAGGAGATGAGTGCATTGGAAAAAATAAAACATGGGAGATTGTTGAGAGACCAAAAGGAAAAAATGTTGTTGATTGTAGGTGGATTTTTACACTAAAATACATGGCTGATGGATCCCTTGAGAGGTATAAAGCACGATTAGTAGCTAAGGGTATACTCAGACTTATGGGATTGATTATCAGGAAACCTTTGACCCTGTTGCAAAAATGAATACGGTGAGAATTCTATTATCACTAGCTGCCCACTTCAATTGGCCACTTCTACAGTATGATGTTAAGAATGCATTCCTTCACGGTGACTTGAATGAAGAAATTTACATGAACATCCCACCAGGATTTAGGGAAGGAACTGGTAACAAAGTGTGCAAGTTGAAAAAGGCTCTATATGGATTAAAACAATCTCCTAGAGCATGGTTTGGAAAATTTGCAAAGGTTATGAAAGATTCTGGGTATAAACAAAGCCAAGGTGACCACACTCTCTTCATTAAACACTCAGCTACTGGGGTGACAGCTCTTCTAGTATATGTAGACGACATCATAGTGACTGGAAATGATGAGAGAGGGAGGAATGAATTGAGGCAGAGACTAGTGAAGGAATTTGAGATAAAAGAGCTTGGGAGACTAAAGTACTTCCTCGGGATTGAGGTGGCACATTCTACACAAGGAATCTTCGTATCTCAGCAAAAATATGTGACTGATTTACTAGTGGAAACAGGGAAAAGTGGATGTAAGCCAGTCTCTACCCCAATGGATCCAAACCATAAACTGGGAGAAGCCAAAGACAAACCAGCTGTTGATAAAGGAATGTACCAAAGGTTAGTTGGTAAACTAATATATCTTCTTCACACTCGGCCAGACATAGCATACTCAGTGAATGTGCTCAGCCAATTTATGCATGATCCTAGAGAACCACATCTTCAAGCAGCGTACAGGGTGGTGCATTACTTGAAAGGCAATCCAGGGAAGGGAATCTTATTCAAGAGAAATAAGAATCTTGCTATAGAAGCCTATACTGATGCAGACTATGCAGGCTCTCTAGTAGATCGAAGATCAACTACAGGGTATTGTACATTCCTTGGAGGAAATCTGGTAACATGGAGAAGCAAAAACAGAATGTAGTGGCAAGGTCATCTGCAGAATCAGAATTCAGGGCTATAGCTCAAGGACTGTGTGAACTTCTCTGGCTGAAGATTATCCTAAATGATTTAAGAGTCAAATGCAAAACTCCTATGAAGCTTTATTGTAACAACAAATCAGCAATCAATATTGCTCATAATCCTATTCAACACGATAGGACAAAGCATATTGAAATTGATAGACATTTTATTAAGGAAAAATTGGAAGAAGGGTTAGTGTCCATGTCCTATGTTCCATCGAAGAGTCAATTAGCTGATGTTCTGACTAAGGGGCTTAGCAGTTCAAATTTCCATGATTTTGTATTCAAGCTAGGAATGGAAGATATCTATTCCTTAGCTTGAGGGAGTGTTGAGATGAAAATAGGCTGTAAATTAGGAGTAATTTGAAATCCCTTTAATTAAGGGATTTGATTAGATAGAGCTTAAAATTAGGTAGAGATTAAATCCCTTAAATTGAGGGATTAGGGTAGATAGAATAGTTACCTATTTTAGAACAATTTAGTTACTGATTTTTCTCTTGTAATCTTCTATATAAACAGTGTATCATCAAGCTAGAATATATGAAAAACTACAGAAGTTTTCCTCCTGTATCTCTTTCAGGTATTTATTGAGAATTATTTTAATCCTTAAGGGGATGTTCTTCGTGCAAGGTTTTAGAACTTTGGTTTTGGTTTTTCACTTTCTCTCTCTTTGTCACCAGCTTCTCTCTCTCTCTCTCTTACTTTTTCTTCAATCATTACAAAATGAAAATCCAAAATTCAAAAACCAACCTAAAAACTTCTATCCCAAACACACCCTGAAAATGTTTGACTTTCAAAGATCGACTCTTCGAGTGGAAAGTGGGAGTACAATTTATGGTCTTCCTATTACTGTATGACATAATTTTTTGTTTCTGTAATAGGTAAAACTCCATTGTTGGTTCCGTATCGAGTTCTGAGCCTGTCGGCTGTCGCAAAAGATATTGGAGTTAAATGGAATCCTGCTAATTTTATATAGGATATTTGTCTAAATTTTCGTCTCTTCGATTAAGACTTTTATTCTTTTTCAGGTTCTAGAAGATGGAGTCCTTGACCCTGAAACTACCATTGTGGCGATATTTCCATCGCCAATGCATTATGCGGGCCCAACTGAAGTACAGTGGCATGCTAAGGCGAGGATAAATGCGGGTGCTAATTTCTATATTGTTGGTCGTGATCCTGCTGGCATGGGCCATCCAACCGAAAAGAGGGATTTATATGATCCTGATCATGGGAAAAAGGTGCTAAGTATGGCTCCGGCCTAGAGAAGTTAAACATCTTGCCATTCAGGGTAGGTTTTGTTACTTAGCTTGTTACCTGAGAAAAAAGAAAGAAAAGAAAGGATACAAATAGCTTCTGATAACTAACAGTGGAAATATTCTGTGCTGGCAATTATTTCTGATATTCATTTTTATCGTGAAACTTTTAGCAGCTCTTTTCATACTTAAAACATTATCTCTCCCTTATAACATTTATTCCACTAATCCTTCTCATATTATAGGTGGCAGCGTACGACACTGTGGATAAGCAGATGGCATTCTTTGACCCTTCTCGTGCTAAGGATTTCCTCTTCATCTCTGGAACAAAGGTAAGTATGATGTCTATTTTCTTGCTATTTATACATACCTCTAAGGTTGTGCTTTATAGCTGTTCTATATGCTTCCTCCTTTTCAATCGAAGAGTCCACTATTCTATTTTTGGATGTTGCACTTACAAAGTCCTATTTCAATAATTATGCCTACAATAATATTTCAACTTTTCACATTTCATATAACCTTGTTGGGGATACTCAAACATTATTGTAATAATGATCAATTCCAAAGATACTAATAAATCTCTTAATGTTAGACTTTTTAAAAGTGGACTCTTTGATCGAAAGGGAGGGTGTATCTCGTTTGGTGAGTGCTAGTGTGGCTATTTTCTCTTCTCAATATCTAAGTCCGGTGATTTTTTCAGATTAAATCAATAGGTAGAAACAAACCAAAGGGTGAGCCTTGTCACTATAGTAAGGTTGCTGATTGTGATGTTGGCGTCACAGCCGCACAGGCTTGAACCACAGAAATAGACTTCTTGGGGGGAGGTTGCATATAGTGGACCTTGCCAGTGTTAGACCTCGCAGTAGTGGAAGCCTTTGGCACTAGGCTGCTGAGAAAATAACCAATCCTTACATTCTGAAGTATTTTAATGGTCCTCATGCTATGGGAGAATGTGAGATATTCCTTAGTTAGATAGGATGGAGAAGTGGAGGGAATGTAAAATAGGATGGATGAATTTCCATGCTGGCTCACCATTTCTTTCCCATTTTAGGGTAGGGTGGATAAAATTAAGCAACTTCAGTTAATACCCTACCAAGTCCCAACTCATTTAATTATAACAAGACAATTACAAAATATGGTACCCTTCAACTTTTTCGTCTCTCCCTGTTACTCAACCAGACAATCTATTGAAAAGACACTTTTCCCTTGATAGAAAAGCGAACCCTCTTATTTTTCCATACTTCATTCTTCCCTACCAACCATAGCATAAACTTCACTACTAAGGGTGTGTGGTTTAGGGTTTAGGGGGAAGAAAACGTAAGCTTCGCTGGAAGCAGGTTATAACTTTATGGTTGTGTTAAATACAATTCGGGGATAACAGTTAATATGCACTACACATTGTAAAAAGATTTGGTAATGCCAGATTTCCATTTTCCTTGCTTTGTTTTGGATCAAGTGTTGGATTTCCCTGGAGTTATTACTGTTGTCCTTACAAACTTGATTTTGGATACTTGGGGTTGGGGTGACAAAACAAGTGGTTGTTTTTGTTGAGACATTAAACTCACATTGGGTAAAAACAAGCTTAGTAAACAATTAATAAAGATCCTGGGCCACACCTGTCATAAGCCAATTGGTTTTGAGATGGACCCTCAAACTTTAACATGGTATCAGAGCCTCTCTACGTGTAGGCCCAACGGCCCACATTCTTGCTCCACGCCACCCGATCTATGTGTCCACGTTGTAAGCCTCAATCCCGGCTACACGTTAAACCTACATCGGAGCCTCAATCCCAGCTACACGTTAAACCTACATCGGGTAAAAACAAGCCTAGCAAACAGTTAATAAAGATCCTGGGGCACACCTCTGATAAGCCAATTGGTTTTAAGATGGACTCCAGACTTAACAGTTTTTGCGATTACAGATGGTATCATACTTGGGGAGAGGAACCTGTTTTTTCATACTGATCTCATGTTAACTCAATTTTGGTTTTCATGCTTGGACTTGTTATATAATTTTCAGATGCGAGCTTATGCAAGAAGTGGGGAGAACCCTCCTGATGGTTTCATGTGTCCTGGGGATGGGATGTCTTGGTCAAATATTATGCAAGCTTGCAAGCTGAAGAAGCAACAGCAGTATCTGCTTAGATATGTACATTACAGGTAGAGTTTTAAGTAAAAGTTCATACTAGCGGAAGCAGGATATATATCTCAACTCTCAAGGTCTTTGGAGGTTTTGCTGATGAACATCTAACAGAGGTTCAATCTGTTCCTGGACTGAAATTAGGCACAATGCCTATTTTCGTTTTCTTTTTCATCTTAATTGAAGTTGTGCTTTAATTGTTTGATTATCTGTTTTGCTTTGCTTGTAATTGATTTGCTTAATATACACATTATTTTTTTTCCGGCATGGAGATTATTATCCTTGTATTTATCTATTCTATTCTATATTATAAAGCGGGAGGGATAGATGAAGCCCTTTCTCGCGTTTTGAGAACTGGATGAGAACGACAGAGTAAATGGCATGCCTAGTAGGTCTTTGGTTGGGTTGCCTAAGCCTGGCATATTGAATGTGTATTACTAGAAGCCTATTACTACTTGTTTTAGGTTATAGGAAAAAACATACTTTTTCGATCATCTTATTATTGTAAGAATATATTAAATAAATTGCCCATTGTAGTATTCAAATTTGACAAAATGACCGCTGTACTAACAAATACGCTTCAAATTGAACCTAGTTCGCCAGTTTTCGTTAAAAAATTAACAGAGATGTCCATGTAGACCCTGTGGGACCTAATCATTGCTTGAATTAATGAACTGGAATTCTAATATGTCCGGCTGGGTTTTGAGGGAGATATAACACTCCCTTATGTGCGATTGTGAGGGACATTGGTCGATCATCTTTCATGTATTGCAACAACAAGGTTTGATTACTCCCTCTTTTACTTAGATTACAAGTTTAGGGTTCTTTCAGATATGAAATTGAAGTTTCTAAACAGTCAGGGTTACTTAGTGCTAGGCTGTTATACTACACAAATTCTCTAAAATGAAATTTTCAATCAAAGACAAGGAATTCGAAGCAACGCACTATAATTTGGTGAGGATGTGCAATAACGACCACGTGAAGTTTGTCATTTTCATCTAGACGCCTAGCTTGAACCGAATACGTGCTACCTACCCAATTGAGGTTTTTTGAACCCGAGTGTTAAGCTATTTTTTGACATCCTCTTTCATATTAGTATAACCGCCCCATCTTCTAAGGTGCTCACACACACACACACACACACACACACACACATACTCTCTCTCTCTCTCTCTCTCACACACACACACACACACACACACTCTCTCTCTCTCACACACAAACACAAACACAAACACACGCACACCAATGATCTTGCTTTGGAGAATATGATGTTCAAAAAGTGACATTCAAAATGGGTAATCTAATTTTGGTTATTATATCACTGTTTCACAATGAGTTCTTTGTAGTTTGTTAGAACTATTCTTATGTCGTCTTTTTAAAACAGAGTATGTCACCCCCTTAAATTTCCCTTGTTTTTTCTTTTGGAAGAGAATATTTTATGGAGTGAAATTCAATTAAACTATTTTTAGACCGTAAGTCTTAGCTCAAATGGTTAATTACTGACTCTTTAAATTAGAAGTTGGGGTTCAAATCTCCCTAAAAGTGAGAGAATAGTTATGGTTTACTAGGGTGAGGCAGGTTGGACTCCGACTTAGGGGAGATGCTCATCAAAAATGCAAATTATGACATCAAATAGAAGTTTTCATATAAATATTTTTAAATGCAATAATGTACTATCTATTTAGTTATATCATTTTTGAAAAAAGATAACTATTTTATATAGACGGAAGAAATATTATGGTCCCTCCGTCCCAAGCATTTGACAAGTCAAACTTGTTATCGTACTCTTATTTTTCTATTATTTTTTTAAATTACATTAAAATCACTTATTATTTTTCTATGACAGGTTGAACAAATATCATGTCTTCATAAAGAATGAAAAATTTTGAAAAAAAAAGGGTTAATTACACCATTAGTCCCTTGACTATTAGTTTTTTCACAATTAGTCCCTTAAGATTTTTTTTCAAATTTCAGTCCCTAGAGTTCCAAAATTAGACACGCTTAGTCCTTTTGGTGGATACCGTTAGTATTTATCCGTTAAGTCAGTCATGTACCCAACACGTGACTTTGATTAAGGGCATTTATGGAATTTCATGTACCCCTGTGACCTGTGAAGTTCATTAGCGCGAACATTTCCCTCCCAATCTTCTCCCCCCATTAAAACCTAACTACCCCAACACTGGCAAAAGCTATAGAAAGCGATCGATAGAGAGAGAAAGAGAGACGCGGCCATGGGAGATCGATGTAGGTGTGGTAGGTCAATTGTAATGAAAACGTCATGGGTGATTCAAACCCGGAAGAAGGTTCCTCGCATGAGCACAAATTGGGTAAGTATTGATTTTGGTTTGCAAGATATGTTTTCATTTCTGATTTGCAAACTTTCATTCCTTGTATAGGGTAGAAATTGTGGTTATTTCAGGTGGTTTAATCCACCAATGTGTATGAGATCGAAGGACATTATTCCTGGGCTTCTTCGAAGGCTACGTATGGCTGAGAGGAAAAATTGCAAAAAGAAACTACTGTGGATTGCTATTTTGATTTCTTAGATTTTATTTGCGATTGTGCTACTGCTCGGGGCTGGAGATGAAAAAGAAGATAGTGCTACTACCATGGATATTCAAAATTGACCAATGGCTACAGGACAGTGCTAAATTTTGGGTCATGTTTTAGGCTGCTTAGGTTAGCATTGTAAAGATCAGTTGGAAAAGAAATATGTTGCAATAGCAACTTTGTAAGAGTTTGTGTAAGAAATTTGTTGCAATAACAAATTTCTAAGGTATTGTGTAATCTATTTTATGAATAAGACATTGTGTAATCTATTTGTTGGAATATCAATTTGGTTTGTAAATTGTCTCACCATCTTAAACCATGAAATACCCTGGCATTCCAAATTTTAGGACACTTTGACAAAAAAATACAAACATTGTTCCATCAGACCATATCCTTGTCATTGTTTATTAATCAGGGCAATAAACTGATATAACAAAGCAATAAGAAAAACAGAGTAACAAGAAAAAAAATAGAGTGTATGAACATATCATACCTAACCATATCATATCCCCAAAATACATTGTCATTGTTCATTAACCCCAAAATACATCATTTCAACACAATGTTCAAATTGACAACTTTCTAAAACATATCATACCTAACCAAAAGGCAAAGTTTTACCATGTGCAAAAAGACAACTTTCCAAAACATCATTCCTAACTACACTAAATATTGACATAGGTGTTTCTCCCTTTTTGACTTTTGGCCTTTTCATTTTTTGCTCTTTGTCTAGCATACCACTTGTCCAAGCTTGATGATAAGATAACATGCCTGCCTCCCTTCATAAAATCACTTGTAATTGACATAGAGGGTTGTCCTTTATCTGAATGTGTTTGTTCTGGTGGTGCGGGTAAATTGTTGGATCTTTCATTTTGAGTAGGCTGTGATGTGCCTTCAGCAGGTCTTCCCTTCTTTCTCTGCCTCTTGGCTCCACCCTGTGTAATATAAACAGGGAAAATTTGTTATGTATTCCAAGAGACATAAAAACAAAAAAGCAAAAACACAAATGTTGCCCTTAGTCTTCTTACATGTTGTCCTTGATTTGGTTGTCCTTGTTCTGGTGGTGGGGGTTGAGTGGTAGATATTGTTAGCCTTTCATATTGAGTAGGCTGTGATATGCCTTCAGCAGGTCTCTTCTTTCTCTGCCTCTTGGCTCCACCCTATATAATATAAACTAGGAAAAATTGTTGCAAAACAATTCCAAAACAAAAAAACAATGAAGCAAAAAAAATCAATGTTGCCCTTAGTTTTCTTACCTGTTGGTTTCCTTCACCCTCAGTATTCTTTTTCTCTTTTGGCTTTGGTTGGCAACCAATTGCTCCTTCCTTTGTGCATCTTCTAATATTATGCCCATCATGTCCACACCTTATGCATCTTAATTTTATACTCATTCTTCCCAACTTAGTTGCACCCATATGTGACTTTGGCCTCTCTTCAGGTCCTCTATTTCTCAACTTTTTAGGTTTACCAAGTTGCTTATGTACTACAAGAGCAGTAATAGGATATCCCTCTTGGGGTGCCCACATGTCAACACCATTAATGAGATTAATGGTATGCTCATAAATCTTGGCCTGAAACTTCAAGGTGTAATACTCATGCACCCATTCCTCAGGCACCCCATTCCCTCTATTAGCCCTAAAATAATATATGGCAGAAATTGCATGCTTACATGAAATTCCAGTTAAATCCCACATCCCACAACTACAAGTTCTAGCATTTAAGCTTACAATGCATTGTTCACCCCAAGCACCCCCCCTCACTTGATACATGTTAGATCCATTCCATGTGGTATTATACTCCATTGCAGCTTTCTTTAGTTGCTCAAACTTATTCTACACATCTTTGCAAAGAGGACCACTTGTCTTGCTCATTTGCTTTCTCTTCTTCTCAATCCTTTTCATCAGCAAGTTCCTAATAGTTTCCAACATGCTAATAATTGGCATATCCCTAGCAGCTATGATGAAAGCATTGAAGCATTCACATAAGTTATTCATAGAGATATGGCTTTTAACAGTTGTTGTCTAGTAGGCTTTACACCAATGCATATAAGGCTTACCCATTGCCCACGATATGCCTCTCATTTACATTTTTAGCTTTTCCAATTTATTTTGATACTTGGCAAAGCTTGAAGATCTAGCAATGTTAAAGAGTAGGTCTTTGAGCTTCTGGCCTCTGTGCTATTTTCTGTAATTGCTGAACACATGCTGGAGACAATATCTATGTTCAACAGCTAGACACAATTCTTAAATTGCTGCAACCAAACCCTGCAACATTATGCAAATGAATAAGTATAAACATAATATAGATTAAGAAAATAATCTGGATTACGAAAAAAAACCAAAACCTAGCTTTTGTTCATTAGATATGAAGACTTAATGTTGCTGATTGGTTATCATAAGATCAGCCATTACCATTTCTAAGAACCAGGTCCAAGACTCTTTATTCTCAGCTTCCATAACAGCCCAAGCTACTGGATACATTCTACCATTGCCATCAATACTTACTGCTAAAAGTAATTGGCCAGGATATGGACCTTTTAAAAAGGCCCCATCAAACCCCAATACCTTCCTACATCCAGCCAAAAAACTAGCCTTCAATGGTCTAAGGCAGCAATAAAGCCTTTTGAATTGTCTATCTTCTTGCCTAGGGTTCTCAAGCTCAAACTCAAATGTCATGGCTGTGTTGAGATTTGTTCTCTTAACTTCTCCACAATACCTTCTAAGCAAATCATACGTTCGGTGAGTCCCAAAGATCAAGTTTATTGCTTCTTTTTGGCCCTATATGCCCGACTCTAGAGATATCAAGTTGATGTTCGGTTCTCAAGGTTGTTCTCAAAGACTTCACCGCACTGATTTGTTCTTATAGTCTCCATGTCTTGCTTGGCTACCCATTTTGATGTTGCATACTTAATGTTGTGGCTATAATTACACATATGTTGATCCTTAAATGTTGCAACTACCCACTGACATGAGTCTTTATTATAAGAAACCAACAAAAGCCAAGGATATGCAACATTTCCTATGCATCTAATCCTAATCCTCACCTTGTCATTCTTCATAAACTTCAGTGTCTTTCTATTCACAATTGAGTAATGATTTATTGTTTCCCTAACATCTTCAATATCAACTTCATCCCAATCTCAAATTTTGGATCATTAAAATCAACAATATCAAAGTCAAGATAACAATTCTTTTACGGCATTAAACTCTTCCTTATCATCGAGCTTGATAAGTTCCTTAGTTCATCGAGTTAGCATACTGCACCCTACATAGTCCGAATCGAATCTGAATTAACAACTTTCTTTTTACCTTTCTTATACACAGGAATTTGAACTTTGCTGCCAACACTGGCATGAAAAACAGGCTTCTCATCATCTTCTTCATCTTCCTCAGCACCATCATCTGGCTCATTCACCTCAACACCATTATAAAAATCAAATGGCTCACTTGGCCCATTAACCCAGCAACATTATCAAAATCAAAATCAAATGGCCCATTACCTTGCCCATTAACCCCAGCAGCCTCATGATCCAAATTAATTGGCCCATCACCTGGCCCAACAGCATCATTATCTAAATCAATTGGCCCATTAAGCCCAGCAACATCATTATCCAAATCAATTGGCCCATAGTTGCCAACACCAACATTTTCATTAACTGCCCTATGATTATCATTCTCAATGTATGAAATAAGTGTAGGTGTTAGTGCCCTAGGCCTATAGAGATAGACTTATTTGTAATGTCATTATTCATTTATATAAGAGATTGTTTCTTTGATTATTATATATGTTTGCATGTTTGCTTTAATAATCGTGTCCCTAGTACTTATGAAGCACTAGTATGAAGTCTAATGGATAATCATATGATGATTATATGCATGGAGATGCACATTAGATTCATGGGTACTTGTTAGAGAACAAGGTACTGGACTTGACCCATTATGAGATTTATGTCATGGTCGTATGTCATAAATAAATCTCATATAGTTATATCATTGATATCCTTTGACCTGAGATTATCATCGTCTTCCACTCGATGAATATTATGTTTGATATAGTTTAACGTTGTCTTTAACCGGATAACAATAAGGGCTATTATTGGCATGATATGATTCTTGTTGGGAAGAATGATAAGTCAAGATGGAAATTTGTCCCTCGTAAAGAGAGATGTTTGCTAGGCCACTCGTAAGTAAGATTGATGTAGTGCATGGCCATGCCCGAATGAATTAATGTGATTAATATCATTCGATTAATCAATTTACTTAGTAACGAAAGCATTGAACAATATGAGTTGACTTGGACCATGACTCATGTTCAATATAACATCGTGTGACAAAGGGATTGTGATATGTTCTATGTAGGAAATCGAACTTGATATTATATTATTTGGGTAGGCATGATGGCTTGCTAGAATCCGCTCATGTCTTATGAGGATCGATGTGATCGAACTCATTGCCAACATAATATAGTCCTATGGGGTCACACGCATCGAACGAATTGTCAAAAATGAAGAATATGGAGTTTTTGTTCTCGGGGACGACTCGTCCCCAGGAGAACCAACTATTCCCTTGGCTCGGGACGAGAATCGGTGAGAGAGTCTCGAGGACGACTCGTCCCCTGGGGACGAGTCGTCCCGTCAGCGCTGGACGACGAAATTGACTTAAATTAGGTTTTCGCAAAGGGAATATTTTTATAACGTATAAATAAAAACCCTTGGTTGCCCTAGCCGTCACTCTCATGCCTTTGGGTTTAGAGAAACACAAAGGAGAGATTTCAATTGAGAATTGAAAACAAAAACTCAATCCAAATCCATATTTCTTCATCGATTGAAAAGAGTTTCAATCAAGGATCTAGCAATCCGCCTAGAATTGTTCTAGGTTCGTTCAACGCGTGGATACACATGAGGATCTTCGCTATTCAAGATCTTTCGTTCGTGATTAAAGAATCGTTCATCGAAGATTCGCTAGTTCTTCAACTGAGTTGGAACGCGTTTATCAACGACAAAAGCACACAAGGTTAGTAATTCTAAATCATTCTTCTTAATTAATCATCTAGAACGGATCCTAGGGCTCCGGTTTTCGAGTTATTTGCAATCTTCCGCCGCGCATGGACCCTCGAAACCCAACAAAGGGTATCGAGCCACCGTTCATGATGTTTATATTAGATTATCATGATAATTATATAATGTGATTATGTTAATTTTCATGATGAATATGATTTAGAACATGATTTTATATGAGAATTGCTTATGGAAGTAATTGTATATTTTGATATACCATGATTGTGAATTGAATTATTTGATTAATGTGATTAATCTAGAATATGGGTCTTGAATATTACTTAGTATATGGGCTGGACACCAAAAACTTCCCCACGTGCACTTCGATGGAAGTGTGGGATAACCTTGGATTACAATGCCACGTACTAGTAATTGATGAATTTCTAGATCTTGAACAAAGTGTTTGTTATAGGGATTATGTTCATATTAAATGAGATTTTACATGAGTCATTGAACCCTAATTGATTAGAAATTATGATGTAAACATCAAATGTGATTTGTGATGCATCATTCCATGTTCATAATTATGCTCATATAATTTTCATGAATCAACCTTGCCATGTTAATTGATAAACATGAAAATTGAACCTTCATTGAAATTTGAGTTTGTCTATGCCACCCATGTTTAAACACTTGTGAGTACACGGATAGTTTCATGTAGGCTACGCCACGGTGAGGTACATTGATTCTATCTTTATATGATCAAGATGAGCAAACGGTGATTGCTATACGTTTAAAATGGTTGAACTCAATTAGGCTATCAAAACAGTTTTGGGCCTAAGGCATAAGATGGGATTGAAACATGTGACATATGATGTCTATAATCTCATAAAGGATCTAAGAGTCATATATTGATATGATTGATAAATGTTATTTACCTTTTTAGTTTAATTTTGAGCAATGTGCCATAGCCGACTTGAAATTAAATTAAAGTTGGGTCTTAGCCTACTAAATTATATTATGCATGTTTGTATAAGAAGGTTATATAATTTAGTGGGAGTATTTGAGAAATACGTTAATTAATCTCTTAAATTGAAATTAGTACTTATATGTGTTCATATTTGTTGCATATCTTTGTAGATCAATGGTCAGTAACACTAATCAAAATCATCACGATCGTCCTTGAGAAGGACAAGTTAGAAGAGAATGGCAACAACTACGTGGATTGGATCCGCAGTTTGGGAATTGTTCTCAAACAGAAAGGAAGTTGTACATTCTCGATGGACCCGTTCCACCCGAGCCGCCGCTAATGCAACTAAAGCCGAAAAGGATCAACATAAGAAACATGTGGATGATTCTATTGATGTTGGTTGCTTGATGCTTGCTTCCATGTGTAAGGCCCTTCGAAGGACCTTGTACACATGGAAGCTTATGATTTGGGAAATCATTTGAAGGAAATGTTCCATTGCAAGCACGTCAGAAAGGTTTGACACTATGAAGGCTCTTCATTCATGCAAGATGATTGAAGGACAACCGTTGGGCCTCATGTGTTGAAAATGAAGGGTCACCTCGAACATCTTGAGAGGCTTGGATATCCTATCCAGTTGAGCGGCTACGGATATGATATTGCATTCACTCCCGAAAGTTATAATCGGTTCGTTATGAATTATAACATGAATGGGATGAATAAATCTCTGTCCGAATTACATGGGATGCTTAAGAATGCAGAGAACAATATTGCCAAGAAAACCAATCAAGTGTTGATGGTGAATAAAGGAAAGGGGTTCAAGAAACCCAAGGTTAAAGCAAGAGTTGCTAAACCGGAGGCAAAGGTTGCCGTTGTTGAGAAGCCTCAACCCAAATCCCAAAAGGACGCGGTTTGCTACCATTGCAAGGAACCGGGCATTGAGGCGAATCGCAAAGCTTATCGGAAGGGAAGAAGAAGGGCAATGAGATTGCCATGACTTCGTGTATCTATGTGATAGATATTTTACTTTCTACTTCTAGTTCTTGGGTATTAGATACCGGATGTGGATCTCACATTTGCCTAAATGTGCAGGACTAAAGAATAGAAGGTTGCTCAAGGAAGGTGAAGTAGACTGCGGGTTGGAAATGGAGCAAGAGTTCCGCATTGGCCGTAGGACTTACGAAGTCACTTTACCTAGCGGTTTAATATTAGTTTTGAATAACCGCTATTATGTTCGGATTTGAGCGAAACATTATTTCAATTTCTTGTTTAGACAATGAGGGTTACGCTTTTCTTATTGCGAATAAGAAATTTTCCATTTATATGAATGATGTGCTTTCTTGTATTGCTCATTCTTTTAATGGCCTTTATGTCTTGGATGTTGAAAATAATGTTGAGAATGTCTATCATGTTAGTAAGAAATCTAAACCAAACAATGTGAACAATACATTTAAATGGCATTGCCGCCTTGGTCACATAAATGAGAAACGCGTCTCTAAACTCCATAAAGATGGATATTTAGACTCATATGATTATGAATTATATGATGTTTGCGAATCTTGTTTATTGGGCAAGATGATTAAAGCACCTTTACTAAGAGTAGTGAAAGGGCTAGTGATTTGTTGGCTCTCATACATACCGATGTATGTGGACCAATGAATAGCATTGCTAGGGGAGGATTTCTGACTTCATAACATTCACCGATGACTTATCCGATATGGCTATGTCTATCTAATGAAGTACAAAAGTGAAGCATTTGAGATATTTAGAATATTTCAAAATGAAGTACAAAATCAACTTGGCAAAACTATTAAAACACTTCGATCCGATCGAGGTGGTGAATATTTAAGCCAAGAATTTGACGATCATCTTAAAAGTTGTGGAATTGTTTCGTAACTTACTCCACCCTAACACCACAATGGAATGGTGTGTCCGAGAGGAGAAATCGAACTCTATTAGATATGGTTCGATCGATGATGAGTCAAGTTAACCTTCCTATTTCTTTTGGGGACATGCACGGAAACAATTGCTTTCACACTTAATAAGGTCCCTACTAAATCGGCTCCTAAGACCCCACATGAGATGTGGCATGGAAGAAAACCTAGTTTATCTTTCATGAAGATTTGGGATGTGAAGCTTATGTAAAGAAATTGGTTTCAAAATAAGCTTGCACCTGATCCGATAAATGCATTTTCGTTGGTTATCCTAAGGAAACGAAGGGATATCAATTTTACAACCGATCCGAGAACAAAGTGTTTGTTGCTCGACATGGTGTCTTTCTAGAGAAAGAGTTTCTCTCTAAAGAAACTAGTGGGAGTAAAATTGATCTTGAAGAAATTCAAGAACCCGAAAATGACATAGAGCCAATAGTAGAGATGGAACCAAATTCACAAGCTGTTGTGGAACCGGTTCAAGATACACAAGTTCTTCGCAGATCGGATAGGATACGATCCGAACCTGAGAGATATGGATTTCTCATGACGGAAAGTAACGAAGTAGAAATCATTGAGAATGATGAACCTACTTCCTATCAAGAGGCGATGTCCAATCCGATTCTGACAAGTGGCTAGGAGCCATGAAATCCGAGATCAAATCCATGTACGATAATCAAGTTTGGAACTTGATTGATCCACCCGAAGGTGTAAAACCATAGGTGCAAATGGGTTTTCAAAAAGAAAACCGACGTGGATGGGAAGGTACATACTTATAAGGCTAGGCTTGTTGCTAAGGGGTATAGGCACTCATGGCGTTGACTATGATGAAACCTTTTCGCCCGTAGCAATGCTTAAGTCTATTAGAATCTTAATTGCCATAGCCGCATATTACGACTATGAGATATGGCAAATGGACGTCAAAACAGCGTTTCTTAACGAAACCTACTTGAGGATGTATACATGATACACTCAAGGGTTTGTCGATCCAAAGAATTCTAATAAAGTATGTAAGTTGCGAGATCCATTTATGGATTGAAGCAAGCTTCCAGAGTTGGAATCTACGTTTTGATGAATCACCAAAGAGTTTGGTTTCATCAAAAACGAAGATGAGCCTTGTGTATACAAGAAAATAAGTGGAAGCATAGTACTTTTCTCGTGTTGTATGTCGATGACATCTTGCTCATTGGAAACAATGTTCCGCACTTGAGACCTAAGTCTTGGTTAGGAAAATGTTTTTCAATGAAAGATATGGGTGGGCTTATATCCTTGGTATCAAGATCTATAGAGATAGATCAAGAAGGATGATTGGTTTGAGTCAAAGTACATATATTGACAAGGTCCTTAGAAGATTCCGTATGGAAAATTCTAAAAGAGGAACTTGCCAATGGGACATGGCATTACTCTTAGCAAGACTCATTGTCCTAAGACAAATGATGAGCGAAAGAGGATTAGTGATTAGACGCCCGAGTTCGGGATTCGGTATTAAACCCCAACTCGGTGCGCCAAACTAGAAGAAACAACTAAAGTCCACAAGTGCACGAGCTACACAAGCTCAAAACCAAAACTATGCAATGAAAACCACAACTAAATAAAACCCGAGTTTCAAAACTCAAATAATAAAACTATAACTAGAAAACCTCCACGGCAAAACACAAGCCCGAGAACGATACTAGCATAATCCCAACAATAAACCTCGACGGCTAAATACAAAGCCGGAAACAACAACACTAAATACTCACGAGCTAACATGCTCGAAAAGATTACAATAATAAACGGCTCGACATCGAATGTCGGGTCTAAAAATATACATCAATAAAAAGAGTTACAAAATAATGCTACCCATAAGTAAAGTTTACATAACTTTACATCAACCATCGTTCTCACTAAACTAAGAAATTAAGAAGCATAATTATACACAAGCTCCGGAGAGCAACTACCCAAAGATCATTCGGCCCGCAAGTCTCACCGATCGCACTATGTCGTCCTTCGATTGCAATCTAAAAGAGTTAACACAACAAGAGTGAGTCTAAAAGACCCCGTAAGCCACTACAATGTATTGTATGCTATGAGAATGAATGCAACAGTAAACCAAACTCTACATGTAGCTAGTCTATGTAGCACTTCCGGCTTACCTAACATTTCAACCACAAACCGGTAAGTCAAGGGACTATTCTAACTTGACCAACCATCGGCAACTATCACATACAACTAGATGACATGGCATGATGCTCAACGCTAAGAATAACATGGTAATAACATTTATATACCATAATGATCATGTATCATATTAAAAGTATACAATTCACATAATTCACTTAGCACTTGGTGTTCACATAAGTGCAACTTAATTAAACCACATCATGAAGGATATTATTTCTCTTGCTTCCAACTTCGCGTTGCTCCTGCAATACACGAGAAAACATATGTGCCTCGATACCCGTGTACGTAGTATCGACGCCCCGACACAATCCCGTCGAGTTCAACATAGCAAACCAAAGTCGCGCGTATTGCTACAACAAATGGGCTACATCCCTGCGGCAACAGAGGTGTGTGCGCAAACACGGCGACTTATAGCGATTACGAATCCTATTCGTAAAGACTATAGGTCGTCCCACCATGACATTAACAACAACGACGCCACTGACTCAATGCAATGCACAAGTAAATATTTACTCGTCATTCTCAACATATCATCATGTGTTCTTTGAATCACATATCAAATCAACTCAATGTGCTAGTACATACTATACACAAAATCAATCATCAAAGTAGGATGATTGTCCTACGATCAATCATCAAAGTAGGATGATTGTCCTATCTCACACTAGAACAATCACAATCATGTCCGAAATTATTGAACAGATAGACAAAACAAGGCAAGAGGCAAAGTAGGCCCATTGTACAACTCAATCACTAAACAAAGGTCTCGTGATAGCTAGACACATACATAAACTCCAATGTAAGGTATTTATACCTTATAATCAATCGACAAACAAGGTCCATAATGTGGAACCTATATAACACGAGGATAGGTTATTCATCCTAATCCCAAAATAAGGTAACATGTTTCTCACATGTACGCAAACTCATAACCCCACGTAAGTAAGTCTACTAGTACTCACAACCATCAATTAAGGCGCCATAGCTACGCTAAACTAAGGATCTCTAAGCATCCTATCGTCACACAATATCTTTTATCTCATACGCATCATAATATATTACATATTCTTATCGACGCATACTTCAACTTTATTCGATTTAACTCGTAGTCGCTAATATTTGACTAAGTCAACCAAGGTCAACGTTTCACTAAGTCATGAACCCGTCAATTCGTCATCCCACATGGTAGGAATTAATATATATCATATAGGCGTTACTACTACCCATTTCTCAACTCCGTAGAGTCAACTATACATTAATGAAATTACTACAATAATCGACGTTTACTTATTACGTCCTATTCGACTCCGAGTCGGCCACGACTAGTGTATATCTCATAATGACTCCGCTGAGTCGTTACCAATATCAAGATATCGGGACAAACCGTAGTATCGTCCCCTATAAACTCCTATCGTTTGCAATGCCCAACGCACAAAGAGTCTGCTACTCGTAACGATTTCATAAGGTTTCCGCTAGTGCGTAAACGGTAAAACTTCAATGATTCGGTATACTCAAACTTAAGATTAACGTAATGAAGTATAATTAATTTAAACAAGTCTTCGGCGACATTGCGGCCGGAACCCAACTAATAATACACAAGCATAATTTAACCTTAATGAGTTTCTATTACTCGGCACAATAATTACTAGGACAACCGCAACAACACAACAACCACGACAATAATACCAACAACATCAAGCTCTCCGAGTCTCTATTACTCAAAGTCCACGAACTCAACAATAATTCATCAATTCTATCTTTATTCGAAATACTTAAATCGAACAAGTAACGGAATATAACCTAACATCATTCGTAGGGACATATATATATATATATATATATATATATCTCCCAATAAAAGTCACGAATATCATCGCTAACGCACCCTACATGCTTTACTCTTCCAATTCAACTCGTAAACACACAAAGCATTATAGTTACTTACCTTCACCGTAAATCCTCCACGAAATCAAGGGCTTATGGTGAAAACGTACTCCGACGACCTCTACGCCGCCACGGAGTCAAATCAATGATCCCAAACTCGAACCAAGCTCGAATCAAACTTCCTCTCTCTCTAACAACACTTTCTCTCTAAGATGTGGGAGAAGAGATGGGTTTATGATGTACTAACAGATCGGATGATCCCTTTGGGTAGAAATGTTCTCCTTGTCGCCCTCTACGCTACGGCGAAGACGGCTCGTCGATCCGACAAGCGGAGCTCAAGATATCACGAAATCTTTCTCTTCTCTCTCTCTCTCTCTCTTCTGCTCTCTCTAAAGTCTGAGTTGGGAGGAAGAAATGAGGAGGAAAATAGAGTGTGATCTTTTATTAATACCACGGGTAAGTGTTTGGTCCAATCCCGGCTTGTTTGAGCATTTTAAACCACTTAAAAATGTTTAAAACCGAGAAAGACGAAAACCGGACGAACAGGACGGGCAGGCGATCGCTCGCCTTAAACAGGGCGATCGCTTTGTCTTCCGGAAGCGTGGCGATCGCTTTGATGCCCAGGCGATCGCTCGTGTCCAGATCCTCCGAACTCTCCGAAAATGCTCCAAACGCCCGAAATGGTCCTAAATGATCCCGAAGTGATTCTAAGTCTTTGAGAAGGTCGAAATACTCAAGAGAGGTTCTCGAAAGTTCCGAAACAACGTTAGAAGTTCAACGTAAAGCTCGCATAATCAACCATACAAAGGTTCAAGTACAAATCGGGCATATGAAACACTCGAAATGAGTCGTGCGGCTTAACGACAAGATCAACGTGATCAATAGTCGTGAAGGAGTCTAAACCAAGGTTAGGTCAATCACCCAAAGAGAAGACGTAACGTATACGAACGCTAATCGATGTCAAGGAAAATCTCGAATGGATAAAGGAACAAAGCGCAACTCACCCTGAGTTAAACGCGCGTCAAATATGATTCTCGACCTCACACGTCATGCTTAACGAGCATGACACCTCACTCGAGGGTTTTAAAGTCAACATCGAGAGACCACGAGTGAACTCGAATGAAGTTGGGTCGGGGTATTACATCTCTCCCCTTAAAGGAATTCGCCGCGAATTCATGAGTTAGACGTCCATGGGACGTACAATTGCTACAACAAGGTTATACAGCCCACACAAACACGCTTCCACCAATGATGGGTGAAAGTCTAACAAATAAGGCGAATTGGTCCAAGTTAGAGGCCACTAACCACAAGTAGTGCAAACACGCGAGACATCTAACGAATAGATGTGATTTTGAGATGTGAGAAATCTCGGGGTTTCATTACGAGACCAACCACCGTCTCTAGTCAAGTCCATGTTCGTGGTATACTTCAAGGTGTCATACGACTTTCGAACACATCCCACCACCACGCTTCCGTGCGCTAAACAAATCTCCACTTCCCGTGGTACAACTCCCAACAATTACTCACGGAAAACCCGCGATCAATAGGTCTAGGTCAATACTCCCTTGGTTCGCAAGGTTATACGATGACATACTATCATCAAAGAAATAGACTTGAATCAAATGGTGCAACACATGTAACACCTCGAAGTTATACAAGTCATAATGACTCTACCGTGAATAATAACACTACCGACTACATCACCGTCCGACAAAATAAAAGGCCAAGGGAATCGCAAGTTAACATGCTCGCGATACACTATTCACGTCAATAAGTCACAAGGTTAACATAAATGAAAATAAGAGTTTCGAACTCTGAATACATTCGACGGAACGAGTCGGTACCATTGAACACCAACACCATATACTATACGTGTTACTCGAATCACAGAGTGTATCACACTCTTAACGATTATATTCTCAGGTCGACTACGAGATATAATATTCTAACGAATGAGTACCCAAATCGAGTACACAAGATAGTCCAAAAACAGAAAACGAATAAATGATAGAATAAGTCACGATGAACATGACTCTTACGGATTCAATCACAAGGTCTCACCTTTAGCCTTGACTCGCTCTAGAGTCTTGGGTCGGTGCAGAGGGTTCGGTGGGGACACTTGCTCCACTCGGGTGTCTCACCTAGGGCCACATTCGTTGGTCCTCAAGTTCTTCGCCGAAATGCGTGTCGAGTTGAAATACGGCCGGATGCATAACCGACATCCTTGCCTTTCTAGTTCGCGCCATCCCGCTACAGGCATACAATAGAGACGTTAAATCTCTAATGGGAAGTGAAACACATTAAGTGAATCAACGGAGGCATACTTATCAACATAACGTTCTAAACTCTCAACCCAACACATATAACATGCATGTAGGGTCCTAATGATAACCATCTCACTATGCCAAAGGGCACATGCGCAAGGTGACACGATCTATTGTATCGCAAAAGTCTATAAGGCAAGATCGAATTAATACAATGTATCCAGCCTACATCACGTCGCATACAATATAGAAATCACACGCTCACCGCCGAGGTGACAAATCAATTCGATACCTCTAAGGCGAAACAAACATATAACACACGTGACAATATACAAGTCACAAGGGCTAATAGCATACCCGAAATACTCATGTTCAACTAAGCACAACGGCTCGCACAATATCAAATCAAATCAAACCAATACACGAGAAACGATACACAATCCAAACACAAGGTACACAACTTGTTCAAGCATACTATTCCATTTACTTGTCCATTCCGGTTGGTAATAGGTCGACAATTTCTATCTATCATGCTATCAACTTAGTCTTGACGAATATCTCTTGACAACCAAATCGGGCCCTTCAAGTGGCTTCAAAAGCTACCGTCACTGGGCGTTAGGGATAAGTGATTACAAATATGCCCTTAGAGTCGGTCTCATGCACATAAGTATCAAATACAAGCAAATGCACCCGTGTGACACAATGTCTCTAGTATGCACAAATGTCGCATTCCATGATGTGATATGAAAAATAAAGTGTCTAGTAGTACGGACTTATACACTCGCACTATCGTAACCCGACACTCCACGATGAACACTAGTGGATTCGTGACCCGTAATCTCGGGTCTTCCACCTCCATTTCCTCAAATGATCACTAATATCAAGCCTAAGACGTTCCCTAAAACCTCTCGACTATACTCTCGAATCAACGAGACAACCTACAATGGTCAAATCTCGCTACTAAACTTATCAAGCGACTCACACTTAGTCGTCAACATTCTAGCGAGAACTTAAACGCACTCACCGATTCTCCAAGAAAAACAACCGACTATAACCGTTAGTCTCCGCTCTCGAGCGTAAGAACCTAACTAATTCAGTCCTACATGGACCATCACTATAATTTACCAATATCCAAGGTAAACCTAACACAAAACTCGACGTTAAACGCTAAACCCAATACCCAAATCACCTAAGCCGAGGATCCTATCCCGGCGGACAGCCTAACTTAAGCTCGATACCATCGTGACGCCCGAGTTCGGGATTCGGTATTAAACCCCAACTCGGTGCGCCAAACTAGAAGAAACAACTAAAGTCCACAGAAGTGCACGAGCTACACAAGCTCAAAACCAAAAACTATGCAGCGGAAAACCACAACTAAATAAAACCTGAGTTTCAAAAACTCAAATAATAAAACTATAACTAGAAAACCTCCACGGCAAAACACAAGCCTGAGAACGATACTAGCATAATCCCAACAATAAACCTCGACGGCTAAATACAAAGCCGGAGAAACAACAACACTAAATACTCACGAGCTAACATGCTCGAAAAGATTACAATAATAAACGGCTCGACATCGAATGTCGGGTCTAAAAATATACATCAATAAAAAGAGTTACAAAATAATGCTACCCATAAGTAAAGTTTACATAACTTTACATCAACCATCGTTCTCACTAAACTAAGAAATTAAGAAGCATAATTATACACAAGCTCCGGAGAGCAACTACCCAAAGATCATTCTGCAGCACCCGCAAGTCTCACCGATCGCACTATGTCGTCCTTCGATTGCAATCTAAAAGAGTTAACACAACAAGAGTGAGTCTAAAAGACCCCGTAAGCCACTACAATGTATTGTATGCTATGAGAATGAATGCAACAAGAAACCAAACTCTACATGTAGCTAGTCTATGTAGCACTTCGGCTTACCTAACATTTCAACCACAAACCGGTAAGTCAAGGGACTATTCTAACTTGACCAACCATCGGCAACTATCACATACAACTAGATGACATGGCATGATGCTCAACGCTAAGAATAACATGGTAATAACATTTATATACCATAATGATCATGTATCATATTAAAAGTATACAAGTCACATAATTCACTTAGCACTTGGTGTTCACATAAGTGCAACTTAATTAAACCACATCATGAAGGATATTATTTCTCTTGCTTCCAACTTCGTTGCTCCCGCAATACGAGAAAACATATGTGCCTCGATACCCGTGTACGTAGTATCGACGTCCCGACACAATCCCGTCGAGTTCAACATAGCAAACCAAAGTCGCGCGTATTGCTACAACAATGGGCTACATCCCGCCTGCGGCCAACAGGCGAGGGTGTGTGCAAACCGGCACGGCGACTTATAGCGATTACGAATCCTATTCGTAAAGACTATAGGTCGTCCCACCATGACATTAACAACAACGACGCCAGCTGGACTCAATGCAATGCACAAGTAAATATTTACTCGTCATTCTCAACATATCATCATGTGTTCTTTGAATCACATATCAAATCAACTCAATGTGCTAGTACATACTATACACAAAATCAATCATCAAAGTAGGATGATTGTCCTACGATCAATCATCAAAGTAGGATGATTGTCCTATCTCACACTAGAACAATCACAATCATGTCCGAAATTATTGAACAGATAGACAAAACAAGGCAGTAGGCAAAGTAGGCCCATTGTACAACTCAATCACTAAACAGTGTCTGTGATAGCTAGACACATACATAAACTCCAATGTAAGGTATTTATACCTTATAATCAACTGACAAACAAGGTCCATAATGTGGAACCTATATAACACGAGGATAGGTTATTCATCCTAATCCCAAAATAAGGTAACATGTTTCTCACATGTACGCAAACTCATAACCCCACGTAAGTAAGTCTACTAGTACTCACAACCATCAATTAAGGCGCCATAGCTACGCTAAACTAAGGATCTCTAAGCATCCTATCGTCACACAATATCTTTTATCTCATACGCATCATAATATATTACATATTCTTATCGACGCATACTTCAACTTTATTCGATTTAACTCGTAGTCGCCTAATATTTGACTAAGTCAACCAAGGTCAACGTTTCACTAAGTCATGAACCCGTCAATTCGTCATCCCACATGGTAGGGAATTAATATATATCATATAGGCGTTACTACTACCCATTTCTCAACTCCGTAGAGTCAACTATACATTAATGAAATTACTACAATAATCGACGTTTACTTATTACGTCCTATTCGACTCCGCCAGAGTCAGTCACGACTAGTGTATATCTCATAATGACTCCGCTAGAGTCGTTACCAATATCAAGATATCGGGACAAACCGTAGTATCGTCCCCTATAAACTCCTATCGTTTGCAATGCCCAACGCACAAAGAGTCGCTACTCGTAACGATTTCATAAGGTTTCCGCTAGTGCGTAAACGGTAAAACTTCAATGATTCGGTATACTCAAACTTAAGATTAACGTAATGAAGTATAATTAATTTAAACAAGTCTTCGGCGACATTGCGGCCGGAACTAATAATACACAAGCATAATTTAACCTTAATGAGTTTCTATTACTCGGCACAATAATTACTAGGACAACCGCAACAACACAACAACCACGACAATAATACCAACAACATCAAGCTCTCCGAGTCTCTATTACTCAAAGTCCACGAACTCAACAATAATTCATCAATTCTATCTTTATTCCAAATACTTAAATCGAACAAGTAACGGAATATAACCTAACATCATTCGTAGGGACAATTATATATATATATATATATATATATATATATATCTCCCAATAAAAGTCACGAATATCATCGCTAACGCACCCTACATGCTTTACTCTTCCAATTCAACTCGTAAAACACACAAAGCATTATAGTTACTTACCTTCACCGTAAATCCTCCACGAAATCAAGGGCTTATGGTGAAAACGTACTCCTCGACGACCTCTACGCGCCACGGAGTCAAATCAATGATCCCAAACTCGAACCAAGCTCGAATCAAACTTCCTCTCTCTCAACACTTTCTCTCTAAGATGTGGGAGAAGAGATGGGTTTATGATGTACTAACAGATCGGATGATCCCTTTGGGTAGAAATGTTCTCCTTGTCGTCCTCTACGCTACGGCGAAGACGGCTCGTCGATCCGACAAGCGGAGCTCAAGATATCACGAAATCTTTCTCTCTCTCTCTCTCTCTCTTCTTGCTCTCTCTAAAGTCTGAGTTGGGAGGAAGAAATGAGGGAGGAAAATAGAGTGTGATCTTTTATTAATACCACGGGTAAGTGTTTGGTCCAATCCGGCTTGTTTGAGCATTTTAAACCACTTAAAAATGTTTAAAACCGAGAAAGACAACCGGACGAACGAGGGCGGGCGGGCGATCGCTTTAAACAGAGCGATCGCTTTGTCTTCAAGCGGGCGATCGCTTTGATATGCCCGGGCGATCGCTCCGTGTCCGATCCTCGAACTCTCCGAAAATGCTCAAACGCCCGAAATGGTCCTAAATGATCCCGAAGTGATTCTAAGTCTTTGAGAAGGTCGAAATACTCAAGAGAGGTTCTCGAAAGTTCCGAAACAACGTTAGAAGTTCAACGTAAAGCTCGCATAATCAACCATACAAAGGTTCAAGTACAAATCGGGGCATATGAAACACTCGAAATGAGTCGTGCGGCTTAACGACAAGATCAACGTGATCAATAGTCGTGAAGGAGTCTAAACCAAGGTTAGGTCAATCACCCAAGGAGAAGACGTAACGTATACGAACGCTAATCGATGTCAAGGAAAATCTCGAATGGATAAAGGAACAAAGCGCAACTCACCCTGAGTTAAACGCGTCAAATATGATTCTCGACTCACACGTCATGCTTAACGAGCATGACACCTCACTACGAGGGTTCTAAAGTCAACATCGAGAGACCACGAGTGAACTCGTAATGAAGTTGGGTCGGGGTATTACGTGATATTCCATATGCTTCGGCAATTGGGTCTATCATGTATGCCATGTTATGTACTAGACCCGATGTCTCGTATGCTCTAAGCGCACAGTAGATACCGATCGATCTGGTGAGAATCATTGGATAGCGATCAAGAATATCCTTAAGTACTTGAGAAGAACTAAGGATGTATTCTTGGTATTTGGAGGAATGGAAGATGATCGGTTGTAAAGGGTTACACAGATGCAAGCTTCCAAACCGACAAAGATGACTATAGATCGATGCGGGTTTGCGTTTATGCTAAATGGAGGTCTTGTTTGTTGGAAGAGTTCCAAGCAAAGCACGTTGCCGATTCTACAACCGAAGCCGAATACATAGCGGCATCGGATGCGGCTAAGAGGCGGTTTGGATCAAGTTCGTTAGTGACTTAGAAGTCGTTAGAGTATCACTAACCCGATAGAGCTTTATTGTGACAATAATGGTGCTATTGCCCAAGCAAAAGAACCAAGGTCACATCAACGATCCAAACACATTTTGAGACGTTTTCACCTCATTCGAGAAATGCGTGAAAGGGAGGACGTCAAGATATGCAAGGTACCAACGGATGACAACATTTCGGACCCTCTCACCAAGCCTTTGCCAAGCTAAACATGATGGTCATGTTAGGTCCATGGGTATAAGATGCATGAATGATTGGGCCTAGTGCAAGTGGGAGGCTGTAGGTGTTAGTGCCCTAGGCCTATAGAGATAGACTTATTTGTAATGTCATTATTCATTTATATAAGAGATTGTTTCTTTGATTATTATATATGTTTGCATGTTTGCTTTAATAATCGTGTCCCTAGTACTTATGAAGCACTAGTATGAAGTCTAATGGATAATCATATGATGATTATATGCATGGAGATGCACATTAGATTCATGGGTACTTGTTAGAGAACAAGGTCTTGGACTTGACCCATTATGAGATTTATGTCATGGTCGTATGTCATAAATAAATCTCATATAGTTATATCATTGATATCCTTTGACTGAGATTATCATCGTCTTCCACTCGATGAATATTATGTTTGATATAGTTTAACGTTGTCTTTAACCGGATAACAATAAGGGCTATTATTGGCATGATATGATTCTTGTTGGGAAGAATGATAAGTCAAGATGGAAATTTGTCCCTCGTAAGAGAGATGTTTGCTAGGCCACTCGTAAGTAAGATTGATGTAGTGCATAGCCATGCCCGAATGAATTAATGTGATTAATATCATTCGGTTAATCAATTTACTTAGTAACGAGAAAGCATTGAACAATATGAGTTGACTTGGACCATGACTCATGTTCAATATAACATCGTGTGACAAAGGGATTGTGATATGTTCTATGTAGGAAATCGAACTTGATATTATATTATTTGGGTAGGCATGATGGCTTGCTAGAATCCGCTCATGTCTTATGAGGATCGATGTGATCGAACTCATTGCCAACATAATATAGTCCTATGGGGTCACACGCATCGAACAATTGTCAAAAATGAAGAATATGGAGTTTTTGTTCTCGGGGACGACTCGTCCCCGGAGAACCAACTATTCCCTTGGCCTGGGACGACAGAATCAGTGAGAGAGTCCTGAGGGACGACTCGTCCCCTAGGGGACGAGTCGTCCGTCAGCAGCTGGGCGACGCGAAATTGACTTAAATTAGGGTTTTCGCAAAGGGAATATTTTTATAACGTATAAATAAAAACCCTTGGTTGCCCTAGCCGTCACTCTCATGCCTTTGGGTTTAGAGAAACACAAAAGGAGAGATTTCAATTGAGAATTGAAAACAAAAAACTCAATCCAAATCCATATTTCTTCATCGATTGAAAAGAGTTTCAATCAAGGATCTAGCAATCCGCCTAGAATTGTTCTAGGGTTCGTTCAACGTGGATACATAGAGGATCTTCGCTATTCAAGATCTTTCGTTCGTGATTAAAGAATCGTTCATCGAAGATTCGCTAGTTCTTCAATCTGGAGTTGGAACGCGTTTATCAACGACAAAAGCACACA
Organism: Platycodon grandiflorus; assembly: GCA_016624345.1. Classification (NCBI taxonomy): domain Eukaryota; kingdom Viridiplantae; phylum Streptophyta; class Magnoliopsida; order Asterales; family Campanulaceae; genus Platycodon; species Platycodon grandiflorus. The sequence goes on along the minus strand of CM028364.1, from coordinate 57,894,028 downwards.
AGGTTAGTAATTCTAAATCATTCTTCTTAATTAATCATCTAGAACGGATCCTAGGGCTCCGGGTTTTCGAGTTATTTGCAATCTTCCGCTGCGCATGGACCCTCGAAACCCAACAATAAGTTTTACTTTGCCACTAACCCTATGTCTCAAAGACCTTCTTTTACTGGTTGTCAGTTGCAAAGCTTGTTGATCATCTAGGTCTTCAATTACCACAAAACTTGAACCAGATGCAAATAGATTATCAACAAATGAATCAATCACAGAGTATCTATGTTCAATGTACATATCAATCACTTTGTGGTACTTCACATACTTAATCATTTCAATCACATCCTTATCTCCCCCTAATGGTTTCAAGCCATTGCTCAAATCACAACCAGGCTTTAACTAGTGATAGGACATGATGTCATCCTCTTCATCAACATATCCCAACTTTTTAAGCATGCTATTAATATCCATTACTGATAGTTTTTCACCATCCACACAATCAACAAAGTCAATATAACTCTCCTTATCAACCCTCTCAGTATTGGATTCAATGTAGCCCCCATGGTGAATCTTCAATGTAAAATACATGGAATTTTCAACTGAAAAATGTACATTACATGACTTAGAATGATTATAAACAAACCCCAAAGGGACCACACAAGCAAAAAAACCAATGTACATGTGTGTGTGTATATATATATATATATATATATATATATATATATATATATAAGGGTTGATAATGACACTACAGAGGGACCACGTACACAGCATTACCATCAACAAATATATGCATAATGGACCACACAGCGCACATAACCGATTTTTTTTTTCTTTCTAAAATGCATCCTCAAAGACCGGCAATAACAGGAATATACGAACAACTAAGAACTTTTACAAAGAATTTTGACTTTTTTTGGGGGGAAAAACAGAGAATTTTTTTGAATATTCGATACAAGGTAAGTGAGATTCGTGGAATACTTACAGTAAAGGTCATCTGGGTCGATTACAGTGCTAACTTCTCGAATACTCCACAATGTGCCCATTTCCTTTGATTGATTCTGCCAATTAACGATCAACAATGGTGATGAAAGACAAACCCTAGAATCAACAAAGAATTAAAGTCCTTCGATTTGGTAAAGTCAACTGCCTGTCCTTACATGAATGTCCGGTGTTTTGGTAATAGACAAAGCGGGGATACATGAAATTCCATAAATACCCTTAACCAAAGTCACGTGTTAGGCACATGACTGACTTAACGGATAAATACTAACGGTATCCACCAAAAGGACTAAGCGTGTCTAAATTTGGAACTCTAGGAACAGAAATTTGAAAAAAAATATCTTAAGGGACTAATCGTGGAAAAGCTAATAGTCAAGGGACTAATGGTGTAATTGATCCAAAAAAATATTACGGGAATATGAAGCATAAATTCTAGAAATGCATATATATATATATATATATATATATATATTGACAAACTAAAAGGAAAACTAGGACCTTTTTTTTTTTTCTCAGGATGGAGGAGGTATGAAGTAAATGCTATGGCAAAAAAATCTATACAATACAAAATTTTAGACACAAAATTCCAGTTGTTACATCAAATTATGAATAAATCTAGCTAATAAGATCACTTCATTCTAAAATGAGTATCTATTTTCAGTGTTTCAAGAAAAAAAAAATTGACTTTTAAGTCATTTTAGTGTTACATATCTACATATACATTTATCCTTGTTGTCCCCGGCCCTTATAGCATTACAAGTGTATATTGCCATATATCAGGATATAATAGTTTGGGAAAAATAAATTTTATAACTTTATTACAAAATGAACGCTCATTTTAAACAAACAATTTTGGAAAACAGACACATTTTAAGATAGAAAGACATATTTGCCCCAATATGCATATTTAGACGTACCTTTGTCCTTAAAAGAAATACAGTACAGATAGCCTTGTTATGATGAAACAAACCACCCTGGCTTGGACCCTGATATTAGAATGTTGTTCCCGCTAGCTGATGGGTCTACCAATTGCAATGTGATGCTGGGATGTTTATATGTTATATGCTAGTTTGGATTAGACATATAGTAGTAATACTAATACATGACATGTGAGATTCAGCCCTATGGTTCTTCAGGTACACGTCCGTAACTCTTCTTCATTCCTTTGCAAGCCCTTAGCTGGTCATGGGCCCATTCCCATCTCTCTCACGTACAACTACTTTCCTTTAAAATTCGTCTTATCATAGCAGAGTACAATATTTTCAGAGTGACGTACAACATTCTAATGCATTCCATGGTCTTCCGTTTTCGTGCTCATTGATGTTCCGTACGATTAAACTTCAAGTTAGGGTTTACGGGTGTGTCACTTTTCATATTTTCAAGGACGTAATCAATACAAAAATATTGTACCCTTCAGATGTGATATATATATGTACCGATTTTCCCTCAAAATCTTTGTCAATATCATTGCAATTGCACTACTTTCTTCGGTCTTTACCGTCAATTAATGAGTACGAGTACATCATGTTAGGTCTCAAAGATGCCATTATTGAGTTAGCCAATTAGAAAAATAAAAATAAAAATAAAAATAGAAAAGTAAAGGTCCCATGAATGTGTTTGAACATGTGAACTTTGAAACCTTGCTAAATGCCAAATATTATTTCTCTTTGCGTAACAAAAATCATGAGGTGGAAGAAATTGCTAGGCCTTTGGCAGTTAAGGATTTAATTCAATGACAATGATTTATGCAAGAAAAAAAATTATAAAAATAAAAAATAAAAAATAAAATAAAATATGAAAATGACTTTTTTTAGTGGGTGCCTATCCTTTTTCAGCATCCTGAGACATTCAAAATTGTTTGATTTCTAGGGCCGATTCTTTTCTGTTCAATCCATACCGTGCCCAACCTATGTTTTTATTGACACTACTAACTTCTTGAAAAGATAGGAATATTCCCTTGTATTTATGTAATTTCATTATTTTGGCATTATCTATTTCATAAGTGTATATATATATATATATATATATATATATATATATAAAGGTCGGAAGAGACATAGAATTTACCCCAACTCTTATTATTATTATTATTATTATTATTATTATTATTATTATTTAACGTCTTTGAATGATCGCAATTAAGACTATGTAATGCCTTTGGTGTGGATAGAACAAATGGTGCTCTAGTGAGACTTTAAATATCGACCTCGAGTCATACCGGGTGCCTGCGGCTTGAACACGGTGATTCTAGTGAGGCTGAACACCCGACCTCTCCATTAAGAGTAGTTACGTACCAGGGTGTCTCTGGTGAGACTTGTACATCCGATCTCTCCGTTAAGAGAAGTGAACAGTACTAGTTGAGTTGTAGCTCGTTCGTTGGTACAAACACAGTCTCAAACGTTTATATACCAATATAAGCACAAGTCAAGCTCAAATAACTTAGTTATTTATACAAAGTGTACCGACCCACAATTTACTCAAGATACTAATTGCATTTTACCATGAATAAAGGGTAACGGGCTTGATTGGGATGGGGTCAAATTCTTTTACCTTGGAATTTCATGGCTTTTCATTGAGTGAGTAGCTATTATTATCATAGTAGTATTAATTGGCCGTTTGGGTCTTTCTTTCGGTGTGAAGATGTGGTTGGGGCCCACCGTGCTGTGCTTTCTCTGTTCGTTTTTATTAGAAATGCACCAACGAATGTCATTCACAGAACATGGACTTGGCGTCTTCTTAAAGAACATCCCATGGCCCAGCCTTTGTTGTTTCAATCTCTGCTTCAATCACGATATTTTCCATCCATAAAATTGACTACTTCAATATATATATATATATATATATATATATATTGTAAAATTATTTTACGGTTCTTAATTCGTAAGACGGAACCCTACTCTCTCACAAACTCAGCGTAACAACACACGATGAGTCGAATTAGAAAAATCCGTCTTACAGAAAATACTTGTAAATTTTTGCGAATATATATGTACATTGATTACCATGTGGACATATTTTTGTTTGCACTATGCAAAAATCTATCACTTAGTAATAATTTTTTCTGTGACACCAATTGTAATGTTTTACAGCAATATTAAACTCGCAAGTACAAGTAAATAAATTTTACAAGATGTATCGTAGAATAATTATCACAAATCTACATATTTTTACCATGGAGCTGTAAATATCCGCACCATAGTGGATTCCATCTATATAAGTTAAAGATTTTAAATACTCGATAAAATATCAGATAACATTACTTAACTGAAAGGGGTCTAACAACATTATGTAATTAAGAGGTAATAATTTGCACGGGCCCCTTTGTCTAAGAGATTCATAATAATGAGAAGCAAGGAAAAGTTTGAGTTGAGACTGGACGAGAGTTATGAATTGTAGTGAAACATTTAATCTAAAATTTAATAAGTAGTTAATAGATGGAGTTGCTAGCTAGCTCCTCATAAATATTACTGTATAAGCTAGTTTTTCTTGTTGTAGTCGACGTAAGGTCTCGGCTTGGATACTGCGAAATTAACAAAATAGGGAGATGATCTGGGGTTTGCACAGTGGAAGGAATGAATTACAAATTGTTAAACATAATTGCTAAACGCAGCCCCTTATATACGCAGTACGCTAGACGCAACCCTGAGAAAATGACTACTATGCCTTTGACTTCTTGGTTTTGATTTAGTTTTTTCATTTTTTTGCTTAGTTATTTGTTTCTAATGTGTATATTTTTGACATATTTTATTTTAAATATTTTTTTTTTGCTATTATTATTGTGTTAAAGTGTACATTTTTACAATTTTTTAAAAAATTAGAGGACATCGCATAGGCTTGCGACGTTCAAGTGGACATGTGCGCATGTCTCCCTTGTTCTTCATTTTTCAATTGTTTATTTCAAGTAAAGTGTAAATTTCTATTAAGTTAAACAGTTTAACGAAATTAAAAATTCAGGGGTAAAGTGGAATTTCTTAAAAAATTATAAATTCAGGGTCTAAATTTACTTTTTATCATTAAAAGAGTATTTTGACCCTTCTCCCTTCTAAATTTGCTTTTATCATTAAAAGAGTACTTGTGTTGGCCAAAGATTAATTATGACAAAATGTACATCTGGGCCACCCAAATTTTATGAAAATGCAGTCCGATCATTGAAATTTTAAAACTATACTTTGGGCACCGTACATTAGTTCGATGTATCGTGCCCATTTTTTGACGGACGTTAGTTCGGTTGTTAAAATAACATGGAATACCAATTTTATCCATGTCTTCATCTTCTACTCAAGAAAGAAACCTAACCTTAACCCAAACCCAAACCCTGGCTCAATGCAATTCTAGGACTCCATCGTCAGTGAATCACTTCAAGCAACAATTCGTTATCTACACATTTGCAACAAAGTTTAAAATCCCTAAATACCAATCCGAAATATCAATTGAGATTGAAAATTTCTAGTAAAATTCTTAATTCTAAATAAAGTTTAAAAACCCTAAATCTCTCAATCCGAGTGACGAAAAATGATAGAAGCCATTAACGAATGTTTGAAGAGTTCACAGTTAGAGGTGTAAATTTAAACCGCCGAACCACGAAACCGAACCAAACCAAACCAAACCGAGCAGTTTGGTTTGGTTTTAGACTAGGGTGGTTCGGTTATGGTTTGCAAATTTTATAAACCGATCGGTTTGGTTCGGTTTGTGGTTTTAGGGGTGAAACCGAACCAAACCAAACCGTTAAATATATATATATATATATATAATATTCTTGTATATATATATATAATATTATTCTTGTTATTAATAGTCATTTGATTTGTCTTGAAAATTTTGAACCGTTTATCGAAATCTTAAAACCTAAGAGTAAAGATGGTAATCTCACGCCTTTGTCTTTCACCTCTCTATTTTTTCACCTCAACGCAATGTCGTCCCTCACCATTAGTCGTCATTGTCCCTCTCACCTTACTCTCTCCCTTCACCTCTCTAATATTCTTTCTCACACTTCATAGAACCAAAATATACTCTTAACCATCGTAAGATCTCTTGACTTTAACGAAATTAGTCTCAAATTTCTTCTTCTTCTTTTTAAATATTTGAAAATTGACATTGACTTTTCTTTTTCAATATCTCTTCAGTGGTTTTGAAAAATAATTAATCAAAAATAAATTTCTTTGAACCATAAAACCGATCGAACCAAACCAAACCGAATGGTTTGGTTCGGTTGTTTCAGTCTCGACGGTTTGAAAAAATGGAACCGATAGAGGCGGTTCGGTTTGTGGTTTTGGTATAAACCGAACCAAACCGAACCATTTACACCCCTATTCACAGTGGTCACCAACTAGTCTAATTTGAACAAACTTTGTTTGCGTCTTCCATTAATTGTTGTTGGCCTGTTGCACGAGCGAATTGGTGCCCCGATTTTGGAATCACTACTCGCACACACATCATGCTAGTATCGTTGCAGTCATCTTTGTACAAAACCCTCTTTCCCAGGCGGCCGCACACAAGTAAGCAACATGAAGGGCCTTTGTGACCTTCAAATTACGTTTAACAACCTTGGTTCGAACAGAACTTGCCGGGTTCTTAGTTGGGACTCACTTTTTGGGATAATTGTGGGCAGATCTGGACTGGATTTGGGGTTTTAAGGTCCAGAGAGCTAGCTCGTTGGAGTTTGTCGTGGAGGTCGACGCCATGGCTGGGTTTTGCTCTTAGATTGAGTTGGAGATTTGACTAAGAGAATTGCTTGTTAGTTTCCGTCCACACCTTGTAAATTGTTAGGGATCGATTTGGGTTGTCGGTTGGTGGGGTGGCCGTGGCGGCTCCATTGCCGTGGCTTGACTAATCTCTTGGGTGAATGGGGAAGAAGGCCATAGGGCCTTTCTTGAAATACTAGGGATTGTTTTGAAATTTTGATTGGAGAAGATGAAGATAGGGGTAAAATTGATATTCTATGTTATTTTAACGATTGAACTAACGCCCGTCCAAAAAATGGGCATGGATGCATCATAACTAATGTACAGTGGCCTAAAGTATAGTTTTAAAGTTTCGGTGGTCAGACTGCAATTTTCTGAAAATTTCGATGACCCGGATGTACTTTCTCCCATTAATTATCTTGAATCTTGATTTATGGGCACATCCTATGTCACATTGCAATGGGATGAATCATACTACTCCCTCCGTCCCTAAATTATTGTCTTGTTTGACCTAAGACACGGATTAAGAAAAAATAATTGATTTAATTATTAATATTGATATAGTGTGTAGTTTCTTTTAATGCCTATGTGTATGTAACTTATAATTAAAGTCAAAGCGGTCCGGCTGCCCGCGGTTGCTTAAACCCGCTATTTGGCGGTACGGTGCGGGCCTAAATGTGTCAACCCAACCCAACCAGCGCGGGTTGTAGGTTAAACGGGCCACCCACAAAAAGAATAACACATTTTAAAAAATTAATAAACATTATATATAAAACCCAAAAATTAATGAAAAACGTCCGGAATAAAACTTTATATAAATACAATACACAAAGTAGAAAATTGAATCAACAAAAAAGCACCACATACTGACATACAAAAAAGCACACAAAAATTGTTCGGAGTTTAACCCAATAATTAACAGTTCAAGAGACTCAATTCATATGTATACATATACATATATATAGGTATATGTATATGTATATTCAGAAGTAGAGAGAGAGAGAGAGGGGAACGAATTCCATCAATTAAACGTGAAACAGTAAGATATTGCTATAGATTGAGTTCAACTGAAGCATAATTAACTAAATGTAAATAGAATTAGATGAAGAAACAAAACACACACACCGCAAATTCAAACAATTCAAGGCAAAACAACACGATATTGCTATAGATTGAGTTTAATTGAAGCATAAATAATTAAAATATAAATAGAGAGAGAGAGAGAGAGAGAGAGAGAGAGAGAGAGAGAGAGAGAGAGAATACCAGTCCATAAGTCCAACTTGATCTTCGTAGATAGAGAAAACACATAATGAAGACGACAAGAGAAGTAGAAAGAGAAGGGCGCCTAATCGCCATCGCCTTGGCGACTAGTGTTTTCTCTGTGTGTGTGTTTCACTTTATGGTGATGGAGAAGATGGATCTGAGAATGGTGACGCCGGTGAGAGTGAGCTGAGAGTCTGAGACCACTGACCTTAGAGAGTGAGAGGCTGAGAAGTGAGAAGGAACTATGAAGCTTCTCGATTAGATGCGCCATCTCACAGTCAGCCTAAGGTTTTTCAATTTTTCTTCAAATTTGGAATTTACAATTTCATCCTTGCTAGTACAGTGTTACTTAGAGGCGGGCCAACCCACACCGCTCTGCCTTAACCCACAACCTGCACGGGCTCAGCCCGTTTGGTCCTTTTTTAAATGGTCCAATATTTTGCAACCTAACCCGCCTATTTTGTGTGGCGGTCCGGGTTGGCCCAACGGGCTAAAACCATTTTGACAACTCTACTTATAATTAAAGTAGATTGAAAAAGTAAGGGTAAAATGGTAAAAGTGTTGTTCTAAAAAGGAAACTTTTAAACAAGACAATTATTTTGGGACGGACAAAAAATGAAAGAGATAATTGCAAAATAAACCCTGTACTAGTTTTGAGATTTCAATTTAAACCATGTATTTTTATTTTTTGCAAATTGAACCTTCACCTATTTATTTATTTTTAATCAAAACCTTTCATCAACTTGCTGTTAAAACAAATGACGGAAGGCTAATTTGGCAAACCACGTGGATCTTACGTGAAAATGGCGGGAAAATTATTCCAAAAAAAAACCTTGTACTAATTTATGATTTTAAAAAAAACCTTGGCTATTAACGAATTTAAAAAAAATATATTTTAAAAAGAACCTTGTACAATTAATTTATTTTTAAAATAAACCCTAGTAGTTTCTTTAATATCTTCTCATAATAAACTATGATCTTTGATTATTGAAATAAAAAATTAATATTGAGTTTATTGAAATCAGTTATAATCAATTTAATACCAACCACATTGCTATATATTATTAAATTAATATTTTAAAATATTATTATTTAAATTAATTTAATTTTTTAATAAAATATCTAATATTTTCTAAAATTTTAGTAGGCAAATGCCTTAATAATATTATTTTCTTATAATGGAAAACGAGATGTGAGTTATGAGCATGATTGACTAAATATATTTATTCTGAAAAAAAAATAATAAGTAAAAATTAATCACTCTCTAAAAGGAAACATGTAACAAACTACTACCTCTGTCTCAAAATAATTATTGTTTTAGCAATTTGCACACAGATTTAAAAAACTTACATTAAAACTGATCTACTCTTATTTAAGCCCATTTGTTGTAGATAAGTTGCGTGAGTATTTTTTTTTCCTCTTAACAACCTTCTTAACGAGGGTACTAAATAAGGACAGTTTTGGTAGATTATAGGAAAATATTTTTTGAAGTTCTATTAGAACAATTATTTTGTGACAAAAAACTTTGTTAAAATAATAATTATTTTGGGACGAGGTAGTAATATATACAATAAAATTAATTAACTTTATATAATATGTGTAATGAATCAAACAAGTAAGTATATTTTTAAGAATAGAGGAGTATTTTTTTTTAGTATTATTATGAGTAGGAAAGCAAAGGTCCTCCATAACTGTGGGCTATTTTTTTAGTATTATTTTGTTTTAGGTATTAAAAAGTTAGTGTGTGTGTGTGTGTGACACCAATGCATTAAAGTACTTCTTCATTTAATAAATATTACGGAGTAATTGTTATATTTGATTGGACACACAAATTAAAATAAACTAATTTTATTATGAATATTAATACTCCTTTCGTTCATAAATAATTGTTTTCCTTTCATTTTTTGTCCGTTCTAAAATAATTATCTTGTTTCTAAACCTTTCTTTTAAGGAAAACACTTGGGGGTTGTTTGGTAGTTAGACATAGATAAATATTATTATTAATCCCGGTGTTATTAGTGCCCTCGCTATTAATCCCTACTTATATATAGAAGGTAGTTTTAGAATTAAAAATATTAATCATGTATTTTTTTTTAGTGAGGGTGCTAATAATACCACCCTCTCCCTTAGTATTATTAGTGAGGGATAAGGACCTTATCCAGGATAATTCGTTAATAGTCTTACCGCCTATTGCGTACCAAACATCCGACAATTCGACTTATTAATCCTATCCGGCCTTAATCCTGACTACCAAACGACTCATTGGTGTGGATGAAATAGGTATATAAATATCCATAATCTACAACATTTCAGGGTTTATTTTGATAATAAATTAATTGTACAAGGTTCTTTTTAAAATATTTTTTTTTAAAATTTGTTAACAGCCAAGATTTTTTTTGAAATCATAAAATAGTACAAGGTTTTTTTTGGAATAATTTTTCCGCCATTTCTACATAAGATCTACGTGGTTTGCCAAATCACACTTCCGTTATTTGTTTTAACAAAGAAGTTAACGGAAGATTTTGATTACAAAAATAAATAGGTGAAAGTTTAATTTGCAAAAATAAAAATACATAGTTTAAATGAAATTTTTAAACTACTATATAATTTATTTTGTAATTATCTCAAAATGAAAGCAAGAGAATAATTTAGGGACGGAGGAAGTATATTTTAATTTTGACTGTTTAATTGAAAAATGAGGCAAATGGAGAAAGTAAAGAGGACAGGTGGCCGAACACAGCCGTGTGAATTCAGCTGGCCGTCTTAAATTCTCTGATGGCTCGTCCGGCTTTCTCTTGAGTGATTGGCTACAAATCAATACAGCTTTCTGGCTTCTGCGCCTTAGAACATGGGCTACTAGTACACTCCTTCCCATCGAAAAATAAATAAATTATGGAGTATTTAACAAATTAAAATTTTTATAATTATATATTTATTTTTCAATTATTTATTTAAATTAGATTACTAAAGCTATATACTTTACCTTTACGCAAAATAGTAATTTTATTTGAAAATTTAAACTTTTTAATATCATACTTTTTCTATTTTATACTCACTCCATGGATTCCATGTAAACAATATTGTTTTATTTTCGGTTATTCCATTTCAAGAGTTCATTTTAAAAAGATCTACAATCTCTATAAACTTTCGTTTTACCTCCACATATATTATGTTGAAATATTTTTATAATTGTGACAAACTCCAAGATTGTTTATATATATGTTTTATAATTGTGACCAACTCTAATACTATTTATATATACTTCCTAATTATTTAATTTTTCAAACTCTTGACTTTTGATAGAATGGGGACAGTATTTCCTTTAAACTGGAGTACTAAAAGTTATAGATTTTTTTCAATGACGTGTTAGATAAATAGCGTGCATGTTTCTAAATGGAAGAAAAAATTAACAATAAAATAGAGATTTCTAGCTTAAAATTTTAAAATAAAAGTATCTTTTTATTTTACCACACTTACTTATTTTACTTTGACCATTAATCTTTGGCCCGTGGGGCCATTCTCTAAGCTCTTGCTATTCACTTTACGCTCTTAACTAACTTTTCACCGGATTCAAATCTTCTATCCGATGTTTCAATAAATCGTGTCTTATTAAAGATTATAAAAGAAAGTATAAAATAATAAAGACACATATAAAATTAAGATTCAATAAATGACGATGTGACGAAATGTGATAGAAGATTTCACGCTAGGCAAATATGTTGTTTGTTCCATAGTCCAGTAATGTGATTTTTTTATGGTAAAATTGATTGGCTGACAATGAAGCCAATACTTGGGTATTTCTATGGTACATTAGGTGCATGTTTGGAGTTTGGGTCGAACTATGCAAATGATCATATATAATAAAAGAGTACCATCGAGATAGTTTTTATGTTTACACTTGTGGATGTGTGATTATTTATCCACTGTAGAAGCCATATATATATATATATATATATACACACATTGATTAAAGCAAGCAGCTGGTAAGAAAGCTATTTAGCGTACGGGGCTTATTCACTAAACTCAAAATATATGGATTTGGGGGTAATTGTCATCTACTGCTATGGCTAGAGTACTGCTATCCATTTGACTCAAAAATAAATAAATCATGAGACGGCTTATCATGATCATATAACTATGCAATGTATCATTTCATTTTCTGCGACATCATAAAGGTCTTGTAGAATGACATAAAAGATAATCCAATTGAAATGTTGACAAGATCCCTAAGCTAAAATAACTTGATCTTATTAGCATCTAGATCAGTTAATAGTTTAACCACATGTCGCTGGTTCGAATTATGAAATGTTACTGCGTTAAAACTTAGTAGGATCGAGTTAGGTCTTTAAGCTTGGGTATACTTTGAGAAACCAAAAAAATCTTTAGAAAACAAATATTTTGTTTAAGAGTTAGGTCTTAATAGTTATTAAGAGTATTCAGGAAATAAATATTTTGAAAATAATATGATGTATATGCAGAACAATTTATTTTCTTTTGTTTTACTTTCACTTTGCTTTCATACTAACCAAACGAAGCCTTATGGAATGTAGAGCTCCCCAAATAACTATGACAAGGAGACGTCATAATTACCTTATAATTAATGGTCTTAGTTGGAAGAACCCTTCCCTTATTTCATCCATTTATCTCATACTAGCAAGTACCCTCTTCGTTCCTAAATTATTATTTTTTTCTTTTTTATCCGCTTCTAAATAATTGTATTGTTTGAAATAATTTTTTTTAGGATATTATTTTTACCATTTTACTCTTACTTTTTCTCTACTTTAATTATGGACCATGTATACATGGGCATTAAAAAAAATTACACATTATACCAATATTAATAATCAAGTCAATTATTTTTTCTTAATCTATGTATCAAATCAAATAAGACAATAATTAAGGAACGAAGGTACTTTCTTTGGATTTATGGATAGTAGTCTTTCTCCATCGCTTAATAAAAAAACAAGTCATTTCGCGTTTTATGGTTGGCGAACAACATGATGAAGTCGACTATAATAAATAAAATATTCACACATGTCAAACTACACTAACTAATTTGCAAAAAAATATTGTTTTTATTTTTTTTAATGATATTATGTTGCAAAAATAATGTTTTTGAATTTGATATTACTCAAAACTGGTTTATGAAATTCGACAAATGCTTATATCAATTAGAATTAACAAGCTAGATCTTTTCCCAATTGTCCTTAGGTAGACAAAATAATTTACAGTATTGCAAAACAAAGTAAAAATGTTAGGCAAAACACACGGTCAAACCACTATATTTTGGGTTACATTCGACCACTTATTATTTGAAAATATTATTTGGACACATTCAAGAAGTGCCCACCAGAGCGTTAATTTTAAATAAAATTCCTATTTTAACCCTGTCTTCGTCCTCATTTCTTTTAATGAAGACATGGGTAAAATAGGGATTATATTTAAAATTAACGTGCTAGTGAGCTTGCTTGCAAAATAACTGAAGTACAGTGGCCCAAATAATATTTTTAAACAATAAGTGGCTAAATTATAACCTTTCCCAAAATATAATGACCCGATTATATATTTTGCCAAAATGTTACTATACTATATAATACACTCTAATCCTACGCGTCTACACCCAACAACTAACCGATCATTCTATTCTAACATGTACCTATCTCCAGCTGTCAAACATTAACCAAACAACAACATACTAACATGCAACAAATGAAGTACTGTACAAAGATTTCCCTTATAGATTAGTACAAATTATGCACTCGTTACTAAAGGTTTAAGTCCGAACCACTGAACAACCAAATTGAATTGAATCGAACTAAATTGGTTAGTTTGATTTGGTTTTGGGTTAGAACGGTTCGATTTAGGTTTGAAAATTTTATAAGCCGAGCAGTTCGGTTCGGTTTGCGGTTATTAGTGCCGAACCGAACCGAACCGAACCACTACCATTTCATTTTAATTAATTTATTTATATATATATTATTTAGTAATTAGTAATTGAATTTAATAAGAAATTTATTGTTGTTTGCCTACATTTTGATTGAATTAATATAATTTTAAAGTTAATTTTTTGACTTTTAATTATTTAGTTTGTGTTAAAAGTATATTTTTTATATTAATTTTTTTTGAAATATTTAAATAATAAAACCGCGGAACCGAACCAAACCGATCGGTTCGGTTTGAAGTTATGGCGGTTCGGTTCGGTTTGAAATATGTGGAACCGTTAGGGGGTGGTTTGATTTGCGGTTTTGGCTCAAACCGAACCAAACCGAACCACCTTCACCCCTACTACCTTCAACAATGGCTACATCCACCTCTTTCTCCCCCTCCACCTCCCCCTCCACCTATGCGTCAGCCCCATCCTCCCTCCCTCTCACCCCCTCCCCTCCTGCTGCCACCCACCCATCCCCACCACCTTCCTAAATGATCACTCCGGCCAGTCATGAAATCACTCAAGTGTCAGACCCAACACTTCACCTTCCTAGTGCTCCCACCTGTCCCCATCTCCTTTCTCAAGTGATGGATATTCCTCCCGAAGACCATATCATGACTTCGGTTGAACAATTTTGTTATTATTTTATAAATAATAAAATTGAGGAGTATATAATTATAATTAATACTTTATTTACCGGCCTTGCGGGCACTGACTCTCTTAAGGGCGATATGACTTTTCAATTCCTTGTGGCCTTTTTTACATTTATCACTTCCCTTTTGATTGCCGAAGTCAAGCTTATACAACTTCGGCGGAGCAACGTAAGGAGATGCAAATACTATACACTCATCTATATCCAGATGGATGTCTGCGCTTTAACTTTTGTGGTGCTCGCTTTTGTCCCCTCTACACCCAAGATGAAGATTGTGAAGGAGGTGATTTATGTGTATTTGTCAGTTGCGTTGGTGGCTTTGACAGTTCTCTATCCGCATTCGAAAAGAGATGAAGGACATTACGTGGAATGCCCTCGTGGATTCCACAAAATAGTGCCGCTCAAACAAACGATGTTTGAAGTCCTCTACGAGTTGTTCAAGTTTAGGTTTGAGGAAGGAGAGACATCCTGAGACACTTCAGCTTTGGTAAGTATTCAACTTATTGTCCCGACCATTTCTATTCAAATTATAAGGTTTTTATAATGATTATTATATTTTATTTTATTTATGTAATTTGGTCAATATTGTCCTATGCTGATGGTCGAGCAGGGCTATTCTATTCGCGGGCTATTTCTTTCTCATATTAGTCGGGTTGATAGAGCTATGAGGAAGTAATCTTTCTTCCCCCGAAGGAAGCTATAGAAAGTCAGTTTTTTCTTTTCTCACTGTACATGCCTTCTTGACTATAAACTTCAAACCAGTAAACGGAGACCAAGTGTGATAGGAAGAAGAAGTCATAACCTAAGCCTGGGCTCAAGCTAAGAGGAAGAAGATCCCATATGAAAATTATTATGAATGATCATTTTTTTTAAAATTAATTATAAGTGAATAGACTATT
Source organism: Platycodon grandiflorus (assembly GCA_016624345.1). Classification (NCBI taxonomy): domain Eukaryota; kingdom Viridiplantae; phylum Streptophyta; class Magnoliopsida; order Asterales; family Campanulaceae; genus Platycodon; species Platycodon grandiflorus. The sequence continues at coordinate 57,878,614 of CM028364.1, read as the reverse complement.
CATGTACTTACTAATAGCACAATGTAGTCTGTATGTAAGGAGTTGAGACAAAAGCTTACTTCAATTCTCCTTGGTATTCTTAATATGATATTTAATGTATTACAGTTAGATGTGTAAGTCCGAACCGCCGAACCACCGAATCGAACCGAATCGGCCAGTTCGGTTCGATTTTGGGTTAGGACGGTTCGATTTAGGTTTTAAAATTTTATAAGCTGAGCAGTTCGGTTCGGTTTGCGGTTATTGGTGCCGAACCAAACCGAACCGAATCGGATTGAATCGAACCGAATCGGCCAGTTCAGTTCGGTTCGGTTTTGGGTTAGGACGGTTCGGTTTAGGTTTGAAAATTTTATAAGCCGAACAGTTCGGTTCGGTTTGCGGTTATTGGTGCCGAACCGAACCACTACCATTTCATTTTTATTTATTTATTTATATATATAAATTATTTAATAATTAATAATTGAATTTAATAAGAAATTTATTGTTGTTTGCCTACATTTTGATTGAATTATTATAATTTTAAAGTTAATTTTTTGACTTTTAATTATTTAGTTTGTGTTAAAATAAATTTTTTTTGAAATATTTAAATAATTAAACCGCGGAACCGAACCAAACCGATCGGTTCGGTTCGGTTTGAAGTTTGTGGCAGTTCGGTTCGGTTTGAAATATGTGCTACCGTTAGGGGGTGGTTCAGTTTGCGGTTTTGGCTCAAACCGAACCAAACCGAACCACCTTCACCCCTATTACCTTCAACAATGGCTACATCCCCCTCTTTCTCCCCCTCCACCTACGCGTCAGCCCCATCCTCCCTCTTTTTCACCCCCTTCGCCTGCCTTCTTACTGCCACCTTCCCATCCCCATCACCTTCCCAAATGATCACTCCGGCCAGTCATGAAATCACTCAAGTGTCAGACCCAACACCTCACCTTCCCAGTGCTCCGACCTGTCTCCATCTCCTTTCTCAGGTGGTGGATATTCCTCCCGAAGACCATATCATGACTTCGGTTGAACAATTTTGTTATTATTTTAAATGTTCAAGATTTCAAGATTTCCACAGCGACAAAATTTAATTGACTTTTTTAGTAAAATCTCATCCTTAGAATCACATAGTAAAATTTAATTTACTTTTTTAGTAATCAAGATTTCAAATTTCCACAGCGACAAAATTCCAAAAAATTGTCATCATTGCATTACAATACCTATGTGAGGGTCGCCAGTGTTGGCATCAATATTTCCCAGTAAACCATTAATTCTTGCGTTTCAAGCTCGTGATGACAGCTGTAAAGCAAACCCATAATATCACAGTAAATATCTCAAAATTTGCAAGAAAAATCATACAATCGTCCCTTGAATTATCAATAAATCAGGACTTGACTTTTGCAAAGCAAACTTAACTTATATTTACAACAAACATGAAAATATCAGACATGATTGTTCACAAAAATAAAAAAAAAAATTCATAGGGTTAGGTTTCTTTTCCTAATCATTGGGGGAGTGTTGGTGCAGAATCTTTGGTTATGTGTGAATGCTCCTCCGGAATTTGAGATTGCTCAAATGGATCATTTGAAGCGACGAAGGAAGGAGCCGAGAGGATTCGATCTCGCAGAGTTGACAATATTTGGAGTTGGAACCCGTGGAATGAAGTTGGACACGTTGTTTCTAGGATCTCGAAGACGATTCCTTATTCGAGGACCGATTCGACGAGGCCTTCGACCACCGGAGGTGGAGGCGGTGGAGGCCTTCGACCACTGGAGGTGGAGAGGCGAATAGGTTGAGGAGCCGGCTAGACATGCCCAAACGGTTCGAACCGCCGGTTCCGGTTCCAAAAACCGCTAGACAACAAACCGTAACCGAACCGACAAATCACGGTTACGGTTCCGGTTCCAAACCGTAATTTTTAATTATTTTTTAAATATTTTCTTATAATTTTTTTAAAAAAAGATTTCATCTTAAAACTTTGTACAAAGCATTTTAAAATTTTTTGAAGCTTTGTAAACTTTTTATTTTTAAAATTATAGAGTAAACAAGGCAATTTCAAAATTAAAAATTTAAATTTTGGCGATTTTTCACGGTTTGGAACCGGCGGTTCGGTTCTCGGTTCCAAACCGCGGTTCACGGTTTTGAAAAATTAGAAACCGAAACCGAACCGTGTAACGGCGGTTCCTTCCTCACGGTTCCGGTTTATGCGGTTTTTTGGGCGGTTCGATTCCGGTTCAAACCGCCGGTTCCGAACTGTTTGGGCATGTCTAGAGCTGGCCTTGAAGAGGTTGGATTACACATAGCTTTGGAAATGGTGGAGGAATGTTGAGGTAGGAGATGAAGAATTGCTGGAGGAAGAAGAATGACCTGAGATTAAGGGTTATTTGAAGGTATGTTTTATAACAATTCTTTTACTCCTTATCCTTTCCTAGAGAGAGAGAGAAAAGGCAGGGCATGATGGCAAATATTGTTAGCAACTTTTAAGAATACAAAGCGACTTAAAGATGGCAGAGAAAGGCATGATAGCGACGGAGAGAGTAGGCTAGGGGAGGGGACCGCTTGTCGTTGTCGGGAGGGAAGAGAAGTGTGGTGCGTGCGTTTGGTGTAGCGGCGCGTGTGTGAGTGTGCGTTATCCGTGACGATTCTTTTTAGGCAAAATTGCAACCGGTTCCGAATTGGCTAAGCCGGTTCCGGTTCCAAACCGTAATTTTTAATTATTTTTTAAATATTTTCTTATAATTTTTTTTAAAAAAGATTTCATCTTAAAACTTTGTACAAAGCATTATTTGAATTTTTGAAGCTTTGTAAACTTTTTATTTTTGAAATTATAGAGTAAACAAGGCAATTTCAAAATTAAAAATTTAAATTTTGGCGATTTTTCACGGTTTGGAACCGGCGGTTCCAGTTCTCGGTTCCAAACCGGCGGTTCACGGTTTTGAAAATTGAAACCGAAACCAACCGTGTAACCGGCGTTCCGGTTCAGAGTTTTCCTCACGGCCTGTTTATGCGGTTTTTGGGCGGTTCGGTTCGGTTCAAACCGCCGGTTCCGAACCGTTTGGGCATGTCTAGAGCTGGCCTTGGAGAGGTTGGATTACACATAGCTTTGGAAATGGTGGAGGAATGTTGAGGTAGGAGATGAAGAATTGTTGGAGAAAGAAGAATGACCTGAGATTAAGGGTTGTTTGAAGGTATGTTTTATAACAATTCTTTTACTCCTTATCCTTTCCTAGAGAGAGAGAGAAAAGGCAGGGCATGATGGCGAATATTGTTAGCAACTTTTAAGAATACAAAGCGAATTAAAGATGGCAGAGAAAGGCATGATAGCGACGGAGAGAGTAGGCTAGGGGAGGGGACTGCTTGTTGTTGTCGGGAGGGAAGAGAAGTGTGGTGCGTGCGTTTGGTGTAGCGGCGCGTGTGTGAGTGTGCGTTATCCGTGACGATTCTTTTTAGGAAAAATTGCAACCAGTTCCGAACCGGCTAAGCCGGTTCCGGTTCCAAACCGTAATTTTTAATTATTTTTTAAATATTTTCTTATAATTTTTTTTAAAAAAGATTTCATCTTAAAACTTTGTACAAAGCATTTTTTGAATTTTTGAAGCTTTGTAAACTTTTTATTTTTGAAATTATAGAGTAAACAAGGCAATTTCAAAATTTAAAATTTAAATTTTGGCAATTTTTCATGGTTTGGAACCGGCGGTTCCGGTTCTCGGTTCCAAACCGGCGGTTCACGGTTTTGAAAAATTGGAAACCGAAACCGAACCGTGTAATCGGCGGTTCCGGTTCTGGGACGGTTCCGATTCCTCACGGTTCCGATTTATGCCATTTTTTGGGCGGTTCGGTTCCGGTTCAAACCGTCGGTTCCGAACCGTTTGGGCATGTCTAGAGCTGGCCTTGGAGAGGTTGGATTACTCATAGCTTTGGAAATGGTGGAGGAATGTTGAGGTAGGAGATGAAGAATTGCTGGAGGAAGAAGAATGACCTGAGATTAAGAGTTGTTTGAAGGTATGTTTTATAACAATTCTTTTACTCCTTATCCTTTCTTAGAGAGAGAGAGAGAGAAAAGGCAGGGCATGATGGCGAATATTGTTAGCAACTTTTAAGAATACAAAGCGAATTAAAGATGGCAAAGAAAGGCATGATAGCGACGGAGAGAGTAGGCTAGGGGAGGGGACCGCTTGTCGTTGTCGGAAGGGAAGAGAAGTGTGGTGCGTGCGTTTGGTGTAGCGGCGCGTGTGTGAGTGTGCGTTATCTGTGACGATTCTTTTTAGGCAAAATTGCAAACTAAAATTCCTTCCATTGATTTATTGTTTCACTACGAGGTGTTCAAGTTTAGGTTTGAGGAAGGAGAGACATCCCGAGACACTACAGCTTAGGTAAGTATTCAGCTTATTGTCCTGGCCCTTTCTATTCAAATTATAAGGTTTTTATAATGATTTTTATATTTTATTTTATTTATGTGATTTGGTCAATATTGTCCTATGCTGATGGTCGAGCAGGGCTATTCTATTCGCGGGCTATTTCTTTCTCATATTAGTCGGGTTGATAGAGCTATGAGGAAGTAATCTTTCTTCCCCCAAAGGAAGCTATAAAAAGTCAGTCTTTTCTTTTCTCACTGTACATGCCTTCTTGACTATAAACTTCAAGCCAACAAAAGGAGACCAAGTGGGATAGGAAGAAGAAGCCATAACCTAAGCATGGGCTCAAGCTAAGAGGAAGAAGATCCCATATGAAAATTATTATGAATGAAGATTTTTTTTAAATTAATTATAAGTGAATAGGCTATTCATGTATTTACTAATAGCACAATGTAGTCTGTATGTAAGGAGTTGAGACGAAAGCTTACTTCAATTCTCCTTGGTATTCTTAATATGATATTAATGTATTACAGTTAGACGTGTAAGTCCGAACCGCCGAACCACCATATCGAATCGAATCGAACTGAATTGGCCAGTTCGGTTCGATTTTTGGTTAGGACGATTCGGTTTAGGTTAAAAATTTTATAAGCTGAGCAGTTCGGTTCGGTTTGCGGTTATTGGTGCCGAACTGAACCGAACCACTACCATTTAATTCTTATTTTTTTATTTATATATATATTATTTAGTAATTAGTAATTGAATTTAATAAGAAATTTATTGTTGTTTGCCTACATTTTGATTGAATTATTATAATTTTAAAGTTAATTTTTTGACTTTTAATTATTTAGTGTGTCTTAAAAGTATTTTTTTATATTAAATCTTTTTTTTGAAATATTTAAATAATTAAACCGCGGAACCGAACCAAACCGATCGGTTCGGTTTGGTTTGAAGTTTGTGGCGGTTCGGTTCGGTTTAAAATATGTGGAACCGTTAGGGGGTGGTTTGGTTTGCGGTTTTGGCTCAAACCGAACCACCTTCACCCCTACTACCTTCAACAATGGCTACATCCCCTTCTTTTTCACCCTCCACCTACGCGTCAGCCCCATCCTCCTTCTCTCTCACCCCCTCTGCCTCCCCACCTGCTGCCACCCACCCATCCCCACCACCTTCCCAAATGATCACTCCGGCCAGTCATGAAATCACTCAAGTGTCAGACCCAACACCTCACCTTCCCAGTGCTCCCACCTGTCCCCATCTCCTTTCTCAGGTGGTGGATATTCCTCCCGAAGACTATATCATGACTTCGGTTGAACAATTTTGTTATTATTTTATAAATAATAAAATTGGGGAGTATATGATTATAGTTAATACTTTATTTACCGGCCTTGCGGGCACTGACTCTCTTAAGGGCGATATGACATTTCAATTCCTTGCGGCCTTTTTTATATTTATCACTTCACTTTTGACTGCCGAAGTCAAGCTTACCCAACTTCGGTAGAGCAACATAAGGAGATGCAAATACTATGCACTCATCTATATCCAGATGGATGTCTGCGCTTTAACTTTTGTGGTGCTCGCTTTTGTATCTCTACACCCAAGATGGAACTTTTGAAAGAGGTGATTTATGTGTATTTGTCAGTTGCATTGGTGGCTTTGACAGTTCTCTATCCGCATCCGAAAAGAGATGAAGGACATTACGTGGAATGCCCTCGTGGATTCCACAAAATAGTGCCGCTCAAACAAACGATGGTTGAAGTCCTCTACGAGGTGTTCAAGTTTAGGTTTGAGGAAGGAGAGACATCCCGAGACACTACAGCTTAGGTAAGTATTTAGCTTATTGTCCCGGCCCTTTCTATTCAAATTATAAGGTTTTTATAATGATTTTTATATTTTATTTTATTTATGTGATTTGGTCAATATTGTCCTATGCTGATGGTCGAGCAGGGCTATTCTATTCGCGGGCTATTTCTTTCTCATATTAGTCGGGTTGATAGAGCTATGAGGAAGTAATCTTTCTTCCCCCGAAGGAAGCTATAGAAATTCAGTTTTTTTGTTTTCTCATTGTACATGTCTTCTTGACTATAAACTTTAAGCCAGCAAAAGGAGACCAAGTGGGATAGGAAGAAGAAGCCATAACCTAAGCCTAGGCTCAAGCTAAGAGGAAGAAGATCCCATATGAAAATTATTATGAATGATCATTTTTTTAAAAATTAATTATAAGTAAATAGGCTATTCATGTATTTACTAATAACACAATGTAGTTTGTATGTAAGGAGTTGAGACGAAAGCTTACTTCAATTCTCCTTGGTATTCTTAATATGATATTAATGTATTACAGTTAGAGGTGTAAGTCCGAACAGCCGAACTACCGAATCGAATCGAATCGAACCGAATCGGCCAGTTCGGTTTAGTTTTGGGTTAGGACAATTCGGTTTAGGTTTAAAAATTTTATAAATTGAGCGGTTCGGTTCGGTTTACAATTTTTGATGCCAATCCAAACCGAATCGAATCGAACCACCACAATTTAATTTTTATCTATATATATATATATTATTTAGTAATTAGTAATTAGTAATTGACTTTAATAAGAAAAATATTGTTGTTTGCCTACATTTTGATTGAATTATTGTAATTTTAAAGTTAATTTTTTTACTTTTAATTATTTATTTTGTGTTAAAAGTATTTTTTTTGATATTTAAAAGTTTTTTCTTTTTTAGAATATTTAAATAATTAAACCGCGGAACTGAACTAAACCGATCGGTTCGGTTCGGTTCGGTTTGAAGTTTGTGACAGTTCGGTTCGGTTTGAAATATGTGGAACCGTTAGGGGGTGGTTCAGTTTGCGGTTTTGGCTCAAACCGAACCAAACCGAACCACCTTCACCCCTACTCGTTACCCTGGACAATTGTAGATGTTGGTGTCTTCATCAACAACCTTAACATTTTATGTAGTGCTGCCATATACTTCCTCCTCCGTCCCGGATAAATGTTTATACTTTTTATTTTGAGATATCTCAATTAATATTTTTAAAGACTTTAATCTATCTATTCTCTACCATTCTTCCTAATATACCCTTAAAATTTCATTTAATATAACACATTCCAAAGAAATCTAATTATTTAGAATAGTTGAACTCAAATATGTTCATGAGTATTATCATCAGAACACATTTTACAGCACATCATTAATTGTGTTTCTTAATTCCTGTGCTTTATCAACTAGAAACATTTAATCGGGACGAAGAGAGTACTATTTATAATTCTTCTTAAAACTAATCCCTCCGTTCCTAAATTATTGTCTTCCTTTTCTTTTTTGTCTGTCCCAAAATAATTATTTTGTTTGAAAATTTTCTTTTTTAAGATATTACTTTTATTATTTTACCCTATTTTAATTATGAGCCACATACACATGGATATTAAAAAAAATTATATATTATACCAATATTAATAATATAGTTAATTATTTTTTCTTAATCTGTGTACTGAATCAAATAAAACAATAATTAAGAAACGGAGGAGAGATTATTATGTAATATATTTTTGCTATTGTTCGTGTGCCCAATAAAAAGAAAAGAAAAGAAGATAAACTTACTGACATGTTTGTCTCCAAAAAACTGTTCATGACATGACTTTCGATTTACAAACTCGATCTCCAACCATATCGAGTTTGCTTGCCGCGGGGCATGATATTAATATTGATAAACCTACTCTATGTATATCCTTTGAATTGATACATCGGGAGATTATTATTTTTATTTTTTAAAATATTTTTTCAGATTATCATATAAACAACATTTTCTTTCTTGGTGGTAAAGCTGATATTTTTTTATTTATTTTGGTGGAGTAAAGTTATTTTTATTTTGATGAGTAAAGTTAGGTGAAGCAGAGTAATTTTTCGAACTGAATAGCAACTGCATTCTCATGATTCGAATTCAAAATTCATGGTCAAGGATGATCTTGAACTTTTGGGGCTCATGATAAAAAAAAAATAAAAAATGGCCCTTATAAAAATACTCTCTTCGTCTCAGATAAATGTTCTTAGTTGACAAAACACACGAATTAAGAAACGTAATTAATGATGTGCTGTAAAATGTCTTCTGACGATAATACACATGAACATTAATTGGGTTTCACTATTCCAAATAAATGAGTTTCTCTAGGATGTGCTATATTAAATGAAGTTTTAAGGGTATATTGAGAAGAATGGTAGAGAATATGTACATCAAAAGTTATTAGGAACATTAGTTGGGACATCCCAAAATATAAAGTAGGAATATTTATCCGGGACGGAGGGAGTATAAAATAAGAATTTTACACAATTAATTTTTCACTTTTATGATCAAATGTATTGAAAAATTGTAACACCTACAAACATACAAGAAAAAATAAATATCAAATAACTATTGAAAAAATCTATATCTTCTAGCATTTTGAAAAGCAAAATCATAAATAAGGTCTTCAGAATTAAGTTTTTCCAACATCTCATTTTCAATGCATGAAATCGCTAATCCATTTAATCTTTCTTGGGACATAGCTGAATGCAAGTATAATTTTATCAATTTTAGTTTTAAAAAACTTCTTTCTATTGATACTACAATAAATGACATAGGTAACAAGATTCTATAAGCAATAGAACATTAGGAAAACAATCTAAAACTTTAACAAACTCAAAATCTTTAATGACCGACTTTGTTTCTTTTGGTAAATACATTTGCAGCACTTGCAATTCAGAAATAAATCGTCAGCATAGATGTCAAATTTGTGAATATGTTTTAGGACAACTTAAAGATTAACACAATAGTCATGCAATCTATTCTCATCCAACGAAGACAACTTCTTAGGATTAAACAAAGAATAAAAAATATTCAATTGTTCAAATTTGCTCTTTAAAGATGACATGACAATATCCACTACAAAAAAATAATAATTAATCCTAAAAGACTCCTCTACAAATTATGAAATATCTTCATGACAATTTTCATCAAATTGTTTCTTCCTATGAGTTTTAGGTTTTGGGCATAATATCATGGTCGATTGAAAACATTCCTCCTTATATCTTTCCAAATAAGAAATCAAACCTTTCAAAATACTTACTGCAACATCAATTTGCATATCTTCAGATTCTAATTTTTACTAATCAAATTCATATTTTGCACGTCTGTCTATCCAAATTAATTTTTTCTTTTACAAAATATTATATATATAGGGAATATTTAATGGTTATGATAACATTTGAGTTTGATGAAGATCACTCAAGAACATGAGGAGGGAGAATTCATATATCGTATTGTATTAATTTCTGAGTGTTGTATACAAATGAACTGAATACAGAGTATATACACATCTCAACTAAATAACCAACTCCTACATCATCATCTCTAACTGAATGTAACTAACTCTTGATATCTTCACACGACATCCCTGATCTTTGGACAGCAGAACACTCGCTACCCCACAGTTACTAGCCTCTTTACTTATCACTTTCCTAATATTTCACTCGACACCCCTGCATATATATGCTGAGTTTGCTACTGTATGTTAATCACCAGAAGCAGTGCGAGTGCCACTGATATCTTCAATGTCATTAGCCCCCCTAAAGCTGAATGGACCAAATAGATTGAGAACATTAAGCTTGGAAAGGAGAGAATTTAAAGTAGAGAAAGGCAAAGCTTTGGTAAAGAGATCTGCAAGTTGCAAATGAGAGGGAACATGAGAGGGAGAGACTAAACCAACAATTATTTTGTCCCTAATCAAGTGGCAGTCAATTTTTATATGTGTTGTCCTTTCATGGAAGATTAGATTAGAGGCAAGGAGGAGAGCAGCCTTGTTATCACAATAGAGAGGAAATGGAGTAAGGTTAGATATCCCAAAATCCTTGAGAAAAGAAGAGAAAGTAACCAAACCATTTCACAGGAGGCATTATCCAAGCTTCTATATTCAGCCTCACAAGAAGACCTGGAAACAATCCTTTGTCTCTTTACTTTCCAGGAAATAAGAGTGGTATCAAACAAGATACAAAAACCAGAGAGAGACCTCCTAGAAGCCCAATAGGACTAGAAACAGAATAGAGAAGACCCTGACCAAGAGTGGCCTTCAAATATCTACCTAACTTCAGTGCAGCTGCCCAATGAGGTTCTCTAGCCTGAGCCAAGAACTCGCTAAGGATATGCATAGGATAAGTGATATCAAGTCTAAAATAGAAAAATACACAAGTCTACCAATCAGTCTTCTATACTAATGAGGATTACTTAAGAGAGAACCCTTATCTACAGCCAGAGAATGATGTTGATCCATAGGAAGCTTGAGGATTTTGCAGACATAAATCCCACATCAGAAACTATGTCTAATGTGTATTTTCTCTACAGATGCCTTGAGCTGATCTAGCAATCTCAATGTCAAGGAAAAACTTCAAAGGACCAAGGTCCTTAATATTAAATTGGCTATGTAAATGAGCCTTGACCTTAGCAATCTCAGCAGTATGAGAACCAGTAATTAATATATCATCTACATAGACCAAGATGGTTGTGAAAGAGCTTTTGTTGGCCAAGGTAAATAAGGTGTGATCATTCTTAGACTCCACAAAACCATAAGAAATAAGAGCTGCTGCAAATTTGTTGTACCATTGTGTTGGTGCCTGCTTAAGACCATAAAGGGATTTCAAAAGCCTACAAACCACAGGCCTGAGAACTAGGAGGAAGGGTATAGCCAGGAGGAAGTTACATATACACCTTCTCATCCGATCCAAATCCCCATGCAAAAAAGTATTAGCAACATCCATTTGGGATAAAGGCCAACCCTTAATAGCTATAAAAGCTAGAAATAACCTGATAGTTGTCATCTTTGCTACTAGAGCAAAGGTTTCAAGTAATCCTCCCCTTCAATTTGAGTGAAGCCCTTTGCTACTAACCTACCCTTGTATTTATCCAAGGAACCATCTGGTTTATACGTCAACCTAAATACCCACTTACAACTCACAAGCTTTTTATTAGAAGAAAGTTCTTGCAAATTCCAAGTATTATTTTGTTCTAAGGCGTGAAGTTCTGCATCCATGGCTTTGCACCAATTTGGATCTTTCAAAGCTTGAGCATAAGAGGATGGCTTAGTAAGAGAAGAACTATTGTAGATGTAGGAAAAATTAGAAGGAGAAATAAATGAATATGACAATGGAGAAATGTTGACTAACCTTTGAGTAGGAGGTACTGGTAAAATGAGAAGGAAGACCAACATAGTCCTTGTATTTTCTAGGGATAACCCTTTGTCTCACTGGCCTAGAAACAGGAGCAATATGAACAGAATTACCAAGAGAAGCAGAAGGATCAATATAAGCAGATAAGGAAGATTGATCCAAAAAAGATGTAGCATGAGGTACACTATGAAAGGGACCAATATCAGAGTGCGGAGAGGAAGAAGAAGGAGAAATAAGAGAGGTAAACTTAAATGGGATCAATATCATCAAGAGGAGATGAGGCCATAAAGGGAAACAAAGATGCAGGAGAATGTGAAGAAGGCTCAGAAGATTCAGGAAGAGATAGATATTTGAGAAATGTAAAATGACCCTCATAAAAAATCACATCTATAGAGTAGAAAACTCTGCTAGTTGTGAGATCATAGACTTTGTAGGCTTTCTTACCGTGTGGATAACCTAAAAACACACATTTTGAGGCCCTTGGAGATAATTTATCTCTTTGAGATTTAAGGGTGGAGGCAAAGCATAGGCAACCAAATACCCTAAGATGAGAGTATGAAGGAGGTTGCTTAAGAAGAAGTTCCTGGGGTGTTTTGAAAGAAAGGACATAAAGAGGGGTCTGTTGTGAAGATAAGTTGTTGCAAGGATGCAATCACCTCATAATTTTATAGGCAAATGAGCATGAAATCTTAATGATCTGGCTATATTTAAGAGATGCCTATGTTTTCTCTCAACCTTACCATTTTCCTGTGGGGTTTCAACACAGGAACTATGATTTTCAATACCAAGAGAGGTGAGAAAAACAAGCTTCTCATTGCTAAAGAACTCAGAACCATTGTCTGATATGATGGTTTTGACAGAAGTATTAAATTGATTTGTGACTAATTGAAAAAAAAGAATAAGAATATACTTGGGACTTTGAATTTAATAAGAAAGTCCAAGTGGTTCTTGAGAAATCATCCATGGTAAAAAAAGAAGTGTAGCCATTATAAGTTGAGTGTCTATATGGACCCCAAATATCACAGTGAATAAGATCAAAGGGTGCACTAGCATGATTTAAACTCAAAGGAAAAGGTATTTCTACATTGCTTTGCAAGATGACAAGCATCACATACAGAAGAAGTAGCATCCTTATTACAAGATATTGAATAGTGTTTCAAAGTAGACAAATGAACATGACTTAGTCTAAGATGCCAAAGAGTTTATGAATTTGAAAAAGCAACTGAGACATTAGGTCTTGAAGACTCAGAAGCAATCCCAGGAAAATCAAGTTTATAGAGGTCCCCTTCCATCTTACCAATCCCTTTCAAGCTCTTGTAAGCTAAGTTCTGAAAAATGCAATGTGAAGAAAAGAATGATAAGCTACAATTATTGTCAGACACTAGTTTACTAACAGGAAGAAGATTGAAGGAAAAAATCAGGAGCATAAAGAACATTGAAAAGTGTTATACCAATAGGCAAATGGATATTACCTTTGTAAGTGACTGAAGTGGTCAGACCATTTGAAAGATGAACAAGAGAGAAAAAGGAAACAAGCTTAACATGCAAAGAAAAATATGAAACAATATGGTCTGAAGCACTTGAATCTATGATCTATTCATGGGCATGGTTTGCATTGAGAACTAAATGTGTAGAACTTATAATACTTGGAAATGCAGAAAACTTACCTGTTGCAGTAGCAGATTGATCATTGGAACTAGAATAATTTAAGTTAGCTATACTCAGAAGATGATTATAATGATCCTTAGTAATAGAGATAGTGCCAGGGCCATTGGTGGAAACACCAAAAATTACAGCAGCAACATGTACTGAAGAGCCACCAGATTTTCCTCCTTTTTGATTCTTAGGCATCTTTACAGGATCTGGTTTCACTCCATGTAATTGTGCCAATCAGGAAATCTATGAATAAAGAAACAAGTGTCCTTTACATGTCCCATACCACCACAATGATCACATTTCAAATGAGCCTTTGAAACTGATTTTCTTCCAGAAGTACTCAAGTTCTTATTTGAATGAGGTATGTGTTTAGTCAATAGTGTTGTAGTCACATTTGAATCTCTAAGAGTTGGAACATTGGCATGCAGACTTGAGCAGTCCTTAATCTTCTCATCTTGCATAAGAAGTGAGAGTGTAGTGCTTATGTTCAGCAAGGGCGATTTAGCAAGAATAGTGCTACGAATTCCAGAGTATGACTCATTCAGACCAATTAGAAACTGAGTGACTTCTGTAGTTGAGTATATTCATCCATTTTCCTTGATTAATCACATGAGCAATTACACACACATCTAGGCATATTACTTACAGCTTCAAATTCATCCCACACAGATCTAAACTTTTAAAATAGGCTGATTGACATTGTACCGTAATGTCACAAGTTATTTCTTAATTTTAAATACTGAGGAGCATTGCCTTGAGTAGACCTACATTCAAGATCTTCCCAAATCTCTAGTAGTTTCGAAATAAACCAAACTAGCAGTAATTTCTAGTGAAACAACATTGAGAATCCACGAGATAACCATATTATTACATCTTTGCCATAGAGGCAAATACTTGGACTGAAGATTAGGTTTCTTATTTTGGCCATTCACAATACCTAATTTGAGTTTGAAAGACAATGCAATCAACATAGCATGCTTCCATTGATTATAGTTCGTGTTGTGAAGAATTTGTGTGACCAAACTCATACTTGGATGACCATTTGGGTGAAGATATATAAAGTGGATGTGAATCTGAAAGCACAAGATGAACCTCTGTAGCTTCGTATTCATCAATCTTTGCAGTTGAAAGTGAGTCTGCTTGAGTAGTCTGAATGTTTGGATCATTCAGATTTGATGAATCTACTGCCATCCTTGAATAAATCAAGGAATGATTTAAAACAAAATGTTGATTAGATCACCAGTACGAAAGCAAAAATCATGATTTGATACCTTGATAATTTGAGTTTGATGAAGATCACTCAAGAATATGAGGAGAGATAATTCATATATCGTATTGTATTAATTTCTGTGTGTTGTATACAAGTGAACTGAATACAGAGTATATACACATCTCAACTGAATAACCAACTCCTACATCATCATTACATCATCATCTCTAACTGAATGTAACTTAACTCTTGATATCTTTACACGACAACCCTGATCTTTGGACAATAGGACACTCGCTACCCCCACTGATGCTAGCCTTTTTACTTATCACTTTCCCAATTTGACACCCCTATATATATATATATATATATATATATATATTGAGTTTGCTGATGTATGTTGATCACCAAAAGCAGTGCGAGTGCCACTGATATCTTTAATGTCATCAGATTACTCCATCTCTCTAACCATCAAGTAGGTGAGTCAATTAATACAATTAATCTTAACCTTTGATGGTTAGAAAGATGGAGTAACCGTTGAAAACCCCTACCTACCTGCATTAATTGCATTTTCCAACTAACCATTAGATTTTAACCTTTGATTTAATAATAATAGTAACCATTGACGGTTAATTAGAGAGATGAAGTAACCATTGAAAACTTATATATATATATATATATATATATATATATGTATATATTTGGGCCCTATGCCACGTCCACTGACATACTTCTGGGTCGACCCTACCTATGGTTAAGTTAGAACAGACCCTAAACTCATCATTGTCCAAAAGTACCAACTCATCTAAAGCTTAAGATGTTTGAGAAAGACTCAACAATGTATATCAACACACAAATAGGCCCCTGGACAAACAGCGATCAGCTTTTGCGTGTGACTCATTCACACGTGGAGAAATCAACAAACCCGTACGTGGGGAAATCAAAACCTCGCATGTGACCCGTCCACACGTAAACTCACCAAGGTATTATGGGTAATAAATGCAAGCAGAAAGACTTGTACCTATGATCTTTCCAAACCAGAGGTGTGATATATATCATGCTAAGTTAATGACTCATCTAGAAACTTAAGCTAATGGAGAGGAGTTTAACAATTAATGTATATCGATGATCACCAATTAACGATATAGAATATTATTGATTTGAACTTTCTCAAAAACGATATGTAAGGCGTGTGACATGTGGTTCGTGCATCAATTAATTTGTCATTTTCTCACGCAGTTGCTGGCATGCATACGATGAACAAGTTCTTCTCGTTTATGGCAAGGAGCAAATAGAAGACCCAATTGAGTTTGGCAATTCATTTTGTTCTTTCAAAGTACTTTAAGTACAATGACTTTGACAAATTTGATTGATGTATTCCAAACTTACTAGGATATCGCGCAGTACTCTGATCTGACCTTTAGAACTTTCACAAATTTGAGCTCTAAGTTTCAAGCTTTTTGCATATGAATGTTCCTCCAGTTTTGGAACATTTATCTTCATTGGCTCTTTTAGCTTGTACCCTTTTGCAGGCTAGGGTTTATTAATTTGGTATAAACATATGGTTAATTTCTTGATCATAAAGTTTCCTTTTTTCTTTTTGTAATTTTGATCTCTTCTTTTCTCGAATTAGGACGAGTTTGTAACAAATCTGAAACCATGAAGTTGATGTAATATTAGGTGAAGGTTCATGATTCAATATTACCTGAAGTTAGATCTTAGATATTGTTAGATTATAGAAGCTAAGCCTTGTTCTTGCTTTTGTGTATGTGATTATCTACCCATTTATTTACAGAATTCGAACTATGTTTTGTGATTAAATATTTCCTCTTTACGGGAAAAACCTCACTCTCAGTACCTTATTTATGCGAAAGATTAATATTATCTGCCCATTTGAAGAAATCAATCATAGGGTTTATGACCATATTATATACTACTCCGTCGTAGCTAGGCATATGAAGCCAAAACATTACGGAAATTTGTTAAGTTGGATGTCAAGAAAATTTGGTCACAGATTTAAAAGAATATAAATAAAAAAAAAAAAGAAAATTTTCATGACCAATTAAGAATTCTTCAAATATGATCATAGGTACTGCTCCAATTCCATAATTAAAAAATAAAGAAAGTTTCTATGTAAACTTAAAAAATTTCTTTTGCTTTGCCTTTTTAACATCTCCATTAATTCCCTTTTCCATGATCATTTAAAAATAATACTCCCAAAAAGCTAGTTTTCTTTTCCTATTGAAAAATTAATCTGTTTTAGGTTATACAATTTCAATCTTTTGAAAAGACTATAAAAAAGACTATCTACACCAACTTCTAAAATTTCGTAAGAACAAGTAAATTTATATAAATTTTTGGTCAAAATTTAATTATATTAACAAACAAAAATCAGAGTAAGACTCTATATATATATATATATATATATTTTAAATGGAGGGAGTATAATTTACTATTCAATCACATTTTCTTTTTCTATCAAAATGTATAGATCACACCGGTAAGCCAAATTGATAGCATATATAAAAG